>OX155950.1:39112975-39716319 GCA_944548615.1 Micropterix aruncella
ATTTTAGACCTGCCAACTCGGAAGGGAGCCATAACTGATAACTTGGCATAGATGTTCATTGAGGCGTACTGTTAACCCTTAAAGGGCTATGGACAAATGCTTCCCATAACTTCAAAAAATATTTAATAAATTATCGAATACAATTAATAATGTATAAATTTTATTTTTTCCATATTATTGAGACATAGGAATCTTAATATAAGCAAAAGTATATACAGGATGGGGCAAAAGATACGCTTCGATTTCGAAGAATATAAACTATTTAACTACATAAATAAGGTAAATATTTAATTAGTCAATAGACAATATGGTTTTTACATAAAGTTTTAAAAATTACATATTTCAGATGGCGGCCCTCAGCGACGATGCATTCTTGAGGGCGATTCCGGAAGTTTTCAACCGCTTTTTGGCGCATTCGGATAGGTATAGCCATAACTTCGGTCCTGGTTCTTTCCTTAAGTTCTTCCTGTGTGGACTGTGTTTAAAAACTATTTCCTTTAGGTATCCCCAATGGAAATAGTCACAAATGCTCAAATCTGGTGAGCGCGCAGGCCACTCCCCGTCACTCATCAGAGAGACCAAGTGCTCTGTGAAAATTCGTCTCAATTTCGCCATTGAAATTCGAGCTGTGTGGGATGTAGCCCCGTCCTATTGGAGAACCAGACGCCTTCCAGATTGTTTGCCTCACTTAGTTCTTCCAGATCAGGTTAAAAAAAACTCTCCCAACATTGAAACATAACGTGAGAGTGACGGTGCGTCTATCATCCTCAAAAAGTAAGGCCCAGTGATCCCCAACTTGGGATACTGCACACCATACAAGGAATTGAAGAGGTCTCTGGTGAATTTGCCTTTGGTTTTCATTGGCCAATAATGAAAAATCTGATTATTAACAGTTCTACGAAGATGGAAGTGGGTCTTGTCACCACTGAAAAAGTTCGGCGTTCTCGGAAAACGTTCGTATGGTAAACCTCATGTATATATATATATATATATATATATATATATATATATATATATATATATATATATATATATATATATATATATATATATATATATATATATATATATATATATATATATATATATATATATATATATATATATATATATATATATATATATATATATATATATATATATATATATATATATATATATATATATTTGGTAAGGTTTGTAAAGAAATCCGTTTATAGGATGATGTTTTTATTTCAAATAAAATTAGTAAAAGCTACTTAAAATATAGCGAAGGAAATCTCAGCTTGTATTGGGAAATGCTTACAATTGGCTGAGTTTGTTATCAACGAGCCATTAAATCGAAATAAAAATAAATAAACCTCCATATGCTCAATGAAATGAAAGAAGAAACTTCAATCTTAATTTCTGGCAGAGGAGTTTATAATAAAGATTGTATAATGTTATCAAAGTAGGGTAAACCTATATAAAATTGTATAATATTAAAAAAATGTAAACAAATATTGTAGAAAACAGTATAATATTGTTATATTTGATAAGGTTTGTAAAGAAATCCGTTTATAGGATGATGTTTTTATTTAAAATAAAATTAGTAAAAGCTACTAAAAAGTTTTTAAGTAGCTTTTACTAATTTTATATATATATGTATATATATATATATATATATATATATATATATATATATATATATATATATATATATATATATATATATATATATATATATATATATATATATATATATATATATATATATATATATATATATATATATATATATATATAAATATTTGATAGTTTTTTGTGTATATTCTTTATAGAATTGATTAGAGGGATGATTATGAAGATAATAATAAGAAAATAATAATAAAAGCCACTTACATACATTGTACATAGTGGAGAAAGGGGTCCTTTAGTTGAATTAGGGATTGCTTTATATTTAAACGAGATTGGTTGGTTGTCTTTGACTTGGAACAGAGATCTAGGTTTACAAGGCCTTTTTAATCTAGAAACACTCACCCTTCAAACAACCAATCTCTAAACTAAGCAACCATCCTTCCTAAATAATAAAATTACTCGATTAGATCTTAATTCGAGCAAAAAAACAATGAAATACTTGTTTTTTGTCGGCTTATGCCGTCTTCTTAAAAACTAGATGACAGGTGACAGGTGAAAGAATTTAAAATTTCGAATTTTCTTTTTTATTTTCAAAAAGTGGTTATAAAGAAGCTGCGATCAAAAGTAGTCAGTGAAAACCTTAAAATTAATAGCGTGATATGCCCTTATCTTTATGAAAGGAAGCACTTAGCTCTTTCCAATTATTTGGAAAGTTTATATTAACCTAAATGGTGTATTTACAGTGAACAAAAAGTAAAATATGTAAAAAGTAAATATTTTAAAAATATTTGATAGTTTTTTGTGTATATTCTTTATAGAATTGATTAGAGGGATGATTATGAAGAAAATAATAATAAAATCCACTTACATACATAGTACATAGTGGAAAAAGGGGTACCTTGGTTGAATTAGGGATTGCTTTATATTTAAACGAGATTGGTTGGTTGTCTTTGACTTGCGAACAGAGATGTAGGTTTACAAGGCCTTTTTAATCTAGAAACACTCACCCTTCAAATATGTAAGTGGCTTTTATTATTATTTTCTTCATAATCATCCCTCTAATCAATTCTATATATATATATATATATATATATATATATATATATATATATATATATATATATATATATATATATATATATATATATATATATATATATATATATATATATATATATATATATATATATATATATATATATATATATATATATATATATATATATATATATATATATATATATATATATATATATATATATATATATATATAGGTATATATATATATATATATATATATATATATATATATATATATATATATATATATATATATATATATATATATATATATAGGTATATATATATATATATATATATATATATATATATATATATATATATACATATATATATATATATATATATATATATATATATATATATATATATATATATATATATATATATATATATATATATATATATATATATATATATATATATATATATATATATATATATATATATATATATATATATATATATATATATATATATATATATATATATATATATATATATATATATATATATATATATATATATATATATATATATATATATATATATATATATATATATATATATATATATATATATATATATATATATATATATATATATATATATATATATATATATATATATATATATATATATATATATATATATATATATATATATATATATATATATATATATATATATATATATATATATATATATATATATATATATATATATATATATATATATGTGTATATCTATTTTGTCATTTCGGCGTCCTTTTTAAACGGTTTTACCTATGCGTCGCATAATTCTCCTGCCCGGAATTCTTTTTCCCTCGTTATTTCCAACAATGGTAGGTACCTATATCCCTTAAATACAGCCTCGCGGTTTCCGTGCTTGCGCCCCATTCTTATTCAAATTGAAGGAGCGCGATTAGCGTCGGTCGCCGCCAGTCGTTATTGCCACAACTGCAACCATTTGCTGAGCTGGCCGACCCCCGGTAAAGGCCTGCCGAATTTCAGAACTCGAAAATCCAGCAAACCTTCATCTACCCTCTCATCTCAACAGCTTAAGCAAGAACTTTTGCAAGCAGACTCATTGTAATTGTCCAGATCCATCTAGGCCAGGGGTACCCAAACTTATTCGTATCATGCCCTCCATGGTGACAAAAGAAAATGCTCACCCCCCCCCCCCCTCATCATGTTATTAATTAATAAAATAAGTGTTTAAAAAAGTTTATTTATTGTTCATATTATATAATTACATAAATATGGTAAAAAACTAATCAATCGATGAGACGGATAAGTTTGAAGCGATTGAGCGTATTTTTAATCAGATTGGCAATTCTTGGTTGAATTGAAGAAAGTGCACAGCGTAAATCTCCGGCAATATCGAGTTAGTTTCTATTCTTCGTTTTAGTTGCTACAACTGATGAAAATGCATTTTCGCACAAATAAGTGCTTGAAAATAGTAAATTGAATACGATCGCAGCGCTTGCTCTGCTACGGAGTGATAAACTTTGAAATGCTGGACCCACAACATTGTTTTATCCATCTTTTCAAAATCGTTTTTAGCAGCAGAATCATTTTTAATTTACAAAGCTTGCCCTTGAAGTCGTCCACGGAGGGACATATTCTATTGATAAAGAGAAATGTAAAAATATTAGGTATATAAAACGTATTGTATGGCACCTGTGATATGATTAAAGAGGTAGGTCGTGTCCATTATCCCCGTATCTATACTCCCCCCCCCCCCCCCCCTTGGAAGTCCCCCCCCCCCCCCCACCTCTTTAAAAATCACTGATCTAGGCCTTTGCAACATCAACTGCAAACACTTTTCACCTTCTTATGGTGCCTCTCCAACTAGTGAAGGCTGGCAGTCAGCTCTGCATATTTTTATTTGTCCTTTGCTAGGCAAAACAATTCGAAGACACTCGTAATCCCGGTCCATTCTCGAATGTTCCGCAACCAAGATTTCCATCTACTATACGACCTGGTTTCCTCCCTTTCTTCCCTGCAACTTTCCCCATCATAATGAGTTGCAGGAGTTCGTACCTGTCGTGCCTAAGCAAGTGACATGAGGTATACAGCTTTACGCTGTTTGATGGTCTCTCATGGTTGGCGTTTTTTGCCTACACGCTCCGTAGAACTTCCTCATTGGTGGCTTTCTGAGAACACTCTACTGCACTAGAACTCATTATTAATAGCATTTATATTTATTTAAGTACATACAACACAGTAATATTACTTTCCCGGCAGAGGTATAGTACTGTAAACGAACTTCTCTGTATCTTATCTGTGTGTATTCCTACACGATAGGGCCCAAAGGCTTCATCCGATTGAGCTAAAATTTGGCATGCATGCATCATATGGTCATGGCAAGAGTTGAAAAGTGGCATGAAAAGAGTTGATCATGGCAAGATTATGGTTGAAATCGGTCCACCAGGGGGCGCGCTAGTCACACTTCAATCTCGAAATATTTTACTTAGAGACTTTGGTACACAGATGCCTTGTTGGGCCGAAACCACGTTGTGGAATTTGAGTTGGAATGTCATATATAGGCGACACGAATAATTTTTAAATTCCACCATATTTAGGAAAATACTACGTCATATTGGGAAAATGCAATTTTATTACAAAGGAACATACTACAATATAGTATAAAAATACTACTAAAATACGACGTAAATACTAATAAAATACTACAAAATGTTTGAAATATATCTGCGATTTTAATCGAACACATTTACTTTCGGAGGGGGGAGGTTGGAGCGGAAAGTTGGAGTAGGAGAGGGCAATATAGAGTATTATCGCGTGGGGCGATTGGGGGGCTTGTCTACCTGCTGGAAAAGTCTTAGGTTGACCCAACTGATTTTTATAAATTAGGGAAAAACAAGCGACTACTAGGTCTCTATAGCTGAACTTTATCGAATATTCAGGAAACCCTCGTCTACCCTCGCATCTCACAGTATAAGCAAGAACTTTGCAACCAGAGTTAGTGCCCAGATCCATCCAGACTTTTGCAACATCAATACTCTACTGCACTAGAACGAATTTTGTATTGCATTTGTATTTGTTGTATTAGAATCCCAAACTACATAAAATTAGTAATTTTATGTATATGTATAGATTATATGTATAAATGTATATGTATATATGTGTATGTATATGTGTAGATGTATATGTTTATATGTGTATGTGTATATATGATTATTTAATATTATGTTACTAAATTATAAGTCGGTATATGTAAAATTTGTGTAAATATAGAGCTACCACGTAAAGCAATGCTACATTATGTCACACTTACCAACTAAAAAAAAAAAAAAGGAAAAAAGAATACATAAAAGTCTACCTTAGTACGGGCATTACTCCAGCAAGGTAGATTTTAATCTTATTAATCTAGTATTATAAATGTGTGTGAAATATTAATAAATAAATAAATAAAATAAATTTATCTACGTGGTATTTTTTTAACTAGGGTTAACAAGCGGCTCATAGCTCTTTTATAGCTAACCTTTTTCAAAGAGTCAAGCAAACTTTCACCTCGCATCTCAACAATATAAATCAGTGCCCAGATTCATCCAGATCTTTGCAATATCAACTGCAGCAGCTCTCCTGCAGTACAATATTTTTCATTGCATATAAAAGCAATTAGGTACATAAACCGTGGTATATTTTAACCGGGGGCGAACAATCGGCCACTTGATGGGATCTATGTTGGCCATAAACTCAAAAATCATTTTATAAATAATCGAATACAAATAATTTATGAAGCATATTTTTCTATGTTATTGAGATATCAAAATTTTGATGTTAGTTTTTATTTTATTTTATTTTATTAACCGAGAGTATTTCATCAAAATTTAACAAACATCAACTATGTATATGTTTCCACCTATTAAACGCTCATATAGTGCGCTATGCGATATAAAAGAAAAGTTTGAAAGATACAAGATTTTTTTAAAGTGAAATTGTTAGGGTTTTTTAATAAAAAATCTGGTGTCAACCCTGGGTGCCGCAGTCTTGTCTTGGTGAAACATAGAATGTGGCATCACAACTAAATGCTTATACAAAAAGTCGTGTCTGTGCTATTGACCGTTAAGGAGTCCCCTCTTCGGGACCCACCCTGGGTGTAGAATCAGGTCATGCTTACCATAAAAAATACATTGTCATCGTAACTGAAACAACATGTAATTTTTTAAGTTCATATGGTAATATTTGAGGAGTTCCCTCAATTCGTCGTGGATCCTATCATCAGAACAGAATTTTAATAAAAATAAGACCAATCTAGAAGTACATCCTTTCAAACAAAAAAAAGAATTTTTCAAATTGGTTCATAAATGACGGAGTTCTGATGTAATAAACATTTAAAAAATACAACCGAATTGATAACCTCCTTTTTTTAAGTCGGTTAATGAAAAGCGTCATATTCGCTCGGAGGTAAGTTTATTTAAAACTCCACTATGTACTATGTATGTAAGTGGCTTTTATTATTATTTTCTTCATATTCATCCCTCTATATATATATATATATATATATATATATATATATATATATATATATATATATATATATATATATATATATATATATATATATTATTTTTTCAAATTGAAATTATGTTTATTACTAAATAAATGAAATGATAAAATAATGAAAGGGCACTTAGTCTTAGCAAGGATACCAGCATCGTCATTTTGCCGGCTGATAAAGGTTCCACTACTGTCATACTTAACAAAACTGACTATGTTACTGAAGGCTTGAGACAACTTAGAGATGAAACTTTCTATAAAAAACTATCCAGAGATCCAAACAAAAATTTTGCAGTGAAAATAAAAAAATATATTGAACAAAATAAATCAAATGAAAAATTATCAGACGAAGATGTTAAAACTTTAATTCCTGATCCTATCCGAACTCCAAATTTTTACCTATTACCTAAAATTCACAAGCCTAATAATCCTGGACGACCGATAGTCGCAAGCTTTAACTCTCCGACAGAAAGAATTTCGGCTTTTGTAGATTATTTTTTACAACCTTTTGTGAAAAATCTAAATTCTCACATCAAAGACAGCTATCATTTTATTGATATTTTAAAGAATACTGTAATTCCAAAGTCAGACGACCTATTATTTGTTACTATTGACGCCATATCCCTGTATACCAATATTCCTCATAATTTAGGATTGGAAGCCATTTCTTATTTTCTTGATGAGAGACCTCATCCTCAAATACCTTCTACGGATTTTCTTTGCAAATTAGCCGAGTTTGTCTTAACGTGTAATGCTTTCTCCTTTGAAGATGAATTTTATCTTCAAATTAAAGGGACTGCTATGGGCACGCGAATGGCACCGTCGTATGCCAACCTTTTCATGGGATTATTCGAGCAAAATTTTCTTCAAACGCAAAATTTAAAACCCATATTATGGTATAGATTTATTGACGACATAGTAATGATTTGGCCACACGGACAAACTACTCTAACAACCTTTCTTGACGACCTAAATAATTTTGGCCCTTTAAATTTCACTCATACCATTTCTAAATCACAAATTACTTTCTTAGATGTTGATTTAACAATTTCCGAAGGTAAAATTAAAACCGCGATTCATATAAAACCTACAAATAAAGAACAGTATTTACACTTTGATAGCTGTCATCCATTTCACACCAAGAGATCCATTCCCTATTCAATGTCAATTCGCGGACACCGTTTAGTTAACAACAAAGAAAATTTAGATAAATATCTCAATAATCTAAAGCAATCTCTTCTTGAAAGAAAATACCCTGCTCCTCTATTGGATAAACATATTCTAAACTCTGAAGTAAAATATATACCAAAACCTAAAATTACTTCAAATAAAAATAATAATAATAATAAAATCTTTCTTAGCACCACTTATTTTCCTGGTGCTGAGAAACTGCGAGATATATTATCTGATTTATTCCCCATCATTTCTAATGATGCATCCACTAAGGATCTCTTAGATTCACCGCCAATTTTATCTTTCCGCAAACCACCTAATATTAGATCAATATTAAACAAAACAAAAAATAATCAAAATTTCTCTATTGGTAATAATACTTTTGGTCTTCAACCTTGTGGTCGTCCACGTTGTAAAACGTGTCCTCTGTTAGATCTAAGTCCTTTTTTTACCAGTCCAAATACTACTAATAGTTACAGGGTTCCCTTTCATTGCAGTTGTATTTCAAAAAATATAGTATATCAACTTCTGTGCAGGACTTGTGATGCCTTTTATATCGGTGAAACAACAACACCACTTAATATTAGACTAAATAATCATAGGGCTAGTGTAGGAAATGAAAGCCAACTCCCAATATCTTTGCATGCCAGGGCGCATAATTTATCTTTTGATCAATGTTTTAAAGTTAAAATAATAAAATGCCTTGGTGATAATGCGAAAGAAAGGGACGTCAAATCTTGGGAATTAGCTTATATTTATATTTTAGGCGCTTGCAAAGGTTCCGGTCTCAATAGGCAAAATTAATAAGGTTTAACATATTATCATAATCATCAAATGCTTTTTATTTTAATTTATAATCATTCATTTAAAATAACGTTTTGCACGGTTGGTTATGGTACCTTAACTAAATCGTGTAAAATATTATTAATCCATTTCTTTTTGTTCGATTCCTTGAATTTAAATTTTCAAAGAATTGTTCGATTTCAGAAATGTCACATATCTTGACGACGGCTGAGCCGAAATATTGATATACATTTTATAACAATCATTAATATTTAAGAAACACTAATCGCCTATTATTTTCCAGCATTCATTCTCGTCTCGCTTTGTTGTGTTGCCGCTGTAGGAGACATTCAGGTTCCAATACCACAGCAGGAAACACCTAGCAAATACTGAAAGAAGAGAAGAAAAAGGCGTGGAGTCACTCCTGGTCACCACAGACCAGATAAGTGCCCTTTCATTATTTTATCATTTCATTTATTTAGTAATAAACATAATTTCAATTTGAAAAAATAATAATTTACACATTTACAATCAAATATTAAAATATTACCTAATTTTAATTATGTTGCAATCACATCCATTATGTACACTCAGTGGTTAAACCAAATAAATTACCATTCACTTAAGACAGCTAAATTCACGGGACACGTTGAATTTCTTTCTAAATGTTTAGAAAACAACATTTGCCCTAAAGGGTTATTACCAAAATTTCCTTTCGCAGCAATTAGTACAGAAATTCAATATGATTTCACCGCAATCCGTTTAAGGTATTCAATGGAAATTACGTCCGTTTTGCGAAATGAATATCAAATTTTAGTTGATAAACATTTAAACTCACTGTGTTTTTATGTTAACATGATAACAACACATTCTCCTTTCTTATTTCAAGAAGCTCATAAAATAGTTAACAATTCTGTAACAGATTTACGAAATATTAGATTAAAACACGATAAAAAGTTCCTTAATTTACTAAAGAACTTTCAGAAAATTTGCATTATCCCAAGTAACAATACACGAAACATTTTGAATCCAGTTTCCATTTCAAATTACAGTCATTCCAATGTTAACAAAACAAGGAATTCAAATTCACTTCGAAATGTTATCCCAGCAGTTCACCAAGGTACTCTTTCCTCTCCGATGCACACCCTATCAGTAAACCAAATTACTAACAATATATTTCCATTAGTATCAGGTTCCGTACCAATACGTGCCACATTAGTAAACCAAATTAATAACAGTATAACACCATCAGTATCATATTCTAATAATATACAAGGTCCATCTCCTAGAGAAAAAAATGCTGTTAAAAACTTGTCATCCAAAGTAATTAACCACAATGAATATTTAGTATTAGCTAAAGGTCTAAATTTCACACCGACTCAAAATGTGAACCATTTTAGTTTTGGTAATGATGTTGTTAAATTTTGTCGTAATTTAAGATGGCGCGAATTTTGGCATTCAAATCAAAAGAATAACAATAATAATATTAAATTACACAATGCACTATCTCAATTTCGTCCACACTCTAATAAAGAACCCCCTCCATTACCAAAAAATCATCCGGTAGAAAATTTTATTACTATTTTATTAAACAAAGTAACACAGCCATCTTTCCTAAATAGCCTCAAACCAACATTAAACTTGTCAGTAGATGAACGTGCAGCTCTTGAGAGTCTTAGCAAGGATACCAGCATCGTCATTTTGCCGGCTGATAAAGGTTCCACTACTGTCATACTTAACAAAACTGACTATGTTACTGAAGGCTTGAGACAACTTAGAGATGAAACTTTCTATAAAAAACTATCCAGAGATCCAAACAAAAAATTTTGCAGTGAAAATAAAAAAATATATTGAACAAAATAAATCAAATGAAAAATTATCAGACGAAGATGTTAAAACTTTAATTCCTGATCCTATCCGAACTCCAAATTTTTACCTATTACCTAAAATTCACAAGCCTAATAATCCTGGACGACCGATAGTCGCAAGCTTTAACTCTCCGACAGAAAGAATTTCGGCTTTTGTAGATTATTTTTTACAACCTTTTGTGAAAAATCTAAATTCTCACATCAAAGACAGCTATCATTTTATTGATATTTTAAAGAATACTGTAATTCCAAAGTCAGACGACCTATTATTTGTTACTATTGACGCCATATCCCTGTATACCAATATTCCTCATAATTTAGGATTGGAAGCCATTTCTTATTTTCTTGATGAGAGACCTCATCCTCAAATACCTTCTACGGATTTTCTTTGCAAATTAGCCGAGTTTGTCTTAACGTGTAATGCTTTCTCCTTTGAAGATGAATTTTATCTTCAAATTAAAGGGACTGCTATGGGCACGCGAATGGCACCGTCGTATGCCAACCTTTTCATGGGATTATTCGAGCAAAATTTTCTTCAAACGCAAAATTTAAAACCCATATTATGGTATAGATTTATTGACGACATAGTAATGATTTGGCCACACGGACAAACTACTCTAACAACCTTTCTTGACGACCTAAATAATTTTGGCCCTTTAAATTTCACTCATACCATTTCTAAATCACAAATTACTTTCTTAGATGTTGATTTAACAATTTCCGAAGGTAAAATTAAAACCGCGATTCATATAAAACCTACAAATAAAGAACAGTATTTACACTTTGATAGCTGTCATCCATTTCACACCAAGAGATCCATTCCCTATTCAATGTCAATTCGCGGACACCGTTTAGTTAACAACAAAGAAAATTTAGATAAATATCTCAATAATCTAAAGCAATCTCTTCTTGAAAGAAAATACCCTGCTCCTCTATTGGATAAACATATTCTAAACTCTGAAGTAAAATATATACCAAAACCTAAAATTACTTCAAATAAAAATAATAATAATAATAAAATCTTTCTTAGCACCACTTATTTTCCTGGTGCTGAGAAACTGCGAGATATATTATCTGATTTATTCCCCATCATTTCTAATGATGCATCCACTAAGGATCTCTTAGATTCACCGCCAATTTTATCTTTCCGCAAACCACCTAATATTAGATCAATATTAAACAAAACAAAAAATAATCAAAATTTCTCTATTGGTAATAATACTTTTGGTCTTCAACCTTGTGGTCGTCCACGTTGTAAAACGTGTCCTCTGTTAGATCTAAGTCCTTTTTTTACCAGTCCAAATACTACTAATAGTTACAGGGTTCCCTTTCATTGCAGTTGTATTTCAAAAAATATAGTATATCAACTTCTGTGCAGGACTTGTGATGCCTTTTATATCGGTGAAACAACAACACCACTTAATATTAGACTAAATAATCATAGGGCTAGTGTAGGAAATGAAAGCCAACTCCCAATATCTTTGCATGCCAGGGCGCATAATTTATCTTTTGATCAATGTTTTAAAGTTAAAATAATAAAATGCCTTGGTGATAATGCGAAAGAAAGGGACGTCAAATCTTGGGAATTAGCTTATATTTATATTTTAGGCGCTTGCAAAGGTTCCGGTCTCAATAGGCAAAATTAATAAGGTTTAACATATTATCATAATCATCAAATGCTTTTTATTTTAATTTATAATCATTCATTTAAAATAACGTTTTGCACGGTTGGTTATGGTACCTTAACTAAATCGTGTAAAATATTATTAATCCATTTCTTTTTGTTCGATTCCTTGAATTTAAATTTTCAAAGAATTGTTCGATTTCAGAAATGTCACATATCTTGACGACGGCTGAGCCGAAATATTGATATACATTTTATAACAATCATTAATATTTAAGAAACACTAATCGCCTATTATTTTCCAGCATTCATTCTCGTCTCGCTTTGTTGTGTTGCCGCTGTAGGAGACATTCAGGTTCCAATACCACAGCAGGAAACACCTAGCAAATACTGAAAGAAGAGAAGAAAAAGGCGTGGAGTCACTCCTGGTCACCACAGACCAGATAAGTGCCCTTTCATTATTTTATCATTTCATTTATTTAGTAATAAACATAATTTCAATTTGAAAAAATAATAATTTACACATTTACAATCAAATATTAAAATATTACCTAATTTTAATTATGTTGCAATCACATCCATTATGTACACTCAGTGGTTAAACCAAATAAATTACCATTCACTTAAGACAGCTAAATTCACGGGACACGTTGAATTTCTTTCTAAATGTTTAGAAAACAACATTTGCCCTAAAGGGTTATTACCAAAATTTCCTTTCGCAGCAATTAGTACAGAAATTCAATATGATTTCACCGCAATCCGTTTAAGGTATTCAATGGAAATTACGTCCGTTTTGCGAAATGAATATCAAATTTTAGTTGATAAACATTTAAACTCACTGTGTTTTTATGTTAACATGATAACAACACATTCTCCTTTCTTATTTCAAGAAGCTCATAAAATAGTTAACAATTCTGTAACAGATTTACGAAATATTAGATTAAAACACGATAAAAAGTTCCTTAATTTACTAAAGAACTTTCAGAAAATTTGCATTATCCCAAGTAACAATACACGAAACATTTTGAATCCAGTTTCCATTTCAAATTACAGTCATTCCAATGTTAACAAAACAAGGAATTCAAATTCACTTCGAAATGTTATCCCAGCAGTTCACCAAGGTACTCTTTCCTCTCCGATGCACACCCTATCAGTAAACCAAATTACTAACAATATATTTCCATTAGTATCAGGTTCCGTACCAATACGTGCCACATTAGTAAACCAAATTAATAACAGTATAACACCATCAGTATCATATTCTAATAATATACAAGGTCCATCTCCTAGAGAAAAAAATGCTGTTAAAAACTTGTCATCCAAAGTAATTAACCACAATGAATATTTAGTATTAGCTAAAGGTCTAAATTTCACACCGACTCAAAATGTGAACCATTTTAGTTTTGGTAATGATGTTGTTAAATTTTGTCGTAATTTAAGATGGCGCGAATTTTGGCATTCAAATCAAAAGAATAACAATAATAATATTAAATTACACAATGCACTATCTCAATTTCGTCCACACTCTAATAAAGAACCCCCTCCATTACCAAAAAATCATCCGGTAGAAAATTTTATTACTATTTTATTAAACAAAGTAACACAGCCATCTTTCCTAAATAGCCTCAAACCAACATTAAACTTGTCAGTAGATGAACGTGCAGCTCTTGAGAGTCTTAGCAAGGATACCAGCATCGTCATTTTGCCGGCTGATAAAGGTTCCACTACTGTCATACTTAACAAAACTGACTATGTTACTGAAGGCTTGAGACAACTTAGAGATGAAACTTTCTATAAAAAACTATCCAGAGATCCAAACAAAAAATTTTGCAGTGAAAATAAAAAAATATATTGAACAAAATAAATCAAATGAAAAATTATCAGACGAAGATGTTAAAACTTTAATTCCTGATCCTATCCGAACTCCAAATTTTAACCTATTACCTAAAATTCACAAGCCTAATAATCCTGGACGACCGATAGTCGCAAGCTTTAACTCTCCGACAGAAAGAATTTCGGCTTTTGTAGATTATTTTTTACAACCTTTAGTGAAAAATCTAAATTCTCACATCAAAGACAGCTATCATTTTATTGATATTTTAAAGAATACTGTAATTCCAAAGTCAGACGACCTATTATTTGTTACTATTGACGCCATATCCCTGTATACCAATATTCCTCATAATTTAGGATTGGAAGCCATTTCTTATTTTCTTGATGAGAGACCTCATCCTCAAATACCTTCTACGGATTTTCTTTGCAAATTAGCCGAGTTTGTCTTAACGTGTAATGCTTTCTCCTTTGAAGATGAATTTTATCTTCAAATTAAAGGGACTGCTATGGGCACGCGAATGGCACCGTCGTATGCCAACCTTTTCATGGGATTATTCGAGCAAAATTTTCTTCAAACGCAAAATTTAAAACCCATATTATGGTATAGATTTATTGACGACATAGTAATGATTTGGCCACACGGACAAACTACTCTAACAACCTTTCTTGACGACCTAAATAATTTTGGCCCTTTAAATTTCACTCATACCATTTCTAAATCACAAATTACTTTCTTAGATGTTGATTTAACAATTTCCGAAGGTAAAATTAAAACCGCGATTCATATAAAACCTACAAATAAAGAACAGTATTTACACTTTGATAGCTGTCATCCATTTCACACCAAGAGATCCATTCCCTATTCAATGTCAATTCGCGGACACCGTTTAGTTAACAACAAAGAAAATTTAGATAAATATCTCAATAATCTAAAGCAATCTCTTCTTGAAAGAAAATACCCTGCTCCTCTATTGGATAAACATATTCTAAACTCTGAAGTAAAATATATACCAAAACCTAAAATTACTTCAAATAAAAATAATAATAATAATAAAATCTTTCTTAGCACCACTTATTTTCCTGGTGCTGAGAAACTGCGAGATATATTATCTGATTTATTCCCCATCATTTCTAATGATGCATCCACTAAGGATCTCTTAGATTCACCGCCAATTTTATCTTTCCGCAAACCACCTAATATTAGATCAATATTAAACAAAACAAAAAATAATCAAAATTTCTCTATTGGTAATAATACTTTTGGTCTTCAACCTTGTGGTCGTCCACGTTGTAAAACGTGTCCTCTGTTAGATCTAAGTCCTTTTTTTACCAGTCCAAATACTACTAATAGTTACAGGGTTCCCTTTCATTGCAGTTGTATTTCAAAAAATATAGTATATCAACTTCTGTGCAGGACTTGTGATGCCTTTTATATCGGTGAAACAACAACACCACTTAATATTAGACTAAATAATCATAGGGCTAGTGTAGGAAATGAAAGCCAACTCCCAATATCTTTGCATGCCAGGGCGCATAATTTATCTTTTGATCAATGTTTTAAAGTTTAAATAATAAAATGCCTTGGTGATAATGCGAAAGAAAGGGACGTCAAATCTTGGGAATTAGCTTATATTTATATTTTAGGCGCTTGCAAAGGTTCCGGTCTCAATAGGCAAAATTAATAAGGTTTAACATATTATCATAATCATCAAATGCTTTTTATTTTAATTTATAATCATTCATTTAAAATAACGTTTTGCACGGTTGGTTATGGTACCTTAACTAAATCGTGTAAAATATTATTAATCCATTTCTTTTTGTTCGATTCCTTGAATTTAAATTTTCAAAGAATTGTTCGATTTCAGAAATGTCACATATCTTGACGACGGCTGAGCCGAAATATTGATATACATTTTATAACAATCATTAATATTTAAGAAACACTAATCGCCTATTATTTTCCAGCATTCATTCTCGTCTCGCTTTGTTGTGTTGCCGCTGTAGGAGACATTCAGGTTCCAATACCACAGCAGGAAACACCTAGCAAATACTGAAAGAAGAGAAGAAAAAGGCGTGGAGTCACTCCTGGTCACCACAGACCAGATAAGTGCCCTTTCATTATTTTATCATTTCATTTATTTAGTAATAAACATAATTTCAATTTGAAAAAATAATAATTTACACATTTACAATCAAATATTAAAATATTACCTAATTTTAATTATGTTGCAATCACATCCATTATGTACACTCAGTGGTTAAACCAAATAAATTACCATTCACTTAAGACAGCTAAATTCACGGGACACGTTGAATTTCTTTCTAAATGTTTAGAAAACAACATTTGCCCTAAAGGGTTATTACCAAAATTTCCTTTCGCAGCAATTAGTACAGAAATTCAATATGATTTCACCGCAATCCGTTTAAGGTATTCAATGGAAATTACGTCCGTTTTGCGAAATGAATATCAAATTTTAGTTGATAAACATTTAAACTCACTGTGTTTTTATGTTAACATGATAACAACACATTCTCCTTTCTTATTTCAAGAAGCTCATAAAATAGTTAACAATTCTGTAACAGATTTACGAAATATTAGATTAAAACACGATAAAAAGTTCCTTAATTTACTAAAGAACTTTCAGAAAATTTGCATTATCCCAAGTAACAATACACGAAACATTTTGAATCCAGTTTCCATTTCAAATTACAGTCATTCCAATGTTAACAAAACAAGGAATTCAAATTCACTTCGAAATGTTATCCCAGCAGTTCACCAAGGTACTCTTTCCTCTCCGATGCACACCCTATCAGTAAACCAAATTACTAACAATATATTTCCATTAGTATCAGGTTCCGTACCAATACGTGCCACATTAGTAAACCAAATTAATAACAGTATAACACCATCAGTATCATATTCTAATAATATACAAGGTCCATCTCCTAGAGAAAAAAATGCTGTTAAAAACTTGTCATCCAAAGTAATTAACCACAATGAATATTTAGTATTAGCTAAAGGTCTAAATTTCACACCGACTCAAAATGTGAACCATTTTAGTTTTGGTAATGATGTTGTTAAATTTTGTCGTAATTTAAGATGGCGCGAATTTTGGCATTCAAATCAAAAGAATAACAATAATAATATTAAATTACACAATGCACTATCTCAATTTCGTCCACACTCTAATAAAGAACCCCCTCCATTACCAAAAAATCATCCGGTAGAAAATTTTATTACTATTTTATTAAACAAAGTAACACAGCCATCTTTCCTAAATAGCCTCAAACCAACATTAAACTTGTCAGTAGATGAACGTGCAGCTCTTGAGAGTCTTAGCAAGGATACCAGCATCGTCATTTTGCCGGCTGATAAAGGTTCCACTACTGTCATACTTAACAAAACTGACTATGTTACTGAAGGCTTGAGACAACTTAGAGATGAAACTTTCTATAAAAAACTATCCAGAGATCCAAACAAAAAATTTTGCAGTGAAAATAAAAAAATATATTGAACAAAATAAATCAAATGAAAAATTATCAGACGAAGATGTTAAAACTTTAATTCCTGATCCTATCCGAACTCCAAATTTTAACCTATTACCTAAAATTCACAAGCCTAATAATCCTGGACGACCGATAGTCGCAAGCTTTAACTCTCCGACAGAAAGAATTTCGGCTTTTGTAGATTATTTTTTACAACCTTTAGTGAAAAATCTAAATTCTCACATCAAAGACAGCTATCATTTTATTGATATTTTAAAGAATACTGTAATTCCAAAGTCAGACGACCTATTATTTGTTACTATTGACGCCATATCCCTGTATACCAATATTCCTCATAATTTAGGATTGGAAGCCATTTCTTATTTTCTTGATGAGAGACCTCATCCTCAAATACCTTCTACGGATTTTCTTTGCAAATTAGCCGAGTTTGTCTTAACGTGTAATGCTTTCTCCTTTGAAGATGAATTTTATCTTCAAATTAAAGGGACTGCTATGGGCACGCGAATGGCACCGTCGTATGCCAACCTTTTCATGGGATTATTCGAGCAAAATTTTCTTCAAACGCAAAATTTAAAACCCATATTATGGTATAGATTTATTGACGACATAGTAATGATTTGGCCACACGGACAAACTACTCTAACAACCTTTCTTGACGACCTAAATAATTTTGGCCCTTTAAATTTCACTCATACCATTTCTAAATCACAAATTACTTTCTTAGATGTTGATTTAACAATTTCCGAAGGTAAAATTAAAACCGCGATTCATATAAAACCTACAAATAAAGAACAGTATTTACACTTTGATAGCTGTCATCCATTTCACACCAAGAGATCCATTCCCTATTCAATGTCAATTCGCGGACACCGTTTAGTTAACAACAAAGAAAATTTAGATAAATATCTCAATAATCTAAAGCAATCTCTTCTTGAAAGAAAATACCCTGCTCCTCTATTGGATAAACATATTCTAAACTCTGAAGTAAAATATATACCAAAACCTAAAATTACTTCAAATAAAAATAATAATAATAATAAAATCTTTCTTAGCACCACTTATTTTCCTGGTGCTGAGAAACTGCGAGATATATTATCTGATTTATTCCCCATCATTTCTAATGATGCATCCACTAAGGATCTCTTAGATTCACCGCCAATTTTATCTTTCCGCAAACCACCTAATATTAGATCAATATTAAACAAAACAAAAAATAATCAAAATTTCTCTATTGGTAATAATACTTTTGGTCTTCAACCTTGTGGTCGTCCACGTTGTAAAACGTGTCCTCTGTTAGATCTAAGTCCTTTTTTTACCAGTCCAAATACTACTAATAGTTACAGGGTTCCCTTTCATTGCAGTTGTATTTCAAAAAATATAGTATATCAACTTCTGTGCAGGACTTGTGATGCCTTTTATATCGGTGAAACAACAACACCACTTAATATTAGACTAAATAATCATAGGGCTAGTGTAGGAAATGAAAGCCAACTCCCAATATCTTTGCATGCCAGGGCGCATAATTTATCTTTTGATCAATGTTTTAAAGTTTAAATAATAAAATGCCTTGGTGATAATGCGAAAGAAAGGGACGTCAAATCTTGGGAATTAGCTTATATTTATATTTTAGGCGCTTGCAAAGGTTCCGGTCTCAATAGGCAAAATTAATAAGGTTTAACATATTATCATAATCATCAAATGCTTTTTATTTTAATTTATAATCATTCATTTAAAATAACGTTTTGCACGGTTGGTTATGGTACCTTAACTAAATCGTGTAAAATATTATTAATCCATTTCTTTTTGTTCGATTCCTTGAATTTAAATTTTCAAAGAATTGTTCGATTTCAGAAATGTCACATATCTTGACGACGGCTGAGCCGAAATATTGATATACATTTTATAACAATCATTAATATTTAAGAAACACTAATCGCCTATTATTTTCCAGCATTCATTCTCGTCTCGCTTTGTTGTGTTGCCGCTGTAGGAGACATTCAGGTTCCAATACCACAGCAGGAAACACCTAGCAAATACTGAAAGAAGAGAAGAAAAAGGCGTGGAGTCACTCCTGGTCACCACAGACCAGATAAGTGCCCTTTCATTATTTTATCATTTCATTTATTTAGTAATAAACATAATTTCAATTTGAAAAAATAATAATTTACACATTTACAATCAAATATATATATATATATATATATATATATATATATATATATATATATATATATATATATATATATATATATATATATATATATATATATATATATATATATATATATATATATATATATATATATATATATATATATATATATATATATATATATATATATATATATATATCAAGACAAGACGAGCTACTTGACAGATGGAAGAATTTAAAATTTCGAATTTCGTTTTTTTATTTTCTAAAGGTGCGATATAAAGAAGCTGCGATCAATATTCAGCTGAAAACTTAAAACTAAAAGCGTGACATGCCCTCATATCAATGAATTGTTATTTCCCCTGAAATAATAGGAAATTGAGTGAGTTTACGTATAAAGAAGGATTGTAGCTTAATTTTTGAGATAATTGGATGAAGGGTGAGCGTTTACTAGTTGAAAAATGGGCCCAACTTAAACCTACTCCTCTTTCCGCAAGTGAGAGGCATTCATCATTCTCGTTAACACCTAAAGCATTCCCGAATCCGATCAAGGGAATCCTTCGTCACGATGTAAGTGGCTTTTATAATTATTTACTTTATAATCATCTTATTGATCAATTCTAAAAAGAATATATATATATATATATATATATATATATATATATATATATATATATATATATATATATATATACATATATATATATATATATATATATATATATATATATATATATATATATATATATATATATATATATATATATATATATATATATATATATATATATATATATATATATATATATATATATATATATATATATATATATATATATATATATATATATATATATATATATATATATATATATATATATATCTATATATATATATATATTTAAAAAAAATAAAAAACTCGAAAGTTCTTTTGGGCGGACTCTAGCCGTGGTGAGGCCATGACCGAAGGCCTTAGCTTTTCCGCAAAATCTTGTTTTGGACGTTAGCCCGGTCACGAGGGTCACCTGCATGGCAATTGGGACAACGGGCAACAAATGATAGCGATAAGGCAATTTCACTAAAAAAAATACTTCAATCCTGTTTCCTTCAATCGATGATCCGTTATTTGCTAAACGCGCTGCAACGAATAACATGCCATTTAATTGGATTATCTACTGAAATAAATCTCATTGATTACTCAAATTTCGTGGTATACGTGGAAATATATGCCATCCGTAATAACAGAATCGAGCGCATCCAGACTAAATTCTTAAAATATTTAAACTATAGATTTTACTTCACACTTGAAAATTCTTACGGCATCAACGTTCAAACACTCGTACAACTTTACTTCTTTGGCTGATCGAAGGATGTATCATGAATAATAATAATAATAACAATAATAAAAAACTCTTTATTTTAAAATAAAAAAGGCGAGCTAGTCTTCCTAGTCTAGTCTTCGTACACAAAATCTTAAACAACAAATTAAACTGCATGGACTTGGTCCAGCTAATACATTTCCGGACCCCATCAAGAACGACAAGACAGTCCTCATTGTTTCACATTAGCCGTTGCAATAACAACTACCGAAAAAACTCTTTCTTAAACCGTGTGTATAGGGTTTACGATGATCGATACGCATCAATTGATATCTTCGCTGAATCGAACATTGGATTCAGAAATTTGTTAAAGAGGGCGATATTTAACACTTAATATTTAAAATTTAATAAATATTTAAAATATATTACTATTAATCTACTGTTTGCACTTTTACCAACGTACCTGTCTCAACTTCAATTATCGTACTGGTAAATTTGTTAAAACGTGGACACCCATCAATTTAATGTATTTATTTTTTACTATGTTCCTCCTTCCCTTCCTGGTCCCTCCCTTCCTATCCTCTTTCTTTTCTCGTTTTTTTTTCTTTCTCTTATCATTTAGATAATCTTAATGTTATCATTTAGTGGAAAATTGTTTTTTGTGTAATTTGTATATCTATCTTATTTGGCTACTTACTTTTATACACTGTTATTTTCCTGAATAAAAGAAAATAAAAATAAATAAAATAAAAACTACAGAACGTCATTATCCGCTTCGTTTATGGCATCAGAAAATGTGACCATATCACTAAACAACGAATTATACCACAGTGGCTTACCACCAGGGAGACGAGGAAGGTTAGAACTCTCTGTCTGTTATATAGAATCCTCGCGAATGGCGTGCCGCTTAACTCGCCGAAAGGTTCACTGCTCTATCCGCGCAGGCCGTCCCTCAGATCAGAGGGCAATAGCTTGATATCCATCTATTGTGGCGACAGGGACTTTTTTCTTACTCCTTTCCGTGGAAGCTGCACTACTCTGGAATTCTTTACCGAATAATGACAGAACAGCCACCAGCATACCCATGTTCAAGGCCAGGCTCAAGAAGCAAGTAAACCTAAAACAATAACATAACCGTCTCTCCTCCCTTTCCCCTTCTTCTCGGATACTTTTCATTCATTCTACTCCTTCCTTTTATCTGCGTCTTTATTTAATTTTATTAATCTGTTTTTCTTTAGATATTAACATCTTTTATTACATTTTTTTTGTTATTACACTAAAATTATAGATTAGTAGCTAATAGATATACCCGGTAAACAAAAAGACAGCCTTTTTTATGGAAATAAAGAGTTTTATTGTTATTATTATTATTAGATATAATAACATTTATGTTATTGTTAACAACATAATATTTATTGCTCTGTCCAGTAATATTCCGTTAATTTTTATCCCCTTTGCGCGTATACACTTTAGAAAAAGGAAAAGACCATAACTTAACTCCGGCCACGAATTCCTTATGTGCCAATTATTATTAATAATTATATTACCACATCCACCCGTTTGAGCATTTTTGCCTGGAAATTAAAACTTATCAGGTGTATATGTGTAAATAACTCACCTTGAAAAGGCCTTTTATAAGAAATCATTTAAAGAAGGAATGCCAACCGACTCACCAAAATAATACAAGACAACCATAATAAAATTATAAGGTTCACCTGAAATTGCTGTGCTTTTGCTTTTAGATAAAGTTTACGATATGACAATAAAGTTTTGTTAAGAAATGTTTTAATGTTATGAGTTATAAGTGGAGAAATATCGATTATAACGAACCAAAATGCCTTGAAGATTTTTAGTTCACCATTTTTAAACAATATATTAGGTTGAGTCATAAATAACTTCCGTTTTTTTTATTAGACATTATTATATTAATTTATTATGTATTCATCACTATTATATATGACCTTCTCCCAACTTCCTGGCAGCTTATCGAAAATTTGGCTGGTTTGGACTGGAAGAAATTTTCGACAGCCTCAAGGACTTGCTCTTCAGAATTGAAGATTTTTCCTTTCAAAAAGTTTTGTTAGGAAACAAAAATTTGGTAGTCTGTTAGGGCAAGGTCCGGGAAATAAGGCGGGTGTGGTAAAACAGACCATCCAAGCTCAATATTTTTTTCTTGAGTGATCCTTGCTGTATGTGGTCGCACATATCTTGTAAAAGAATGATGTTTTAGCGATTGACGAGTATAGGACGCTTTTCATTGAGTTTTCCTTGCACTCTTCGCAGCTGCTGAAAGTATGTATCTGCATTATTCGTTAAATTTGACTACAACAACTCGTGTTGAATTATACCTCGACAATTCCACCTCACACAATACTTATTGTTTTCCATGGTTCTTTGGTTTCAGATCTGGTAGGGGTGGTTGATCCTTATCAAGACACTGTCTTTTGCTGACGATGTTGGCATAGGTAACCCATCCTTCATCACGTGTTATAATCCTGTCTAGTCTCGATTTTTTCACGTAAATCTCGTGAAAAGTCTCGATTTTTTCACGTAAGAGCAGACTTGTGGCAATTGACATGCAATCTTCTTTATTCCGTTCACTGAGATTGTGAGATACTCATACTCACAACTTGCTGATTTGCCCTGATTTCTCCAGGTGCAGGCAAACAGTTGATTGTCATGTATTCAGCCTTTCTGCTATATCTCTTGTTGAGTGACGTGAATTTTGCTTTAACGCTCCCTTTAAAGGTCGTCGTCAAAGTCGGAAGCATGTCCGGCCATCGATTCGTCTTTTAAGGTCGTATCTCCAGAACGAAGTTTGACAAACCAATTTCTAACTCGGTCACTAGTCCTTTACCGTATACACCGCAGACATTTCAGTTATCGCCGTAGCACTATTGCCTTATTTAAATTCCCGAAGCATCACTTGACGAATATACACTTTTCGACTCTCCAGTTTAGGTGTTAGGAATAAAAAATTAATGTAACGTGCACTACACAAAAGAGTGGTCAGGAGACTAACTTAAACCTAATCTATTTAGTGAAAGCATAAACTCGTTTGTCTCGGTGACTCATAGTCGGTAAATAGTGACAATATATTCTATGTGTCGGAAGTTATTTATTACTCAACCTACTAATATATCTGCGTCTATGCGAATAAGTTGATTAATCCTCTAGAGTAGCATTGGCTAACATCAATGAATATTTTTCTCCAATCATCAGCAACCTCAAGCGTGGATAAGGAACCCATTTTCAGTCAAGATAGAATCCGAGACCGATTTATCGGATGTGACTAAGCAATCGAAAACATATTGATAGATTTTTGGATATCCAGTAACGACCTCTCTTAACGAAGAGTAGCCAGATTTAGCAAAACAAGCGATACAAATTCTAACCCCTTTTGTCACGACCTATGTGTGATGCAGGGTTTTGAATACTCGTGTTTCGTAAAATAAATATAGAAACCGATGGAAAATAGCACCCCGCCTAAAAACAAAGTTAACGTCTTTCCGGCAAAATTGGAGTTACTAATTTAAAATAAACAGCTTCATACTTCTCACTAATAGTAGTGAACTAATTTAATTACAAAGTAATTATTATATTATTGTTAAAATTTGACTATGTATTATGTTACATGCTTCTGGAAATTGAAATCAAATTAAAATTGAAATGGAAATTGAAATGTGTTTTATTTTGCCTATTTTCACGTTAAAATAGTAAGAAAAAATAAAGGGCCACAAATTGGAAGCATAAATAAACCGAGCTCATGCAAATATGGTTTGGGAACGCGCTCTATTGAAGTTAGAAATCTATTAAATTTGTTAATTTTTAGTAAGTTTATTTTAATATGTTATAACCTGTTCAATTCTTTTAAAATTTACAAATTTTGAGATTAAATGTGTTTTGTTTGAAGACAAATACTTTAAATGTGTGAGTATATAAGCCAAGCAACATTATTTTTTAACTTTGTAGCTGATTTCAAAACGTAATTCTCATAGTATTTAAGAGTTTAACAAAATAAGACTGTAAAAAGAATATTATTTTGAACTTTATTTAGCTCTCTTATATCTTATTCGGCTATCATATCATTTCAGGTTAGATTTTTTTTGTGGAACCTTGGTCATGCAAATATCCTACACGTTCTGTTTTCGCAATTCCGCATAGTTTCAATCTCCCCGTAGTTGCCGTAAAATATTAAAAGAGTTGATCTGAAGTGTGGTTCGGTAGTAAGTAATAAGGCGGGCGAGCGCTGGGTTGGGGCAAGCTTTGGTTCAGGGTTTGGAGCCGTCGCAGTCCGCCATTACCGACACGCGGCGTTCACGGACGCGACCCATATTCTAATAACCGACTTACAGGTCGCATACATTGAAAAACAACTCGACTTTTACAAAAACTCAACCTTTTATCGGAAACAAAAGCATTGATTCCACTGCTTACTGCTTTCGACACGAAATGCTTAATAGTGGCAAGACAAAGAAGCCTTTGTCTCAATTTAAAGACTTCGGAATAACAACTCTTAATTAAGGTGCTAAAAAAATAAGATAAAGACGGAAGAACCTTTTTCAAACCCTCCTGAGTCAATTCAGACCATTTCCAGATGGATGTACGTCTGTGTGGCTGGGAGGAAATGGGCCCTGTTGCAGTTAGCCACTAAGACCCATATGTTTGCGGTCGGTCAAACTCACGGGTTAACACCCATCCGGCGGCCTCCGCGTATAAAGTGCGAGCCCAGATAAGACTCTGGCCTGCGGGTCAGTTTCCCCCAGGAGTCAATCTCCTGGCGCTCCAAGACGGTTTGCGCACCGAGCGACTTTAGCCAATCGATTGTGCATTCTGACTGGCAGTCGGGGGAGTCTGGAAACAGTACTTTCTCCTATAGAGCGTGGGTAGTTGTTCACCTTACCGCGACTGCTTTTGAAACGACCAATCGGCTACCCGATTCTGGGTGAAAGCCGGATAAAGGACGCCGTGGTCCGCGATAGATTCGGTAGACACCGTTTCACCGCTACATAAGGAAGAGGACCGCGCAAGCGGCCTCGAACCCGTAACTAGTCGGGAGACCAGAATAATCTGGTTGCAACGATAGTAAGGGCGCGAGTGTCTGCCCGCTGGATGATTAACCTGGTTATCTCGCGGTAAGGCGTTGGTCTCTTACGGGCTCGGGGCGTAACTAGACGGTGGACTGTTTCATCCTAAGTATTCTGCGCTCACGTCACGGGAGACAGAACGACCACTCTCGTCAAAACTTCCTGAGGTGACGGATTCGCAGGTTGTAGTCGATAGCTCTAGTTATGTATCTGTATGTTTCTATGTATGTATGTATTCCCCCACGATAGCGCACAAACATTTAATACGATTGGGATAAAAGCTGACAGGCATAATTTGGTCATGGCAAGAATTGAAAAGATTGTAGTTGAAATCGGTCTGCCAGGGGACGAACTAGTCATATATCAACCTTGAAATATTGAACTTAGACACTTGAAATTTGCTAAATTTTGGTTAAAATATTTCATATAGGTACAAGCTAAACTAATAATGTTTAAATTCCGGTAAGCATTCAGGGTCAGGACCCGGAAGCCGGTCCCGGCCCGGCCGGTGCAAAACAGCCGTCCCTCGTTGCGCACCCAGCCCACACCGCCATATTAACGCTATCTGTTGGCACTTGGCCCAAACCCTTTCTTAGCCGAGAAACAAGCCGCGCCACCTAACGCGTCGCAATGGAACCCAACCGGGCCTTTCGCCCGCCGATAGAGGGCGCTCATTGATATTACTTATGAAATTAATATTCAGATGAAAACGGTCATTGGCTACTAGCCGGAAAAGTCTTCGGGTGAGACAACCGATTATTTTCTCTCCTGCCTTTTGCTGTATTGTGTCTCGCTTTCAACAGCACAAAATGACACGTGGCCTCAATTCGTATTCTGCCGCGTTTTCTTAAACACGATATATTTATATGGACATATAGACTAGACAACTATTAACTTGATATTTAGAGAGTTAATGTCAAACAATCGCGATAGTCTTCGATTGTATATCGCTTCAGATATTCTGCGATTTGAAAGAAGTAGAGCACTGTTCGAGCGCGCTTGGACAACGATAATATTGATAGCGCGGGGGTCTCGGCCCCCCTCGCCCCCGGTGCGGCGGTAAACGTCGAGGGGTGTGTTCGCCAGACCGCGGTGCTCCGTGCTACTCTGCAAACACCTCCACGGCTACGGTTGACGATGCTCATTAATATTCGATAATTCTAAAAGATCCCCTGAATTATTTACTGTTTTCGTATTCGGCAACAGATCGGGCATATTTAGAATTTCGGAGCCACTTTATACCCCATAATGGGCGCAACGACGCACAGCGCAAAGCGATGAGATCGCAGTGTCGATACTTAAGCCCACTAAGGCTTTCGACTTCGTTTACATTTTATTGGCATTTTAATTATAAATCGAACACAAACGAATTTACCACGTTAAGCTGTAGCACCCTACGTTTCGGCGTTGTTGCAACTGCCGTTTTCGTATTCGGCAACAGATCGGGCATATTTAGAATTTCGGAGCCACTTTATACCCCAATAGCTGACCCGTGCCCACATCGTTGAGCTGGAAAACTTTTTACCTGTGATGTAATTATGAGTGTGGTTCGGTTAGTACTGAGTGCTATGATTTATTTCCTGACTGCCAAAAGAAGGGTTATATTTTTACTGCATATGTATGTACATATGTATTTGCATGCCAAATTTACTAAAATACCGATATTTTTGAGTGTCTTCGTGTGAGTGTCTTATTTGTGAGTGTCTTATTTGTGAGGGTATTATCTCTTTAACCATTTATGCAGTAAAAGGGAAATTATATGCAGTAAAAGGGAAAAGTCTTTTGTTTTAAACGCTTGTGACGATAAATTTACCTATTTTGATAAGAATTCATAATTGTTGATAATATGACCAATAAACATGACCTAACGATTTAAATTATTATTTAAAATATTATAATATAAAATACTACTTTTTGTGACTTAAATATAAAAGTTAGCATATGCTGTCGCTGACTTTTTTGTAGGCATTATCAAGCTCTACAACTATTCTCTGGAACTTAATCATATATCTCTCATCGTTAAGGCAGCGTTAGTTAGAAACATTTTCGTTCGACCGCTTGTTCTCCGACTTACTTTGCAAATCCGACTACCACGATAAAGTCTTTTCATTTTTCGGATTTTAATATATAGCCAATAATGTGGCTCACAAATAATGTGGTTTCCTATTGGTAAAAGAATTTTCCAAATCGGTTCAGTAGATCCAGAGATTACTTCCCACAACGTCACAAACTTTACCTCTTTATAATATTAGTATAGAAGTATAGAAGTATAGATAATGATCACCACGACGCTCAGCGCACAGACGAAGTACAACGACTTAAACCCACTAAGACGTTTAAGACTATTTCCAGATGGAAGGCTGCCTATATGTGTGTCTGGTGGAAGATGGAAGTCTGCCTATAATTTGGTCATGGCAAGAGTGTAAGCTTTAATTTTACTTACTCTCTATCTTTAAAATTGTAAGCTATACTTTTGATCCACTTACTTCACTACCATATCAGCGATAGTGATAATATTACTTTCCAGTGGGATAGGCTTCCAATACCTTGCCTAATAATTTCCCTCTTTGTATTTACTTCCTCAATGAAACAAATCTTCTCCAATTAATAATCCATATATTAAACCAAAATGCATATATTAAACAATTCAAATTATAATTTCATCTATTTTCAATCTACTATTATTGCGAATTATAATTGTAATAATGAGCGCCTAATTCACCACAAAATATTTACAATTTGTTCTTTGAGTTATTTTCGATCGATTATTTGTCGATGACAACAATGGCTGCGTTCAGTCGATTGTTAATAAAATAATATTAATAATGATAATGCATGAGTTTAAATCTCCGCCGTGAAATTCGACAATTAGATTCTAATCCCTTATTTATTTAAATATGTTCAATGTCAAATTATATTGAAACATGAATCGTAATGTTTACATACAACACTAAAATTAAATATAACCTAACATACTGTCAAACTAGTCGATGGCGTTCCAGTGATATAAATGAATTTAAATGACCGCAGTCGCTAAAGCCCGATAAAAACTACGACCTGGCTATCATCCAGTCCACTGGACGTCCATATGGTTTTCGTTCTATTATTTCTATTATTACTATTCCCT
This sequence comes from Micropterix aruncella, assembly GCA_944548615.1. Taxonomy (NCBI): domain Eukaryota; kingdom Metazoa; phylum Arthropoda; class Insecta; order Lepidoptera; family Micropterigidae; genus Micropterix; species Micropterix aruncella. The sequence continues at coordinate 39,142,651 of OX155950.1, forward strand.
TCCCGTTTATCTGTGAAACCCCATCGATCAGTCGTAAAAAATCTTAGTACAATCTACAATTTTCCTTATCTTTAAATTTAACCTAACATTCTGTATTATTCGAATGTTTCCTTAACTAGTTTCCAAATTATAAGCACATTTATACAATGGCTGATATCTAAATCAATGGAGTAGCTAAGCTATCTCTCTTCCAAATTAATGAGTCCTACGAGATGTCAATCTCGTTACAATATCTACGGCTCTTGAACCAACAAGCGATGTTACGTGCTGTCGTTTTTAGTTAACGTGCAAAATCGTATAAATCACGCTTTTACGTTACAACTACTTAACATTTCTAACCATTTCTAAACAAACCACAAAAAACTCGAATATTTATAACCCCAAAAAAATATACAACAATGATAATATTGGGTGCTAGCTTCGGCCTAAATAATTAAATAACGCCAGCTTCGGCAAAAATAAACTTACATATTTTTAGTACATCTTTGCCGACAATGACTCTCGCCTATACTTTCCCGTATTTACAGCTGCATTGCACAATTATGCACTTATAACTAAACGTCAAATCTTCGATGTGTTGTCGCCTTCCTAGAAATCTGCCACTACTGTTACTGCGACGAATGTCTTGTAGAACCGCAGCCGCTTTACGATCGTACTGCTATTATGAGACCCTCACAGCATCCTTGTTGAATGTTTTTCCGTTATTTCGCCGCTATGTTATACACCATCGAAGAACGTTCGCAATGTTGTGAATGGTGAAGTCTAATCTGACGTCTTCATTTTGATTCATCAGCTCCGATATTTTTTGTATTGCAATACGACAAAATCTCGTACTTCAAATTTATTTTGAAAAGTTGGATTTTTTAAAGTCCAACTCGCATATCTCTCTCGATTTCACTTGTTTAAGCACTGGATTTTTTAATATTTGTTCGTTTTTTAGTACTTTCTGTAAAATCGCCTCAATGACGAGTGTGATGAAGCGTTTCTGTTATACACGATCTGAGCACTTATATTACGAATTTAATTTAACTGGGCATCGAAATGCTTCATAGCATTCCGATGCCCTCGTTCTCAACTGTTTTTCTCACATCTGAGCACCAGATTTCTATATTTTCTTCCGTAAACTTTCGTAGGTTTGATACGTCGGACTGAAAATTTTTAATGGATGCCGGAAGCTACTCGTCCATCCCTTATATAACACCCCTATCGATGTGACCTTTTTTTACTGATTTAACCCATAACTATTGACTAATCAGTCATTAAACGATCTGATTTATCTATTTTTTTGTTAAATAACGCTCTGACACATTGCCAACAAGCGAATTTCTTAATGATAATTCGTGCTTCTAATTCTACATATGATTTTAAGTATTTATTTTACGTATTATGAGAAAATTGATGTTTCATATTCGGCGGGAAATGTCGTATTTTGACTTGATTTTGCCGCCTTTTCTACGCGTCGTTTCCGCTTTCGAAGCGTCGTCTGCCTACTCGAATATTCTCGTAGGTTCTAGAAACTTTTTATAAGCTTTTCCGTTTCCGTTTCCGTTTTCGAAAGCGAAATAATACAACTATTTTATTTCAATTTTATTTATTGATAGTATTTTTATCTAGTAATTCCTCTATTTTAATTAAGTGTTTCTAAATTTCCTCATTTTAACAATTAAGTTTTATTTTGACTGGCAATTATTTGGTGATAAATTCCTTTGACTTCATTGATTCTGCTTTCTTGCATCGATATCGATTATGTTTTATGATAATTCTTGATAATTATGATAATTCCTACTATTTAATGAACCCCTTTTAACTCTCATTCGTTATTTCAGAATTTGGAAACTGAATTTATCCTTTCACCCCTTACTTACTTCTTCCTTTCACATGGTTCCTTTCATCCTATCTTTCATACCAAAATCAATCCCCTCCTTCATCACAACTTATGTTGGTTTACTAATTAACAAATGCATTTTTCGTCCTCCTACTTTCACCCTCCTGGATCGCTACTATTTATCTCCTTCATAACATAAACTAAATCAATATCCGGCCTATTCTAATTTCGCAACCCCATAATAACCCCCTTGGTGTATGTAACCATAATGCCACTCTAATAATAATAATCCCATTGGGTATCTGAGCTCCTCCCTGTCGAATCTAGACCATATCCGACTCTGAGTGTCAACTCGTCCAAAAGCGTAGACGTGATCAGGGTCACGCGTTGAGGTGCGACCTCAACCTTGCCGAGACCTCGATATATACTCCCTCGTAAGTTACCAAATACAAAACAAAACATGGACCCGAGCAGCTGCTCCGAACTCCGAAGACCACCCACTTCAGATAAAAATTCCCATAAATATTATAGTCGCTCTAAAAATTAGCGCTATTTTTCGATTCTAATTTCTTCATCCCGCTCTAAAATAGCGAGACGTCGACAATACCACCAAACATTCTATACTAAATAACAATATTCATATGACTCTTCATTCATCTTATAGTCGCTTCCTATATAGCACTATAACTCAATTCCAAAAAAAAATATTTTATAATAATTGTAACAATGATTTTAATCTGACCCTATACAGTCTCAATAATATAATGATCAACCAACCTCATCAATAACAATAATTTTGGAATCTTCTCTCCAATATAATAATCGTATCCCGATACTGCCTTGCCATTTAGTTCAAACAACAAAAAAACTTATTACACTAATGAGATTCCTAATCGTGTTCGCTTGTGTTTCTTCGCTTTAAGTAGGAATGATTGGACAACAAGTTGTAGGTGATCAGGATAGGATTTAGGATAAGATAGGATAGGATAGGAAAGGAATACTTGTTGCATAAAACGAAGAGATTCAAACAACACAACGCTCTCCTCGTTATAACTCTTTCCCCAATTTTGGCAAACAATATCACGCCACTATATACCCAAATGAAAAAAACTGTCAGCTTATTAACAATATTTTACAACTCAACGATTTCACGAGGTGAATTCTCCCATACATATACGTATCAAATGGATAATATGTTTAGTCAAATGTAACTGTACGCTATATATATATATGCAAAAATAATGTGTGATTCTAATGTGATAAAAATAAAACTATAATGCTCAACTAAACATGTAAGCTAATATGTATTGTAATTAAAAATATTTCTGATTTATTGTATACTGCTTTTGGTGTATGGCATTAATGATTTGTTGCTATTTAGACTTTGGTGATGGAATAGAAAAATAAGGAATATGATAGGATAGGTAGTGTATGATAGAATGGTAGGATAGGAATGGTGATAGGATGATGGATAGGATGATAGGATAGGAATGGTGATAGGATGATGGATAGGATATCTAATCTATTACTAGAGAGGAACAGGATAATGATATTATCTGTAATATAATTTATAACTTGAAAAATGATGAAATCCTATGTTTGATATATCGTGTTAAAATAATTTAATATGTTGGTATAATTATAATACAATACATATACAAGAACACACACCCCGCTACAATCAATAACTCTGATATTCAAAATAATCCGCCGGTTATTCTCTCAATAAAATAATAATAACTGTAATGACAGCCAATATAATAATATTATAATGCTATGACAACCACAAAACATACCATCAAAAAAAACCGTGAGTTTTTTTAATACTCCCAATAATTCATTGAGCTTCTATAACTAATCACTCAACCGATAGAACCGTAAGGGTCTTTAATCACCCCTTACTAATTTTTACCATATCTTTTATGTGGCATCGCCCTATGGCTTTACCTTCCGATTTTATATATAAGTAAGTATTTTAAGTATGTATTTACTAAGTATGTATTTTAAACGTCGGCAAATGTCCTCATATTTGGTATCTATATCCAATTCTCCTATAATATTCTGTATCGTATCATCCGCCGACATCAATTGTATATTATTGCATTTGTTATCAAACGCACAATCCTGAAATTATGTTATATATTTTCTCCCTATTATATTAACAGAAGAGCCTGTATCTACTAATGCTTTTAATTTAAAATTATTTAGCCTTACATAAATATAAGGTCTCTGATCCATATCATTACTATTTAGGGTATTATTAAAAATGCGAACCGACGACCCCTCTTCAGCCATCTAGTTCTCTATTCGTATTTTTTCTGGTCTACATCCAGGTTCCATTGAGACACAGTGTTATAAAAATCTTCTTTCTGCCTAATTCCGAACAATGGTTCCACACGTCTCTGAGATATATCTCTCTCCAGCCTTCGTTTTTTTCGATGACGAAGCTGTTTGAGACATTATGATGTCTATGTCTATTCTTAATTTATTTGTCGTATTTAATTTATTTTATTTTAATTTAAAATAAATTTAATTTATTTATTTTATTTTTTGTTATTTTGATTCAAAATAAATTTAATTTATTTTATTTTTATTTAAACGAAATTTTTTTATTTTATTTTATTATTGATTAAACGAATTTAATTAATTTATTTTATTTTGATTCAAAACTAATTCAATTTATTTTATTTTTAATTAAACGAATTTAAATTATTTTATTTTATTCAAAGCAAAAGGTTGACGATTGCTATCGTGCCAAAGGTCCTGATTACGCGGCGTCCTGATTACAATTATTTTATTTTAATTTCAGCCAAATTCTTAATTAAATCAATTACCAATCAAATTTGTTTCTTTTATTTTAAACTATTCTTATTCTTGAGGTACTATTAATCATTGACTTAATTACGACGATTGCAGTCAACATGTGTACATAATGTACAATAAACATTAAATTATGTAAATAGGCAGATTTCTAGAAACAACACACACATACAAATATATCAACAATTCGCAATGCTAAATATACAGTTATATCATACGATTCATGTTTCTATATTTCTTATTTATTAAATGCCCAAATTACAATCGATCGAAAATAATTTACTATTTTTTTAATTTTATTTAGAATCTATCAGGCCCCTCACGTTGGGACGACATTTGTTACAATGATTTTTATATAATATATAGCGTTATAATTATATACTTATTTTCGGTCGATTGTTAAAAAAATAATATTAATACAAATGGCATGAGCTTAATACGATGCACCAAAATTCGACAATTAGATTCTAATCCCTTATTTATTTAAATATGTTCAATGTCAAATTATATTGAAACATGAATCTTAATGTTTACATACAACACTAAAATTACATATAACCTAACATACTGTCAAACTAGTCGATGGCGTTCCAGTGATATAAATGAATTTAAATGACCGCAGTCGCTAAAGCCCGATAAAAACTACGACCTGGCTATCATCCAGTCCACTGGACGTCCATATGGTTTTCGTTCTATTATTTCTATTATTACTATTCCCTTCCCGTTTATCTGTGAAACCCCATCGATCAGTCGTAAAAAATCTTAGTACAATCTACAATTTTCCTTATCTTTAAATTTAACCTAACATTCTGTATTATTCGAATGTTTCCTTAACTAGTTTCCAAATTATAAGCACATTTATACAATGGCTGATGTCTAAATCAATGGAGTAGCTAAGCTATCTCTCTTCCAAATTAATGAGTCCTACGAGATGTCAATCTCGTTACAATATCTACGGCTCTTGAACCAACAAGCGATGTTACGTGCTGTCGTTTTTAGTTAACGTGCAAAATCGTATAAATCACGCTTTTACGTTACAACTACTTAACATTTCTAACCATTTCTAAACAAACCACAAAAAACTCGAATATTTATAACCCCAAAAAAATATACAACAATGATAATATTGGGTGCTAGCTTCGGCCTAAATAATTAAATAACGCCAGCTTCGGCAAAAATAAACTTACATATTTTTAGTACATCTTTGCCGACAATGACTCTCGGCTATACTTTCCCGTATTTACAGCTGCATTGCACAATTATGCACTTATAACTAAACGTCAAATCTTCGATGTGTTGTCGCCTTCCTAGAAATCTGCCACTACTGTTACTGCGACGAATGTCTTATAGAACCGCAGCCGCTTTACGATCGTACTGCTATTATGAGACCCTCACAGCATCCTTGTTGAATGTTTTTCCGTTATTTCGCCGCTATGTTATACACCATCGAAGAACGTTCGCAATGTTGTGAATTGTGAAGTCTAATCTGACGTCTTCATTTTGATTCATCAGCTCCGATATTTTTTGTATTGCAATACGACAAAATCTCGTACTTCAAATTTATTTTGAAAAGTTGGATCTTTTATAGTCCAACTCGCATAGCTCTCTCGATTTCACTTGCTTTAGCACTGGATTTTTTTAATATTTGTTCGTTTTTTAGTACTTTCTGTAAAATCGCCTCAATGACGAGTGTGATGAAGCGTTTCTGTTATACACGATCTGAGCACTTATATTACGAATTTAATTTAACTGGGCATCGAAATGCTTCATAGCATTCCGATGCCCTCGTTCTCAACTGTTTTTCTCACATCTGAGCACCAGATTTCTATATTTTCTTCCGTAAACTTTCGTAGGTTTGATATGTCGGACTGAAAATTTTTAATGGATGCCGGAAGCTACTCGTCCATCCCTTATATAACACCCCTATCTATGTGACCTTTTTTTACTGATTTAACCCATAACTATTGACTAATCAGTCATTAAACGATCTGATTTATCTATTTTTTGTTAAATAACGCTCTGACACATTGCCAACAAGCGAATTTCTTAATGATAATTCGTGCTTCTAATTCTACATATGATTTTAAGTATTTATTTTACGTATTATGAGAAAATTAATGTTTCATATTCGGCGGGAAATGTCGTATTTTGACTTGATTTTGCCGCGTTTTCTACGCGTCGTTTCCGCTTTCGAAGCGTCGTCTGCCTACTCGAATATTCTCGTAGGTTCTAGAAACTTTTTATAAGCTTTTCCGTTTCCGTTTCCGTTTTCGAAAGCGAAATAATACAACTATTTTATTTCAATTTTATTTTCTGATAGTATTTTTATCTAGTAATTCCTCTATTTTAATTAAGTGTTTCTAAATTTCCTCATTTTAACAATTAAGTTTTATTTTGACTGGCAATTATTTGGTGATAAATTCCTTTGATTTCATTGATTCTGCTTTCTTGCATCGATATCGATTATGTTTTCCAATTTCTCTTAATAATAATTTAAATGTTCTTCAAATGACTTTATCAATATTGCTATTAAATTCTCCCATAATTCCTACTATTTAATGAACCCTTTATTTATGTAACGATGGCACTGCGCTCTATAGTTTAGCAACTGTCATTTTTTTATCTGTCAGTTTTAGTTCCTAATTAAATCGCTAGATGTCACTATGATCTTTTTAAGTACAATTTAATTTTAAAAATTCGATTAATCTATTTTGCGTTTTGCTTAGCGCTGCTAAGCGCTCATGTGATGATTTTCAAATCATTACAAGAGTTGAAAAGCTTGTGGTTGAAATCGGTCTACCAGGGAGCGCACTAGTCATAGGTATCAATCTCGAAATATTATAGTTAGAGACAAAGATGCCTTATTGGGCTGAATTGAATTGAATCTTGTAGGCAACATCTTCTAAGTGGGCATTTAAAGCATCACGCAGTCAAACACTTAGGCGGTCACCCATCCAAGTATTGACCGCGTTTAACGCTGCTTAACTTCACTAACAACGAGGAAAACCGGTGTCAACGCGGTTACGGACGCTACAAACTGACGCTATAACCTTTGTAGCACCCGACGTTTCTGCGATGTTGCAACAACCATATCAAGGGCAGACGAAATTTCTGTCGATTATCATCCGCTGGCAGAAAACTGCTTCTGTTACTACACAGATTACAACAGTGGTGGGGCGGCGGGTTCGGCAGGCGTGATTTTCGATAAACTTTCGTACATACAACACTCACTGCAACTAGTGTTATGTCATGCGCTCGGCGATAAGCATTGAGATCATTTTAAGAAGATGGTTTCCCGTAATAGATAGTTTGAAACCGTCCTCTCTAATGAAGATCGGGTTTCTTCTTATTTCAATGGCTTCCCGGATCATGCGGGGAATGTGGAATGGTCCTGTGGCACAATGCAATTCGGAAACTGCACCCAGTGGTTAGTTTTGCTATCCAATATATGTTCCCAGATAGCCGATTTTTCTGGCTGAATGTTTTTAACAGCTTTGATTTGTTTTTTCGGTCAAGAGGCTATGGGCCATTTCGTTAGACCAAAGTAGGCTAACCCACAGTTGCATTCGATTTTATACACACCCAGGGTTTGCAGTGGTATTATCTCCCTTACAGTCTTCAGAGATCGATGTGTATTTTGGGTCGGTTTGAAAATCATTTGTAAGTATATCGAATTTGTTTAGCATCTTATTCGATTGTTCACGCCCTTAACATATGGTAAGAATGCTTGTAATTTGCTTGGTTTCTGAGTTTCATCTGTTTTGGATCTTGTGCGAGTCTCGTGATATTTTCAGTAACCATTTTTATTAAGGACCTTATTGACATATTCCATCTCCTGCGGATGATGCTCAGCGTTGCAACATTGCGTGGTCGATTCACCAGCGATGTCTGCACTAAAAGTAGATGGTAGGGATGATGCTGTGAGCTGGCATGCAAAATATCTGTTCGTATGTGTGTCCGTATGTCCGATGTTTTCGTGTTATTATAACTAGCTAAACCCGGCCACTCTTGGCTGTGGCTCAGTCTACAAGGGAGTCAATGGGCCCTTGTTGGGTTGGCCACGAAGACCCATTCTGTTCAGGGTTGGTCGCACTCACGTGTCAACACCCATCCGGCGGCCTCCACGCATGAAGTGCGAGCCTGGGTAGGACTCTGGCCTTAGGGCTAGTTTCCCTTAGCAATCAACCTTCTGGCGCTCCTGGACGGTCTGCGCACCGTGAGGCGTAAGCCAATCGATTGTGCACTCTAACTAACAGTCGGGGGAGTCTAGAAGCAGTACTGTTTCCTATAGAGCGGGGGTGGTTGCGGACTTTACGGCGACTGCTCTTGAAACGACCATCGGCTACCCGATCCTGGGTGAATAGCCGGGCAAAAGATGCCGTGGTCCGCGATAGATTCGGTATACACCGTTTCACCGCTTCGTAAGGAAGAGGACCGCGCAAGCGACCTCGAACTCGTAAACAATCGAGAGACTGGAGTAATCTGGTCGCAATTGGAAGTAAGGGCGTGAGTGTAGGCTAGCTGGGTAACACTCCTGGCTATCTCGCGGTTAAGGCGTTGGCCTCTTACGGGTTTGTGGCGTAGCTTGACGGTGGACTGTTTTGCCCAAGGTTTCTGCGCTCACTCCAGGGAGATAGAACGACTAATCGTTAAAACTTCCTGAGGTGTCGAGTTCGCCCGTCGTAGTTGACAACTCTGGTTGTGGCTCAGTCGAATACGAAATAAATGGGAAACGCACCGATGTCAAAGCGCACCGAAGCTTTTACCGGCAGGTGCGGTGAGGGAAGACCTTCGTCTCGCGTATTTGAATGCAACGTTGAGGCAAATTTTCAAGTCAATCGACCGTATGCTTTTAGAGCATTTTTTGAGCGTACGAGCATAAACAATTTTATATATAAAGTTATCAAACAACCGCGATATTCTTCGATTTCATATTACTTTTATTGTTCTTTGGCCTAAAGGCCAACTACTAAAGTATGTGTATGAAATGTACGGGAGCTAACGGGCCCTGTTGCAGTTAGGCCACTAAGACTAAACCTATCCGGCGGCCAGCTTCCCTTAGCAGTCAACCTTCGGGTGCTCCTGAGCGGTTCGCGAACCGTGCGGCGTTAACTAATCGATTGTGCATTCCGACCGACAGCCGGGGGAGTCTGAAAACAGTACTGTCTCCTATAGAATGGGGATAGTTGTTAACCTTACGGCAACTGCTCATGAACCGACCAATCAGCTACCCGATTCCGGGTGAACAGCCGGGCAGAGAATGCCGTGGTTCGCGATTGATTCTGTATACACCGAATCGCCGCTATACAAGGGAGAGGACCGCGTCGGGGGACCGGAATAATCTGGCACGAGGCACGAGTGTCGGCCCGCTGCTTGAATAACCTGGTTATCTCGCGGTAAGGCATTGGCTTCTTAGACAGTGGCGTAACTAGACAGTGGACTGTTTTCGTACCAAATCTTCTACGCCCACCTCGCGGGAGACAGACAGACATCTAATATCGTTAAAAGTTCCTGAGGTGAAGGGTTCGCTTATTGTAGTTGACAGCTCTAATTGTACGAAATGTATTTACACTGAATAAAAAACAAAGTGGAACTGAATCTGATAAATATGTATGAATGTCCCCAAAAAACCGGCGACCTTTACGTTGCGTGTTCACCCTTGGAGAATAGGCGTTAAATTCGGTAATTTTGAGGTGCTCATGCATACATAAGCCTCACCCATCCACAGATATATATACAGTATGCTTCACTCTATGACAGGTTACGCGCAATAAGAAAGGGAGAAAATCCCAAAAGCCTGCGAATAATATAACGCCGTTTCAGTTCTCTTTCGCGCTCTGTCCCCTGAATATTTCAATCGCGTTATATTATTCATGAAACTCCACTGAATGTTTGACAGCCCTTTACGATTTTGTCGTACGCGGTGCAAATCACGGTTGCATTAACCGACCAACCAAATTACAATTCTTTCTGGGGGTAGTCCGTTGCATGCATTGCTACCGGCTGCCCCGTCTGTTCGACAATAGCGAGGGAAAAGTTATTTCCGTAATACGAGTCATTATTGTTTAAGGAAATCGTTTAAAACTCAATTAGCATATTTCAGAGCCATACGAGCAGCCTGAGGGCCAATTTACTTGTGGTCGTAACGAGAGTTAAAAAGCGAATAAAGTAAATCATAAAATTACATATCAACTCTTAGAAATTACGTTTGTATTACGGAAATATGGTGTTGAATACTTTCACCAAGTAGATCCTGATTCTCAAGATAATGTCATATTTGTGTAAGGAGATATGGATCGACGTTTCTTTAGTGACTGCTGTCGTAGAGCGACCCAAACGAGGATCATCATTAATTGAAGTTCTCCCACTCCTAAGCACAACAAGGCTCAACCGTAGAAATTGGGAGAGAATCTTCTAGGTATTGAAATACTCGCTCCGTACAAAAAAATAAGGGTTTTCAAGCCTCGCAAAATTCCGTTTTTACTTTCCTGTCTAAAGAAAGTATTGTGAATTCACTTCTGCGTTTCTGTGTGTATTGCTTCACGATAACGCCCAAACGCTTCACCCGATTGAGCTGAAATTTGGCATAGAGGCATCATTTGGTCATGATGCCTGCATAGCCAAAGAGTTGAAAAGATTGTGTTTGAAATCAATCGATCAGGGGGCGCGCTAGTCATCGTTCAATCTCTAAATATTGGACTTAAATACTTGATATACTACACAGATGCGTCGCATGGTCGAAACCACATTGTTAAATTTTGCTTGCAATATTTCTTAAACGAGGTGCTACCCAAAAGTTTGGGGAATTTGAATGTCGCGCGGGGGGGGGGGGGGGTTAGGGAGGGGAGTCGAAAATATTCTTCTTCTTGAGACATTGTTTTTCTTCCGTGGGTTCATATCCCGCCTTATCTAGAGTGCTTTAATAGATACCCAAGGGCTTATGGTGTAAAAGGGGTTTTGGGGGTGGTGTTTAGGAAGGTAGGAAGGGAACAATCTAGGCATCTGGTGAGGGCGCTCACGGGGCATTGTGGCCTGAACAAACACAATGTTCAACCTCAAGTTCCGAGTTACAAAAATGTGCAGGTTCTGCCAAGGGGCAGAGGAAACGTGAAGTGTGGCCCGCTGATGCGTAAAAGATACACCCACTTGGGTGGTTATTACCTCCAACCTGAGGAGGTAAAGCAATCTGGCGCCAAAAACCTGTTGCGGCTCATGACACGAGGCTTAGCGCAGAACTATAGTAGGTGGCGAACACAATAGATCAGCAATGGTCGCAGTATTACAAGGATCATAAAGACCTTAGAAAAGCCCCACTCAAAAAAACCATATAGGGGTTTGGCGCGGGGAGAGGGGGGGTGCTACTTCCCTGGAAAATCAAGGGGTGACACAACCGATTGTGGCCAGTCGACACCGGCAACACTGTCTTGCATTTACCTAAAAAAATCTAAAATATTTTATGCTCAAATCAAATTTCTCCAAGTTTTGTAATATTTAAAAACAGAAAAAACGTGGTCGATATCTCATGAACGCATTGTACGATTTCGACAATTCTGTCCCCAATCTGTGCTTGACAATCATGTAAACGAAATAGATAGCGAATACGGCCAAATACACAGGGCGTTTTTTATTTGGGTCATCCTTGTAGTGTGTGAATGAGTACGAGCAAGTATACAATATGTATTTTTAAAAAATGAGAAAAACGAAATATTTTTTTCCGTTTTTTATTTTATAAACATTATAAAAACGTTGACTGCCCTGCGCTATCTAGCGGTAAATAAAATATTGAGAATAAAAAATATTCGCGATATTTTTCTTAGCGCTAGATGACGCAGCGCGCTCAACGCTTGTCAAACTGTTATTTAACAGTAAAGTTATTCAAATATATATTTACAACAAGAATGTCACTAATAAAAAACTCACGGTGTATACTGTAATACATTGTACAGAAATATTACCGAGAGAAATAAGTTTTCATATAACTTTTTGTATTTTGGGATGAGTTGAGGGATAGCGAGTGGAGAATATGCAGAGGGATCTAGATTTTATGATTTATAAAATCCGGTATGAAACAAGCATAGTGCTTAGTATAGTTCGTAGCATACTACGTGGATCGAATCCTCTGGGGTCCACCAGAGGATGCGATCCATAACATGACGTGACAGAATATTCCAAACAGATTCCTTTCCAGGTTCGACCCTCGTCGAGGAGGCTACTGGATGGAGTTGAACCGTGAGTTGATCCGAAAGAGCGGTTCATATGGCCCAAGCAGCACAGGAACCAATAACTGCCTACCTGATTGAACCTCTAAATTTAATTCACAGCATTAATTAATCATGCAACGGATACAATGCGGAGCAGACGATTCGAGGACGTTAATGTCCGTAATAATGACGCTAAGCCGCGTCATTACACGTCGCCGCCACGCCAACTAATTAATTTAACTATTTCATTTGCATGATTTCAACAATCGCAGCGAAACTGATGCCGTTTCGGACGGACGTATTTTGTCGCGGATTTGCGTCCGCTGCGACCGTCGCTCCGCGTGTCATCGCAATCGGACGCGCCAGATAAAAGCGGATTTAACGTTTGGACAACTGCGGGAAAAATAAAGCCGTGCTCGCAGGGTTGCCAGATGTCCGTTTTTAGACCATTTAGTCCATTGCAGTGAGTACAGTTTTCAAATTAACAATAAAAGGGATGCACGGATGTCCGGTTTTTGGTTTATGCAAACAGAGTTTGGAACAGTTGGACAGTTGGAAGCCGTACTCGCCAGTACTAGGGCATAGTTTCTTTATTTTATTTTATTTTATTTTATACTGTACTAAAATATTGACAATACCGTTGATTAATTATATGGTACTGAATTTCCTAATCTTTCATGATTACTTTTATTATAATACAATATATCAACAAAAAAATCTTTACTATATATCCAATCATTTTGATAATCGGAGATGGATTATATTAATAAAATTTGTATTGACTATTTCTATTCAGACATTTCTATTTGTAATCTTATAATTGTGGTATTTCTGATTTGACTATTTTTTAACTGAATATTCGTTTTTATATTTTGACTATTTGAATTTTTGTTCTATACCTACTTAGGTATTTTAGCACCTAAAATAGTTTTTTAAAGGACCATATGTTTTTTTGTAAAATTCAAAATTTGTTTTTTCCGTTTAAAAAAATAGTCAATTTGTATAAAAAATAACTATACCACAGAAGGTATAACATATTATCTTGTATAAAGGATTTGACTATGCCAAGAGTAGGAATACCTACCAACTAGTTTATTTTATAAAAAAAAATTTAAAAAAATAAAAAACATTACTAGAAACCTGTGTACCAAATTAAAAATTGTTGTCTTTATATAAATAATAATAAAATATTAAAAGCTATGATTTAAAAAAACGTTTGTTGTTATATTATTATTTTATTACGAGACAGGATACCTTATAGCCGTGTTTATAACGCCACCTAAAGTGCGAAGCCATACTGTTATACCACGAAAGCCGCCATATTGAAAATAACAGAATATTACCATTTTTTTGGAACTATGAATGTCGTTGAGTGACTATCTACAAGTTGCGTTTAATAGTAAAATCCTAACTGCTAAATAATATTACTGAATTGATCAAAAAAAATCAAAAATCAAAATGTTCTTTATTCATATAGACACAATTAAATATTATTTTTAATTTATGTTCTTATGATGCGTCCAAGCCTTACTCCCAAGCCGTTTTGTCATTTACATAATCAGATATTGTATAGTATGCTTTTTTATACAATTTTGCTTTGGTTGTAGCTTTAAACTTATTTACAGATAGTTCTCTAATAGTATGAGGAAGTTTGTTATAGAAGCGTATACATTGTCCCAAAAAAGAATTGCTTATTTTGTGGAGACGAGTAGCACGTACAACAAGTTTATGCTTATGTTTAGTATTAAAATTATGAGTGTCGCTTTTTATTTTAAACTTGTCAATATTCTTGTGGACATACAACAGATTTTCGTATATATATATATATATATATATATATATATATATATATATATATATATATATATATATATATATATATATATATATATATATATATATATATATATATATATATATATATATATATATATATATATATATATATATATATATATATATATATATATATATATATATATATACACTCTAACTAAGGTTTATTATATATATATATTGTGATGCAACAGTAAGAATATTTATCTCTTTGAATTTTTCTCTAAGTGAAACTCGAGGACCAAGTTTATATATAGCTCTTACAGCACGTTTCTGTAGTATAAATTTGTTATTGATTCCGCACAGCTTCCCCAGAGAAGAATCCCATAGGACATAATGCTATGAAAGTAACTAAAGTATACTATTCTTGCTGTATCTACATCAGTCAGCCGCCTTATTGTTTTAACTGCGTATGCCGCAGAGCTAAGTTTTCCTGACTTTTTCTCAATTTGTGGGCCCCATTGTAATTTGGAGTCAATTGTTATCCCTAGAAACACAGTTGAAGCAACAGGCTCCAGTCTAGTCCCATTTATTTCTACATTGGTTTGTACCTGCTTAACATTAGGTGTAGAAAATTTAATCACTTTGGTTTTTCTTTCATTTAATAGTAGGTTATTTACCAACATTAAACCAACGGACAACTTTTGAGAGTGCATTGTTAACTTCGTCATAATTGTACAAATTTCGACTAATTTTAAACGTCAAAGAAGTATCATCAGCAAACAATACAATTTCGTGATTATTCCTTATATGAAAGGGTATCAATCTAATACGCTATTTTATTAATGCTATCGCCATGCTTATAAATAGAATTTAAACCAATTAACAGCAGTATGACAGAAAATGTTTGTAGCCGTTTTAGGCAGTTTTCTGCCGTTTTTCTTGAAACATAACCTGCCTGAATAAACCTCTATATTTATTTCATAGCATTAATTAACCATGCAGCAGGTACATTGGTGCAATGAGTTGCCACCTACAACGAGAAACCCGTCACCCCAACTAGAGCTGTCAACTACAACGGGCGAACCCGTCACCTCAGGAAGTTTTAACGTAATTTATCGTTGCGTCTCCCGTGAGGTGAGCACAGAAGACTTCGGACGAAAAACAATCCACAGTCTAGCTAAGTACACCAACAGTCTAGCTACGCCACCCCAACGCCTTACGGCGAGGCACCGGGAAAGGTTACCAGCGGGCATCCTCGCCCCCTGACTACCAGTTTGGAAGGATATCTCCGTCTGGAATTAACCTTCAGGATACCTCCTGCCTCCTAACTGGTTACAGGATCAAGGTCGCTTGCGCAGGCCTCTTCCTTATAAAGCGGCGATTCGGTGTTAACCGAATCCATCGCGGACCACGGTATCCTTTGCCCGGCTTATTCCATAAGGTTAACAACCACCCCTGCTCTATAGGAAACATTACTGTTTCCACAATCCCCCGGCTGTTCGTCTGAGTGCACAATCGATTGGCTGATGCCGCAAGGTGCGCAAACCGTCCAGGAGCACCCGAAAGTTGACTCTTAAGGGAGACTGGTCCGCAGGCCAGCGTCCTACCCTGGCTCTCTCTTCTGCGTGGAGGCCGCCGGATGGGTGTTGACCCGTGAATATGCCCGACCCTGAACGAAATGGGTCTTCGTGGCCAACTCCAAAAGGGCCCATTAGCTCCCACCCCAGGAAGGTATAAGGATATTGATGGTTCTTTCAACCTGGAGTGAACCCCACCCCCTCTCCCCCACCGGTTATTAGCGCCCAAGGTCATCCCACAGAGGAATCGATCCCACCTGTCCACGACACAACCTAGTCAAAACTCCCAGAGTCCTTTCCAGGTGCATCCCTCTTCGACTTCCCTTTAATGGATGTTGAGTTTTACCGTGAGTTAAGCCTACCCATAGATAACGAGCAGGTCATTGTAGCCTATCTGCATAGAAACCATTAACTGCCCGTTCTTCTAGAAACATAGTTTACCTGATTGAACCTCTAAATTTATTTTATAGCAATAATTAACCATGCAGCGGGTGCCCCGATACAATGCGAAGCGGACAATTCGGGGGCGTTAATGCCCACAATAACGACGCTAAGCTGGGCCATTTGGCCCGATTACACGTCGCCGCCACGCCAACTAATTAATTTAACTATTTCATTTGCATGATTTCAACAATCGCAGCGAAACTGATGCCGTTTCGGACGGACGTATTTGGGCGCGGATTTGCGTCCGCTGCGACCGTCGTGTCATCGCAATCGGACGCGACGGTGCTTTTAGCGTCGCTCGCGCTGGATGAAAGCGGATAGTTGCGGGAAAAATAAAGCAGCGCTCGCGAGTGTTAGGACACAGTTTATATATGTACAACTTTATAGTAGTACAACTTTGTAACTAAGAAAGGCGGATTATTAAAGAATGTAATGTCCAATGAGTGCGAAGTAAAGTGCGGAGTTCCACAAGGGAGTATTCTGGGACCAACCCTTTTCCTATTATATATAAATGACCTCCCAACTGCCTTAACACATTCCAAAGAAACATTATTTGCGGATGACACCAGCATAAACTATGCACATTCTAATATTGACCAAGTTGTTACAACTTTAAATGCTGAATTGGTTTTACTAAATGCATGGTTTGAGAGAAACAAGTTATCCCTTAACACGTCCAAAACTGTTTCAATGTTTATATCCTCTCAGCAAAATAAAATACAAAATACTCCACAGGTACATATTGGGAGAAACAACATAGCCGATGTCAGTTTTCACAAATTCCTTGGTTTAGTTTTAGATAATCACTTGAGATGGAATGCACACGGAGAACAATTAAGAGACAAACTTTCTAGTGCCTGTTTTCTGCTGCGCCAAATACGAAAACTGATTAATTCTAAGGACACGGAAACGATTTATTTCGCTTATTTTGAGTCTTTTCTCCGTTACGGTATTCTCTTCTGGGCGCAATGCACCATCGATATAAGGCAACATATTTTTTCATTGCAAAAACGGGCCATTCGAATTTTAAGTAATCTGGGTTATGTAGAATCATGCCGTGGTCTTTTCAGAAGGCTTAAAATCCTCACCCTTCCATCTCTATAGGTTTTAGAATGCGTTAAATTGATCATAAAAAATCTAGCTCAGCTGTCGATACATTCAGATACCCATAAACACTTTACCAGAGGGAGATATAATCTGATTCTTCCTCGTCCAAATCTAGAACTTTTTAAAAGGGATCCGAACTACGTCGGAATTATATGCTACAATAAGCTACCCTCTAGTTTAAAAAAAATATGCCGCGAAGGAAAAATGCTCCAATTTAAAAATAAACTCAAATTATATCTCATTGAAAAAGAATTGTACGACATTAACGATCTCTAAAAACTGTATGGATCTCGACTATATCTCTTTCTGTAAATTTCTATTATTAAGTAGGCACATATTAATTATACCTTGACTATTTTTATTTGCAATATAATTACTAAGACATTTAATTTTACTTTTTGACAATCGTCACATTTTTTTTTGTTATTTTTGATATTACATTTATTAATTTTATATTAAAAAAACTTATTTTTATCGGTATTTTAAAGAATTAACTACTCTGTGTTTTTATCTGGTAAACTAAATGGTGAGACTCGATTTAATTCTATAATAATACCTTCTTTATTCTTGCGAGTAACCTTTTATGTTTTAATTATTAATAGAAGAATTTGATACTTAATGAAGAATTCATTCATATCACGGCCAAATGTAAATGTAATACAACTGTCTATACAACTATATATTAGTTTTTGGACAATAAATTATTTGATTTGATTTGATTTATGTTATTATATTTTATTCGGTACTCAAACAATGTATTGATTATACCACATATTGCTATGGATTTACAGGATTACAGGTAACTAACAATAGTAAGGTTGAATTAACCAATATATAAAATAAAAATTACGGTATGAGAGGGAGCCCGCTCGATTTGAGTTAACCATTTTTGGTTAGACGCTTACAAATGGTAAAATTGTATCTAACCAATATTGGTTAGGGCGCTCAGCGCTTCGTAAAATGCCAACTTTGTAAAATTTATTCATTATTATCTTAAAATTGTTTGACGAGATAAGGTTATAATGTTTTATATGTCAAATTTCAATGCGATCATTTTACAGTTTTTCTCAAGGCCATCGACTTTACGCGCGAAACTGTTCCGCGCAGAAGTGACGGCTAAATTTTTACCCCGCGATAGGTGGGGCACCATTACATTGCATTACATTCGTATCCGACTGGCGAATCTACCGCTCTTGATTGTATCACAATATATTGTATTATTAGTCCAAGTAGTAGTAGTAGTAGTAGATGGAGTGGGGGGCTTGTTTCCAGCCCTTGATGTCACCTAGATCTGTAAGGTCTTTTGTAACTACCCACTGTGTGGTTAGGTCAATTGTCAGCTAGTAGCCCGGTACTTCTTACCAGACTAAGTAGGTCACTGACCTTCAAGTTGGGCAGATCGCTGGGTTCGAGAAAGGCTCGTCCCAGTAAACTGTGTCTTTTGGCGGCGAGCCCTGGACAGCGGCCAACAATGTGTATGCTGTCTTCAGGTTCCTCGCCACATATTCGGCAATCCTTGCTCTCAGTCAAGCCAAGGTTGAATAGATGAGCTCTAAGGGTCGTGTGTCCGGTGAGGAGACCGATAGTGGTTCTAAGGTTCTTCTTGCTCATGTCAAGTAGGGCCTTGGTTTTCTTCTGTAGTGGTTGCTCCATCATGGCTTTTGCCTGGCGACATCCCTGACTCTGTTTCCAGGAAGCCCGATGTTCCTGCTCCAAGCAGTCCCTGATGATTTTCTTACCTGTAGCGAAGGGGACCCCTACAGCTGGCTCCACTGGGCAATCCAGTGTGCCCAGTTTTGCCAGTCTATCGGACTCTTCGTTTCCGGGTATGCCTTGGTGACCCGGTATCCATATTAGGGTGATTTTGTTGGATTTTCCCAATTTGTTGAGCTCCTGCATGCAGTCCCAGACCACAGAAGATTCTGTGGTGGCTTTAGCCAGAGCGTCCAGTGCTGCTCTGCTGTCAGAGCAGATGAGGATTTGTCTGTTTTTTACCTCAAGTCGACTTTGTAGTTTTATGCATTCCAATATGGCAAGTACCTCGGCTTGGAAAACCGTAGCGTATTGTCCAAGGGGGATGCTGATTCTGTGGTTGGTTTTGGGTCCGTACACGCCTGCCCCAAAACGTCCATTTGTTCCTGAGCCGTCGGTGAACCAGGCGTCTGCGTTGTGGCTTTGAAGCCACTGCGGATTTTTCCATTCTTCCCTGGTGGGGATTAGGATTTTATAGGATTTCTCTACCGAAATTTTTTTCCGTAGTCGATCCTGGGTCAGAGTGAATGGGCTTTTGTGGAGGAGGTTTAGCTCAGGATGATTGTGCCCTCCACGCTTCCACTCGCCCAAACACTTCAGTCTGTATGCTGTAAGTCTGGCGGAGTGGATGATGAGCTTGTCCAGAGGCGGGCAGCAGAGTGCCACCTCTAATCCCGCTGTTGGGGTGGTCTTCATGACGCCAGTTGCAGCCCTCAGGTAGTTACCTTGAAGGCTTTTAAGCATTTTTACTGTCTCAAGCTTTTTCACCCTGGACCACCAGACTATTGCAGCATAGGTTAGTCTAGGCAGCAGTACTGCCCTGTAGAGCCATAAGGCGACCCTGGGTTTGAACCCCCAGGTTTTTCCCATGACTCTTTTGCACGTCCACAACGAGGCATAGAAGGTTGTTCTCTTGCGCTCGAGGTGGTGCTTCCAATTGAGCTTTGGGTCTAGATAGACTCCAAGGTATTTAACTACTGTAGCGTATTCTATCTCCTTATCCCAGAGCTTGAGACACTCAACGGGTTCGGGTTTGTATTTTCTGGTGAAAATCATGGCCTTAGTCTTGCTTGGATTAGCGGATAGACCTCTGGCCTGGCACCAGTCTTGGGTGGTCTTAAGTGCTTTGTCCATGAGCTCCTTAAGTATTGATAGGAAGTTTCCTCTGACTACTATGGCCACGTCATCAGCGTAGCCGTAGACAGAGAGGCCTAGGTTTTGTAGATCTATTAGGAGTTCGTCTACAACGATGCTCCACAAGAGGGGGGAGATGACTCCACCCTGTGGACAGCCCTTAGCAGGAATTCCCGTGATGGAGGTGTCGCCTTGATAGACGGTTAGATTCCTATTTGATAGCATACTCAATGTCCAGTCAATAATGGTCTCTGGTATTCCTCGTCTGTGCATAGCGTTTTTTATAGTTGCATATGATGTGGCGTCAAATGCTCCTTCGATGTCCAGGAATACTCCCAGAGCGTAACCTTTCGCCGCTAACTGTGTCTCTATTGTGCTCACCAGGTGATGTAGGGCAGTGTCCGTAGATCTGCCCTCCCTATAGGCATACTGAGCATCCGCAAGCGGTTGAAGAGCTAGGTGGTTGTTTTTCAAGTAGCCGTCAACTAGTCTCTCCAGTGATTTCAGGAGAAAGGAGGTGAGGCTAATGGGTCTGTAATCTTTGGCAAAGATGTGGCCGTTCCTGCCTGCCTTTGGAATGAACGTGACTCTTGCGCTGCTCCAGGCATGAGGGACGTGTCTGAGGGCTATGCTCGATCTGAGTACCTTTGTTAGAGGGCCCAGCAGCTGGCTTAACCCTTTTTGTAGTAAGACTGGGTATATTCCATCCGGTCCAGGTGATTTGTAGGGGTCGAAGGTGCTCACGGCCCATTCTACTGCTTTTGGATTAACTATCTTGGCTGCAAGGGCCCACTCCCTGGGCTTGTGGAGCCTCTTGGAGTTCTCCCCTGTGCGGCAATTGGGTGTGAGGATTCCTGGAAGCCCGGAAAGTGTGTTTCCATTAGGAGCTTCAAGGTTTCCTTGGTGTCGCTTGTGTGTCCCCCCTCTGGTCGTTTAAGGCATCCCAGCTGGGGGCGGTTGTTAGAGCTGAGGATCTTGTTGAGCCTGGAGGCTTCGGAAGCTGTTTCCACGCTCTCACAAAAGTCCATCCAGCTTCTTCGTTTGGCTTTAACAATGGCCTTGTTGTATTCGTTTCGGGCGTTTTTGTATTCCTCCCAAAGATATTGCGAGTTAGTGTTGTGATTTCTCGCCCTATTGAAACACCTTCTCAGCGTAAGCCTGAGCTTGGTCAGCTCTGGGTTCCACCATGGGACCTTTTTTGAGAGGTTTTTTTGTTTCAAAGGGCAATTCTGCTCGTAGGCGTCTATAACTACATTAGACAGTGATAGTGCAGCTGTTTCTAGTTGCTCTTTGGTGTGGAATCGATTCGGAACCGTGGTGAGCTTGATAGCCAGGTCCCTATCGAATCCTTCCCAGTTGGTATTTCTAGGGTTGCGAGCCCACTGAATTTCCAATGAGTGCCGAAGCGTTAGATGGATCTGCCTATGGTCCGAGCCTGAGGGTTCATCTGAGACCCTCCAGTCTTGAACCAGGTCGGCCACTTCTTTTGTGCAGATCGTGATGTCCAGTACCTCCTGTCTTCTTGAGTCTATGAAGGTAGGTTCTGTTCCTCTGTTGAGGATGGTGAGTTCATTGCCTAGGATAAAGTCATGCAGGCTTACCCCCCTCGGGTTTATGTTGGAACTACCCCAGCACACGTGGTGGGAGTTCGCATCGCAACCCAGAAGGAGTTGGAGCCCGCGTTGTTTCGCATATGTCACTAGGTTGGTTATATCTTCTTGCGGTGGCAGGTCAGTGGAGTCATAAGGCATGTATGCTGACCCAATGAGTAGATCCACCGTTCTGTCTCCTGTCAAGTTGATTTTTGTTAAAACGACCGTTAGGTCATCGCCGCTGAGTTGTGGCAGAAAAGTGGCTGTGACGCCCTTAGTGACCACGCAGGTCCTGAGTTTCCGAGTCGGTTGGGCCTTATGAATGGTTCCGCAACCTCCTAATCCACTTATAGTATCCCTAACAATCCAAGGTTCTTGGATTAGTGCTATACTTGTCTGCGCCACAGCCATGCTCCTGGTTAATATCGCCGAGGCGCTTTTGCTGTGGTGCAAGTTGATCTGGATTATGGGGACTTTTAGGTGGTTCATTTTGCTGTACCTCCTTCCGTTCCCTCCACTGCGTCCGACTCCTTCCTAGGCTTATTATCGAGCAGCCTTACGGATGCCCGTGCTAGCCCACAGTAGGGTCGGAAGTTGCAGGCCCTGAGAGTGGCCAATGAGGAGTCGCTCACCAGACAGGCGAAGTGGACGCTCGAGGCATCCTTCTTCGTGCTCCCCCTAGCGACGGCCCACCCATCGGTCTTCAGACCTGGGTTTTGCCTGTCGAGGAGTAGAAGTACTTTCTCGACAGTGTACTTGGGCTCCTCCACGTGGACCACCACTCGATGGCGTTTGGGCAGCTCATCGACCGGCAGCACACACACGGATTCACCTTGGATGAGTAAGTCCGTGGAAAGGCTTCTGAGCCAGTTCCCCGTCTCCTCATCTGCGCACGAGAAGACGATTGCACCGTCCCTCTCCCAGCTGCCGGTAAAGGATGGTGTTTTAGTGCCAACAGGAATTTCCATGATGGCGTCCACAATCTTGTCCCGGATGGCTTCTATGTCGCCGGCTTCAAGTTTTTTGTTTGGGTAGCCCCTTATTATGAGGGCTAGCCTGAGGAGTCCTTTTGTGGCCTGGGCGTAAGAACCTTGGTCGGAGACTTTCGGTCTTTTCCCTGTCGCCTGATGGGAGGGGCTTGGGGTGTTTGGCCCTTGTCTGGGGCGTTTAGGAGCCCCAGGGGCCTCTGCAGTCCCGTCCTCTGGCTTAGAGTTAGCACTGGAGGCTCGGGGGTTAGCAGTTAGCCCCTCTTTCATCAGTTTTTTGTAGCGACGCCTTGCGGCGCCGTTATATCTGATGCGGGTTTTGGGTGGGCTTTTTGATGGGCCCGCCCCCGCGTTGGGTGCCTCCTGTGGTTCGCTTTGAGACAAAGCCACCCCCTGGAGTGCTTCAATTAATTTTATTTTTGGTGGTGTACTGTTTATTTGATCCATTTTGTTCCCACGAGTTCCGCGGTAGTGCGATATCACCCGGACAGAGCCGCGTATGACCGGGGCTTGGCTTATACTACCCGGAGGACGCCCGGTATCCGGGAGGCACCGTAAGAGACGCAACACTCCCTGCGCCATGCAGCCATTAGCACGGTAGCTTACACCTCGGCTTGGAGAGTTGGTCCGCGGTGGGGCCTTCCACACACAGTGTATTAGCCACCACTACCCGAAGAGCACCCGGCCTCGGGTATCATCCCTCGAGCCGGGGTCCCTTCGGGCGTTCTCCTATCCGCCACCTGGAGACGCGCCCGGTTGGTGCTCAGCCGCCGGGTTACTAGTCCAAGCATATGGAGGTTTTCACAGGAATAAAATCCGGAAGATTTTTTCTCAACGGTTTTATATTTATTTTTGAATGCTGAATCCGATTTTAAGCGCGCTTTAGCGGCGGTTTGGTACATCGGAGGAATTATGTAAGTCTGTGAATATAAATTGTATGAAATGTTGTCTACTCTAATTTCGCGCTGAATAGTCGTTATCAAAAAAATGCTTTATTCATGAATTATAAACGAAAAACTAAATATAATGCATTTTTTGCGGTTTTTCGTGATTCCTGAAGTTAGCTCACCTATAGCGAGGTTGCAAAGTAGAAAAGTTCGTAAAAAACAGATTCAGCGTCTAAAAATAGGTACATATGAAACGTTGAGAAAAATACTTCCGATTTTTTTTCCTGGAAAAGACACGCTTAGATCTCATATGCTTGGACTATATAGCTATTAAATATAATAGCTACTGTAAGTAACGGGTAGTCATTACGATATTTTCATCATACGAGTTTGAGTTTACTACCTATTTTAAAGACAAAAAGAAAAATCTAATGGGTTCAATAAAATAACTGAATAAATTAGTTTTAAATAATCGTGAATTGTTAGGAGCAAATCATATAAACAGTCAAAAAAATTAAAAAAGCTATAAATAAAATACAAAAGTAACAATTTGATATTGTCATGTATTTTTTTTTAAGAATTTTCAAAAATCAATATAATCAATAAGTAGTTACTTTTATAGAAGTTATTTAGTTAGTTAACGTGTCCGGGCCAGGTTAGGACACGTCTATCCAAAAATATGCGACCTGAGTTGTCTTGTTGGTCGTCTCTTGTAGGTCCTGGTGGGTGATGGGATTCGACATCATCATCCTACAGCGTTCCTCAGTCGTATGTTGGGTTGCCCCAGCGGACAAGATTGGCCCGGCATCTTGTCACAGTGTCCTTTGGCCCGGTGGTAGAATGATTGGATCGGTCAAACGACGCTTATAGGCACTGTTGTAACTATGTAACTATGCCTGACCTGTATGTAACTATGTAATGGAATCTAAGGTATCTAATTTAACCATCTTCCAAGGATCGTAGCGTCATGAAAATTGGCAGCTGTATGTAGTTCTGATGATAATACAATAATATGATACTGTCGAACTGATCTGATGATGGAGTCGGAAGATATGAACTGGAACTTCATGATGGAACATCGTATCATAGCTGTGTTTGGACTTGTTAGAAAAGTCTTTGAATGAACTTTGACCACGATTAGGTTTCAAGGTCTGATGATGTGGTTTTTACGTGCATTTATAAAAGCGTGTTTTTAGTAGTTTTTTTTTAACTATTAATTACTTATTTGTTGGGCAGTCATGTAAAAAAAGAGGTTTGTCAAAAAGAGCAGTTTTGAGATAATCGCATTTCAAGATGTGACGAGTCATAATTTGAAATCTGTGCCGTATAGCTTTTTAATAAAAATCCAAGTGATGGGCAATACGGTTCATAGCGATGACAAAACGGTTCTAACAATACCACAGATTATTAAATCGGTCCATGCGCTTAGAAGTTCTGGTGAACCCATAACGCATTACTTTTCTTTTTTGTTGGACAGTCGTGTAAAACCACTCATCATCAATATTATTATAGATGGCCAAATTAATTGATATAAGTGTCGTTGGGCAATGCTATCAGCACCACCTGCATGTCGTCGACGAAAAAGGGTTGAGCAAACGTAGTATGGCATTGGTCAATCTAAAACATTAAATAATCAATGGTATAATATCTAGCTATTTCAGATCAAAAGAAACACAGTCTTTTTCCAATTTTATTATTTTAAGCCAAAACAAACGTAACTTCTTCCCTGTTACGTTTCCAATTTTACAGCTGGAAGTCTGTAAATGAAGACAAACAATATCTGAAATTATTTCTCGCCTGGCCATAATTTAAAAAGTTTTCCGATTTGTTTCTCGGCCCAGTCACTGCAAGGACATTCGCAGCGGTAACATTCTCTGCTGTCATATTTTCCGCTCAGGCAATTGGTTTGACAGAATAACGTATTGCACTGTGATTTACACGGTCGCTGGCTCGAAGGTTCTGACTCCTCAACCTGCTCGGACAGCGCTTCAAACTCTGGAAAAAATGTAAAAGCCAATTAGATTATATATTAGTTCTGTGGGGTTAGAGTTTGTTTACTTTATTTTTTTTTATTTGGTAAAGAAACAGCATTACTTACGACAAATGAATTCACAAAAAGATAAAAAGTAAAACTATGACTAATTAATTGTTTACATATGTGCACAGTAGGGCGGTGTCGAATACAACGGGCGAACCTGTCGCCCCAGGCTGGTATAACGATGTTATCATTCTTTCAGCCTAGGGATGAGCGTAGGAGACTTAGAGACATTACAAATCTACTGTCTAGCTATACCAACATGCCCAGTGGCGGATCCAGGATTTATATTTGGGGGGGGGGCTGAGGGTCGGTCCCGCTAATAGCTATATCAGTATGTAACAATAATTCCAGAATATTCGTAAAAAGCTGTAGTGCAACTACATTAAGAAATTAGGTATAGGTACCTACTAAATTAGACTGAACTAACAGATTTTTAATATACAGTTCAGTAACAAATCTGAAAGTTTTGTTTATTTATGTTTGGGGGGGCTTCAGACCCTTAGCCCCCCCCCCCCCCCCCCCCGGATCCGCCACTGAACATGCCCATCAGAGACCAACGCCTTACGGCGAGACACCGGGAACGGTAACCAACGGGCAGCCTCGCCCCCTTAATTACCAGTTTTGAAAGGATATCTCCGTCTAGAATTAACTTTAGTACGCTTTCAAGCTCCCGACTAGTCACGGGTCCGAAATAACTTACCCGTTCAGGTACCTCTATCTGTTCAGCGGTGATTCGGTTTGAATCTATCGCTGACCAAAAGCATCTTTTGCCTGGCTCTGAATTCAGAATCAAGTAGCCTAATTAGGTCATTTCAAGGGTGGTTAACTACGGGTCAACCCCAGCTGCTAAGAAGACAGTATAATATTTCCATAGTCTCTAGACTCCTTCAGCAATTAGTCAGAGTGCACAACCGATTGGCGTCGCCGAACGGTGCACATACCATCCAGTAGCGCCGGAAAGCAATCCCACCAGGAGAAACCGATCTACCAGCCGTGGAGCCTGACACGAAAGAGGCTTACCCGGGGTAGCCTTCCATACTAGGAGGCTTCTGAATAGGAGTTAAATCGTGAGTTAGGCCGATCCGAGAACAAACTAAATCTTAGGGCCCAATATGAACGAAACCATTCCCTACCACACGTGCACATTATTTTTATTATTATACCTACATTACACAATTCTTTGGCAGTGGTTATAGTATTAAGAGAAAAGAATCAGTTGTGTGGACCCAAGACTTTCCTGGTAAGTAGACAAGACCCCCAACCCTCACCTCCCCCTTTCCACGACGACAACCCAACCTCCCCCAGCGCGCCAATTCGTAGTATATGTGTAGTATATTCCATGCTATTAAAGTGGTATATTTCTGACGAGAGACACACCGCATGAAGATTTTAATTTCGAACGTACGTCGTGCGATATCAAACGCGCGACGCCGCAAATTTAAATATTTTATTTTCCGATACATTTGTATGGATTTTAAACATTACTTGTATGGATGTTAAACATTACATTACCAATATCACAATGTCATTGCGGCCCAACAAGGCATCAGTGTACCTAATTTGAAGTCTCTAACTGCAATTTTTCGAGATTGAAGTATGATTAGCGAGCCCTCTGGTTGACCGATTTCAACCACAATCTTTTGAACTCTTGCCATGACCGAATGATGCCTGCATGCCAAATTTCAGCTCAATCGGATGAAGCGTTTAGTCGCTATTGTAGAGGAATACACACACACACACACACACACAGAGAGATACTCACACATACATACACACTCCTATATTTGATTCCTATAGAGCAGGGGCGGCTGTTTACCTAATGACAACTGCTTTGGAAACGACCAATTGGCCACCCGATCTTGTATGAAAGACTGTCAAATGACGCTATGGTTCGAGATGATTTGAACTGAATCTCCGCTTACATTATGTAGAGGACCGCGCAAGCAACCTATAATCTCGTAACCAGTCGGTAGATCGGATAAATCTGGCCATAACTGGTAGCGAGGGCGCTTGGTCTGTCCGCTGGGTAAACTGTCCGGTGCAGGGCGGTGAGAGTTGGTCTCTTGCGGGCTATTTGGCGGAGCTAGATAGTGGATTGTCAATGTGTAAGTCCTCTACGCTCATCCCACGGCTGAAAGAACAATCTCATATCGTTATACCAGCCTGGGATGACGGATTTGCCCGTTGAAGTCGACACCGCCCAACTGAACATTGTCATAGCTCTGTTTATTAGAGAATGCTTGTTGTAATAAGAGTTGTACCTATCTCTTTGTTTAAAATAAGCGCGTGTTCCAAATAATGTGATTACACACGATTAATATAATTACATACGTTTTAATTTATAGCAGTGGCAGTTGTGTTTTATACACACTCCGTTTTTATATCCTTTTATCCTACACATATCATCACACATTTTGTTTACGCATAATGATCTCGCGCACTGCAGAAAAATCACAAGAGCAATTAAGACACACAACCACTTCATTTTAATCCTCGTGTAAAATTATCATTTCGAAGTGTTAATATCACATATAACTAATGAGTAACGTGTAATATTTTGCAAGAGCCACTTAATAAATCTGAGATAAGATTGAGGACAGTATGTATTATCGGTATTAGTGGGACACCATTGCATTTTGAATGAAAAATCAAATCATGTACTTATGTTAGATAACAGACACTGCATGACTGTATTAACGAGATTTGTATTTATTTTTTAATTTTTTTTACCAAAACATAATTAATCTTACAGACAATTCCAAAGCATTAACTAATATTGGGTCCTTACATATAAAGTTGCTGTTTCATATAGAAAATTTAAGGCCAAAACTTTGTATGAAAAATAATCTATACTAATATTATAAAGACGTAAAGTTTGTAAGTTTGTGAGGTTGTAGGGAGTAAATCTCTGGATCTACTGAAGCGATTTTGAAAATTCTTCTACCAATAGAAAGCCACGTTATTTGTGAGTGTCATAAGCTAGATATTAATCCGAAAAATGATAAGACTTGTTCGTGGTAGTCAGATTTGCAAAGTAAGTCGGAGAAAAAACGATCGGATAATATTCTTCTTCTTCCGATATTCTTCTTATTCCGTGAATTCCTATCCCGCTTTATCTAAAGTGCTTTCACTTCGAAAAAAATAGACCAATCACTCCAGGGTGTACAAAGTTCCGAACGAAACTATTCTTCTTCTTCCGATATTGTTCTTCTTCCGCGGGTTTCTATCCCACCGTATCTAGAGCGCTTTAATTTATACCCAAGTACTCAGGGATGTACAAAGTTTCAGACGGAAATATTCTTCTTTCGTAGATTTCTATCCCACCCAAGTGCTTAGGGTGCAAAAGGGGTTTTGGGGGGGGGGGTGTTTGGGGGGGAGGGAGGAGGTTCTGATTGTGTTGGCGCTTGTTTGGGAAGGTTTGAGGTTTGGGGGAAAAAGGGTTTGTTTGGTGGCAGGAAGAAGCATTTCAGGGGTGGGGTTGTGGGGGAGGGCGTCGAGGGATGAGTTGTGTGGTTCGGGGGGAGGGAGTGGGGGCGAGTCGTGGGGTACGTTGATTGGGAGGTGGGAGGAGTGGTTGGGGAGGGTTGTAGGGGAGAGAAGGGGAGTTGTGGGTTTAAGTGGAGGTTTTGGGGGTTAGCGGTTACGGTTCTGCTCAAGGGAGTGTTGTCTGCTTGCCGGGAAAGACTTAGGGTAAAACAACTACTTTTTTTAAATATTATTCGATTATGTGTTCTTTTGGGAGTATGTTTCACCTGTTTCAGTGACGTCCACTAAAAAAATAATATTCCTTTCATTGCAACGGCACACTTAGCAGAAATCTCGCCTTCGAGTGTAACCACTAAACTAAAAAGAAGAAGAGGATGAATTATGTGTATTGACGTCAGGGTCATTATGCCTAGACCTCTAAAGAGACCTGGCCGGCGAATCAAGGGCTATACGTTGTATATATTGCGGTATATTCGATTCAATTGCGGTATATTCGACTTCACCCACAAATTAGGTAATGAGGGCAGAGCGAAGCTCCGCGTTCGCTTAACCCCTCAAATGTGAGGCGTCCCTTAAGGGATGCCTTGGCAAAATGTATACAAAATGTATATAAATTTATATAAATATAAATATAAATGTAAATGTGCGCCGCTTTATAGTAATCCGCTCTATAGTAATGCTATAGCTCTATAGTAAACCCCGCTCTATGTAAATGTAAATGTAAATGTAAATATAAATTTATATACATTTTGCCGTAGGCAACCCGAGCTAATCGCCATTCATTTGAGGGGTTAATCACATTATAAACAACGAAGGCCAAATTGTCACTTTTGTTTATCCGCACAATGGCGGGTGACGGGTGACAAGGGGGAGGGGGTGCGTGCGTTGTGTTCATTTGGCGCGCTCGTCGATTTGCCGACAATCACATTATTGTGAAAATTATCTGTGCGAACCACTGGGCGGTTGTGAATAGGCGCTGTCAGCACGCCCCGCTGCATCTCCATATAAAGTGGGTCGCTTGTTGCGTCCGCGCTCAACCACCCTACTCACCCGACGCGCGACGCTACCCCGTGCTACCCAGCTTTCCACAGCCCCCGACCCGTACCGATAGATATGCAAATCTTGGCTCTTCTTCGGACATACGATGCTGAAATTAGATCATGACTTACTATCAGAGAATCAAAACCATACATATATAAAGGCAAGGACGGATCCAGGGGGGACAGAGGGGACGCGTCCACCCCCCCCCCCCCTCCATTTTTCTCCAATTCTTTTTGATTAAAAAAATAAAAACCTAACCTACCTAGTGTCAGGCAAGTATTCAAGGGAGGGGTGGGGAGGGGGGGGGATATACGTTACTTTTATGTATCCCCAGAATAAAACTGATATCACTGCACTGTTCTATCGCTAACCGATCTGCCGACTCAACGCTGCCACCAAACGGCCGCGGCGTACACATCACGGCAGTACATCACCTGTTTTGCAACTGATCTACTATCCGAGTATTTTAAAATACTTCAAACGCCTTTACCCCGCCATCCTACGTAAAGGGCTCTCTAGACGATCAAGCATGCTTGTCAAGCTTCTCGTCGCGGGCTGGGAGGGGATCATATACCGCAGGAATCAATCAATCGTCAATAAATCAATCACCAATCAATCAATTATCAGCCAATCAATTGCGTCTAATTAACGTGACTCCCTGGTATAAAACTACAAAATTAGGCATATTTGGTAAATATTTTTTTAAAAAATGCATATTTCCTGCAGTTTACGATCCCCTCCCAGCCCGCGACGCGAAGCTTGATCGTTTAGAGATCCCTCAAAGGGCTCAGGGGCTCTCTAGACTATCAAGCATGCTTGTCAAGCATCGTATCGCGGGCTGGGAGGGGATCATGAACCGCAGAAATTATGCAAATATATTTTTTTTATATTTACCAATAATGCCTAATTTTGTAGTTTATACCAGGGAGTCACGTTAATTAGACGTAATTGATAGATGAATGACGTGACTCCCTGGTATAAAACTACAAAATAAGGGATTTTTAGTAAATATTTAAAAAATATATTTGCATATTTCCTGCGGTTTATGATCTCTGCCCAGCCCGCAACGCAATGCTTGACAAGCATACTTGATCGTCCAGAGAGACCCTTAAGACGAATGCTTGTCGAGCTTCACGTCGCGGGCTGGGTGGGGCACAAAAACCGCAGAAAATACGCAAATATTTAAAAAAAATGTAAAACCATAGGTGGCATTTTCACGTGACGTTATGTATCAAGTCACATGGCGTAAATCATCAATCAATCATTAGTCAATCAATCATTGACCAATCAATAACGTCTAATTAACGTGACTCCCTGGTATAAAACTACAATATTAAACATATTTGGTAAATATTAAAAATTACACATTTGCATATTTCCTGCGGTTTACGATCCCCTGCGAAGCTTGACAAGCATGCTTGATCGTCTGGCGAGCCCTTTAACGAGGAACTTCTTAAACAGGGAAGACCTTGATAATTCGAGCAAGCGAATGCCTAAAATAAGTCGAGCAAGCGAATGTACTGGCATATAAGCACTTAGAGAATCTGTGATATCTTTAAATATGTATATCTCGGAAACGGCTCGCCCGATTTGACGAGAGACTTTTCAGTTTTTGCTCACAGAAGCGGACTTAATACATGGTTAAAAGAAATGCTCTAGTTTAGGTAACTCTCGTTGATGCCAGATGTGCTTTATATAGTACGTTAGATGTGCTAGCGTCCTAGCTGTAGTGATCTTCTCAGATGGAACATTTACGTATGATGTAATTGAATCGCCCCATGTTAAAAAGGCATCAAAAATTTATTATTTTTGGCACAGATAGTGCCGGAAGCGAAGTAACGATTATACTACAAAACGCGAAAAAGTCGTCAAGAAAGTCGCCATATTGATCATAATAACAGAAGATTTATCCGTATTCTATAATCTACTCCATACAAATTTTAAACAGCTGGAGGACATAACATTAAAAAAAACATCAAGGAGATGCTGATAGGCCATCCTTTCTATAATCTGGCCGAATTTGAGGGCCATGATTTTTCAAATATTGTGCCCATTTAAATTACTTAAAAAAGTGGAACCTTATTGTCTGATTATTATATATGGTCTCATATTTGTACCGTTTGTTTTTAAATGCATGGCGTAGCTTTAATTTGATTATTAACCATTTTACTGACAATTTGAATATTACGATGAATAATTTTACTACGTATCTTTTCGAATCACTAACTACCTACAATACTAGGCTTGTATTTTTATTATTTATATTTATAGTTTGACAATCTAGTAGTTAATTCTTGACTAACTATGTTTGTTCAGTAAAGAGTAGTAGCGAAACTTACTACATAACCCAATTATTTTGACACGTCCAATAGCGGCTTTTAGCCGTCAACTGGACACGACGAAAATGTAATGTAATGTAATGTACTTTAACTATGAGTGTTTACACGTTTCGTTTCGTAATATTCTCTAGGCATTCTATCTATTATTTCTGTGATGTAATCAGCTTCTATAATAATGCGATATGTGGCAATAATAATTGACTGGTATTATTGTTATCCTTGGTTGAATTATTGGGTTTTACAATCAATCGGTTCTTTATTTAAAAAAAACATTTACTGGGCTCGATTGCGTTTCTTTGTGATCTAAAATCGGAAATGAGTTCATGGGAACGAGACAAATGTGAAAGGAACGGTTGTCATTTTTTCGCATTAAATCTACCCACCGAAGATAAAGCAGCTGAATCTAAGACCGCACGAAATGTGTTCAAACTTATTCGGACGGCTGTAAGTTCGACAGGTAGTTTTGGAAAGGAAAAACTAGACAAATTTCAAATTTCAAATTATTTATTGACTTAAAATTATGGGTACATTCAATATACAAAAGTCTTAACCTAACTAGGCTGCCACCTGTTCCAAGGTAGACAATTTATTTTAATTATCCTAAGAAATCTATAATATTATATTTATATAAATAAACAAAATCATACTTAATGTAACAGAAATATCTTAATTACCTAATAAAAATTCGGAAGAAAATGTGATGAAAATTGTCAATATTATTTTATTTTAAAACATGATAAAAATTTATATATATTTATATATGTATTAATAAGTATTAATATGTATTAATAATATACAAAATAAATTCACAAAAATTAAGATTAAATTACATTTAGAAATCATCAATTTATATTACTACATATACTATTACGTTTTTATTATAAAGATTTAATTATTTAATAAGGTCTTCAATATTTGCATTTGTACAATTTAAGAGGTAGGCACTCAAACTATTTTTAAATTTATATGAAATTTTAATGTCTTTAATGTTTGGTGGTAGGCAATTATAAAATATGAGGGCAAGATAAGAGAAACTGGATTGGCCAAAAGCGGATCTCCTGAGTGGTGTTGTAAAATATGTTTGTCGATCGTTTGTTAGACGATCGTTTATTTTATATTCCGCTCCAACGTATTGCTTTGTCTCGTTCGCTTGAACTAATTTCAGATTTAGTTGACGAAGAAACGCAATCGGGCCCACAATCTATGTTATTGTAGATGGCCAAATAAATTTGCTATTAGTTGAGTTACGGTTGAGTTACGTTTCCATGCGAATCTAAGAAACGTGTTTAGTTTAGTAAAGCGAATGCGGCGCATTCTCGCTCGCTATCAATTTCTAGCTCTGTTCCTGTTAAACACAATGAAGACACTGCAATGTGGCATGTTTACCCACGTTATTCAAATAGCCGAAGCGCCCGCCCAAGTTGCCCCCTACTAGAGGCGATGCTGCCGAACTACATATATCGGCAGTTTACATTATATTGTGCTCGGTATCGCACTGCACATACCTACGTACAATGCACATAGTCGGGGAGCTAGTGATTTTTTTCGGTACTGATTTTAACAGTCACCATGGATCAGGATCACCACCATCAGGATTATCCAATAGGCCAAGTAGCCACCGGCTTATGAGCCCCACGCCTATTAGGAGCATCGCGACAAGGGATCATTACAATCATATATCATCTCTAATTACTCGGACACCTAATCTGTTACATAAAAACCGACCGTCGCTTTACGTTCGGCCGTTCAGGTTTATTCGGCTCCGCTCGTGTAACCCCGTCCCCTTCTGTCTGTGGGGATTTTTCTAGACGCGATGATAATTTTCCTGGCAGAGATATCACACACATTGCGCACGCGTTCAAAAACTACTTATGATGCGTTCTAAAATGAAATGACCAATCGATAATGGTAACTCGTATCCCCCCCCCCCCCCCCCTGCCCCCCCCCCCTGCCCCCCCCCCCCCCCCGGCCCCTTTGTCTCCCTCCCGCTAGATCCGGGGCTGCCATTCGGTCATTCCTCGCCAGACACGCAATTACTTGATAAGCATCAATAATAGACCAGATTTAACCACGAATCTCCGCGAAAAGTTTGTAGCATCCGACGTTTCGGCGATGTTGCAACCGCAGTTGTCCAGGGTGGACTGGACCCAGCCTACCCTGGACAACGGCGGTTGCAATATCGCCGAAGCGTCGGGTACTACAAACTGTACGCGCTAAAATCGTTTTTCTTTACCTTGCAATTTTCAGCTTGCAAGATTTGACCAAAACAAACAAACCAATGTTAGTTTGTTTTGGTCAAATCTTGCAAGCTGAATTAGAACCACTTCTTCTTACCCTGTGAAGTTTAAGTTATAGATGTTGGTTCAGTTCCGATGACAATGCATTTTTATTGTGAGCATGACCTGATTCTACGCCCAGGATCGGCTCCCAACGAGGCTACTCTTCCACGGTAAACAGCACAAACACACAATTTTGTATACGCATTCAATTATGATAACCCTTTCTATATTTCACCATGACATGGCTGCTGCACCCAGGGTTGCTCCCGACGAGGGGACTCCTCAACGGCCATCAGCACATAAACATTTTTTGTATAAGCATTCAATTATGATAGCCCCTTCTAAATTTCACCGTGACAGGGCTGCTGCACCCAGGGTTGGCTTCCAACGAGGGGATTCCTCAACGGTCAACAGCACAAACATAAAATTCTGTATAGCATTCAATTATGATAGCCCGTTTTTAAGTTCCACTACGGCATGGCTGCTGCACCCATGCAGGGTTGGCTCGGTACAGAGCGTTTTTATAAAAGCTTGTTTTTAAAAATATGTTTTTTCTCATAGGGTAGGGGGCCCAAAAGATGAACATCCCCCAGAAGATGAACATTTGACGGTTTTTCGAATATCCTAAGAAATGATATTTTTTTCTGTTGGAGAAACATTTTTTTTGCGTAATGGCAATGACATTGCTATGCTTGTGTAGAATTTGGTGTCAGTAATGCGATGCAGTCGTATGCACTTACCATAACTAAGCTGTTTCGTTGATTGTTTGAATTTGAATTGTCAGATCATGACTCTAATGCTATGGATGAAATATAGACTATGTTATTGACTGTTAAAAGGGTTTAATGGAAATTAAAATCAGTTATGTTATTTAAAACCCGCTGTTCAAGTAATGGTCCTCAAATGATAACTGAAACCCAATAGTTGAACGTCGTTCATGTATTGGGTATTTCCACGAAAAGAAGATTAGCGTTTTTGACGCACGACTAGAGATAAAGCGCAAAATGCTCGAAACGAACGTTTAGAGGAGTTTCGCGCGAGCTAATCCGGGGGAAGTCGAGCGTTTCGGATAGACATTCGCGGGGCGCATAATTTCGATCAGGTGAGCTTTTGCCGTACGACGCATCGTCGCGGAGAGAGCTAAGGGAGACCACATTTTGCGCGCTTTTTCGCTCATATCTCCGCGACGATGCGTCGTACGGCAAAAGCTCACCTGATCGAAATTATGCGCCCCGCGAATGTCTATCCGAAACGCTCGAACCTAACTTGTCTTATTTGTAATGTCAAACAACGGGCGATAGTCTTCGATATTCAAATTTAATAATTTTCATAAACTAAATAAACTAGTTCGTAAAATATTCACTAGCTCCTAGACTAACCGGCCCGGGTGCATGCGCCACATCCAGCTTCCGTCATGTGTATCCGTCGTCAGCCGTCCAGGGCTGCCATTTCAAATCCTGTTTGCGCGAGCTACGTATGCGGGTAGGTGAATCTGCGCTGCAGATATGCGACTCCGTTCGACGTGGCGCCCTGGCATTTTATCTCGGCCACGTTCGCCTCAGTAGCGACCTACCTGCCAGCTCGGAAGTCTATCTATATCGATAGGGAGGAATTCGTCCGCAGAAGCGCGTTGCAGAGAGCACTGAAGATTTGAGAC
The DNA here is from genome assembly GCA_944548615.1 of Micropterix aruncella. Lineage (NCBI taxonomy): Eukaryota > Metazoa > Arthropoda > Insecta > Lepidoptera > Micropterigidae > Micropterix > Micropterix aruncella. Next base: position 39,179,595 of record OX155950.1, read on the forward strand.
GATATTTTTCGGCTTGCTTTCTCGCAAAACCAACCTTATTTTAGTATATTTACATGCAAACATTTACAGCTTTGGATGAGAAACATATTTATTGTGTTTTTTTTTTGCTATTTCTTTTACAATACTTTTATTGATCTTAAATGAAAACAAGTAGTACCTACTTCGCTGTACCAGCTTCGAAAGTGAAAAACGGCTAAAATTAATGTGGTTTTCGCCATTGGTTTTTCAAAAAAAAAAACATTTATTACACTGCATTATATTTTTCTTATTAGGTAGGTACTTATCACATTAATGCAGTGTTTTTCAACCAGCGGGTTGCAACCCCCTGGGGGGTCGCAGATACTCCGAAGAGGTCGCAGACTATCTAAAAATAGACATTAAAAATATTACAAAATCTTTATTATATCTTTAATTAATATGCAAACATTTACAGCTTTGGAAGAGAAACATATTTATGGTGTTTTGTGTTATTTCTTTTACAAAACTTCATGTTGATTTGAGTTGAAACAGGTAAGTACAGCTTCGACAGTGAAAAACGGTTAAAATTAATGTGGTTTTCGCTATTGTTTTAAAAATATATATTTTTAAAATGCTTACAGTTACAGCTGCGGAAGAGACCAAAGGGGGTCGAGAAAACTAAGTTATAGTCTAAGGGGGGTCGCATAAATTTTATTTTTTACCAAAAAGGGGGTCGCGATCTAAAAAAGGTAGAAAAACACTGACCTATGTAATGAAGCCGCTCTTTATCAGTTTGCCCGATTTTTTTTCAGAATTTAAGAACACTTACACATATCAATAAAACAAAATCGGATTAAACTGCCTGAATTTTGAATAACCCGACGTTTCGGCGATGTTACAACCGCCGTTGTCCAGGGTAGACTGGGTAGTCTGGTACTGTCCAGTGTTGACTGGGTAGGGTTGCCTACCCAACTTCCGTGCAGCTAGAGCCATTCGACCATCTCGTTATCTTGGTGGTATTACAATGCTCAACGTCATACTACATTGTGGCAGCTAGGATTTTACAAAACGAAACATGTAGATGGCACTTATTCCAAGTTCCAAACGTTGAAAAATCTGCTCTCATGTTCAATATAGCGGCTGCCCAATAAAAAAGGAGTGTAATCTTACAAGTATTGCTGGGTTAATGCTGGACGAATATTTGTGAGGAAAAACCAAGGTGATAAGGCAATTCTAATTAAAAATAATTCCACTTTTTTATCTCTATAAAACATGTACTATATTCTGGGATTTTTCTTAACGATGAATATTTTAATGATTCTCTGAATATTTTTATGATTCTCTTAAGTTTTTACGGATCTTATATTAATAATGTATTATATTATATTATTCATATATTATTTTTACATTTTTACGATTTTGATAAAATTTATGCCGTATACATTTTTAGCTATCTATTATTTTATCTTATTTTTGATAATTTTAATGATGTATGTGATGACGAATCAATATTTAAAATATCTATTAGCATTTATTTATTTTTAGCAATGCGCCTAAGTTTTATGTCCTTAAGACTCATAATATTATTCGATCAATATATCTTTCATTTTGCCATTAATGTAATGATTTTTACCACAACGCATAACAATGGATCATGACATGAACTTTATTAGTAATATTGATAATGATAGGCATAATACTGCGGATATAAATATATGCAGGAGCATCCTTTCAGAAAAAAAGGCCATAAAATTCTTAGCTATGAATATTAGAAGTTTGAACAAAAATTACGATAGTCTAGTAATCTTCTTGCAACATCTCAATGTAGACATTGATGTAATTATACTCACTGAAACTTGGAATGGTAAATTTTACAGGGAGAAGCATATTCCAGGCTATGAATCTTTTCATACCAACTTTAATCATACTCAAAATGATGGCATTGTTTTATTTATCAAAGAAAGCTTCAGCTTCTTATCGGTACAAGAAATAGCTTTCCCTGAAGCAAATTGCTTGCAAATAAACATAGATGAAGCCACAAGTGTACCTACTTGCTATTTATCGAAGCCCATCTATAAATAATATCAACTTCTTCCTAGAAAGCCTTAATACACTTTTATGCGCTAATAGAAATTCTCAAAATCTGTATCTATGCGGTGACTTGAATATCTCTATAGCAGGAACTCTGCATCCACAATCTGAGGAATATCTAAACGTCCTAATGCTACATGGTCTCCGACCAGAGATAATTCATCCAACGCGCGAATATAACAATAGCAGCAGTTGCATAGATCACGTCATGGTTCGAACCAAAAACCTAATCTCGACCATTGTATACAAAAATTCAATTACAGATCACTATACAATCTTCTTTAAGTTGGCCGCTAAGGGAAGTAATAACGTTGTACATCCAAACAAGCAAATAAAGAAAATAATTAATTATGATAAAATAGTTTACGAATTCAGCCAATATGATTGGAATCAGTTATATCAGATTAGGGATGCTATCGACGCCTATAACTTATTTTTTCCATCTTGAGTAACATTATACAGAAACATACAACATCGAAAACTGTAATTATAAAACATAAAAATAAAAAAATTACACCGTGGATTACTGATGGACTCCTCTTTTGTATTCACAGGCGTGATAAAATGCACGCAGCGTTAAGAAAAACACCGGACAATGCAATGCTGAGGCAGAAATACACTCGTTATCGAAATTTATGTAATAAAATTATTAAATTGACTAAGCAGCAATACTTTAAAAAACAAATAACTGACTCAGCCGGGGACCCACGAAAAATCTGGATAAATATAAAAGAAGCGGCGAATTATAAAAAGAGAAAGGATGTAAATTTAAATAGTATTAAAATTGACAATCAAATTATTACAATGAAAGATAATCCTGAAAAGTTACTAAATTGTACAAATAGCCACTTTTGTAATGTTGGCTCCAAATTAGCAGAAAAGTTTCGTGGGATAAATAGTTCTGTAATTACTGACCTAAGTAAATCTGATACGTTACCTGTGTCCATGTACCTAACGCCTACAAATAGAGACGAAGTTAAGAAAGTAATAGGCAGCCTTAAAAATAGGTCAGCGGTGGGGGATGATGGGGTCGGGACATGCGTTTTTAAACTAGCTGAAACCTATCTCAGCCAGCCTATTGCTTTTATCATTAATGTGAGTTTTAAAAGCGGAATTTTTCCTGACAAATTAAAAATTGCCAAAGTAATTCCAATACATAAAGGGGGAGATAAGCAGGACCTCAATAACTATCGACCTATCTCCATTTTAAACACGATCTCCAAAATCTTCGAGAAAGTTGCAAAGGCGAGACTCTATAAATTTTTAATTGAAAATAAAATACTCTCAGACAATCAGTTCGGTTTTAGGGAAGGTTTAGGGACAACAGACGCTATAGCAGCCTTAACTGAATTTATAGTCAAAACGGTGGATAAAGGAGACAAGTGTCTAGGAGTTTTCCTTGACCTTGCAAAGGCTTTTGACTCCGTTCCTCATAATATATTATTATGCAAACTGAGCAGTGTAGGAATTAACTATACAAGTCTTAAATGGTTTGATAGTTACCTATCCAACAGGGTACAAAGTGTCACCATCCAGGGCCTCCAGAGTAAAAGCCAGCATCTCACGTATGGTGTGCCACAGGGTAGCGTTTTGGGACCCATTTTATTCCTCGTCTACATAAATGACCTATGTCAGTTACCAGTAGGTAAAATCATCACATATGCCGATGACACTGTTATACTATTCAAGGGTTCAAACTGGGATTACACATTTGAGAAAGCAAACGAGGGCATGGAAATTGTTAAAAATTGGTTAGAAAACTTTATGTTGACGCTTAATGTTGGCAAAACCAAATACATGCCATTTAGTATAACAACCAGAGGTCAACCCACTACTAATAAAACTATTGTAATACACGAGTGCGATAGCGTAGTCTTGTAACTGTCAGCCTATACAAAGAGAAATATCTTGGAAATATCTAGGCATCACTCTAGATTGCTTTCTCCGTTGGGATTCTCATATACAAACCGTGGCTACGAAGGTGCGAATCCTTGGATATGTTTTCAAAGAACTGAGGAATATTCTGGATTCCAAAACACTAAAAACTGTTTATTATGCTTTATGTGAATCGCTTATTACTTACGGCATAATTGGATGGGGTGGATGTGGTAAAACCCTGCTAGAGCCATTGCAAGTTGCGCAGAAATTTGTATTAAAAATTATTCTACGTAGACCATATCGCCATCCCACTAATGAACTTTATAAGGAAGCTAAAGTTCTTGACTGTAGGCAACTTTTTCTAAAAACTTCCCTCTTAAGGCTATTTTTGGACAGTAACTCAAATTTAGGAATAATTCAGAACCGGCGACCAACGAGACAAGTTTTAGAAAATAGCTCAATAATACCCAGAAGGAAAACATCATTTGGACAAAGACATTACTCTTTCATTGCGCCGAGATTTTACAATCTGATCAATATGGAAATAAAAATGAACTTGACATTTAGGGAATTCAAAAATAAACTAAAGAAATGGTTATCGAATCATGACAGACTAACCATACATCAAATGTTAGAAATAATAGTATAATAAAACTTAGGTGCACAAATTATTAACATATTTTTAAACATATATGTTAAGTATATTTTAACATTGAACTAACTACCAAAAATTATTTGACTTTGACAATGAAGTATACTTTTTAGACTAGGTAATTTTATATTAATAAATATTAATGACCGTTTCTTCCTTTTCTCACATATAACTTTATTTATTTTATTTAATCGAATTTTATATGATATTTATTGCCGATTAAATAATGGAATTGCATTTTATTTATTATATTATCTTTTAATATTTTTTTATTATTATTATTTTTTTATTTAATTCTGAAGACCACATTTTAGGGCAATTTAGTGTCATTAGCTTTTTACTAAAACTTGTATATTTGTAAGCAACCAAGCAATCAAGCAAACTTGATTGTAATATTGGAGTCCTGTCCACCCTAGAACGGGCTAGTCCCAGTTGGGTGACAGAAACAAATAAGCAAAAGGTTAAGGTTTTGCCATTCGGTTCCTGTTATTTTTATAAGCTAATCAATGTTTCATAGTAATTAATTCTTAAATAAATAAATAAATAAAAAATGTATTCAGGTTTCATCTATGGATGTTTTCCGTTTCTTGATTCCACCATAACTTCTAAACGCTTGAACCGATTTAAAAGCATGTAGTATTTATAGAATCATTGTCATCCCGAGTGTCAGAGGGAACCATAACTCTCAAAATATCAAGAAAATAGTTGTCTGAATGTCCAAATCTCCACATATCAAATAATTAACACAAAAATATCGTGATTAGTGTCAAATGAAAGGTCTGAGTACATTCCAGAAATAAATATGTATCTATAATGGATGAATACATCAACCACAAATATTTCATTTAAAAAACCATCCAAAAATAATTATACATATGTTAGCTTACTTTTGTAGCAGCAGTCATGTTTGTTATTCCTTTTAAGGTTTTAATATTATTTAATGTCAACGTTTAATATGGTACACGGGTTTCAATAAAAAATAATTCCACACTTTAAAGTTCAGCTAGACTAATAGGTGGCATTCTATCTCCGATTTATTTCTGTGATGTTATCAGCCTACAAAGAAATTCAATAAATGTTATTTTTGTTATCATTGGTTAAATTGTTGTTTTTTTTATAATCAATCAGTCCTTTATAAAAAAAACATTAAATCAATGATATTATAGATGGCCAAATAAATTGCTATTAGTTTCGCCAGACAATCCCATCAGCGCCATCGTTGCTACGCTACCAAGGCGACACTTTCCGGTCTGCAGTATACCTCTTCCTCGCATTAAAACCAAGCACTTTTCTTTTTAGAGGTTTATTCCAAAACTGCGAGCGTACGCTGGTAAAACGCCGCCAAATGCAGTGTACTCAAAACGTGCCCTTCGCCCGGGCCGTTAAAATGCAGACTAAAAATATTTTACAGAGCGCCCTCCGCGTCGACAGCGTCTATAGACACTCTGTATTACATTATACATATCGTAGGCTATCCTACATTATTTTAGCATATCGCAAATCTAATTTTAACAACATAACCATATTCTAACTTAATTAACGCTCGTGAAATAAACATAAGGTTTATTTCCTCTTATTAATCTACTCAGCGTTTACATACATACTCTAAATAAACAATTACACAATTACATAATACTCGCAACGGGCAATTACATAATACCAGCATCTCATGCCAACACACATCCCTGCATAGGCAAGTGTAATTCGATATTAGGAGGGGTGCCGAAATTCGTAGAACTGCCCTCGCCCCAGTAGCCGGACGGCATACCTTTATTCGGTGGTACAATGTTGCTGGAGCAGAAGGGTTGCCACAACTTACTATGCCATTGAGCAATCTAATACCATATATTATTATCAATGATATGAGGAAATAAAAAAAACATTCTCTGGTGGAAACTTTATTTTATAAAACTGAAAATATACAAGTATTATCGTCGTATCTTCTTCCGGTTGGTGGTAGGCTCGACTTCGTATTCAATTTCCACTCTCGGTTTTGACGCTTTCTTTGATTTCATGGTCTTCAGAGTTGATACCATATCCTAAATATTAAAAAAATAAACATTAATGTTATAAATAAATACAAACTGAGCTGCCATAGAATTCGCTGACATCGGGCCCATTGTAATAATATTATTACACTTCTGGGGGATTGAGCAGTGGATTCTGGACTAACAGGTAGGTTTAGGACAGCTGTCTTGCCATATGTGAGCTTGTTTACCTTACCACCCACTTCCCCTTCGAAGCCATAGAATTTTAGATGTGGAAATAGTAGTTTTAGGTTTTTTTTTTTGTAGGAACGATTTAATTATTTTCCTGGACAGCTAGAGCTGTCAACTACAACGGGCGAACCCGTAACGGTAAGCGTAGAAGACTTGGGACTAAAACAATCCACTGTCTAGTTACGCCATTCGCCCGTAAGAGACCAACGCCTTACCGCAAGATAACCAGGCTAATCGCTGACACTTGCGCCCTTACTTCCAGTTGCAACCAGATTACTCCGGTCTCCCGAATGGTAACAGGTTCGAGGTTGCTTGCGCGGTCCTCTTCCTTACGTAGCGGTGATACAATGTCTACCGAAACTATCGCGGACCACATCATCCTTTGCTACGCTGTTCACCAAGAATCAGGTAGCCGATTGGTCATTTCAAGAGCAGTTGCCATAAGGTTAACAACTGCTCCCGCTCTATAGGAGACAGTACTGTTTCCAGACTCCCCCGGCTGTCGGTCTGAATGCATAATCGATTGGCCGTACAGTGCACAAACTGTCCAGGAGCGCCCAAAGGTTGACTCTTAGGGGAAACTGGCCCGCAGGCCAGAGTCCTACCCAGGCTCGCACTTCTACGTGGAGGCCACCGAATGGGTGTTGACCCGTGACCATTGACCCGTGCTTAACCCCTCAAATGTGAGGCGTCCCTTAAGGGATGCCTTGGCAAAATGTATACAAAATGTATATAAATTTATATAAATATAAATATAAATGTAAATGTGCGCCGCTTTATAGTAATCCGCTCTATAGTAATGCTATAGCTCTATAGTAAACCCCGCTCTATGTAAATGTAAATGTAAATATAAATTTATATACATTTTGCCGTAGGCAACCCGAGCTAATCGCCATTCATTTGAGGGGTTAAAGGCATTTAAATAAAATTTCAGCATCTCTGACGTCCAGTCATACAACATTACATTCCAATGCATTGAAAGAGGAATGCAAAAGTCCCCAGTTGTTGTCCAGTCATTCTGGCATTGAAGGCCCATAGCATGAGCTATACTGTTGCTGTCATAATCTCCTCGCAAGAGAGACTTCTTCAGGTGACAGCTAATTTTAAATCCTGATTGTCCGTAGCCAAACCGGCCGACCCCTCGACTTTCTTCAGATCCAAACTTAATTTTGGGCTATCTGTAAAACTGCTATCTGCTCTATACCAACTCCAGAATAACAAAAACCAAATCTGTCCAATTCTAAGGATCCGGAAATATCGAAGCGCGTAATATGTGACCGTAGTGAATCAAATAATCTACTAGCCTGTATAAAATTCCACGAAAAACTTTTTGCTGGAATCAGACAGATTTACACCGTTCTAGGGTATGGCAGTATAACCTAGTCTGAAATGCAAAAAAAAATAAATGTGGCATATTTTTACCTCAATGTCTGAAGTTTCAGATTCGAAATCGCTTCCAAGCTCCACTTTCTCTTTTACACCTGAATCGCTCTCCTGTAACATTATTAAGGACGGTTAACCCTTGGAGTAAATGGATATTTTCATGGATGCATCTGTCTCTTTTGCAGGATTTTCGGCGACATCGACGGTGCTCGACTTAAAGTACTACTTATAACTACGAAACTACTACACCAATCATAAAAAGTACAACTGCACAATGATTGCATTGAAATTTCGAATATAGAATATTGAAATATCATTTTGTAAAACAATAATTAGATAATTATGAATAAATATGAGAACGTCAAAGAAGTGAAAAAAACGCGCGACCAGATTTGGTCGACTCGTACTCAACGGATAATTGTTTCGCGACCAGATTTTGTTGACTCATACTCAACGGGTTAAATCAATGATCATTGAATAGGACAAGGTCAATTAAACAAATTGAAGCAATGATAAAAAGGAAATGTGTCACAAAATAGCTCCATTTGGAGCTATTTTGTGACAACATCAACTGATAATTCAACACTGATAACTGACAACAACTGATAATTATTAATATACATTAAATTTCAGCTTGCTTTATACTAGCTTTGTACCGGCTCTTAGTTGGAGCCCATTCTTGAATCGATTCCATTAACAAAGAGCAGATTCGAAACAGCACAAGCAAGTAATTTTGGAAAAAATTAAAAATAAATATTTTTTCAAATTTTTAAATTTTGTTTTTTTTTTAATTCGAAGTATTTGACTGTTAAATAAAATTTTGACAATCCTATGAGCGTGCTGCCCCATCTAGCGTTAGGTAAAATATCGCTAATAAACAATATTAGCAATATTTTACCTACAGCTAAATAGCACATCGTGCTCAGTGCTTTTTATACTAATTTTCAAACAATTAACCCTCGTCAGGCTGTATAAGTTTACAACGCTAAAAGGCTGCATAGGTACAATTGTACCCTCCTATATTTTGTATGAAATTTCTCAATCTAGGCAAAATGTTTAAACAATAAATAACTATTATTTAATACCTACACAATCTTTAGGACGTTTAAGTCATGTTTTCTGATATTTATAATTAAAATACCTATATTTTGATATATAGTATAGTATTTCTGATATTTATACATAGGTGAATATGGTAATAAAGGACTACTTCAATAATTATTTCTCAGTGCCATCAGGTATTAAATGATCGATATATTCCTATTCAAACAAAAATATATAAAATATGATGCTCAGGTTTATCAGATTTGATGAAAACAAACATGCAGAATGTATGCAACATGATAAAGCTGCACCAATACGGGACATCTGGACAATGCTGAACAGAAATTTGGAGAGAGCCTACAAGCCGCATGAATGTATCACCATCGACGAGCAATTGTTTCCATTTAGAGGACATACTAAATTTACGCAATGTATACTTTCTAAACCAGCTAAATATGGCATAAAGATTTTCTGGGCTTGTGACGCATTGAACACTTACCCGTTACATGGTCAGCTTTATACTGGACAACCAACAGATGGCCCTCAACAAGTAAACCTTTGGTAAACGTAAAGTATTGGATCTAGTCATCCTGTATAAAGGCTCAGGAAGAAATGTCACCACAGATAACTTCTTCACAACTATGGAACTAGCTTGAGTATAGAACTCCTGGAATATGACACTAGTCGGTACAGTGAGAAATAACAAAAGGTTCCTGCCAAGTAACATGCAGCCAGCCAAAGAAAGGCCTATAAATTCGAGCAATTTTTCTTATGATGATGATGCAACAGTCTGTTCCTATGTGCCAAAGAAAAACAAATCTGTCGTGCTTCTATCATCCATGCATATGATAGGAGAAGTCGTAGAATCAGAAGCTGCCAAGCCAGAGATATAAAATATTACAACAAGACAGAGGTGGAGTCGACATTATGGATAAAACGTTGATGGAGTACACAGTTAAACGAAGAACATTGCGTTGGCCTCTATCATTATTCTATAATATGACTGACGTCACTGGGTTAGCATCCTACATCATCTATAGAGAACACAACCCACGGCTCAAGCCACATTATCAACGAATAAAGTTCCTGAAAGATCTTGCCAATCAGCTATGTATGCCTGCAATTGAAACTCGGAGTACAAACCGAATGATAATGAGAAATCATTTCCTTCAAAGTGCAGTAGAAATGCTGCTTGGACGACGCATTGTGGTAATAGCAGAAGCAACTTCCGGCTTTCAAATACCTCATGGTAGACGTGGAATATCCCCTGTCGTTGGTAGTTGCTATGTCTGCCAAGAGCTAAAGAAAAAACAACGTAAGACTAGAAAGTCCTGTGGGGTTTGCGTAAAACCAGTTTGCGATGAACATTCATTGGCGAAGACAACTTGTATTACTTGTGAAGAAAATCAGTAGCAAAAAAAACTTATTTTCTTTATAATATTATAGTAAATGTTTTTCACTTTTCTATAAAAATATAACCTTATCAATTAAAAAAATCTTGTTCTTTTTTACATATTATGGTCATACAAAATGAATGAAGGTACAATTGTACCTATGCCGCCTTTTGTGTCTGCAAAAAGAAAACGACCCCTTATTTTGGAAGGGGGTGGAGATATTATTCTGAAATTTGGTATATATAGTTAGGGCCAAAAACGTAGAGATGTCATAAAATGTCAGCACTCTAAGACTTCTGGGAAAAAAGGTTATGAAAATTTAAAAACGGAAAAGTTACAATTGTACCTAGGCCGCCTGACGAGGGTTAAATTGTTTAAATTTGACAAAAAAAAATATATAAAAAGTTTTTTTTTTCATTTTCACACAAATTATTATTAAAATTTGCTTACTAGCTCATACTGATTCACCCCTTCAAGGATGCCGGTTAATTAAACCTCAGCATGTTACAACTAAGTCAGAAAATAAGTCTTATGCCCAGATACAGGCTATATTTGGCCTAGTTGGGTATGCGCTGAGCATGGTCATGCGAATGTGGGCCATTGTTTCTTTGCATCATTTCTTAGTATGACCATTTTTATGTGTTTTATAATTATGTTTGAAATAAATAAATAAATAATTATATGGTAAAACAAACGCTTTGTACATATAATACGACATGGATGTTATCTACTGGGCAATTCAATCATATTTTGCACATTTTTATGCGGGATGAATAAATCACATCAGAACTGTGAGAATAATCAGAATTGGAATCGAAATAGGTAAGTTAATAATCATTGAATCCGTAATTATTTTCAAATGCACGATTTATAAATTAAATTAAATATCATGTTGTATACCTGATCGCTATCACTCTCAGCCTCGACGTATTCGTCCACCTCTTCCATCCGCTCATCCCGTCGCAGTTGCTTCTCAACTTCTGGCTCAATTTCATGCTCGGTTTCGGACTCTTCTTCCGCTTCAGACTCCAATTCGTCTCCCGATATTTCCTCAGCCTTAAGCGCGGAATCGAACGCCATTTGAGGGAAGTTGTAGATGTCGTTGTACTGTGAAGTAATTAAATTGATTATTGGCAAACGAAGATAGATTTCAGTTCAATTAAAAATATGGAGCGCAAATAACGTAACATATTTATTTTTTTATCAAAATGGTAACCTGTCATTTATAAATAGCTCACAGCGAAAGTGTAGACTGATCGATAAAAAATTGGAGTATTAATATTAATTACAAAATTATGCTAAAACTATATAAATGTAACGGCAATCATTGATTATGCAGGAGCGAGATTAAAATCAATTTCAGTCCATGCATAGCAACCTGAGTTTTGATTGGTCTGTTGTTATTCTTATTAATTCAGTAAAACCTCAGTTAACCTCTCGGAGGCCAGCTTTCGCGTGCAAAAAACTGTGCTGCAGCTTTTTGGTCGATTTTGTGGAATAAATACTAACAATATTGTTTTTTTTTCACAAATTCCCTCTTGTTACCTAGTAATTAATCTTGTTAGTCATGTATATTATATATTTTTATAAAACATATGGGGCCCGGTCGAAACGGTTACACGCGAATCTGTCAAACGACGCAAAATGCCTATGTCGGCACTGTCAGCGTCCGACGGGTTAAACGAACTCAGGTCAAATGCCTCCAAAAAAAAAATTGTAATGTTAATACTCTGCTTACATAATTGTATATATTATTACCTATTTTTCTACTTAAATTTATTGAATATAATGCGGTAAGGTTTATAATGCGGTAATATAAGGTTTATAAAAAAAAAAAATTGTTTAGTTTTAATTGCATACATTTTTTTCTACTTTTTATTTTTAGTTTTATGTTTCTAACACATTGTTAGACTAAATCCTTTGTTAGATTTAAAAAGTCTCTGACAATTGGAATCAAATGCGTCAGTTCGCGCGTCAACAAACAAATGTTAACTCAGCACAGCCAGATACAGCCCTTAGTCTACTTGGTTGTGCGATTTCACCTCATTTCGGATATGCTAGCACATTTATATGCATAGATCTATGTTTTTTCTCTGTACTAATGTTTATTTTTAACAATTCTGCATATATAATAGCATGTATGTCCATGTATTTTTTTTGTACATTACTTTATAAAATAAATTCATTAAAAAAATAAATATTATCACAGAAAAACAATTAAAATATACTTACAGTTCCTTTCTTCAATCGTTCTAGCAGTTGTTTCTCTATGACGTTGTCTATTCTGGCCGCAATGAGAGCCTTCTCCTCTCTCCTTCTTTCCCTTCGCTCAATCTTGCGTTGAAGCGGCACGATTTGTTTCCTGTTGGTCACATAATAAAATGAATGAATTCATTCACTCCACATTCGATAACGGAATAAATGACGACTTCAGAAATACATTAGCTACTCTAGCTATATATTCAACCAACAGAGGCCACAAGAAATCAATGTATGCTTTATTATTTTTTTTTAATTATTATTATTTGTTGATGAACTAGCAGCTTAACGCTGATGTGTTCATATCTATGAAATTAACTGGTGTTGCTGTTTCTTTTTTTTATATATCATTTTTTAAATATATATCAAGCCTGTTTTAGAATGCGTTTATGGTTGGAGCTTCAATAACTTCCTCGGGCAGTTTATTCCAGCTGTTAACGATTCTGTTTGTCAGGAAGTGCTTTCTTGCTTCAGTTGAAAAGCTTGTAGCGTTGAGTTTCAGGCTGTGACCTCTTAAGTGATGGTTTGAATTGAACACAAACATGCTTTCCAGCTCTGGGCAGTCGTAGTGTTGCCTCAGTATTTTGTATGTTTCTATGAGATCTCCTCTGTGTCTCCGTTGCTCCAGAATTGTCAGTTTGAGGATTTTTAATCTATGTTCATAGGGTGTTTTTCTTAGGGTTTTTGGCAGTTTTGTAGCTCTACGTTGTATACTTTCAAACAGGTTTATGTCCTTGGCAAAATAAGGATTCCAGATTTGAAAACCATACTCGATCAGAGGACGAATGTAGGTTTTGTAAATTTTTAGAAATGTTGGTATCGTCAATACTTGAAAAGCTTTCTTTACCAAATATAGAAGTGAGTTTGCCTGTTTTACGATGTTTTCAATATGGTTTGCCCATTTCAAGTTGTCCGTTATCGTTAGGATATACAACCACATACTGATGGCTCAAAAACCAAAAAAGAGACTTTTTTTATTTCTTTTTATCTCTTAATCGCTGCTACCGCCATCGAATCGGTATCCGTGTCATTTACACAGGGCCCCACTGCATGATGGAACCAAAGGATACTAGGTAGATAGACCGACAGATGAGTATTGCTGGAATTTAGATTCACCGTATAAAGTAGAATTCATCGACCCATCATAATATTATTATTATGCGCGTATTATTATTAGCAGACGCACTCTCGAGCGACATGGCATTGCGGGGATAGGGTGCGAGGGAAGGGAGCAAAGGGGTACTTTCGTTAGCGTTAAGCTCGGGTGAAGGTTGGCAACTTTTTTAAAAGTTTGGATATCCGCATCGGCGAGTAGCGGACATCTGGTGGCCATGTGCGAGCCCTTGCGACTTGTGACGTAGCTAGCCATGATTTCAATTTTGTTCTAAGAGAAGCTATAGTCTGTGGCGGTGGACTCCAAACTAACGACCGGCTGTGATAGGTTTAGTACAGATGCCTTGCCACATGTGAGTGTCACCTTACCCTTCACTCTATTCCTTCCCCCACCCCCCACCCCTTCAAAGCAATAGAGTGAGATGTGGAAATTGAAGTTTTAGATATTTTTTCTAGAAAGGAGTTGATAATTTTCCTGAAGTCCAAGATCTTTAGAGATAAAACAGAGATGTAGCTGGCAGGCCACGAGTGTTAAATACCACCGAGTAAAGGTGAACAGTGAAGCCATTCCGGCTAACGGCATTTGCGAGATCATGGTATTTATTTAATTTGTATACTCGTGGTCTTTTGGGATACTTGATTGCCATGACACACTTAATTTTACAATAAGGGCTATCTTCCAAGATAGGGATTAAAGAGTTATATCTGGGTAGAGAGCTGTGCATCCGAGACTTTTGTGGAATTTATACTGCTTAGAGACCGAATCAACCATCAGAATTTAAACTAAAGCTTTCTTGATTATTGAGAAATGTTCTGTAATGGAATTTCTTTTGTGTTTAGCCATCCCGCACGAACTGTACTGGGGGTTTGGAGGGTACAGTCTGATCCTTGTGAGACACTGCACGACCCGCTGAGACACTGCTTTCGACATTATATTCCAACGATACCATGTGTTATACAGTAACTTGATAAGCCGAGAAGTAATCCAATTAGTTAACGCCCTGACTTACACTCTACGTAGTTTCAGCTTCCTCATTCGTATCAGGTATTGAGTGATTTTGACGAATCTCTGCTTGCATTTCGACTTGATAAAACCGGGCCAGTAGAGGAGATTCTCATTGATCTGATGAATAGCTTTCTCGAAATTTCTCGACAACTTTACCTTCTCCCAAGATTTCCCAGGGAACATAGATCTGAAAATAAATAAGTAAGTCACAGGTTGAAATCAGGCAGCACAGGAACGTTTTTTATATATATATATTAAATCACCAGTGGCTTAAAAGTAGAACAATTTTTCAAATCTTTTTTAAAATAAAAACTTGAAACAAACTTGGCGAGAATATTGCTCAAGGAGAAAATACAGTGAATTGTTTCCTTGAGGAATACCATCCCATTCTTCAAGTGTCTCTTTCAGCTCGCGGATGTTACTTGGGGCAAACTTTAAATTTCTCACTCGTCTTTTTAAGTTGTCCCATACGTGCTCAATCGGATTTAACCCCTCGAGGCCCGCGGTTTGAATTTTAATGTGTGCCTTACGGCCCGTAAGAAATTCGCGAGTCTCAAAAAAAAGATGGCGTTTCAGAAAAAAAACGATTACTCCGAAACTGTCACAACGATCGTCTAAAAAAGACCTGTTTTATGTTCCTATTGAAATTTGTTATTAGATATTTGTAACGTCGTTATGTAAAGCAATAAAGATTATTCATAATTATTAGTCAAAGTTGTACTAACATAATTAGCGGTCGGCCTCGCCTGGCCATTTCGGGCCGTCTGGGGTTCGACGGTAAATATCAATTCTGGACGTTTCGGGCCGTCTGGTACGCGAGGGGTTAAATCAGGTTTAATGGCGGGCCACCACATTGCTTGCACACCGACCTCCCGAAGGTACCGAGTAACAGAACCGGCAGCGTGTGGATGAGCAATATTTTGCAAGAGCAGGAAATTCAATTCAGTTGTATTTTTCAATTTTTGAGAGGATTTTCTTTTTTACAAAAAAGATATTTACGTTTTTTCAATAATTTAGCACATTTTCAACAAAAGTATATTAAAACAAACATATTTTTTTGATGTGACATCTAATCCCAAAGATAATTTTTCTTTGAGGGTTTCTCATGTGTGCATTTCTGAATTATACATATCACTATTTTATACCTCACACGTTATTGTACCTCACACGTTTTTATTATGTAAAATGCAAAAACAAATATGGATTATTATATCAGAAAGTGTCCTTTCGTGATCAGAATACGCCACTATCACCTGGCTTACCATAGGTAGCTACTTTTAGTATGAAGGTCTAATAACGACCCATCCTCCGAGGCACATTTTTATTTACTGACAGTTGCAACATAATTCAATACTATGCGAAGACAAGACAGTATCAGTATAATCATTTTCACAAAACTGTTGGAAGCTGCCATAAAAACGTTAATTAACAGCAAGGTCTTTTGGTCTACAATTTATACAGATTTTTGTACTGTGAATGAAACTTTACGGCCCGTTTCTACGGACGTCCAGTTCTGCAGGAAGGACTTCTTATTAGTTCTCGTAAAACTGACTGGTGTGTTCATACGGAGTAGTTTCTATCCACCCGGGTGACAACCACCCGGCTCGGCTTGCCTTTCGCCAGTAAGTCTGTGATTTTGGTGCCGAATACATGCATAAATCGTTGGCGCGTATGTTATGCCTTATAATGCAATGAAAATGATGACGCCGAGTGGCTTCATGAAATCAACGTTGATCTTAAACAAAGCACAGTGCCTACAACCGACATGCCTCTGCCTCAATCGTCAGAGGTAAGGTTAGGACAAACAACAGTCTATGAGGTGTCGTCTGCATGTCGTTGGTCTGTGAGATAGCCGGGAAATGCCAGTAAAATCACCCATTCACCAATAATTACCGACTATTCCCACCCGATTGAAATTTGAATAGAGCGCCGAGAAATAAGTATATTCAATTTAAAAAATAAAGGACGCGATCCGATACGCCGCTCACTTGATAAACAGCCGACCCCGGCTAATCAGATAAATAACAATCGATATCGGGGTGGGAACCACGTCGAAAGTATCGAGTTCCGAGATTAGCTAACAAATCTGAAACAGAATCAGTCAAGTCGTCGGATCGAAGACGATATCGAATTCAACATCGTATCGCCACCTCAGAATCCCGGTGCAGGATGTTGCCGTGGGATTGAGCCGTTGCCCGGCTATTATCCTCAAGGAGAAAAAAATAACACTGACCTTTCAGCAGTTTTCATAAAAAGATATATAATTCCATTCTCCTCTCTTATGGTGGCATATTTGCTGTTCGCCAGAGGGCACGAAGCTCTGGAGCAAAGTCCTGTTAGGTTATACTCATTTCTGCAAAACTGTTGCGTTTTCGTGCTGCACATACAAAAATATAGGTTAGAATAGGACAAGTAACAATATGATATTTGAACGCAAATACATACTTAACTTTGTGAGAACAGAAGGTTTTGTTAATTATACTCCAAACAACCTGAAGAAAACAAGAAACATAGAATATCCGCATCAAAAAGCTGAAGACAAAGTTTTTTTAGGTAATGAACTTACATCGTCGTGCTGCATTTTGGAAAGGTAAGTGTAAAACGCAAATCGTTGCTAGTATTACTGAAAATATCTTAACTGACGATGTTATTATCACAAAATAACAAATAAATCCATAGAAAACCACACCATGCCGCCGCTTTAAGGTTGTGTGACAGCAAAAAAGAGTGACATTTCATCTTCTTCTTTTTGGTCTTTTATGGCAATCACCATGTAAAGTGACATTTGTTTCGTAGGTTGGTAGAGCACAGTGTTGCCGCATTTTTTTTTTAAATGCCTAAAAACTACGATAAACCACCAAATATTTTTTATGACTATTTTTGCCGTACCATCACTGTAAATGGATATACAATATATTATGCCAATAGAGTTTGAACGAATCTACGATGTCATGTGTCTGCTCTAAAATATCAGACGGAAACCTTGGGGGTTATATTGCATAACAAGAAGAAAACTAGAAAAATGATACTTATCAAGAATCCTATTTACTCGTAACAGCGATTTAATTTGCTGTATTTTATGCAAGACAGATTTTGCCTTTTATAATTTTAGTGGACATACGCCAGTTAAATTGCAAATAGTTTAATTTATTTATTGTTGATTTTTGATGGCCAATATTAACAAAATCTTAGTTTTCCGACCAATACGAGTTGTCAAGTCACCATCAAGCAGAACAAACCAATTGTCAACAATTAAGAAGGTACATACCTACCATTAAAATATGTAAATATTATTTTATATACACGGGCGCCGTGTTTATATATTATTAAATATTTATAATAATATGTAAATATATTAAACAATAATATATAAACGCCAGGCGTTTATATATTTTTAAATTTTCACATACACGGGCGCCGGTGTATTAAACCCAATATTTTTTTACCCATATTTTTTTACTTAAAACATTTTCTCATCCGCTTCAGAGTAGATGCTAACGTTTTGTATCATTATAGACTCGCAAAAACGAAACAAAAATGTTTGTCTGTCCCTCTGTATACACATTTCAATAACGCTTGGTCTGAGATTAAAAATTCTTTGCTGAAGTGTTTTGTTCATCGATGAGAAGAGCTCGCCAGATTTAGATTATACCCCTTGAATCTTATCATGTGTCTGGTAAAATTGGTATGATTAAGAAAGAGGGATAAGCAACATCTGAGATAATTTACTTCCTGGCTGACAGACCTGCGACGATAGAGGTATAGTAAGTATATGTATAAACGATAGTAATGAAAACAGTGTCGGCATTCATTCCTGTATGCAAAACATCATATCTCAACCCATACTTACCTTTTTTTGGTATTTTTAAGAAACTTACAAATAGCACACTGTTTACAATGTACTTTTTAGATATTTGTCTAATGCAATGAAAACGGTCATTTTTTAATTTGTTTTTTTTTATATTTTCAATGACGCAAAATATTAAAAAAACACTTCATTTAAACAAAATAAACTGTCCAAATATTTGAGCCAAAAACTACCACCGTGTTCGCAAATATACCATGGTGACACTGGTACGAGATCTCGCATAGCGATTTATTATCGTACAGCAATCGTGCAACACAAGTAGGAGTACATATTTCTTTATTCATTGCTATTTACTTTTTATTTATTTATTAAAAGTAGAGCACGAGATACACATAACTGCAGCATTACAAAGTATTCAAATATTAAGGAATCACGCTGCAGCGTCTAGGCCTAGGCCTATACTAAGGCAGGTAGGTATATAAAAAAACTAATTTCCCTGTGCACACGTTTTGTTACAATGTAGAGAAAAAAACAAATATTAACAAAACATAAATTTAATTTAGAAAAATATATTTGAAGTGGAATTAAAATAAAAATAGTGTTGTAGTATTGCAATTAAAGTAGCTAAAAATAGTCAAAAGTAAGCAATGCCAGCATAACATTATTTTAAAAGCACACCAATGCAAAATTATAGCACAATTGGCATGGCATACAGACTTCATTATATTGCAGAATATATTGGTTAGATGAACTATCGGGCTGGACCAAAAACTATTTTCATCGTACTGACTACTGATTGTAATCATAATAATCGTACAATGATATCATACTTGCGAGTATTTATTTATGTACTTTGTTTTTAAAATATAACGAACTTTTACCCTAATAAAATAAAAATAGGTACCTCCCATAATATTTACGGAAAATTATAGTCTGTTGTCTATTAAAGATAAGAATATTTTTATTTTCCTTATATTGGTAGCCATTCAAAGCCTGTTTGAATTTTGTTTGATTACCGGTGTTTTGTCGGCTTTCTCGCTTCTTCTTCTTCTACTTGTCGCTTGTCGATACGGTAGCCGATTTCGGCCTTTTTCTGTCGGGAAATTCTGTTGAAAAAAACGCTGTAATCAACGATATTCGACTGTTATGACTGCAAAAGGTGTTTTGTTAGTTTGTATTATGAGCCACATTTGCTACGCGGTATTGCACATTCTGCGCGAAAATGGCCAATAATATAAAAGTGGTGATCAAAGTGCGGCCTCTTATAAAGAGGGAAATCGAGAGCGACGCGAAGATTCTGTGGAAAGTGCACGATAATTCCATTTCGACGCTAGACAGCAAAGACAATGGATACGTTTTTGGTATGTTCACGCTCTTGTGTCTTGTTGGGTTGGAGGATGGAGATTTTTATTCGAGCATACGATCTACCTGCCTTGTTTTCGCTATTTTAGATCGTGTCTTCCCCGAGACGTCGTCGACGCAAGATCTTTATGATGAAGTCGCCCGCTCGATTGTGGAATCCAGCCTGGCCGGCATCAATGGCACTATTTTTGCCTACGGACAAACATCATCGGGGAAAACGTTCACTATGATGGGTGACAAACGAAATCCTGGCATAATCCCGCTGTCGGTGTACAATTTATTCAATGAAATCCAGAAGATCAGCGATAGAGACTTCCTCCTACGGTTTGTGTTTTTTTTTTCATAATTTTTCATGGTTTCCTTAAAAAAAATGCAATGTTCGCACTTGGTTGATTCATGTAGTAATTAGGGATGTCCTCTGTCATTTTCTCCTGCTAGAGGGCGCTGTGTGCATTGCAGATGCGTGTGAATAAGGCTGCCGGCACACTTATCCTACGTTCGCAACGTATGCAATGCATTCATGACATCTGGCTCTTTAATTTGCATGAAAGCACATTTATCCCACACAACGTTGCTAGAGGACTTGTGCTAGAGGACGCTGTAGCCATTGTTTCTGATGCGCTGCGGGAGCGAGCATTGGGTAGAAACCATTGCGGTTGGACGAAACTGCTGCAATATTACCAGTTATATATTTTTTTAATCTCTTCATTACTGCCATCTGTCTTCTAGGTATGGTTACTAATGATTCCGCGCAGCTTGGGTGGTGTTAGCCAAAAATCGATGTCATCTGGCCTGCCTAACTCGAAGAGGGGCTTACCCTGTCAGGGCCACTGTGAGCTTCTGCCACAGCTGTAATCCTGCAATCGGAAGCGGTAGGGGTCGGAAGATCGCAGATTCGGGAAAATACCTCAGACGGTTGGCACCATCCAGTTTGCTAGGTGTTGAATGCAGGGGGGGTCTCGAGACTTATGTTTCCTATGATAGCGGAGGGTGGTTGTCGACCTGACGTCTTCAACCCTTGAATCGATCCATCGGCCATCCAATCCCGAGTGACCATGTCGGGCAAAGGGCGTTGTGGTCCGCAAAATATTCAAACTAAATGCAGTGTAATGTCCGCTCTAGCACAAGCGTAGCTTAATGGAGCGACATGAGATATTTTTAAATACACACCTGTTTAAATCTTGCTATGCGTTATTTTCTGCAATGTATGTATTGTGTATTTTATGCTTAACCCTTCAAGCCCCGCGACTTCGATATCGAAGTCAACTTAACGCGTCCAGGAAAAGTGATTTGATTGGGTTTTTCGTGTCATTCCGTATGCAGTTGTATTTTATTTAAATGCACGATGATACAAATATCATCGTGCATTTAAATAAAATACAACTACGGAATGACACGAAAAACCCAATCAAATCACTTTTCCTGGACGCGTTCAGTTGACTTCGATATAGAAGTCGCGGGGCTTGAAGGGTTAAGCTTTTATTGAGAAATTTCCTAAAAAAAAATATATAAAAATAACCAGACCGGGAGACAGCGAAATCCGGCCATAGCTGGTAGTAAGCGCGTGAGGTCGGCCCGCTGGGTTCACTTCCCAGTGTGTTGGTCTCCTACGGGCACGTTGGTGGAGTTGGACTGTGGACTGTGTTTACCTCACGACTGAAAGAATGATACTTATCGTTATAACAGCCTGAGGTGTCAGGTTGGGCCGTTGCAGATGACAGATCAAAGTGGCATTAACCCTTGGAGTAAATGGGTATTTTCATGGATGCATCTGTCTCTTTTGCAGGATTTTCGGCGACATCGACGGCGCTCGACTTAAAGTACTATAACTACGAAACTACTACACCAATCATAAAAAGAACAACTGCACAATGATTGCATTGAAATTTCGAATATAGAATATTGAAATATCATTTTGTAAAACAATTAGATAATTATGAATAAATATGAGAACGTCAAAGAAGTGAAAAAACAATGGCCGACTTTGGCATTTGCGACGCGACATTCAAAGACCCGAAAAACTTTATATACTTGATAAATGGTACATCTAATCAGTTTAGGGGGACTATATGATGTAGAAATGGTTTTACTTACGTTTCGTTCAAATAAACACCGAAAACTACACGAAAAACGTTTCCGAAGCGGCGACACACGCACCGCGGACTTTGACGTTTCGTGAAGGCGGGCGTTCAGTTTTGCCGCGGTCCGTAATAATATGTTACATGGACTGCGCAGTTGCTGCTGCAAATGCTAACAGAGAGAATTTAATTCTGTACCGATCTGTCATACGCATGAAAGAGACAAAATGCTTTCGATGGTAAAAAAAGAGTTCGAAAGCGCGCGCGCCGAGCGCGACCAGATTTGGTCGACTCCTACTCAACGGATAATTGTTTCGCGACCAGATTTGGTTGACTCATACTCAACGGGTTAAACATTT
The DNA here is from genome assembly GCA_944548615.1 of Micropterix aruncella. NCBI lineage: Eukaryota > Metazoa > Arthropoda > Insecta > Lepidoptera > Micropterigidae > Micropterix > Micropterix aruncella. Next base: position 39,202,199 of record OX155950.1, read on the forward strand.
TCATCTCTGCTGTTTCTTAGATTGACTTGACTGGCATGAAATGGTATGAGTCTAATGGCACATCAATAATCATGGGTGCTGGCACATTGCTATGCTTCTATTCAATCTGCGGAAAGCCCAGTTTTTCCTCATTTTTAAAGCTAGTTGATTTGGGTAATGTAGAATTTGTATTTGGTAGGATACCTTTTTAGTTTTGATTTCCTCCTTCATTGTTAAGATTTTCACGTCATGATGTAGTTGTAGATGGTCTTTCGTGACATATATTGGTGCATCAACTAGAATTTTCAGCATCTCGTTTTGAAGCCGCTGAAGGATCTCTACATTGCAATTGGCTGCTGTGCCCCATAGCTGTAATCCATAGGTCCAAATGGGCTTCAGGATGCATTTGTATACTATCATTTTATTTTCTAGCGAGAGTTGTGACTTGCGGCCTAACTAGTACAGTTTCCTGAGCTGTTGAATTTCCTTTTTGTGAATATAGCACTTTCCTTTTTGTGAATATATGTTTCCTCCACGTTAAGCGTCTATCTACCCAGCTACAGTCCGAGGTATTTAGGATCATTCGCGTGTGGTATTTGGATGCCTTTTAATTTTACTGGTGGACATGTTTCTCTTCTCATGGTGAAGAGGTCACTTGCACCGATTTGGTCTCATTCACTTTGATTCGCCAATTCAGTTCTGCTAATGGATGAGAGTTGAACCGTAAGTTGGTCTGACCCAAAATGACAAACTGGTCATATGGTCCAAGCTGCACGGAACCGTTAGCTGCCAATAAGCAGATGGGCGGTGTCGAATACAATGGGCGAACCCGTCACCCCAGGCTGGTATAACGATACGTGATCGTTCTTTCAGACGTGGGATGAGCGGCAATGAGCATCCACTATATAGCTCTGCCAACTAACCCGTGAGAGTCCAACCCTTATCGCCCGGCACCGGGTAGTTAACCCAGCGGGCAGACCAAGTGCCCTCGCTACCAGTTATGGCCAGATTTCTCCCGCTTCCCGACTGGTTATAGGTCCAAAATCGCTTGTGAGGTCCTCTCCCTTGTGTAGCAGTGATTCGGTGTCTGCCGAATCTATCATGGACCACGGCATCCTTTGCCCGACTGTTCGCTCGGTATCGGGTAGCCGAATGGTGCCACAAGGTTAACAACCGCCCCCGCTCTATAGGAAACATAACCGTTTCCAGACTCCACCGACTATCAGTCGGAATGCACAGTCGATTGGCTGACGCCGCACGGTGCGCAAACCGTCCATTAGCACCCAAAGAACAATTCCTATAGGGACTGGCCTACAGGCCAGTAACGTCTTACCCGGGCTCGCACTTCTGCGTGAAGGCTGCTGTATGGGTGTCGACCTGTGAGTTTGGCCGACCCTTACACATGGGTCTTAGTGGTATAACTCCATCAGGGCCCATTAGCTGCCAATAAGCAATATGGGAATGATCAATCTATTACACTATATAATTGATGATACCGCTTATCATAGTTATTTTTAGAATGATTACCATTTTAACTGCCTATTACAATGCAAAGTTGCACAATTTTATCGAAACAATAAAAATTGCACTGCATCAACTTTTTCTATACTTCTATGACACAATAATGTATTGTAATCATTACAGCGATGTTAGATTACAACTGGAAAGGACCGTGCAGTCAATTTTACTGTTTTCAGTCCCTGATTCTTCCGTCTGAACATTAGGTAGTTATAGATTAAATTGACCGATAACATAATAATATAATTTTCATATTATTTGATTTTTAGTGTTTCTTATATCGAAATCTACAATGAGAAAATAATCGATCTTCTGGATCCTTCCAATAAGGATATAAAAATATTTGAAACACCCGAGGCAGGAGTGAAGGTTAGCGCAAAGGAAGAACTTACCAGCTCACCCGAAGATATTTTACGTATTATGAAAAAGGTAATTTTAGTTCTTTAAAGTGGTAGCTACATTTCAAGGTGATGATAATAGGTAAACTCTTCTTTTAAAGACTTCCGATTCTTGGTCGCATTCGAAGTAATTTCTTGTCATATTTATCCATTCATTGAGCATATCTCTGGAATGGCTTTCTAAGTTACATTAGCAACATTAAAACAGCGTTTCCCAAATGATAAGTCGTCAGCCGCGACCTGACTGCATGTCGGACGCCATCAGTACATTTTGCGTCATTTGACAGACCCGTGCGTAACCGTTTTAGCCGGCCTCCATATATATTATTTGTATGAGGTGTTTTTACTGGATGGGCATTTTTTAGTGGTTAAATCAGTACAATAAAATAAATAACTTTAATTAAAAAAAAAAAAAAAAAAACAATTTTTTTTGAAAAAAATTTTTTTTTTCTTTTTATTTTTATTCAGGAGTTTGAAGAAGTTGATTGTTAAATAAATATTTGAAAAGCGTTTGAGCGTGCTGCGCCATCTAGCGGTAGGTAATATAGCGTAAATAAACAATATTAGCGAAATTTTACTTACCGCTAGATCCGCTAAATGCCGCATCATGATCACAGCTTTTCATACTATTTAACGTAAAAATATATATAACTTTAAAAAATATATATTTTTTTTGTTTTTATTTTCAAAAAAAAAATATTAAATGTTGCTTATTTCGTTATACCAATTCACCCACTAAAAAAAAATGCTCATCATGGCCCAAATGCCCAAAATGCAATCATGACTAACAAGATTTGCTAGGTAACAAGAGGGAATTTATAAAAACACGTTATTGTTATTATTTATTTACAAAATTGATCAAAAAGTTGACGCGCAGTTTTTTGCTCACAAAGGCTGGCTTTCAACTGGTTAAATCAATCTACTCGTAAATTATCTAATGGCGTGGCATATCATCCATTGCCGCTCGATACTTCTGCTCTTACCAAGGACCATTATCTAGGACTCGATACTAATCTATATTTTCCTCCAATCATCAGCAACCAAGCGTGGATAAGGAACCCATTTTCAGTCAATATAGAATCCGAGGCAGATTTATCGGATTCAAAAACTCGACGAATTTGAATTGTCATATGATACATCACTCAAATACATATTATTTATAGATTTTTAGGAATGGGATATAAATTAAATAATATCTATTTTTTTAGACACTCATGTATTTGCATTACAGACAATAAATATATATTTCTGACTCAAAAAACCCTTGCTAAAATGTCATTTTGAAGTTAGTAAATATAAAAAAATATAATTGTCAAAAATGTCAAAACTTGATATTGATCATTATTCCCATACGATACAATACAATCAACTACTACAGTAGATAGGCATTTCTACACTAGGATGCGTCACAAAATTAAATGCTAAAAATTTAAATATTTATAACATAACTATCATGATAGTTGTCATGGCTGTAATATTATATTCAATATTACCTACATACAAATACTCAAAATATACGAATGTGATTTAATAGTCATGGAGAATAATATATTAAAATAGAATTCCAAATTCTATGTAGATTTATCAAAGTAAAATTATTTTATTGTGAATTTAGCAATATGCATTTGTATTTTTTTTAAATGAATAGGTGTAAAATAAATTATATGTTTAAAAATTTACAAATCATCAGCATGGATAATAAAACTCAGAATTTTCAAACTCCCTTATACCACAGTAGCTTCACTCTCGAGCTACAAGGCAATGCGGGAAGAGGGTGCGAGGAATGTGGGCAGAGGGGTTCGTCACGACGAATGCGAACAGTACGCATTAAGGGCAGGTAGTAGTAGTAGTAGACGGAGTGGGGGGCTTGTTTCCAGCCCTTGATGTCACCTAGATCTATAAGATCTTTTGTAACTACCCACTATGTGGTTAGGTCAGTGGTCAGCTAGTAGCCCAGTACTTCTTACCAGTCCAAGTAGATATTTGACCTTCAAGTTAGGCAGATCGCTAGGTTCGAGAAAGGCTCGTCCCAGTAAACTGTGTCTTTTAGCGGCGAGGCCTGGGCAGCGACCAACGATGTGTATGCTGTCTTCAGGTTCTTCGCCACATATTCAAGGCAGGTAAAGACTGCCAAACTTTTCAAGCATTTGGGTATCTGTGTAGGCCGAGTAGCGAAACATCTGGCGACCATCCGAGCCCTTACGACTCGTGACGTATTCGCTTTGATTTCAATTTTGTTCTAAGAGAAGCTACTGTCTGTTATACTGTGCTTATACTATAAATTGGGTTTCTTACCAAATTATTTACCATTATCTTTTTAAATTGGTTCTCTTCAATTAACTCAAAACTCAGTTAATTCATCTTCAATTAATTGATAACCCTTCAATTAATTCAAAACTCAAATAAATAGATAAAAGAAGTCGCAAAATATTTATCGCATAAATGGGGATTTTATCGTGATTACCTACTTTCAAATTACACAATATTAGTTTTTCATCATGATAAGAATGTTATCTTTACAGGGAGAACCGAACCGACATGTTGGCGGAACAAATATGAACGAATGCAGCAGCAGATCTCATACTATATTTCAAATTGTAAGTATTCATACGGTACTAGTGCAATTGTTTCTAGTTCTCTTAGATTAATAAAAATTGTCAGCGTTGACTAGCTAGTTCAGGTAAGTCGAAGGGAGGAATTTATAATAAAATTATATGCAGCAGTTTAGAAAATCGGTAATAACCAGGATTTTTTTAAAAAAAAATTATTTGTAGAGTGGAGTTTTTTAAGGTCTTTATGAGCCTTGTAACACTGCGACCATTGCTGATCTATTGTGTTAGCCACCTACTATAGTTCTGCGCTAAGCCTCGTGTCATTTAAGAACCACGCCAGATTGTTTTACCTCCTCAGGTTGGAGGTAATGACCACCCAAGTGGGTGTACTTTTACGCATCAGCGGGCCACACTCGCACGTGAGGTGCTGGGGAGTTTCCTCTGCTCCTTGGCAGAACCTGCACATTTTTGTGTATATGAGCTTGAGGTTAAACATGTGTTTGTTCAGGCCGCAATGCCCCGTGAGCGCCCTCACCAGTATGCATAGATTGTTCCTATTTAGCGATAAGGCCTCACAGGCCGTCTTACGGTCGTAAGCCTTAATTAACGCTTCGGAATGATTCAACCCTGGCGTGTTGTTCCAGTGGTTGACGGATTGCTCTAAACATATTTGTTTGGGCATTAGGTTTGCAAGGCTTTTTGGTATGCGACAGCAACTTGCAGTGCTTTTCCAGAAATAAGCAGGAATTTTCTGTGTACTAAATTTCAAGTCTAAAAGTTGCCTTTTTAACTTGCTCTGACCAAATGATGCCTGCGTGCCAAATTTGATAATAATTAAGATAATAGTAATCCAAATTTGCCTCTATTGTATTTTTGATTTAAAAGTACTATTGCCCGGTCTTGTACTTTGTTTTTTTTTTTAAATAAAATAAAAATGAATAAAATTCAATAAAATAAAAATGAATAAAATATATTAGCTGCCCTGAACATTCATTTTTTTTATTATTTGTACTGGAATACATTTATTTAAGCTGTGTTTACTTTTCAGATAATAGAATCGAAAGAGCACAACACCGACGACGGTGGAGCCCATGACTCCGTCAACGTTTCGCACCTCAACCTCGTGGATTTAGCGGGCTCGGAGCGCGTGAGCCAAACCGGCGCAACCGGCCAGAGATTTAAGGAAGGCGCAAACATAAACAAGTCCCTCTCGACGTTGTCTATGGTTATAAAGCAGCTGTCCGATGCGCAGGGCGATCACAATAGGTGTGAATTTCGCTCTTTATCTTCTTTCGTAATAAACATAGCCGTTTTTAATGTGTGAATTTATGCCATTTTCAGATTTGTAAGTTTTAGAGATAGTAAGCTGACCAGGATCCTGCAAACGTCGCTCGGAGGCAACGCCAAGACGCATATAATCTGCACTGTGACCCCGGCCACTTTGGAGGAGACCCATTCGACGCTGCAGTAAGTTTTGAGCAGGGTTTCTCATTTGACCGCATACAAAATTAATGGAAAAAAATCGGAAAGATTCCAAATCACTTGAAAGAAACATGTATTTTTTCCTCTGTCCACTGACAGACTAGGAGGGAAAGTATTGTGAATGTGCATTTTTTTTGTGGTTAAAACTGAAATATATATTTTGAGTGCGCAGCGACATAGGTTAGTGCGCTGGTGGACGGATTTCAACCAGGGACTTTAGGACTTGGGACTTTTGCATTTCTCATCTGTATAACTGGACTCCAGAGATGCTGAAATTTTATCTACATAAATGCCTTCCAGCATACACTTCCAGACCTATTAACCTCACTCGTTGGAGCTATTCAGAGGATAGTTTATGTCCCCTTTGTTGGAGCAGCCCTTGCACAGCTAGACATATTCTAGCTAGCTGCAAGGTGGTCTTAGATCAAGAATGCTACACTTACCGCCTCGACAAAGTCCTTGCTGTTATTCGTGAGGTAATTAGCTTACCCTCCACACCCTCAATACAGTTTGTGCGGATAAAACATAAACATTCCACTACAAAACCTTTCTCAATATTTTATTTTATTTTATTTTATTAATTTTAGGAATCTTACAGCTAGGTATACGGTTATTACAAATTAATATGTATATAAGGCCAATTACAAGGTTCCACAAGTAAAAATGTATGAATAGATATATAGAAGGGGGAGAAAAAAAAGAAAAACAAGTAGACTAAGAAAAAACTAAACAAAATAGAACAAAGGATTAGCCAAAGAAGGCGTCGGCCAGTAACTTCTTGAGCTGCTGGACTGACATATTAAATAAGTCAATGTCATATTGGGTAGCTACATCATTGAAACTTTGGCTTGCTCTCAATAGATAACTGTTTAGCCTGTAATTGGTGTTAGCTCTGGGGATAAACAGGGTGCATGGTCTTCTGATCGGATCAGCAGAGACCCTCAACCCAACCTTCTCCAATAAATCCGGGCAGTCAACTGAGCCATTTGCTATCTTCAATAGGTAGGCGACATCTGCAATATGGCGTCTTGTGGCTAAAGGTAAGAGGTGAAATTTATGACAACGTTTAGTGTAGTCTGGAAAGAATTTTTTTACTTTAAATTGTAGGTGTCGTACAAAACGTCTCTGAATTCGCTCAATGCGGGTAATGTAAGTGTTATAGCTGGGGTTCCAGATTTGTGATGCATATTCCAAGTGACTACGTACATATGCACAATAAAGAATTTTAATGGTTTTAATAGACTTAAACTCAGATGATAAACGCAGAACAAAACCTAATGTTCTTGATGCTTTGCTGATGACACTATTGATGTGCTCATCAAAGAGTAATTTAGTGTCAAAGTGTAAATATACGAGAAAGCTTCAGATTGAATTCTGTCTAATAACTAATTACTATACTCCAAAGAGTCACATTTCATCGAAAAACTATGGATAATCGCACTTTATTCTCTCATAGTAATTATCAAAACAAGTTTCTTTGCGCGATTCATATTACAAAACAAGATATAATGTTCAAAATACGCCTAATTATGTGATAACTTAAGATGTAAATGAAGCAATACTTATTTTGTTAGTAAATTAAAGCGACATTACGTCATATTTCGCGATATATCAGGATATTTCATAAACATTACAAAATAATAACAACCATTTTTTCGCGAGCCGTTTGTTGTCGCCGAAGTGTTTTCTTTAAAAATTCGTGAAAAACAGCAAATGGACTATCTCAATTGACTAATCCTCATGCCTAAACTACTTAAAAATGCAAATTACTCACTGTTCTCCAGTAAATGGCACGAAACACTGCACAAAACACTGTTTTTATCAACCATTTCGCGGAACTATACGCGGCCGCGGCGGTGGCCGATGGACACTGCCGTTTTGACGTCTATGCTCACTTTTTAAATCGCCGTTCGATATTGCCACCCAGAAATCTTGAATTAAAGATATTTTGGCCATATCGTTGCGCCGTCAGAAAGCATATAGTACGACGTTTCGAATCGTAAATTGCATTTTTCGCAGCGGCGAGCGCTTTGTCCGGTAGCGGACATTACGGAGTTTAGGCGGCCGACATAAATGTCCCCAATGGGATGTTACGTGCTGAGCGGGTTAACCAAGTGTAGGAACTCCTATCAACTGGTTTGAAATAAATAAATAAAAAATAAAATAAATAAATAAAATAAATAAACAACCCTTCGACTACGTAAACGACCAAATTTGGTGCACATCAGAACACCGTTGACTACGTAACGACCAATATTGACGGCTTGCTCTCGGAGCGCACAGTAATATTATTTTCTGATTCGAACGCATCCTAAAATCCATACCAAATATCTCATTATTACCATAGATACATAGACGGCAGCTAGAATAATTTTGCGCGTCATTTCGCGGATATTTCTGGTAAAATTCCATTGTCAAACATCAACATTTTTTTTTCGCGAAATCATCAACATTTTTATTGGTTTTTATGAGTAATCTAAATATTTTTGTATGTAAATAAGCAAAACCAAATATTACCTTTGATAGAGAATCTAATATAGATCTTAATTTCAAGATCAGTATTTACAATTTCTAAATAGGGTTCCGTATTTTTCCGTAAGACAAGTACAAGTTAGAAATGCCGAGTTTTTCCACTTTTTGGACTTTCTCATATTTATTCATAATTATCTAATTGTTTTACAAAATGAGATTTCAATATTTTATATACGAATTTCAATGCAATCATTGCACATTCTTTTTATGATTGCTATAGTAGTTCCATAGTTATAGTACTTTTTGTCGAGCACGGCGATATTGCAAGAAATTCCAATAAATTGCCGCGATCTGCTATGAAATTATGCCGCTACTCGAAGGATTAAATAATATTGGACTTAAAAACTTGAAATTTCGATTGGAATTTCTCATATACAAGCTGCACTAATAAATCATCGAATTCCGCCATACATTTTAACCAAATATTAATCCCGAGCCTCTCGAGGCCAGCCGAGAAACGAACCGTGCCGCCTGGGATGTTGCCATGGCACCCAACCCGGTTCGACTGCCGACTAAGAGAGGGTGCTCATCGATTTTATTTCTTATGAAATTAATATTCATATGAAATCAGGCCTTGGCTACTTGCCGGGAATGTCTTTGGGTTACACAACCGTTTTTTTTCTTCAGATTTGCTGCTCGAGCAAAGTCAATACAGAATAAGCCTGAAGTCAACACTATTATGAGTGAAGCAACCATGCTGAAGAAACTGACAAAGCAGTTGAGCACTCTGCAAATGGAATTAGATCACAAAAAAGACCTTGAGGTAATCTATATTATTATTATTATTTATTTGTAATTACTAATCGGCATATTACACTTAAGTGTGTCAACTATAACGGGTGAGCCTGTCACCTCAGGAAGTTTTAACGATATTTGGTCGCTCTGTCTCACGTGAGGTGAGCGTAGAAGACTTGGGACGAAACAGTCCACTGTCTAGTTACGCCACTCGCCCTTATCAAGAGACACCGGGTATGCGTCCAGCGGGCCGATCTCGCACCCTTACTTCCAGTTTTGGTCAGATTTCTCCGGGCTCCCAACCGGTTACGGGATTGAGATCGCTTACGCGGTCCTCCACCTTATGTAGCGGTGATTCGGTGTCTACCGAATCTATCGCGGACCACGCCATCCTTTGCCCGGTAACGGGTAGCCGATTAGTTGTTTCAAGAGCAGTTGCTATAAGGTAAACAATCACCCCTGCTCTATAGGAACATTCAATATATATTTTACACGTTCAATCTGGAATCAGTTCAGTCCGGGAAACTGATTGTTTAATGCGTTGATTGATGGACAGAACTGATGGATTTTCATACATTTTGATAATTTCTATCGATCCCGCAGTCCAAGGTCGCGGACTGAACTGATGCCATATTAAACGTGAAACACCCGTCATGCAGGCATCATTCGTTCAAGATTTTAGTTGAAATCAGTCCACCAGAGGGTGCAATAGTAATACTGCAATCTCGAAACATTGCAGTTAGAGACTTAAAATTCAGTACATAGATGCGTCGTAGAGCCGAAACCACATTGTGACAATGACAAAATATCTCTTAACACGTTGAACGCCGATGATAAAAAATAGGTATTCCATTCGAGCCGTGACGACCACAGTTAAGAGTTTCAAGGCGATAGGTGAGGGCAGCAAACCCCGCCCACCGCCCGGGCAGTTATAACGACGAGGGTCGTCTTGTCTGCCCGGGATGTCGTGCTACGACAACCCTGCGCGTACCAGAAGGGTAAAACGCGCAGGGGGTGAAATAGGGTAAACCACCCCCCCCCCGTACCGCCCCGAGAACCCATTTATTCAAAAAATAAAACTTATTTACAAAAAACAAAAAAATTACAAAATATTACAAAATTTAACGAGAAAAGAAACAACAATATCGTAAATTTAGGAGCCGGTAAGCGGGGTAGAGGACGCTCCAGAACAATGAACGTGAAGGCGCACTGTCCGTGGGCAGGTCTCGGAGCAGCCACGGGGGGGAGGAATCCCTGGATCCTGCAAAGAACGAAACGCCCCTCGGGGCGGTAAAGAGACGGACACAAAGACGGGCACTTCGGGCTGGAAGTAGCCGCCGAATCACGCCACCAAGGAAGAGGGTACCCCCTGGGGGGTGTCCCGAAGCCTCATGCTTTCCCAAGAAGCCACCCAGTGCCCCACAAACTCGCCAAACGACTGGAAGCAGCTCCTACAACTGACCAAATCCGGGTACCAAATCGGAGAACGCCCAACGCACGCGCCCACTGCATCCATCAATTTCTCCCGTGCAGCCGCTAGAATTGGGCAAGACCAAATTACGTGTTCCGCAGTTTGGCGACCATACCCACAGGCGCACCGGGGGTCATCGGCAAGTCCAAAGTCAAATAAATAAACCGTGACGACCACAGTTGGGCGACAACAAACTCTCCCGTTCGGGCCGCGTCGACCACAGTTGACCGCGAGTCAGAGGAGTTTATAAAACTCTATGGCAAGCCGACGGACAGGAAACTCGTGCTGTATCGTATGAAAAGGGACCCGCACGGCCCTCTAGCCTACCCCATACTAGTTGGTTATTGCAAACTATTCTGATTACAAGAAAAAAAATTTTTTTGCTGGTCAGCAACTTTTACTGAGAGTGGTACTATGTAATTATCTCTTTAAAGATGTTTACAAAGACGATTTTAAATATGAGAACGTTATAAATATTTTAAGAAAACACACCATTATGTAGTATTCAAACCATTTATTAAATTTTAATGATATTATAGTAATAACACTCATGGCTGCAATCAAAAGTTTAACATAAAAAACTATCTTCTAACTGATCTTTATATTATTGTGATCTTTAATATTATTGTGATTATAATGAACTTTAATGAAGCATTCTAAACAAAGAAATGGTTTGTTCGGACAACTTTTACAAAAAGTAGTGACTTTTTTGGTTTTATTTCTAGCCACTAAACGTCCTTGGGTAGCCATGTTCTCCTTGTAGCATTGTTGGCACTGACGTCGGACTTCTTTAGACTTTCCCTCTTTTTTCGCCAGCTCGTGTTTTTCTCGTTTTAGTCTTGGCGGAGGAACTTCAGATAGTATATCTTCAGCCAGTAAACTTTTCATGATTTCCTTTCTGAAGTCAACAATTGGAATACTTTTTTTGGTGACGCTCTTATAGAGAATTAAAGAATTTACAACAGCCACATTCAAAATCAAATCTATCGCGACTTTTTTATACCATTTTACGGTCTTTCGCAGGGGTGTCTGGTATGCTGACATTTGATCAGATAAATCAACAGCACCCTTGGCTTTATTATAATCGAGAATAATTGCCGGCTTTGAGGTCACTTTGTTGTGTTTCATCACTCTTACAAAACGCGTGGAATGTTTCGTAGATAAAACTAGAACATCGCGCTTGTCCCTCCATCTCATAACAGTTATTCCATCAGCTCTCTCTTTGGCTATGAACTGTCCCTTTTTCAACTTGGTAGAAACCACTACTTTGGGAAAATGTTTTCTATTTTTTCTCAAAGTCCCTACAAGATGAGTCTCTTTTTTTAAAAGTTCCCGAGCTAATCCGACACTAGTGTACCAGTTGTCTGTGTAGAGTGTATGCCCTTTGTTCAACAGGTCTTCGCATAATGTCATTACTACATTCGCCGGTGTAGTGTTGACTTCGTCGTTCTGTTTGCCAGCATAAATGCTAATTTTATACGTGTAACCTGGCAATGTGCACAATTTAAACAGTTTTATACCGTACTTATGACGCTTCTGTTTGTTGTATTGGCGAAATATTAAACGTCCTCGAAATGGCACCACACTTTCATCGACACATAAGTCCTCGCCTGGTGTGTAATTCTTCTTAAAATTGTTATTCATGATATTCAACAAGTTTCTTACGCGATGTAGTCGATCCATCCTATTGTCTTCGTCTCTTTGTGAAAAATGGAGCATTTGCAGGAGCAATTCGAACCGGTTACGGGACATTATGGTTCGTGGAAATTGTTGTCCCATGATTTCGTCCCTAGACCAATAATCGGATATTTTTGGTAATTTAACCAAACCCATATACAAAATCAAGCCAAAAAATTTTTTCATCTCAGCAAGGTTAGTTGGCGACCAATTGCGAATGCGTGCAGCCTTCGTGGCTCTTTGCGTATTTGTTATCTTAGCAACTGCAAAAGCATTAGTGGCATCGACAATTTGTTGGAAAACATCTTCCGTCACCAAAAGCGTATAGAAGTCAACTGGAGATTTGTTTGTCATTAACATGCGTAAATTTAACGGCATTCCAGGATATTCTGTAAAAGCAATGACATGCCGTTGATTACCTTTGGGATCTGTCCATGTTGTGGGCGGTGAACATTATTATTATTATTATTATTATTATTATTTATTCTGGACAGGCAGCTCTGCTGATACGTCCAGATCAGATCTTGTAAATCTAAACAATATTAACAAGTTTTTAGGTACAAATCGAGTCTGTTTTTAAATTGATTGACAGAGATTGCACTAATCACTTCAAATGGTAGTTTATTCCACATGTCCACCACTCTATTTGGCAAAACGTTCTTAAGAGGATTAGATTTAAATTTTGTACGGTTGAGTTTTTTGTTGTGACCTCGAAGATTTGTATTGACGTTGAATTTGTAAATATTCTTCAGTGCAGGTACATCGTAATAATGTGTTAGAATTTTATATGTCTCAATCAGGTCCCCTCTTTGTCTTCTTTGTTTGAGTGTAGTAATTCCAAGTAATTTCAAGCGATCTTCATAATTCCTATTTTTCAGGCCCACTGGCATTTTGGTTGCTCTTCGCTGTACCTTTTCCAGGATATCTACATCTTTGCAAAAGTAAGGGTTCCAGATCTGATAGCCATACTCAAGAATAGGTCTCACATATGCCTTGTAGATCTTGATAAAAACCTCTATTGATAGATGTTGGAAAGCCTTCCTTATTAGATAGAGAATAGAGTTGGCTCTTTTAGCAATTGCAATTATGTGTTTCTCCCATTTGAGATCATCAGTAATTGTTATTCCAAGATCTTTTTGTTGCTTGACTGCTTCTAGTTGGGCGTTTGCCAGAAAATATTGTTTGTTGGGGTTGCTTTTCCCGATATGAAGCACTACACATTTCTCAACGTTTAAGGTAAGCAACCAATCTTCCGTCCACGCTTTGATCTTGTCAAGATCTTGCTGAAGCTGTCCACTGCATAGAATAGGATTGGCGAAGAATTTTGTGTCATCGGCAAAGTAGCTGCTCTGCGATGTGATTGAGGCTTGAAGATCCGTAATATACAAGGTGAACAAAACCGGACCCAGCACTGACCCTTGGGGTACACCACTGGATACAGTGAAATGTTCAGATTTAAAGTCGCCTACTTTCACTTGGAAGGTGCGACCAGTTAAGAAGTCTGATATCCAACTTAAAATTTTTCCTCGAATTCCGAGATGTTCAAGTTTTTGCAAAAGTCTTCTTACAGGAACTCTGTCGAAGGCCTTTTCGAAGTCGAGATATATAACATCTGTCGGTATACCCCCATCCCAGTTCTCAGTCCAGCGGTTGAGACAAAGAAGTAAGTTGGTGACAGTGGAGCGCCCTGGAATGAAACCATGCTGTTCATTTGGGACAATTTTGTTTTGCGATATAAATTCGCGTAATTTTGCTGCAATGATTCTTTCCATGGATTTGCAAGCAATGCAAGTTAAGCTGATGGGACGGTAATTGGAAGCAGTGCGCTTATCTCCTTTTTTATAGATGGGGGTTACAATTGCGTGTTTCCAGTCTGCAGGTAATTTCCCTGATGTGATTGATTGCTGCATAATTACAGCTAGCGGTTTACTCAACTGACTTGCACATTCCCTCCAGAGTAAAGCCGGTAAGTTGTCTGGACCCATGGCGGATTCGACGTTTAGCATTTTTAAGGTTTTTTCCACTAAATCTGTACTAATATGAACATCATCAAAACAATTGTTAACCCTGGTCAGGTTAGTTAGAGGTGGTAAAGGTCCATCAGGTTCGTAAACGTAGGCATTATTAAACTGCTTAGCAAAAATTTCCGCAATATCAAGAGGGTTGCTTGTGTTGGAGTCAGTTGTGCTGTTGTAGAGTTCTAGTGGAGTAGAAGCTTTGGATTGAAGTTGCATCTTGATATATCCATAGAATGATTTAGCTCCATTGTTGACGAGGTTTCTTTCGAAGTTTTCTCTGGATCTTCTAATTTCTGAGACAAGTCGGTTGTTAATTATTCGATATTGCCGGTAAGAAGAATCATCTTTTTTATTTTTGTAAATATCCCAAAGTTTCCTTTTTTCTCTTGATAAATTATGGATATCTCTGCTAATCCAGGGTTTGTTAATTTCCTTGGGGCGTTTTTTATTTAATGATGGTGGTGTGTATTTATCCAGAGTGCTTTTTACTGCCATTTTGAGGTTTTCCCAGTTGTCATTAGTGCCGATGTTAGGATGTGAAGGATGGCTAAGATCCATTAGATGCTCCTCCAACTCAAGAGATTTTCTGATGAATTCAAAATTTGCTTTCCAAAAACATCGTCTCGGCTCTCTGCTTTCTACTGGTATAGCAAAGTTAGTCTCAGCTTGCAGGTTGGCCATAATCGCAATATGGTCGCTTTTTCCAATATGTGACATGTATTTGACATCTGTAATAAGGCCTTGGTCGTTGCATAAGATCAAGTCAAGTAGAGAGATTTGCTTGTTTCTGTATCTTGTGGGCTGATTAACAAGTTGTGTTAGAGAAGTGTCTGCATACATTTCCATAAACAATTTTTCTACCTCAGTGCAAGCTGATTGGTTCAATTCATCCCATTCGATATTTGGTAAATTAAAGTCACCAAATGCTACGACCGTGTTTAGCTCAGAGGCCACTTTTAAGTTCTCCACGAGGATTTTGTCACTTGTTTGAATACCATATGATGGCGGACGGTAGATGCCCGCAAGGAGAAACCTGACTTTGCTGCACTCTATGTTAAGCCAAAGTGCTTCCGTTTCGCTGCTTTCAAATGATTTTTCGAGTGTTGCCGTAATTGGTGAGTTTTGGTAAGCGTCAGCAACATAAATAGCCACTCCACCATATTTGGTGCCATTGCTACGGTCTTTTCTGTAAAGCGTGAATCCTGGAATGTAGACTAGAGAGTCGGGAATCGAGTAATTTAGGAAGGTCTCAGTTATTATAACGAAAGCTGGGTTGTTGAGTTTCACTTCCATCAAAAGAGAGTCAAATTTTGCCGGTAGGGATGCCAGGTTCGAGTACAGTATGGGGAGGTCGAGGATTCTTTGGCCAGCTACTGGTTTTTTGGAATCTTTATTATCTGCGGATATCCATGTAGATATTTAATAGTTATATCTTTTTCACCATTGTTGATTCGCTCGCTTAGTTCCTGTTGCAGTTTCTTAAGATGTTCGTTTTGATTAGGTGTGAGATCGGCTTTCATCTTGATAGGTGCTTTACTCTTGGCCTTATTTTTTAAAACATTGATGGCATCTTCTCTAGATTTTAATATTACTTTTAGTGGTCGCGGCTTAGAATCTGTTCGTTTGCCCAAACGGAATACAGAGGCAAGATCCATAGCACTGCCAGTGATGGTAGAGAAAATATTTTGTGTCTCTTTCCTATCGTGTTCTTTCCGGCTGCTAGCATCGTCAGAAGTAGACTCTGGGACATTAAACACAATGATATTCTTTGCTCTACGTTTCCTTTCAGATATTTCAGCAATGATTTGTTCGCAATTTTCTGCTGGGGTTTTATTTTTAAGTTTTTTGACTTCATCGGTCAATTCCTCGACCAGCTTCCGTAGAACAGGGAGTTCCTTTAGCCCCTCTTTACACATCCTACATAGATAAGTCAGCTCCCTGGATTTCAGCTCGAGGCACCTCAGTTCGGTAGATGTGAGATTACTGCAGACATTACAGATATCCAGCTTGCATTGATCGCACTTTATGGTGTTCGGTTTCGTGTTTTTGCAAATCGTACAGATTGCCATTTTGTTAGATATATAATTTTTTTTCCACTAGTTTGTATCTGGATCAGTAAAACTAAGTATCTGCTACTTTTAACGACTACTTGATTGTCAGTTACGTTTACACAGCTCTAGTAGTACTGACACTAGAATGGAGGTAGTTTTGATTATTTCGTTTTAGGTCCACTATTTATTCACTTTTCTTCACAAAAAAATGTTGTTTATACTGTTCTTAACACTTCCACAGTTAAAGTCAGTGGTCCGTTACAGGATAGTATGGTTTTTGAGACAAAAACTTAACTATTTTTCTGGTTTTTTAGCTAAACTTTACAAGACACGTTCACACTACTTGACACATTTTAAAATGAACATTCCACAACATCTTGAATGTTACGATTAATTTCAGCATCACTGGTCTCACTATCCGATACGATAACTCGACGCCGTCTTGATGGGCAGGGTTGAATATTATCTTCCTCATCAGAACTTATATGGAGCATTTGGTTGAAGAAATTAATTTCTATAGTATCCATTTGCGTCAAGTCTTCATGGCTTATTTCGAAGTCTTCAAAGTCGATCATGATGTTGAAAACTCGTAAAAACAATACTTGTTACCACTACGCGCACGTCTCAAACACACGGCGACGGAAGTCACTACTGATCGGAGCCCAAGCGGGGATGCGAATGCGCGAGTCAGAGGCGCGCGGCGGGTGGCTGACACCGAGACCGCACGGCGCTATGCAACGGATTTTCGGTTTTTCCCCCGCGGAGGCCGCGTCGGACAATGGTGTGCGACGCTCAATAACTAAGTAAAAAGTAATAACACGAAGCCGGGGTAAATAGACCACATATTTTGGTACTAAATCTATATATTTATCACAAAAAATACGTCGATGAAATTTGGCAAAATCTATGTTTGTCAACTGGCTCCATAAGAGTAAAGAGTGTCACCCACCATTGTCCGATACGGCGTTGAACGTGTTAAACAAGCGACGCAAAAAAAAATATGCCGCCATAATTAGTTAGTTAGTTTTCCTGGGCTATTTCCCGCACTTGGCCTCTTGATTGGGTCGTTGTGCGTGGCTCATGTTTCTATTTATGTTACTCCACCCAACCCAGGCTGTCCCAGAAGGTTAGCAGCCTGTTTGGGTTGCTACAGGCCTCCGGGACAGATGCTGGAGATTGTAGTATTCTTGCCCGTTGCTCTGCCACGCTCCTCATTCCTTGAGCACATGCTGTGGCGTTTCTTCTTCCTCCATGCATCCTCTGCATAGAGGGCTGTCTGTCACACCTATGGTAAACAGGTGTTTGTTTAGGGGACAGTGGCCTGTCATAGTACCTATGACTTTACGGATTTTGTCCCTTTTAATCTGGTGAGGTTGCGGGCAAGTTTTTTAGATGCTTCCGGAACCGCGTTCTTTGTTTGCCTGCATCCTGCGTTTTTTTTCCATTCTTTATATGCCGCCATATTTAAGAAAATACTAGGGGAAGTTGTCTGCTTTCCGGGAAAGTCTTGGGGTGACAACTGTTTTTTTTCTGTAATGTTGATCGGTAATAAATGAATAATCAAATAAATCAAATCAATCAAAAACTTACCACCATGGTTGTCCAGGATATCTTCAGCATTCATAATAGTGGAATTAATTTCTTTACAGACCGACAACAAGTTGCTCACTGATAAGATTAAGGAGCTTCACAAGATTATATTGAACAGTATTCGCTCGACGGCCGCAACGGATGATGCTGATGCCGCCCAGCGCAGGAGCGACAGGCGCAAAACCTGGTGTCCTTCTTCGCGATCTCAAACTAAAATTCTAGCTCCCAATCGGGAGCATGACCTTTCTGACCGGGACTTTGTCCGCAGTTATGTAACACCAACCGTCATGTAAGTTTAGATTTCTTATGAAATTCTTTGGATATTATTAACCAAACTGGTTTTTTTTTAACCAAACTTGAAAATTAACGGCCCGGTGGCATAGTGGTTAGGTCGCCTGATTTTACATTGTAAGGTTCCGGGTTCGATTCCCGGCTGGGTTACCATTTTCCATTGGGATAAAATTAACAGAATTGCATTTCAATTCTGTCGATCGAATGCAATAACAAGACACACTTTCACGCATGTTTCACGCACACATATATACACTTCATAGTACACTTCACACCTGCGGCCTGCGGGCCGTATGTTTGACATCACTGATCTAGATAGACTAATAAGTCTGTCTGAACAATAAAAAGCATAATTATTACGTATTGAAACCTGTATACCAAATTAAAAATTGACATCCATATGTAAAGAACATTAAAATTATAAGATAGTATTATTTTATACTATATGAACATTTTTAAAGCGCCATCTACAGTATCCGAAATTACCGAATATATGTGTGTGTGTGCGCGCGTGCGTGCGTGCGAGCGAGCGCGTGAGGGTGAGTGTGAGTGTGTGAGTGTGTGAGGGTGAGTGTGTGAGTGTGAGTGTGTGTGTGAGAGGGTGAATGTGTGAGGGTGAGTATGTGAGTGTTTGAGTGAGTGAGTGAGCGTGTGTGTGAGAGTGTGTGAGTGTGTGAGTGTGTGAGTGTGTGTGAGAGAGAGAGGGTGTGTGTTTGTGTGTGTGTGTATTCCTCCACAATGGCGCCTAAATACTTAAGGGCATCACTCGGTCATGGCAAGAGTTGAAAAGATTATAGTTGAAATCGGTTCACCAGAGGGTGTGCTAGCCATACTTTAAACCGAAATATTGCAGTTAGAAACTTATATACAAGCGACGCAAATAATATTTATAGTCCACCATATTTAAGAAAATACTACATAACTTTTTGAAAAAAGTCCATTTAAATACCACGGAAAATACTACAAATATATTACGAATTGGCGCACGGGGGGAGGTTGGGTTGATGCAGAGGGGGTGGGGGGGTCTTGTATACTTGTTGGGAAAGTCTTGGCATGACACAACCAATTTTTTTCCCTGTAGCCTTTATTAGTATGTGGTCAATTTTTAGGCGTTACAAATCTGAAGGTAAGCCGCATCCATCGAGACAGAGCAGCTTATATGACATACCAGAAGATTTCAACGTAGCTGAGCCGAGTAGCGCGAGAAGCTCGGGACGCCATACTCCAGAAGACAACATAGGCCTAATCAGGATTGTAAATAACGAAGTCATCTGTTTAAGTAAGTCAATAGCATAAAATCGAAGACTATCGCGGTTGTTTGACATAATAAATAGGATAGAAAACGAATTTACCGCGTGAAATTTGTAGGACCCGATGTTTCGTAGCAATGGGATGCCCCGTATCGCCGATAGTTAGTGACCTATATATGGAATATTTTGAGGAATTAGCCATAAAAACCTCCAAAATTAAACCCATTCTCTGGCTTCGCTACGTGGATGATACCTTCTGCATCCTGAAAGGCAACATTCAAACGGTGAAAGAATTCCTGGGTCATCTAAACTCCATACACTCAAAAATCAGTTTCACCTATGAAGTAGAGAAGGACGGCTCCTTGCCATTTTTGGATGTCAAAGTGACGAGGAGAAGTGACAATACTCTCGGACATACGGTATATCGGAAGCCCACACATACGGACAGATATTTGCATGCAAGCTCACACCATCATCCCTACCATCTACGTTCAGTGCAAACGTCGCTCGTGAATCGAGCACGCGATCTATGCGACACTGAGCATTTTCCAAAGGAGATGGAACATGTCAAAGATGTCCTTAGGAAAAATGGATACGGAAAATATCACGAGACACGCACACGATCTAATACGGACGAAACTCAAAAACCGAGCAGATCAAGAGCATTCTTACCATACGTCAAGGGCGTGACTGATCGAATAAGTAAGATGCTAAACAGATTCGATATAAAAACGATCTTCAAACCGACCCAAAATATAGCTCGATTTTTGAGGCCTGTAAAGGATGTAATACCACTGCAAACCCCGGGTGTGTATAAAGTCGAATGCAGCTGCGGTCTAGCCTACGTTGGACAAACGAAACGGCCCATAGGCACGCGACTGACAGAACACATCAAAGCTGTTAAAAACGTTCAGCGAGAAAAATCGGCGATCTGCGAACATATATTGGTTAGCGGAAGTAACCACTGGATGCAGTTTCAAAATCCCATTGTTCTATCCAAGGAACAATTCTACTTTCCTCGCATGATCCGGGAAGCCATTGAAATAAGAAGAACTCCGAACTTCAATAGAGATGACGGCTACAAACTCTCTTCTACGTGGAACCCTCTTCTTAAAATGTTCCCGCCGCCGAACGCCGAACGCAAAGACGTAAAACAGGATACAGTGAGTGTTGTGTGCAAGACGGATTTTAAAAATTCCCGCGCTCCGAGCCCGGCCCCCCACCACCGTTATAACCTACGCAGTGGCGGCAGCGGTTTGCGGCCTACCCGCAAAACATAGGACTGACAGCTCTTCAGTCTACCCTAGACAACGGCGGCTGCAACGTCACCGAAACGTCGGGTCCTACAAATTTCACGCGGTAAATTCGTTTTCTATCCTATTAATTAGGATAGAAAACGAATATTCGAAAACGAATTTCTATCCTAAAAATAGGAATTATGAAGATCGCTTGAAATTACTTGGAATTACTACACTCAAACAAAGAAGACAAAGAGGGGACCTGATTGAGACATAAAATTCTAACACATTATTACGATGTACCTGCACTGAAGAATATTTACAAATTCAACGTCAATACAAATCTTCGAGGTCACAACAAAAAACTCAACCGTACAAAATTTAAATCTAATCCTCTTAAGAACGTTTTGCCAAATAGAGTGGTGGACATGTGGAATAAACTACCATTTGAAGTGATTAGTGCAATCTCTGTCAATCAATTTAAAAACAGACTCGATTTGTACCTAAAAACTTGTTAATATTGTTTATATTATATTGTTAATATTGTTTAGCTTTACAAGGTCTGATCTGGACGTATCAGCAGAGCTGCCTGTCCAGAATAAATAATAATAATAATAATATTTATAAGTCAATAGCATTCATCAAGATGATAAGCCTTGGTAATAAAAACTCAATTTCATACATCTAATAATGTTATAAAATGTTTCCAGGTGACGATGATGAAGCTGTAACTTCCGCAGCCACGAAGATTATTGATTGTAATTCTCCACACCACATTTGTTTCAGTAAGTGTTGTCAAATTACACTTAAATTCTAGAAAATCATACAGCGAAAATGTTCATGACTTGAATCCACCGTAATGCCACAGTATATCCCAGACAGTAGTTTCTCTTAGAACAAAATTGAAATCAAAGCGAATACATCACGAGTCGTAAGGGCTCGGATATGGTCGCCAGATTTTTCGCTACTCGGCCTAGGCAAATATCCGAACGCTCGAAAATGTCGCCAGCCTTTACCTGTTGGTAATGTTAACTGTTCGCGTGCATCGGGACGTACCCCTCTGTCCACATTCCTCACCCCCTTTTCCCGCATCGCCTTGTAGCTCAGGAATAAAGCTACTGTTTGGTATACTGAGGTAATGCTGACTTTAAAACAACACCACAACGTAAAAACAAGTGACTGTTAGAAGAAACAAACCTTATTCCACAGCCAAAGAGTTCTGTTTCGAATGTAATTATTTTTTTATTTGTTTTTATGTATGGCCAGTTCTGAAAACTTTTATTGTGACCTATGTATAAATACCTTATTTTACTTTTATGACATTAAAGTATGTGATAAAACCATATGAATTAGTTTAGTAATTTTGAATCATGTTCTTTTTCAGAACCAAATGGAACCCCTCCCTGTGTTTTGAAAGAGTTGATCACAAAGTCTCAGAAAGAATATGAGGAACTTGTGGAAATGACCACTTTCGAAAAATTAAACCCAGGAGAAGTTGTAAGTGGTTTTCTATCACAGTTTAATTTTGATATTGACACTTTAAAGTTACATGAAATCGATATCCTCATCAAATGATCAGAGATGTCTTAATTTTTTATAGTCCTCAGAATAGACTTCTTTTATCCTTTATATGGTTGAATTCAGTGCGGCATTATTATATGAATGTTGAGGTGATATTGTTTTGTTTTTCCAGGGTGACCTAATGAATAAGATTAATTACAATCGACGTTTAATGTTGAAAATTGAAAATGCTTTGACCGACCAGAATACTATGCTGAAGGAAACTGAATCGAGATTGGCAGAAAAAGAAACACTTCTGAGCCAGAAGAAAGTTGAAATTTTTGATTTGCAGAAAGCAGTCGAAGAAATTGGAAAAAAAAATGATTTAATCAACGAATTGGAAAAGAAAATCACCGATCTTGAAAGAGCGTCAAGCGAAAATTCAGCACAGAACGATTCGCTCAGTCAGAAGTTGAAGCTGTGCGAACAGGAAAGAGACACTGCAGCCGCTAATGAGAAACGACTCTCTTCCGATTTAAAACTACTGCAGAGTAGCTTCACAGACACGGAAATACGATTGGAAATGACTGTATCGAAAGCGGCGAGACGCGAGAAAGAGCTACTCGGGCTTTTGAAGGAGGTCCCCAATGACACACCAACGACTTGTTTGGATAAGTCGCAGAGAAATTTTTTGGATGCGTCTTGTGATGTTTCTTTTTTCAAAAGCGACGACGATAGTATGCAAGAGAGCGTTAAAAACCCAGACGAGCTTTTACTCAAAATTGAGAAATTGGAAGAAATAATCAACAAAAACAAAGACACAATCAACGGCTATGTGGCCACCGTAAACGAATTGAATTTTTCTGTTGACAAAAAATCAAATGAAATTGAACTATTTAAAGTTACCTTACAAGGAAAAATCGATGAACTAACACAAAATAAAGAACTGATGAAGAGATTAACCGATGACAATGAATCGTTTAAGACTTTAGTCTTCGATTTAAGGAAACCGGACGATCATAAAAATATCATTATATGTAATCTCCGTGAAGAAATACGGATGCTAAAGTCATCATCTTTAGAAGCGCTGTTGACAAATCTTTCTCATTTAATGAACGAATTGAATAGTACAGCAAACGCGTCTGAACCTTTGACCGTTGGAAGAATAATAAATACTTTGGAAGGTTTTGTATTTAATGGAAAAGTTTCATTTATGAAAGGGCAATTCATAGCATTTGTTAATAGTCTGATGAAACACAGAGTAATAATGCCAAATGAAAATAATGAATGCATTAATCGATTGAACGAGCAGCTTATTCAACAGCGCCTGACGTTTGTCAATAAATATGAAGATTTTCAAAATTTATTACTTGAAATCAATCGAAGGCTGCAAAACATCATGGTAATATATAACTCCCAGGAAGTCATCACTGATGAGGCGAAATATTGTGATTCAGTGCATAAAGATTTAGCAGAAATTCTTCAATATGTTGAAGCAATCATTGATGAGTCGCTCACGAATACAAATGACCAGCTAGTGACTCTCGGATCCGAAGGGAAAGTGCCAAGGTTTGACTTCCAAGAATCTCTGGTATTAAAAATTCAAAATAACATCCTGCAAACCGCTTTCGATACAAGCATTAAGCAGTGCAAAGAATATGAAAATATCACACAGGCTATTTATAAAAAACTGTGTATCGTAGACGACTACATAAAGGGCGGAATTTCGTCACACGAATTATCAGCAGACTTAAACGAAATACTTCCAATTGATCATTCGGACTTATTAAAATACAGTGATCATTTCAAATCAATCGAGGATTCGATTTCTTTATTCCAACGCGAAAATATTTCTTTGTGCGAATCAAAAACCGTGCTATTGACCAAAATTGAAAATCTTGCCTCGCGAAATGAATGCTATGAAGATAAATTACTATCCATTTATAAAACACTACTGGAGATTTCGCAACATGGTTTCGAATCCAGTTCGGATGAAATTAATGATGCAATTACACGTATCGACTACCTTTTGGATGTACTACGAAAAGTTGTCGCCGAACACAAAACCCTATTAAACAATCAAACAGAACTCACCTTGTCGATGGAAGGAATGGTTGAATCTAATATTTTGCTCAAGGATGAAATAAAATCGCTCAATGAACAGATTAATAATATTAAGGCAGAGTACGAGCAGGTATTGGAAAAGTTAAACAAAGACTTTTCCATCCAGCGGGAAGCGACTGAAAACAACAGCAAAGAATGTAAGCAATACAAAAATGCCATGATATCCATGCGTGAAAAAATATTAATTCACGACCAGTGCTATCAAATTGATTGCGACCAGAGTGATATTTGTATTAATTTGGATCAGCTCATAGACACAATGATTGCAGAATTAATAGGAAATAAAGAAAGTTTAAAACGAATGACTGAATCTGAGATTTTATTCAACGATGAAATAAAATCTCTTAAGAAACAGATTAACAATATTAAGACCGAAGATATGCAAGTATTCGAAAAGCTAAATAAAGAGATTGCTGTTCAGCAAGAAGCGTATCAAAACACCAGCAAAGAAAGTAAGCAATATGAAAATTTCATCACGTCCGTGTACGAAAAATTATCAAAACGGGACCAGTACTACGAAGTCGATTGCAATCAGACTGACCTATGTCTTAGTTTGGATGAGCTCATAAAAACAATGATTGCAGAATTAATCGTTAATAAAGAAACTTTACAACAGCTCGAGAAGAATATGCAAAAATTGGAAGGTGCAGAACGAGAAATAGAGGATCTTAAGAAAGAAATTGAACAATCTAACGAAGTAGTTCAAACGCTTCTAGAAAAATCATCGAGCCTTGTAAATATGAATGTTGATGAAAACTCAAATGCAGAACCCGTTAAATCTATCCACATTATGTGTAAACAATTAGACAGTGTTATTACCACCATGCATAATGAAGTGAAACACGCTTGTAAAGAAATGGCTAATCTCCAGAACCACAACACTGCATTAGAACAGTTAAAACAGGAATTGCAAGAAGCGGATCAAAATACAAGCAAAGAAAGTAAGCAATACAAAAATTTCATCATGTCTGTATATGAAAAATTGTTAAAACGGGACCAGTGTTACGAAGTCGATTCCAACCAGACTGACCTATGTCTTAGTTTGGATGAGCTCATAAAAACAATGATTGCAGAATTAATGGTTAATAATGAAAGATTACTACAGCTTGAGAAAAATGTGCCAAAATTGGAATGTGCAGAACGAGAAATAGAGGAACTTAAGAAAGAAATTGAGCAATCTAACGAAGTAGTTCAAACTCTTCTAGAAAAATCATTAGACATGGTAAACATTAATATTGATGAAAACGTGAATGTGGAACCCGTTAAATCTACACATATTATGTGTCAACTGTTAGACAATGTATTTACAACCATGCATAATGAAGTGAAACATGCACGTAAAGAAATGGCTAACCTCCAAAACCACAACATTGCATTAGTACAATTAAAACAGGAACTACAAGAAGCATATCAAAATTCCGAACAGATTTTCACCAATGAAATAGAAGCAATGAAGCAAGATAATTTAGGAGATAAAAATGAAATTATGCAATCCCAGAATGTAGTTCGGGCGCTTCTAGAGAAGACCATTAAGTTGGGAGATTACCACATAGGTTGTGATTTTGATGAAAAGCCTATTGATTTAATGTGCGAACAGCTGGAAGAAATAGTAAATACGCTTGTTAGCCGATTAAGAGATGCTAATTTGGAAATTGTCAAAATTCAGGGCATCAATAAGGCAATGCAACTAAAACAGGAACATCAAGAAGCCAGTGAGAGTTCTAAGCAGATTCTGTTAACCGAACTGGAAACACTGAAACAACAAAAATGTTTGGCCGACAATGATAGAATTAAACTGTTTGAGAATACTGTAAAAATGCTTCTAAAGAAATCGTTGAAATTGGGAGAATTAAGCATTGACACCAATTTGAATATGAATGTGATAGATTCTATTCAAATGTGCAAACAGTTGGATGAAATAATTACAACCCTTCATAGCCAATTACAATGTGCAAGTACAGAAATGGCCGAACTTAGGAACAGTAATAACGCATTGAAACAATCGAAACGTGAAATACAGGAAGCGTATAAAAATTCTAAGGAGATTTTTCTAACCGAAATAGAAACGTTGAAACAGAATTCTTTAAAAGAAAACGATAAAATAAAGGAGTTTGAGAATCTTCTTCAGGGGCTTCTAGCAAAATCATTGAAATTGACAGATGGAGTCGGTGACACAAAAGTAGAACCTGTTGATTTTGCTCATATGTGCCAACAGTTAGAAGCAGTAATAACTGGTATTTATGACCAACTTAACCAGGTTAATACAGAAATTACTGATCTTAAGGATTCAAATAAAGCGTTGGAACGGCTGAAAGAAGACCTGCAAAATTCAGATAAACTTTGGCTTACCGAAATGGAAACACTGAAAAAAAATGTTTCCATTGATAACGATAAAATTAAACATTTTGTGCATGGTATTCATTTGCTTCTAGAAAATTCTGCAAAATCGATAGAAACCAGCGGTGATCACGGTTTAAACGTTGATCCCACTGAATTAACCCACACATACGAAAGGTTGGAAAGAATAATAACCAGCATAAACACCGAATTAAACCGTGCAAATATAGAAATCTCCAAACTGCAGGATGACAATAAGACACTGGAACAGCTCAAAAACGAATTACAAGAAGCAAATACAAAGTCGTTAATCGTAATAGAAACGCTCAAACAGGAGAATGCTTCGGTGGAAAATGACAAAGACAATTTTGAACGGGTTGAAAATTTCTTGAATGATTTGCGTAATATTTTCATTTCTCGAATTGACGCGGTAAGCGATGAAACATTTGAAAATAGTGTAAATCTTTTAAAACATATTCAGTTCTACCTAAAGGGTGAAGATGAAAAATTAAAACTGAAAAATGATGAAATTCTGCAACTTCTTGCTGAAAATGAGTGTTTAAAACAAAGATTTGAACAGAATGCATCATTCGAAGAATTCGGAAATTGCATCATGAAAATCTACAAGACTGCTGTTGATATTATTCCTTATGATAGTGAATGTTGTGAAGAAATTCTCGATAATTCTTTATCTCGTAACATCAATGGGATAAATATAAATTTAGATAAACTTATTGATCATCTAGAATTAATAATGAAGAGCAATGTTAATATGAAAGATACAATTGTGTTGCTAGATAACGAACTGAATAAAAACATCATTGAGAACCAAATAATAAACAGTGAAAAGACACAATTTTTCAATGCTGCCAAAAATAAAGAAGCTGAATTGCAACGGATAATTCGTAACCAAAATGAAGAAATCTCTAATCTAAAAGAAGAAAATGGGTCACTTTCGTTTGAAATTCAGCTTTTGTTACCGTCGATTGAAGCTCTCACCAGCAAAATTACGAGTCATCACTCTAACCTTGCTACCTTACAAGCTACAGCTTACGCAGAGGACAAGCTGTTGCGGTCGCATTTAACTTCTTTATCGCACCATCACAGCCGATTACATGACTACTGTCAGCAGAATTTGTCTCTCTTGAAGGAGCAGTTAAGAAGCCTGATTCCTATGATTTCCACAAAGCTACCATCGAATCAATTGCAGGAAACTGTGTTATTATCAAGTCGTGACTTCGCTGAAAGCACTTTCTCTAATAGTACATTAAAGAATTCAAACGACATTGGAGATTCACTGAGTTGGTGTGATGATCCAGTCAGCGCAAGGAAAAGTCTCCTTAAAACAGCGACATTCCTCAAAGACGACTCTGATGTATTAGCAGAACGCAATGATATTCAAAAGCTTGTCGATGATCTACAAAGCGAAAAAGTCAATCTTCTAAAAGAAAATGAATCTTTATCGACCAAATTAATAGAAACTTTACAAGATTGCGATGATTTAGAATCAAAAGTACTCAAGCTTGAAAGTTTATTAAAACAAGCAACTGCCGATGCTGACAGCCAGACTGATGAAGTACTTCATCAAAACTGCAACAATTTAATTACTTCCCTCCGAAATGAATGCGAGAGAATGCAAACTGAAATCGCTGACGGGAAATTAACAACTTTTTCATTCAATAAAAATACATCAATATCTGGATTAGCAGAGAATGTAACTGACAGAATGCAAACTGAAAGCGCTGATGGGAAATTAACAACACTTTCATTCGATAAAAACACATCAATATCTGGATTAGCAGAGAATGTAACTGACAAAATGCAAACTGAAATCGCTGAAGGGAAATTAACAACACTTTCATTCGATAAAAACACATCAATATCTGGATTAGCAAAGAATGTAAGTGAGAGAATGCAAACTGAAATCGCTGAGGGGAAATTAACAACACTTTCATTTGATAAAAACACATCAATATCTGGATTAGTGGAGAACGTAAGCATTCAAACCGACTGTGATTTATTGCATTCGGACTGCAATGACAAAATTGAAGCTCTGAGGGCTGAAAACGCTTTGCTTCTTTCACCGCAAGAGCAAAATAATGATTCTTCAAAAATGGATATTTCGATAACCGTCGACGACCAAGAATCTAAATTGAGATTTACTATGGAAGCGCTAATACGAGAAACAAACGGGAGTGTCCGTATCGATGGCGAAATGAGCAATTTCGAACTATTCAATTTGTTCGTGTCTGTATTGAAAATGCAAATAAACAACGTAAAGTCGGCGCATAATGATGAAATAAAAAGATTAATCGAAGACAAGAATTGTATTTATCGTGAGTTTCAACATAAGAATGCCGAGTTCGAAAAACTGATATTACAACTTCAACAGTTTAATAATGATAATGATGAATTCAAAAAGGGAATTACAGAATTAGAAAGTGAATGCAAAAGGAATAGCAACT
The DNA here is from genome assembly GCA_944548615.1 of Micropterix aruncella. Taxonomy (NCBI): domain Eukaryota; kingdom Metazoa; phylum Arthropoda; class Insecta; order Lepidoptera; family Micropterigidae; genus Micropterix; species Micropterix aruncella. Next base: position 39,231,407 of record OX155950.1, read on the forward strand.
TGAAGGATAATTTAGACATTGAATTGAGAGATATTAAAACTCAAAATCAGACACTTAAGAATGACAACGAGATATTGAAAACTACAATTAAGGAACTGGAAAGTAAACATAAAAACAACAGCAACTTAATAGATAAATTAAACAGTGAAATTAAATGCATTGAACATAAAATTTATGAAGTTACAAAAAAAAATGCATGTTTAGAAGAACAATATAATAAGTTGAAAGATGTTAATAATACCTTATCAGATAAATTTGATGAAGAGCAGAAATTATTGGAAAGTTTCAGAAATGAAAATGATATAATGAAAAATACTGCAAAGAAATCAGAAATTAGTAATATGAATGATAAAAGATTATTAGATAGTCTTAAGGCTGAGCTCGAAGATAACAGAAATAAATTAAGTCTGTGTAGAAAGACAGAAGAACAACATTTGGAATCGATGAGAAAAACGAAACGGCTGCAAGAGGATTATGACAGTATAAAAGAAGCAAATTCCAAATTATTACTTGATGTGAATATGCTGTCGTCTACACAGAATGAAATTATTCGAAAAAATAAGGAAATTGAAAGCTTAAAATCTGAAATTGAAATGCTAAATAATTCATGCGTTAAAAAAGATCAACAGATTTCAAGTCTACAAATGAATAAAAAAATTATGGATAGTCTTAAGGCTGAGCTCGAAGATAACAAAATTAAATTAGGTCTGTGTAGAAAGACAGAAGAATATAATTTCGAATCGATGAACAAAACTAAACGGTTGCAAGAGGATTATGACAGAATAAAAGAAGCAAATTCCAATTTATTGGTTCAGGTGAATATACTGTCATCTATACAGACTGAACTTGCTCAAAAAAATAAGGAAATCGAAAGCTTAAAATCTGAAATTGAAATGCTGATCAATTCATGCGTTAAAAAACATCAACAGATTTCAAGTTTACAAATTAATAAAAAATTAATGGATAGTCTTAAAGCTGAGCTCGAAGATAACATAATTAAATTAAGTCTGTCTAGAAAGACAGAAGAAAATCATTTGGAATTAGTAAGAAAAACAAAACGGTTGCAAGAGGATTATGACAGAATAAAAGAAGCAAATTGCAAATTATTAGTTCAGGTGAATATGCTGCCAACTATACGGGATGAAATTACTCAGAAAAATAAGGAAAAATCTGAAATTGAAATGCTGAACAATTCATGTCTTAAAAAAGATCAACAGATTTTGAATTTACAAATGAATAAGAAATTATTGCAGCAGAAAATTGATGCAGGTGTGAAGGAAACGTTAGAAATTATAAAATTAAAGGAAAAAGAGAAAGAGAAATTTACGAAAGACTATGAAAACTACAAGAAAATGGCTAGTGAGGAAAAAGAAGCGCTTTCAAAGGAAATTGAGCTATTGATGGCTCGGCCCCAGAAGTCTGCATGTGAAGAAAAGGAACCAAATCTCGAGGCAGAGATAAACCGGTGGATGACAGATAATCAAGCTCTATCAGCAGAGCTCGACAGCGTTAAAAGTAAACTTGAACAAACTGAGAAGACACTCGAAGAGGTCAATGAAAAATGTAAAGAGCTTGACTATGAATGCGATATGTGCTTTGAGAGGATTAAAGAAGCTGAGATGAGTCTTCGGGATTCGCGAAATGCAAGGAGATCACTTGAGGCTAAAGTTGCTGAACTTCAAAGTGAAGTGGATTCATATTTTAACAATACCGCAGATGTGGCTGTAAATGCTTCAAGAAGAAAACGACAGAGTATGCACGATTCAAACAGACCATCAATAGGAGGTGATCATTCTCTCAAAATGGAAATTGAAAAAGATGTTAAGTTAGTAGATCTTCAAGAGAAGGTAGAATTGCTGAAAAAGGAGAAAGAAGAACAATCAGCCAAGATGATCAATTTAGAAGAAAAGTATGCCCAAAGTATAGTAAAAAATAAACCATCCTGCACTATGGCAACGAATACAGAAATGGGTGAGTCATAGATAAATTGTTATTCCTTTTTTTAGCCCACAGCCATCATTTAGATTAGATTAGATGCAGGGCTTTCGGGGCTCTGTCTATATTTAAGTATGAGTTCATCAATGGCATAAATACTGAAAACACTACCATTAATTAATTAGCGCTTAGCATTCATACAGAAAGTGGAGTAATGTCCCTGCATCCTCATGTCCCATCCAATGCGGCTGCTATGACATGCGAGAAGTCCTGTGAGTATGGAAAAAACTACAAATATACTACGAATTAGCGCACATGGTGGGGGGGGGGGGGGGGTTGGCGGGGGCTTGTCTACTTACCGAAAAGTCAGTGTGACACAACCAATTTTTTTAGTTATCAATCCCTTTGTGCCTAGGCGCATCCGTAATATAACTATATTATGTAAACGGAAGTCTTAATACTTAAATACATTTCAAGACAGTCTACGATTTCGAGATTACGGTGTTGAGATTGATTTTTGGACCACTTGGCTGTCCGCCATACTATGGAGTTGTCACCTAGAATGGGTGGCACAGCCTGGTAAGTAAACCGCCTAGTCGAGGTATCCCCCGAATCCGCGATCTTCTGATCTCAACCGCCTCCGACTGCAGGATTCATGGGCTCTAATGGGCTAATATTACCTCAGTGCAGTTGGGCCATTACGATCCATCCATGTGTTAGGGTCGACCCAACTCACGAGTCAGCACCCATCCAGTAGAATCTAAGAAGTGATAGCCTGGGTAGGACTCTGTGCCCGTGGCCTGTGCCCGTGGCCCGGTTTCTCCTGGGAATCGTACTTCGGGCGCTCCTGGACGGTTTGCGCACCGGGCGGCGTCAGCCAATCGATTGTGCATTAACCGGGGGAATCAGAAGTATGACTAGGTGCACCCCTGGTGGACCGATTTTAACCACAATCTTTTCAACTCTTGCCATAACCAAATGATGCCTGCATGCCAAATTGCGCGCTATCACACAGACTCGCAGAATTGCATTCACAATACTTTCCTTTGACAGGAAAGTAATCTTCAAACTTAGAGTCTCGAAATTCGGTACCTAGATGCGTCGTAGGGTCGAAATCACATTGTTAAATTTTGGTTGCAATATATCTTATATAAGCGACAACAAAAACTTATAATTACGATATACATTTTAATCAAATAATAACATCGAGGGGGTGGGAGGGGTCAAAAATATTCTTTTTCCGATATTCTTCTTTTTCCGTGGGTTCCTATCCCACTTTATCTAGAATGTTTTAACTTCTAAGGAAATAAACCAAGTACTCAGGATATATAAAGTTCCAGATGGAAATATTCTTATATTTCCTATATTCTTTTTCTTTCATAGGTTCCTATCCTGCTTTATCTAGAGTGCTTTAACCCTTCAGGCCTCGGCCCCTCAGCCGATTGACAAGTTGATGTCCTAAAAAATTTTTGGAAAAATTAGTAAAAAAATTGAATTATGACACTGTCTCACCAAAACATTAATTACTGCCAAAACACTCTACCATAATTAAAATAAAACTTATTAACATAATAAAATAAAACAATAAAATAAAATTAAAACGGGGCCGTCACGCTGAATCGAGTTGTGGCCGATATCGGCCAATTGGGGCTCTAGGGGTTAATAGATACCCAAGTATAAAATCGAAGACTATCGCGGTTGTTTGACATTATAAATAGGATAGGAAACGAATTTACCGCGTGAAATTTGTAGCACCCGACGTTTCGGTGACGTTGCAGCCGCCGTTGTCTAGGGTAGACTGAAGAGCTGTCAATCCGTTGTTTTGCGGGTAGGCCGCATACCGCTGCCGCCACTGAGTAGGTTATAACGGTGGTGGGAGGCCGGGCTCAGATGCAAAAGGGGTTTGGGGGGGGGGGGGGGTTTAGGAGAGGTTTGGGGGAGTTGGGGTTTTAGGGGGAAGGGTGGTTTGTTTGGCAGTAAGGAGGTTGGATTTAAGGGGGATTAGGGGGGAAGGAGGGGGCATTGCGGGGGTAGCGTTGGAAGAAGGGGATTGAGGAGAAGGTTTTAGAGGTGGGATGGGGGGGGGGGTTGAGGGTGGGATTGGGAGGAGGGTTGTGGCTTAAGGGTTTGGTGCACAGGGAGGGGATGTCTGCCTGTCGGGAAAGTCATGGGGTGACGCAACTGATTTCTTTTAAATGTCATGAGGATACATTCAGTTTTCGTTTTCTTAACTAATTCATCGCTGAATGAGACATTTCTTAAGAACCACCTGTATCAATCCCGAAATATCGAAGTGTTTTCCTAAAATACTCATTAACTGCAGAGCAAGGTTTTGGGCTTCAAAAAGAGGATCAAGTGTTTGCAGCGAAACTTCACCCCAAGCTATAACTAGTATACAATTATTCATTCACCATATACCACTATAAAATTACAATAATAAGTATATCATATACCATGTTATGGATGTCGTATTATGAATAATAAGTATACAGTGGAACCTCTCATAACGAGCATAATTCGTTTCAGACTTACTCGTTTTGCGAAACAATATTTCCCATACTCGTTATGAGAGGTGCGAATTACTCGTTATGAGAGGTTCCACTGTATACCATATACTTATTATTCACCTTACACTAGTATAAAATTATACTGGCTGCTATGTTCCTCTAGTTTCCCTTTACAAATAATAATATATAAATATGATTTCAGAATGGAAAGGGGTAATGTCCTTTGCCATAGATAAAATTACTTATGAGTCAGAGGTCGAAAAGAACCGTCAGCTGCAGGCTGTGTTGGAAGAGCAGAAGAAGAAAATCAGAGTCCTGAACAGTGATTTGCGTCGTCTGCAGCAAAGTGCGAATCAGCCCGACGAAAATACTATTCAAATTTATAAAAACAGAAAAGAGCCTCAGATCGAAGAGCTGGCAGAGCAGCTCAAGTTGCTGGAATCGACCGTAAAGCACAAAGACGATCTGATTAAAGAACTCCGGCGGGAGGTCAGCAGACACAACGGAGCCGAGGCTCGATTGAAAGAGGTGCATTTGAATAAGGCGGAGGAGGTTTCGTCGCGGCGTTCCAGCGGCGGTTCACCGACTGATTTTCGTGCGAAGCGACAGCACGTTTTCGATCAAAATCGAACCGTAAGCGATCCGGAACCCGCGGAGAAAGTATCCACGCAGGAGTTTAGCGAATCACAGTTTTATAAAGAAGTATATGCAGAGCTCACCAGGATATATAAAGAATTAAAAATGACGAGGGATCACAACGAATCGTCTCCGATTGAGGCACAAATTATTAAAGTACTGGATCAAATATGCATGAAGAACACTCCGATAGCTAAAGGCAGTGGGGTGATTGAGGTAAGATGCTCGATAATTAAAGTAATTATGATAATTTACTTATTGTTTTATGAAATCGCAAACTATCGCAGTTGTTTGACATTATAAATAAGATAAAAAGAAATTTACTGCGTAAAATTTGTAGCACCTGATGTTTCGGAGATTTTGCAACCACCTTGTTCATGGTATACTGGACAACAACGGTGGTTGCAACATTGCGATACGGGGGGGCTACAAACTTTATGCGGTAAGGCAACCGCCAGAGTAGATTATACAACAATGGCGGACCCTGGACATCGGTGGTTGCAACATCGCCTAAACGTCAGATGCTATGCGCTAAATTTGTTTTTATCTTCTTTACAACTTATTTTTATTATTATTATTTATTCTGGACAGGCTGGTTTGTTTGTTTGTTTGTTTGAAAAGCTTTATTGCACACACAAAAGAATACAATGTGGTGGGCCTATTGCCAAGTGGCAATATCTACCGACCATACCGCCAGGGTTATTGTGACTGAAGGTTTATGTGGGCAAATAAATTTACAAGTAATAAATAAATACACTTACAAAAAAGTCATCATAGTATAAAATATAATTCAGTGATTAGTAACGTATGCCAACTCGTATTGAAGGGAGGAGTGAAATATAAGGACAAGCAAAGGAGACGGGAGGGGAGGGGGGAATTCATAAGTTGAGTAAATGTCTCTTTAAAGAATTTTTAAACCCGCTCAGGTTTTCAAGTTGTCTTATCGGTAAAGGCACGGAATTCCAGAGACTGGCCGCTTGCACTGCGAAAGACCTAGACATGAAAGTTGATGAATGCTGAGGTATAGCCAGTAATAGATTTTCCTGAGAGCGCAATGGGAGACCATGGGATGATAGCGGAGAGAAGAGATTATACAAATAAGTAGGACAGTTTGACTGTAGTACGCGGAAGAGTAGGGCGAGTATGTGAAATTCCCGACATCGTCTAATGGGTAGCCACTCCATTTGCCTGCGAAAGTTTGATATGTGATCAAACTTCTTCAGGGAATAAACAAAGCGAATACACGCGTTTTGAACCCTATCTAGCTTATCGAGTAGTTCTTCATTCGCATCTAGGTAGGCCACATCAGCGTAATTAATTAACGGTAAAAGAAAAGATTGTGCCATTTGGCGTTTAATACAAAGAGGTAAGAGATTCTGAACCCGTTTAAAAGAATGGAGACTTCCAAAGACTTTACGACTGACCTCACTTACTTGAGGATGCCAAGATAAGTTTTCATCAATAAGCAGGCCAAGGTCTTTCACAGAACTGCTGTAAGGGCTCATACATCCAGATGAGATCTTGTAAAGCTAAACAATATTAACAATTGATGTATAAACAACAGGCAATATTAACAAGTTTTTAGGTACAAATCAGGTCTCTTTTTAAATTGATTGACAGAGCTTACACTGATCACTCCAAATGGTAGTTTAATCCACATGTCCACCACTCTATTTTGCTGAACGTTAAGAGGACTAGATTTAAATTGTGCATGGTTGAGTTTTTTTTTGTTGTGATCTCGAAGGTTTAGGACTGCGGTCTTGTCACATGTGAGCGTTCACCTTACCGCCCATCCACGCTCCCCTTCGAAGCCGTAGAATTCGACATGCGGAAATAGCGGTTTTAGATATTTTTCTGGGAAGGAGTTAATTATTTTCCTGGAGAGACCAAGATCTTTAGGTGAAATAGGGATTTGGCTGGCAGGCCACAAGCGCTAACTTCCACCGATAGAAGGTGAACAGTGAAGCCATTCCTAATGACAGCATCAGCGAGATCATGGTATTTATTTATTTCGTATGTAGGTAGAGTCCGTATCAATACAAGTAGGTAGCATCCATATGATAAAACATAGCAAATTTTTACCAGACTTTGTCTCTCGTAATGCTTGGTTTACACGGGCTTAGTAGCTAGTGCTTAGTACTTGTCATTTGCACTAATACCTTTATTTTATTTTATTTATATTATATATTCTGGACAGGCAGCTTTGCTGGTATGTCCAGATCAAATCTTGTGAAGTTGAACAATATTAACAATATATAAATAGGCAATATAAATCATATTAACAAGATTTTAGGTACAAATCGAATCTGCTTTTAAATTGATTGACAGAGCTTGCACTAATCACTTCAAATGGTAATTTATTCCACATGTCCAACACTATTTTGCAAAACGTTAAAGTTCAACGAAAATACACCAAGTACTCAGGATGTATAAAGTTCCAGATGGAAATATTGTTCTACTTCCTATATTCTGTTTCTTTTGTGGGTTCCTATCCTGCTTTATCTAGAGTGCTTTAACCCTTCAGGCCTCGGCCCATTAGCCGATTGGCTGTCCCAAAAAGTTTTAGTAAAAATTAGTAAAAAAATTGAATTACGACACTGTCTCACTAAAACATTAATTACTGCCAAACCACTGTACCCATAATTAAAATGAAACATATTACCATAATAAATCATAATAAAATAAAACTAATTAAATTAAAATAAAATTAAAACGGGGCCGTCACGCTGAATCCTGTTGTGGCCGATATCGGCCAATCGGGGTCTGAGGGGTTAATAATGTGTTAGAATTTTATATGTCTCAATCAGGTCCCCTCTTTGTATCCTTTGTTTGAGAGTAGTCATTCCAAGTAATTCCAAGCAATTTTCATAATTCCTTTTCGTCAGACCCACTGGCATTTTGGTTGCCCTTCGCTGTACCTTTTCCAGGACATCTATATCTTTGCATAAGTATGGGTTCCAGAGCTGATAGTCATACTCAAGAATATGTCTCACATATGCCTTGTAGATCTTGATAAAAACCTCTATTAACAGATGTTGGAAAGCCATCATTATTAGATAGAGAAAAGAGTTGGCTCTTAGCAATTGCAATTACGTGTTTCTCCCATTTGAGATTTTTCTCCATTGGATCATCAGTAATTGTTATTCCAAAATCTTTTTGCTGCTTAACTGCTTCTAATTGTTACTTTAATTTTCAGGGTCAAAAGCTATCCGATTGTTACCTAGAAATCCGACGACTGAAAAAGGTTAACATAAAACTGCTGGAAGAATTAAACAAGACAAAATGCTCTAATAATAAATAAATGTTGTGGAGCGACATTACTGAATATCAATATTAATGCGCAATGATTTGATCAATGTGAATTTATCTAATTTTTGCATATAAAATCGAAGACTATCGCGGTTGTTTGACATTATAAATAGGATAGAAAACGAATTTACCGCGTGAAATTTGTAGGACCCGACGTTTCGGTGACGTTGCAGCCGCCGTTGTCTAGGGTAGACTGCCCTAGACAACGGCGGCTGCAACGTCACCGAAACGTCGGGTCCTACAAATTTCACGCGGTAAATTCGTTTTCTATCCTATTTATAATTTTTGCATATCGAGACTGGATACTTAAATTATTTGTATGTTATTTAGAATTATGTTCGCAGTGTATTAGCATAGAAAGATCTCTATATCACATTTTTATTTTAATTGTAAAGAAAATTGCAAAAATTATATTTCGTAAATTCGAATATTGAGTTTCAATTCAACCACCCCTTAAACCCCGTAAAATATCAGTGATCTGAATAAAAGTCTTCCAAGAATTATGGATTTTTAATTTCAGTAATTATGGATTATTATAAAACTCAAGTCAAGCTGTCTGGCTGATTGCATTTGCGAGATCATGGTATTCATTTAGTTTATAGTCTGGGTCTTTAGGGATATTTGACTCCCATGGAACGGTTTATTCTACGGTAAGGGCTGGTGGTGAACGTTTTCGTGCAGCTTGGACCACAAGATCCATTTTGTACTCGGATCGGCCCAACTCACGATTCAGCTCCTATTCAGAAGCCTTCTCGAGTGGAAGGCTACCCTGGGTAAGACTCCCATGTCTCAGGCCTCCGAGCTGGTCGACCGGTTTCTCTCGGCAGGATTGCATCCCGGTGCCACTGGACGGTTTGCGCACCGGTCAGCGAAGCCAATCGGTTGTTCATTCTGACTAATTGCTGAAGGGGTCTGGAGACTATGGAATATGCTGTTTCCTAAGCAATGGGGGTGGATGTTGACCCGTTGTCATGCCACTCTTGAAATGACCTTGGGCCACTCGATCCCGTGTGGCACTACGGGCAAAGAATGCCCAGTTCCGCGATAAATTTAAACTGAATTACCGCTGTAATACACCAGGTAGAGGTTGCGTAAGCGACTTCGGACCCATAACCTTTCGGGAGGACGGAGGTATACTGAAAGTCAATTCCAGACGGAGATATCCTGCCAAAACTGGTAGTTAGGTGGCGAGCCTGCCCGCTGCGTACCTTTCCTGGTGCCTCGCCTTAAGGCGTCGGTCTTTAACGGGTTGCTGGTGAACTAGGCAGTAGATTGTCTTGTCCCCAAGTCTTCTACGCTGATCCCACGGCTGAAAGAACGATCTATATCGTTATACCAGCCTGGGGTGACCGGTTCACCCGTTGTAGTCGACACCGCCCTACAGTAAGGGCTATCTTTCTACATAGGGATTAAAAAATTAGATCTGAATGTAGGGCTCAATATACTGCTCATTGGCCCATGAATAACAGAATACAGAACGTTTGCATAAGGTACATATTCAATCTGAGGAAGTATGACCATGTTTCCGAGTACCGATCAAAATTGCAATGGCTTCGTATACGGGACCGGAGAAATTTGCATATCCTTTCACTTCTATATAATGTCCTACACAACCCTACATCTCCCTCCTACCTCAACGAGGCTTTTACCGGATTAGGAAGTCATGGTCTCCCACTTCGTTCAAGTCAGAATAATATCCTACGTATCCCAAAACACAATACCACTTTTTTTTCCTACTCCTCCGTACATGCAGCTCGACTGTGGAATCAGCTTCCTTTAACTATTCGAGGCGCTAGCTCGCTGTTCACCTTTAAGCAATCATTGAAAAAGCACTTCCTTTCACAATAAATATTAATCATAAATTCTAACCTTTCCGTTATCCCCTCCCTTTCCTTACCTTATTTTGGCAGTTGATTTATTTACTTATTTATTTATTTATTTATTTGTTAATATATCAAAATATGTATGTATATACATATACATACATATAATATGTCAAACTCAAAAATTTATTTATATATTTACATTTTACTTTAGATACACACACAATATATATTATATGCTATAATTTCAAATTTAATTTTAGGCTATAATTTGTTGCCTACTCTTCTTTTCACACCAGCATGTTGGTTGACTGGAAGATATTGCTGTAGTGTAGCAATAAGTCCGCCATTGTACCTTATTTTATTGCGCAATAAAGAGATTTTCATTCATTCAATAACGGGAAGGACATTGTCATGGCAGTAGGTGTTGCCATTGATTATATAGGCAGGACTGTCCAACTGCAAGTGGCTCAAGGGCCGCTTTTAAAAAAAAATGCGGTGTGGAGAGCTGCATTATAAAATACTTCGAATGCAACTTTATCAGAGACTTTTAATATGTATGGTATACAAGGAAAAATGCGTTTGTATTATTAGTTTATTTTAAAAAAATATCAAATTACAAAAAAATTATCCGAAATTTGAGGATTAACCAACTATTGTATAAATATTAATTTTAATATTTGTTGTTGATAAACAAAGCAACTGAGTAAGTGACATTGGGGGGGGACAATTATATATTGTTTTTTTTAAATTTCATGTTGGAAAAGCGGCTTTCGTGAAGATACGTGCTTCCCAGCATTTAGCCCAGTGTAAGGCCTAAGTTTCGCAAGTTTAGGGAATCGTCCTTCTGGCAGCAACTTGAAAAGCCGATCTAGTTTCAGTTCTTCCTTGGTAAAAAGGATCTGATTGCAAACCACACAATTCCAGTTGAAGGTCTGCTGAGTAAAAACTAATATCTCTTTGTTTTTTTTTTCAGTTTTTATTTTATTTTTCAGAAAACTTACAGCGTTTTGGTCTATAGATGTAAAAGTTCCATCCATCTAAGCGTTGCGTTTCATAGTAAAATCCCAGCTGCCAGTACCTAGTATAGCATGAATCAATCTAGTACCCTATAAATTCAGTGATGTTTCCGACCTTGATCTAATTACATTAGTTTTAGGCTCCTGATTAGATTAACGACTCCTTACCAAAATTGGAAAGGGATAGCAAGAGTTGAAAAGATTGTACTTACTTGAAATCAGTCCACCAGAGGGTGATCTAGTCATACTTCAATCTCGAAATATTGCAGTTAGAAACCTGAAATTTGGTACATAAGTGCCTTGTTTGACTGAAATCACGATTTGGTTGGAACATCTTATATACGAGCGACTCAAAGAATATCAATACGAGAAAATACTACATAATTGTTGGAAAAATACCATTTTAATACCACGGAAATACCACAAAAACATGCGACGCTTGAATGATAGGTACATTTGAATGGTAGGTATTTATGCTCAGTCCATTACATGCGATCAACAAATGCATCGATTTCCAGTGAAATACACTGACACAATTCAGCTATTATTTAAACTCGTGCAGCGATGAATCAGCACGATGAAACAATACTTTTACTCGGAATATTTCTGATTGCATCATTTCCCGGCCTATATAAACAGGCGAAAAAGCAACCAAAGTATCATTCCCCGAGTGATCACCTTCCCCCAATGTTGCGACGGCATACCCGGCACTCTCTCTCACGAGTTAGGTCAACGGGTCCGGCTCCTTATTTATTTTATTTATTTATTTAAGAATTAATTACTATAAAACATTGATTAGCTTACAAAAATAACAGGAACCGAATGGCAAAACCTTAACCTTTTGCTTATTTGTTTCTGTCACCCAACTAGGACTAGCCCGTTCTAGGGTGGACAGGACTCCAATATTACAATCAAGTTTGCTTGATTGCTTGGTTGCCTACAAATGTACAAGTTTTAGTAAAAAGCTAATGACACTAAATTGCCCTAAAATGTGGTCTTCAGAATAAAATAAAAAATAATAATAATAAAAAAAATATTAAAAATATATATTATTAATAAAATGCAATTCCATTATTAAATCAGCAATAAATATAATATAAAATTCGATTAAATAATATAAATAAAGTTATATGTGAAAGTTGATACCACCACCTCCCACCGCACAACTAAGAGTCTAGTGAGGGGTGGTCCCTCACGCGCAATTCCTTTTTTGTTTCTGAGGGAATATTTTTTAAAAAACTGGCATTCTAAAATTGTCTATGATCCATGTAAATCAAATGGACCGTAGACAAATTTGGCATGCTAAATATTTCAAGAATATGTAGGTAATATTGAATATAATATTACAGCCATGACAACTATCATGATAGTTATGTTTTTATTAATAAATTTTTTTGCATTAAATTTTGTGACGGATCCAAGTGTAGGAATGTCTATCTACTGGAGTAGTTGATTGTATTGTATTGTATTGTAATAACCCCCCTGACGAAAATATTTTTCCGTGGGTTTCTATGCCGCCTTATCTAAAGTGCTTTAACTTCGAAGAAGATAGATCGTGTGTGTGAAGATCCGACTAGACTCAGGATGTGTGAAGCATCGGACTAAAATATTTTTCTTCTGCCATGGGTTCCCATACCGCCTTATCTAGAGTATGTTAACTTTGAATAAGATAGACCAAGTACTCAAAATGCATTAAGCTTTGGACTAAAATATTCTTCTTCCGATATTCTTTTTCTTCCGTGGGTTCCTATTCCGCCTTATCTAGAGTGATTCAACTTCGAAGAAGATAGATCAAGTACTCAGGATGTATAAAATTCCAGACGAAAATATTCTTCTGTTTCCGATATTCTTCTTCGGAGGGTTCCTATCCCGCCTCATTTAGAGTGCTTTAATTCATACTTAAGTGCTCAGAATGCATAAAGTTTCGGACGAAAATATTATTATTCTTCCGTGGGCTCCTATCCCGCCTTATCTATAGGGCTTTAACTTTGAAGATGATAGACCAAGTACTCAGGATGTATAAAGTTTCGGACGAAAATATTCTTCTGCTATTCTTCTTTTATCGTGGGTTCCTATCCCGCCTTATCTAGAGTAGTTTAATTCATACTGAAGTACTCAGGATGTATAAAGTTTCGAACGAAAATATCTTTCTTCTGTAGCTATTCTTCTTCCAAAGGTTACAGTGCTTTAGTAGATACCCAAGTGCTTAGGATTCAAAAGGGTATTTAGGGGGGGCGAGTTGGGTGGTTTTGGGAGGTTAGAGGTTTGGAGAAAGAGGGGGGTTTTGTTTGGTGTGGGGGATGGTTTATGGGCATGGTTAGGGGGTGGCATTAAGGGTGTTGTGAGACGGTTAGGGGGGAGTTGGGGAAGGTTAAGGGGAGAGGGGTTGGGGTTAAGGCTTTTGCGCGCGGGAGGGAGGTTGTCTGCTTGCCAGGAAAGTCTTGGGGTGAAACAACCGATCTTTTTAAAATACTGCGAAGAATTTAACCTCTAAACACGAATTTTTTGTACGAATAAACACGAATTCTAAACAATGATTATTTTCCTGGAGAGACCAAGATCTTTAGGAGGTGAAATAGAGATTTGGCTGGCAGGCCACAAGCGCTAATTTCCGCCGATAGAATGTGAACAGTGAAGCCATTCCTAATGACGGCATTTGCGAGATCATGATATTTATAATACTTAATTTCTATTTATTTATTTTATATATTTATTTAAAGAAATGCGCATTTTTTAAAACTACAGTAGGTACATTACATATTATCATTAGAGGCTCCGTTGTAAATAGTAGCAAAAAAGAGAGTACCGCAGCCCAGTCCATCTTTAGATCAACGCTGCTAACTAGGCCTATGCCCGTACTAAGGCAAGCGTACCAAGAAAATAGTGGCTTTTGCATACTTTAAACTAAATTTAAAAGAGAAAAAAAATGTATCTAATAATATTAGGACTTAAGGCAATAAACAATGTATGTAGAAATTAATCATTACTCTAAAAACTAGGTCATTGTATGTCAATGCGTCTGTCAGTCTGTCAGATAGGTAGTTTTGTCAGATAGAAATTATATAGGTAGAGTATGTAGGTAGAGTCCGTATCAATAAAAGTAGGTAGCAACCATACATTACATTTTCGTCGTGTCCAATTGACGGTCAAAGACCGCTCTTGGACGTGTCAAAATAATTGGGTTACTGAACATACATAGGTAGGTAGTCAAGAATTAACTACTAGATTGTCAAACTATAAATATAAATAATCAAAATAGAAGCCTAATATTGGAAGTAGTTAGTAATTCGAAAAGATACGTAGTAAAATTATTCATCGTAATATTCCAAGCTATAAATATAGCAATAGCGTAGCAAAACTTAACAATATATAGGTACATAGGCAATATAAACAATATTAACAAGTTTTTAGGTACAAATCGAGTCTGTTTTTAAATTGATTGACAGAGCTTGCACTAATCACTTCAAATGGTAATTTATTCCACATGTCCAACACTCTATTCTGCAAAACGTTCTTAAGAGGATTAGATTTAAGTTTTATACGGTTTAGTTCTTTGTTGTAACCTCAAAGATTTGTGTTGACGTTGAATTTGTAAATATTCTCTTTAGCCCAGGTATTTCATAATAATGTGTTAGAATTTTATATGTCTCAATCATATCCCCTCTTTGTCTTCTTTGTGTAAGAGTAGTCAGTCCAAGTAATTCCAAGCGATCTTCATAATTCCTATTCTTCAGGCCCACCAGCATTTTGGTTGCCCTTCGCTGCATATTTTCCAGGACATCTACATCTTTGCATAAGTAGGGGTTCCAGAGCTTATAGCCATACGCAAGAATAGGTCTCACATATACCTTGTAGATTTTGATAACTATTGACAGATGTTGGAAAAACTTCCTTATTAGATAGAGAGTAGAGCTGGCAATTTTAGCAATTGCAATTATGTGCTTTTCCCATTTAAGATCATCAGTAATTGTTATTCCAAGATATTTTTATTGCTTAACTGCTTCTAATTGGGCGTTTGCCGGAAAATATTGTTTGTTGGAGTTGCTTTCCCAAGTTCAAGTTCAAGTTCTTTATTGTGTGAATTATTAAAAAAACATACAATGTTTAAGTAACAAACTGCCCAGAGAGCATACAACATTTCGTTTTAGAAGAAACTTCATAAAGTAGAAGCTATATAAGGCGCAATCAATAAGCAGTAAAACTAAAACCATCAACAATTAAAATAATCAATATCAGAAATGATCAAACAAAAGCAATAATCATCAATAATCAGATAATCAATCAAACTAATTTTTATAATGTTTTGTCCAATAAGAATCTAAATACATTGTAATTATATTTAAATATACGATACCATATAACTAAAACAATCAATAAAATAATTAATTCAATCTAAAACAATCAACAATTGAAATAATCAGTATACGCATTACATTAAAATAAAGGGGCTGTAAAAAAAGTCATTTTGTAAAATTTATAAATTCCTCAATAGAGTAAAACCTATTTGTTGTAAAAAAAATCCTTTAAAAGTTTTTAGAACGTTCTGAGGTTGCTATTGTCTTTTATGTTACATGGTAAGCGGTTAAAATAATAAGGCCCTGAGAATTGGGTACTTTGCCTAGCAGCGTTTAAAACCACGCATGGTAGAATGAAATTATTCTTGTATCTAGTGTTTTTGTTATGTATATCGTTAAATTTTACGTGACTTTCCTTTTCGGTGTAAAAATCTAATAATAGCCTATATAAGTAAAGTGATGTGAGAGTCATGATTTTCAATATTTTAAAAATAGGTCTACATGTCTTTCTAGCATCTCACGTATGGTGTGCCACAGGGTAGCGTTTTGGGACCCATTTTATTCCTCGTCTACATAAATGACCTATGTCAGTTACCAGTAGGTAAAATCATCACATATGCCGATGACACCGTTATACTATTCAAGGGTTCAAACTGGGATTACACATTTGAGAAAGCAAACGAGGGCATGGAAATTGTTAAAAATTGGCTAGGAAACTTTATGTTGACGCTTAATGTTGGCAAAACCAAATACATGCCATTTAGTATAACAACCAGAGGTCAACCCACTACTAATAAAACTATTTTAATACACGAATGCGATAGCATAGAGTCTTGTAACTGTCAGCCTCTACAAAGAGAAATATCTTGGAAATATCTAGGCATCACTCTAGATTGCTTTCTCCGTTGGGATTCTCATATACATAACGTGGCTACGAAGGTGCGAATCCTTGGATATGTTTTCAAAGAACAGAGGAATATTCTGGATTCCAAAACACTAAAAACTGTTTATTATGCTTTATGTGAAAATAATTGGATGGGGTGGATGTGGTAAAACCCTGCTAGAGCCATTGCAAGTTGCGCAGAAATTTATATTAAAAATTATTCTACGTAGACCATATCGCCATCCCACTAATGAACTGTATAAGGAAGCTAAAGTTCTTGATTGTAGGCAACTTTTTCTAAAAACTTCCCTCTTAAGGCTATTTTTGGACAATAACTCAAATTTAGGAATAATTCAGAACCGGCGACCAACGAGACAAGTTGTAGAAAATAGCTTAATAATACCCAGAAGGAAAACATCATTTGGTCAAAGGCATTACTCTTTCATTGCGCCGAGATTTTACAATCTGATCAATATGGAAATAAAAATGAATTTGAGATTTAGGGAATTCAAAAATAAATTAAAGAAATGGTTATCGAATCATGACAGACTAACCATACATCAAATGTTAGAAATAATAGTATAATAAAACTTAGGTGCACAAATTATTAACATATTTTTAAACTTATATGTTTAGTATTTTTTAACATTGAACTAACTACCAAAAAATATTTGACTTTGACAATGAATTATACTTTTAGACTAGGTATTTTTATATTAAATCTTATATTACTTAAAACATAATATTAAATATTAATGACTGTTTCTTTCTTTTCTCACATATAACTTTATTTATATTTTTTAATCGAATTTTATATTATATTTATTGCCGATTTAATAATGGAATTTCATTTTATTTATTATATATTTTTAATATTTTTTTTTTTTTTTTTTTTTTATTTTATTCTGAAGACCACATTTTAGGGCAATTTAGTGTCATTAGCTTTTTACTAAAACTTGGACATTTGTAGGCAACCAAGCAATCAAGCAAACTTGATTGTAATATTGGAGTCCTGTCCACCCTAGAACGGGCTAGTCCCAGTTGGGTGACAGAAACAAATAAGCAAAAGGTTAAGGTTTCGCCATTCGGTTCCTGTTATTTTTGTAAGCTAATCAATGTTTTATAGTAATTAATTCTTAAATAAATAAATAAATAAATAAATGTTTCTTTATGTTTATCGTTGGTGATAATCCGTAATGTTCTTTTCTGTAGGATAAATAAGGGTTCCCTGTGACAAGGGTAACAGTTTCCCCAGATCGTAATGGCGTAGCTAAGTATCGATTCAAAGTAGGAAAAATAAATATGAACCACTACACATTTATCGGTATTTAAGGTAAGCAACAAATCTTCCGTCCACGACCTTGACCTTGTCAAGATCTTGCTGAAGCTGTCCACTGCATAGATTAGGATTGGCGAAGAATTTTGTGTCATTGGCAAAGTAGCTGCTCTGTGATGTGATTGAGCTTGAAGATCCGTAATGTACAAGGTTAACATAACTAGACCCAGCACTGACATATTGGTCAATTTCACTATACAGTTGAAAACTAGAATCAGACTTTATTTTGGTTTCTTTTTTTACATGTATACAATGAACATCGGCAATTTGAACCCCACTTTGCCCTACTACAAAGTGTCAAGTGTAAACCTAGCAAAACAGGCCTAACATAACATCACACTGTATTTTTGTCAGGTTGAGTTTTTTATTGGTGACATCCTTGTAGTGGGCGAGTCAGTACGAGCAAGTAAGCAGGTATTGATAAAAAAATAAAAGTAACAAAAAAAATCTTTTTTTTCGACAAAAAAAAGGGATTACCTAAGTCTCATAAAAGTTTGAAAGCTGGATTAGAGAATGAAACAACAAATTTACAAATATTATGTATTTTTTAATTAGATTTATTGGAAGTAAACATCATCTCCTCGCACGCTCCTCTTCGGCCGTCCATTCCCATTCTTCTAAATCATCATCTTCTTCGCCGTAACTTTCCTCTTGATAGTTACTGCTATACCTTTGCCGCCATCGCTGTAAATCATTATCAAAATTGTTCGCACCTGCTGTTTCCTCCGCTGCAACCGCTTCAATCTCCTCTTCTTCCTCCTCCTCTTCTAGAATAATGTCCTCCTCGTTTTCGATCAAAATGTGAGGTTCATATTCTGCTTCTTCTTCACCGTACTCTTCAGGATATTCTTCTTCTTCCGGCCGGTGTGCAACTTGAGGTTCTTCAATTATCGGTTCGTTGTCCGGTTGTTCGGCCTCCTGCTCTTCAGCATCTTGTTGATCAGCGTCAGGCTTTTCCTCGCTCGATTCATCCGAATTCTTTGAACCGAAACTCAGAGAGGTTATGATTTTCTTTAACGACTGCATGGGGATGTCGAATAGGAGGGCGAAGATCACAGACACCAGCAAAACCATCAGCATTTCAGGGATATTGATCTAATAAAAAGAAAATATAAAAAAATATTATACCTTTTCATTAAATTCCAATAAAATGCACAAAGTAATCTTGTTTTTTAGTCAATGTTTTCGAGAGCCAATGACGGGCTCCATGCACGGTGAAAGAGAATTATAAGAAGTCAGTGCTGTGACTAGGGATAGAGAGCAATAGGTTATCTTTTGATCTCAGAGGGCGTCCATTAGCCGATAGTGCAGTAAATCTGCCGGTAAGATAATTGGGAGCGACGCCATCCAAGATCTTGAAAAGCATACAATGAACTCGCATGTCTCTTTTCTCCCGGGTCAAATCTTCTGAGGCCATGGATATAACGAATGCAGACATTTTGGAGGAGCTTAACTTTGGTGGATAACTCCTCTGTAAGGTCGAGAAATGAGACATCTCCATAATCCAGAAGGGGGAGGAGAGCAGACTGACAAATCGTAATCTTTCTCTCCTCCTGGAGGATATTTTTCAGCCTATTCAGCGAATGAAATCGGCCGAAGAGTTTGCGTCGCATTCCTCGAATATGTGACCGCCATGAGAGGTTGTCGTCCATATGGACACCGAGGTTTTCAACCTCGAAAGCACGCACGCATGATTATGGATGTGTCATTAGACGCATACCATTCAAGGCCAGTGAAGTCAATCAAAGGAACGGCAGAGATTAAAATTTTCAAGAGCCACAAACATTGCTGAATATCATCATACCTAGAAGACAGATGGCAATAACAAAAAAAAACTTTATTGTAAGTCATTTCCCAATATATTTAGTGGTTTACGAATTTGATAATTAAAATTTTAAAATGATGAGAGAAAATAAAAATTGAAAGAGGAACCTGAAAATTGCGATTATTTTAGCCGAGTACTGTAACGCCGATGCCTTATTTGTAGCTTCAGAAAGACGAAATTTGGAAAAGTATATGATACTACGTATCAACCAAATTTTTTGGAATGTTTACAAGATATCCATATTAACTTACTCCAGAGATAATGGTGAATTCCGCTGCAGTCCTCGTCGTTCCGACATTATAGAAAAACACGATGAATTGGCATAGGTACATACAGAAGGTCAGTCTGCTTATTACAACTAATGGATGTGAGTTTAAGAACTTTCCTATCGCACCTGAAAAAAAAACAATGTCTGTATTTTATTGAAAGCAGAGATTATTTTCGATGCAAATGGGATAAAACTTTCTCGTAATGCTATGTTTAGGATGTCTCAAAAGTCTTTACCAGCTTCGGGCCGCATAAATGTGATGCTAGATCGAAAAATTCAACGTTAATTTTCAGTTTATTTCCAGGAAATGGGTTTTATCCATTTCTTGCAATATTTTTAAAGATTGGTAAGATACTTTATAAAACCAGTAAATATATAAAAAAGAATAAAAAACACGGTGGATGTTACAGAAAGAGAACTATTGTATGTATAATTATGTTTATTACGGTTTTTTATGAAATATTTGTGGTTTATGTATTTGTGAGGAACCACCCCTCACAAGACTCCAAATTATTCGATGTGAGGTGGTGGTGTCAACTTACGAGTTATCTCCGTATTTAAAGGAGGTTATGATGAAGCAGAGGATATTTATTGATTGAATGGATTGAATATTGCCAGTTATAACGCTTGCCGAATTAACGAGTGCCCGGATTACTTTATCGAAACGCGAGGGTTGCGCGACGGCAGTTATGTAGGAAAGTGGATGAGGGTTGTATGTGTACTGGGCACGGCTCGAGTCTGTAGGATTGCAGACTGATGCTTCGAGGGGGAGCTAATGGGCCCTTGCTGAGTTGGCCACGAAGACCCATTCTGTTTCAGGGTCGGTCACACTCACGGGTCAACACCCATCCGATGGCCTCCACGCATGGGGTGCGAGCCTGGGTAGGACACTGGGTCAACCAGTCTCCCCTGGGAACAATCCTCTGGCGCTCCTGGACGGTCTGCGCACCGAGCGGCGCAAGCCAATCGATTGTGCTCTCCGACTAACAGTCGGGGGAGTCTGGGAACTGTATTGTTTCCTATAGAGCGGGGGTAGTTGTCTACCTTACGGCGACTGCTCTTGAAATGACCATTTGGCCATCCGATCCCGGTTCAGAGTCGGGCAAAGGACGCCTTGGTCCGCGACAGATTCGGTGCACTCCGTTTCACCGCTTCGTAAGGGAGAGGACCGCGCAAGCGACCTCGAACTCAGAACCAATCGAGAGACCGGAGAAATCTGGTCACAATTGGTAGTTAGGGCGCGAGTGCCGCCCGCCAGGTGACATACCTAGCTACTCGCGGTAAGGCGTTGGACTCTAACGGGTTGTGGCGTAGCTGGATATCGGATTTGTTATGTCCAAAGTCTTCTACGCTCACTGCACGGTCGATAGAACGAAAAATCGTTAAAACGCCCTGCGGTGACGGGTTCGCCCGTTGTGGTTGACATCTCAATATGATGCTTCGAGGGGGGGCTAACGGGCCCATGATGAGTTGGCCACGATGACCCATGTGTTCAGGTTCGGTCACACTCCCGGGTCAACACCCATCCGACGGCCTCCCCGCATGGGGTGCGAATCCTGGGTAGGACACTGGGTCAACCAGTCTCCCCTGGGAATCAAACCTCTGGCGCCCCTGGACGGTCTGCACACCGTGCGGCGCAAGCCAATCGATTGTGCTCTCCGACTAACAGTCGGGGGAGTCTGGGAACTGTATTGTTTCCTATAGAGCGGGGGTGGTTGTCTACCTTACGGCGACTGCTCTTGAAATGACCATTGGCCATCCTATCCCGGTTCAGAGTCGGGTAAAGGACGCCTTGGTCCGCGATAGATTCGGTGCACACCGTTTCACCGCTTCGTAAGGGAGAGGAACGCGCAAGCGACCTCAAACTCGGAACCAATCGAGAGACCGGAGAAATCTGGTCACAATTGGAAGTGAGGGCGCGAGTATCTCGAGCCCGCCGGGTTTATTCCTGGCTCACTCGCGGTAAGGCGTTGGACTCTCACGGGTTGTGACGTAGCTGGACGTAGAATTGTACTGTCCAAAGTCTTCTACGTTCACTGCAGGGCGACAGAACGACTAATCGTTAAAACGTCCTCTGGTGACGGGCTCGCGCGTTGTAGTCGACACCGCAAGATGATGCTTCGAGGCTCAGGGAAAATGAGGAAAGGAAACCAAGGAGCCGGATCCGTTGAGCGACCTCGCGTAGAGGGGTACCGGATATGCCGTCGCAACCTTGGGGGAAGGCGATCAATCGGGGACTGATAATTTGGTTTCTTTGTGGCCGGTTGATATAGGCCGTGCAATGATGCAATTTCGAAATATTCTGAGTAAAAGTATTGTTTCATCGTGCTGATTCATAGCTGCACGAGTCAAAATAATAGCTGAATTGTGTCAGTGAATTTCACTGGAAATCGATGCATTTGTTGATCGTATGTAGTGGACTTAAGGTCCGTTACATATTTAACCATATCAATAGATGTATATTTCAAGAATGTGCTTAATCAGACCTTTCATTTTACACTAATTACGATATATTTATCATAATTTACTGACATTTAGACAATTGTTTCGATATTTGTACAGTTTAGGTACCTTATGATACTCAAAATGACATAACGATTCTAACAATACCACACTCTTCTAAGTTGGTTCAAGCGTTTAGAAGTTATGGTGGATTAAAATAAGGGTTTATTCATTAATACATACCGATTTTTTTCCAAGTACAATTGCGTAGTATTATAATTTCCAAAATGTTGGATTGGAATAAATTCGTAACTGTTATTTAAAAATCGGCAATATTTTGTGGAGTGTAATAATTACACACTTTATATAATTTATTGTGCTAAATTATTGTTCTAAATATTTCTCTTCAATACTAGGCCTACCAGTACCTGGCGGCCGCGAAGAGAAAGAACTAAAAAACTAAACTGTCAAATGTTGAATGTCAACACGCACCACAGAACACAGCGATTTATATTAAAGACGCTGAAATTCGCATTAATAGTCAAATTCAGCAATATAGCCGTCTTACCGATAAAAATAAAAAAAAGCTATTTGGCAATAATTAATTATCAGGAATTTTCCTTTATTTTACTTTGTGAAACTAGACTCTACTAGATACCATATACTAGACTCTTGACTAAGCCATGAAATACGATTTGTTTGAATTGGTTCTCTCAAAGATTTCTAATATGCACCTTGCACGCCGCACCTTGCTAACCCGGTGCCAATTAAGATGTAGGTCAAATTTATTTCTGGTATTGTATCGATGGAAATCGGTATTCGCAGGGACCTCCGATATATGATTATGAGCGAAAATAATATTTCGGTGGATATAGCACGAGTACATCATAATGATTCCCGACTCGATGACAAACGGATTACACGAAGTTCTTGGAGAAGCTCTTGTAAAGACTGCGTACAGCCCTTTTCTGATGGATAAGAATCCTCATTGAATTTGCTGCCATTCCCCAGAACCCCAGGCCATATGCCATCAAAGAATGGAAATACGCAAAGTAGACAGATTTAGAAACCTCAAAGCCGCATAAATTTGTAATCTTTTTTATTGCGTCATATTTCTTTATTGCCCTACCGGTGTTCGGACCATTGAAATTTTTGGTCGATCTGTAAACCTAGGAATTTAGTAAAAGGGACGTTTTCTAATTCGTGTATTCCAATGGATAAGGCTACGTTATTAGAGTCAGACGGCCGTAAAGAAAAAACACATTGTTTTAGATTTTGAAACATTTAACGAGAGTTTATTAACTTGGAACCCCAGGCACCAAGTCTATTTATCGTTTCATTAATCCTTCGCTCAAGCTCGTCTCTATTTTAACACGCTTTTATTAGGCCGACCTGTACGTAACTATTTTTTATGGTTTAATACTTTATTCATTTTATTTTTGTACATTTAGCCCCATTGTTATCAATGTTATAAGTAACTCGGAAAAATTGAACACCGAAATGCAGCTAATGCTCATTGCCCACCTAACTAGGACTAAACTGTCCCGTATCTAGGCGGGTCAGAGTAATTAAAATAAGTAATACAACTTATGTAACAATTAGCCTAATTAACTTGAAAAAACTTTTTATTTTTATAATAAATGAATGTACTTAATTAATTTTTTTTAAATTATTATTTTAAGATTGAATAATATATAATTATAAATAAATAACATTATAATACAAATCCAAACACTAAATTTGTACGAATAATACATTGTAGGTAATACAATATGGCAAATACACATATACGTAAATACGATATCAATAAATAATAAATGATATATGGTATAAACATATTTATAATTTTATAAAATATATAAATACAATTATAAAATCACTGCTAAAAAATATGAACTAAAATAAATAAAAATATGATTAATATATACATAATAATATATACATAATAATTAATATATACATAATAATTTATATAAATATACAATATTATTTTTAAATTAACCGTTATACATACGCTTTACAAACCAAGTTTTCAGATTTAAACCTTCCTAATTCAAATAACCATTTATTAATATTGTCTTTAAACTCTTGATTGTTCTTTAAGTGTTTCCATTTTTCCTCTATGCCATTATATAATTTGGGACCAATGAAAAAAGCTTGTCGTTGCGCAAATGTTGTTTGTACTCGAGGAATAAGGAAATTTTGTTTCCGTGAACTCCGAGTATTGCAGTTTTGCTGACTTTGATCATGTCTATCTTTGTGTTTATGAAAAAATGAAAAAATATTATCACATATTTAATAAACAATTTATTTATTTTATTTATTTATTTATTTAGGTACATAGGATTAGGTATACAGTTCATTCATAGGTCATGTAATATTATAATAATTATATAAATTATTTAATAATTAATATAGGGAGGTGTAACACATCTTACATGACCTATACTGCCAATAGCACATCTAACTAGGCGATAATTTGGCCCGTCTCTAGATGTGCATAATTTTATGCAATTTTAAGAAATGAAGTGTTTTTTTTTAAATAAATTATTTGGACCCACCACCTGTATATACACATAAATATACTTACCAATTTTATAAAAAATATAGCTATGTAATAAATATATACATTTATAGTTTTAATTTAATAAAATTTAAATTAAGAAAAATAGATAAGTGATACTAAATAAATTGTCGTGCGTTGCAAAGAAGTTGATCAGATTTTACATATCCCTTGTTAAGTAGCCATCTATTAAGGTTTGCTTTAAATATTTTTATGTTAGGATAATTTTTCATGCCTTCACTAAGGGAATTATATAATTTTGGGGCTATGTAGAATATATGTCTCTGGGCAAATGTTGTCTTGACTGACGGAATTATATAATTGATACTCGCGGACATTCTTGTGTTCAGATTGTTTTGAGTTCGGGCATGGTCATCTCTAGATTTGTAGAATGTAAGAAGCGCTTGCTTAATGAATAACTGTTTAGCTGATAGCACATGGGATTGGGAAAATAACAAGGCAGATGGATGACGCCGGTTTTTCCTGTGAATTACTCTCAATAATAATTTCTGCGCTTTTGTCAATCTATCCAGATTATCATTAGTAGTAGCGCCCCATGCCGCGACTCCGTAGGACAAAATACTCTGACACAAGGCCATGTATACCATTCTTATGGTTGTTTTGGACAGAATGTTGCGCAGCCGAAGAAATACATAAACCAGCTTTCTAATTCTCGAACTCAAATTTGCAATCTGATTTTCCCAACATAGCTTCTCATCTACCGTTATGCCTAAGTAGGAGACTGTTGCAGATTTGCTTAATTTGGTACATACACATCTATTCTTATCCAAGCATTTGTCGGTATGAATGGCAAGTATTTGGTTGAGAACCTGGCTGGGATTTCCCCGCAAGCTGAAAGTGATAAATTTTGATTTCGCAGCATTTAGTGTTAAAATATGGTTGTCGATCCAAGTTTTAGCCAGTTCCAAGTTACTTTGAGCTTTGAAGAAAGTATCATTCCAATTATTAGTCGCAGTAAGAAGGACAGTGTCGTCCGCGAAGGATACAATTCTACCATTAACAGGTAATTCGCACAATTCGTTGATGTAGATTAAAAAGAGAATTGGACCCAAAACACTACCTTGAGGGACACCGAATGACACGTTAGTCGCTTCGCTTATTTGTCGACCAATTACTGTACTCTGAGTCCTCCCGTCTAGGTAACTCCGAACCCATTTTAAGGCCACCCCATCGATTCCGTAGTCAGTTAGTTTTTTTTTCGAGGATTACATGAGAAACTGTGTCAAAAGCCTTTGACAGGTCAAGGAAAGTGGCAATTACCTTTTTTCCTTTGTCTATGTTTTCCACTATTTGTATGACAGCATTGATGGCCTCACTGGTTCCCCGACCCTGTCTAAAGCCATACTGATTATTAGATAGCAGCTTCTGTGTCTCTAGATATTGAGTTAGTCTATGTTTGAATATTTTTTCATACACTTTAGAAACCAATTGCTTGACGTCCAGAACTTTCGCCTCGTTGAAAAGACGCTCTGACGGGTAGTCATTAGGTTTCCTATAAATAATCCGTAGCAACAGTTTTTGCGTCTTTATTAGTGGATCCAAGGCCTGTTTCGTGCAAGCACCCCACCCTACAATCCCATAAATCATAAGACTTTGGCATAGAGCTATGTAGGTGATTTTAATTGTTTTCCGAGATATTACATTGCGCAGTTCACGAAAAACATATATTAATTTCCGTAATCGATCAGAGAGTCGAATTATGTGGCTAGACCAATTCAGCTTAGAATCCACATTTATTACAAGGTATTTTATGTTATCTACAACACTTAGTCGTTCACATGAGCACGTGCAGTCTTTAAGGCAATTGTGAGAGTGGATTTTTAAGAAGCTAGAGATATGAACTGATCTTAGGCTAAAGTTCATTACTTTGGTTTTCGACGAGTTAATTGTTGTGCACTATGTAATGGAATCTAAGGTAACTAATTTAACCATCTTCCAAGGATCGTAGCGTCATGAAAATTGGCAGCTGTATGCAGTTCTGATGACAATACAATAATATGGTACTGTCGAACTGATCTGATGATGGAGTCGGAAGATATGAACTGGAACTTCATGAAGGAACATCGTATCATAGCTGTGTTTGGACTTGTTAGAAAAGTATTGGAATGAGCTTTGACCACGATTAGGTTTCAAGGTCTGATGATGAAGCCGGAAGATAGGCACTGACATTCCATGATGGAATATCGTATCATAGCCGTGTTTGGACTTGTTAGAAAGGTATTGTAATGAACTTTGACCACGATTAAGTTTCAAAGTCTGATGATGAAGCCGGAAGACAGGAACTGGCAATCCATGATGGAATATCGTATCATAGCCGTGTTTGCACTTGTGAGAAAGGTCTCGTAATGGACTTTGAACACGATCAGGTTTCAAGGTTATAACAAATCTATTATATATTGACTTGTAAATATTGAGTGTAAATAGTGTAAATATTGACATAGGTGCCTGTATAAAATGTATATAGACCTGTACATGGAGAGTGTAAATAGAATAATATTGATATATCTATATACGATGTATATTGACGTGTAAATATGGTAGTAGGTTGTTAAAGATCCCACCTAAGCCAAGGTGAGAAACGTGCAGAGGACTGAATTTTTTGTTTTTTACGTGCATTTATAAAAGCGTGTTTTTAGTGTTTTTTTTAAAACTATTAATTTATTTATTGCTGAAAAGAAGGCATGTGTCATTGACGAATATGATAATCTCCTCATCCACGGACCTAATGCAATCAGGGATGCCGTTTATATAACCCAAAACAAGAAATCGGCCGAGTATAGAACCATAAGGAACACCTTTGGAAATACTTTGTGGGGTGCTTTTGCTACTTCCTACTTGCGTAATCTGGGTACGCTCTTGTAAGTAGGACTGTATGAGCGCTAGTTCCCTATTCCTAATCCCGTACTGTTCTAGTCTCTCTAGTAGAATTGAATGTTCTACACAATAATAAGCCTTAATGAGATCACAGAAAACGTCAATTACTTTTTTGCTATTGTCAAGGCTTAGCAGTGTTTTCTTTATGAGATTAGCGATGGCACCTTGTGTTGAAAGATTTTTTGGAAACCAAATTATTTAATACCGTTTTAGACATATTTAGAGACATATTGTTCGCATTAACCCTTCGGCTACGTAACAACCAATATTGGCGGCTTGATCCCGGAGCGCAGAGTAATATTATTTTCTAATTCGAACGCATCCTAAAATCCATACCAAATATCTCATTATTACCATAGATACATAGACGGTCGTTAGAATAATTTCGCGCGTCATTTCGCGAATATTTCTGGTAAAATTCCATTGTCAAACATAATCATTTTTTTTCCGACAAATCATCATTTTTTTTATTGGTTTTTATGAGCTATGTAAGTAAGCAAAACGAAATATTAGCTTTGATAGAGAATCTAATAAAGATCACGGTAGTATTTACAATTTCTAAATAGGGTTCCGTATTTTTCCGTAAGACAAGTACAAGTTAGAAATGCCGAGTTTTTTTCACTTTTCCGAGTTTCTCATATATACATATTTATAATTATCTAATTGTTTTACAAAATGAAATTTCAATATTTTATATACGAAATTTCAACGCAATCATTGCACAGTTATTCTTTTTATGATTGCTATAGTAGTTCCATAGTTATAGTACTTTTTGTCGAGCGCGGCGATATTGCAAGAAATTCCAATAAATTGCCGCGGTCTGCCATGAAATTATGCCGCTACTAGAAGTGTTAAACCAATCATCAAATTCACAAAGATATATATATTGATATTGACAGTGAGCGTATTAATGTTGTCAGCTTCAACTACAGCGATAGTATCTTGATGAGCTGGAAGAGTTATTTAATAGCACCATGCTACCGCTGACACTTGACGGTTGTAGAGAAAACAAACGTCAACGGGGACGTAACGGAGCTTCCGTTTCCATTTTTTCAACGAAGAACTGTATTCTCTTAAAAATCGTGCTATTCAACGCGAACAAATTATTTCTAATAATGCTATAGTTTACTTTTTGTAACGGCAGTCGTGTTTTTTTTTTTTTTTTTTTTTTTATATTTTTATAGAAAATTTTACCTCCATTTCCTGTGAAGCAAGCGAAAATCAGCCAGCTGAGACACAAGGACCAGCCGATGGAAGCGAGACAGGAATACTGCGCCATCTCCGTCGCTTCGTACTGATAGTCTCTGTAGGCCATGTGCGCGGGGGCGTAGTAGGACCACACTCCGAAGTAGGCGCAGAACAGCCAGCCCGGAATCAGCACCAGCTTGGACAACTGAACGTCCCTTCCATATTGTCTGAGCAGAACGCCGAGGGTCACTCCAGCCAAGTACGGAGTGGCTCGATGGAGGGGGAGGATGTAGCTGAAGTTGGCGGTGCGGAGGAGCTGGCCGGATCTGGAAAGAAGACAAATTGAATACAAGCAGAAATCTAAAGGTCCAGTGAAGAGCGTCTAAAATACCTTTTTAACATACGAGGTTATATTGGCGGCTCTCAGTTTGACCACTCTGGAGCAACACAGGGCACAGGGTGACTTAACTAATAGAGACAATAGAGACATATGAGATCCTGACTGCATCGTATAACGCCGCCACGCATGGGGTGCGAGCCTGGATAGGACACTGGGTCAACCAGTCTCTCCTGGGAACAATCCTCTGGCGCTCCTGGACGGTCTGCGCACCGAGCGGCGCAAGCCAATCGATTGTGCTCTCCAACTAACAATCGGGGGAGTCTGGAAACTGTATTGTTTCCTATAGAGCGGGGGTAGTTGTCTACCTTACGGCGACTGCTCTTGAAATGACCATTGGCCATCCGATCCCGGTTCAGAGTCGGGCAAAGGACGCCTTGGTCCGCGATAGATTCGGTTCACACCGTTTCACCGCTTCGTAAGGGAGAGGACCGCGCAAGCGACCTCGAACTCGGAACCAATCGAGAGACCGGAGAAATCTGGTCACAATTGGAAGTGAGGGCGCGAGTATCTCGAGCCCGCCGGCTTTATTCCTGGCTCACTCGCGGTAAGGCGTTGGACTCTCACGGGTTGTGACGTAGCTGGACGTAGAATGTACTGTCCAAAGTCTTCTACGTTCACTGCAGGGCGATAGAACGACTAATCGTTAAAACGTCCTGTGGTGACGGGCTCGCCCGTTGTAGTTGACACCCCAAGATGCATCGTATAACGGTTAACGAGGGAGTTAATGGGCCCTAGCTGAGTTGGCCACGAAGACCCACTCTGTTCAGGGTTGGTCACACTCACGAGTCAATACCTATCCGACGGCCTCCACGCATGAAGTGCGAGCCTGGGTAGGACTCGGGCGCTATGGTTAGTTTTGGTCTGCGCACCGTGCGGCGTAAGCCAATCGACTGTGCACTTTGACTAACAGTCGGGGGAGTCTGGAAGCAGTACTGTTTCCTATAGAGCGGGGGTGGTTGCGGACCTTACGGCGACTGCTCTTGAAACGACCATCGGCTACCCGATCCTGGGTGAACAGCCGGGCAAAGGACGCTGTGGTCCGCGATAGATTCGGTAAACACCGTTTCACCGCTTCGTAAGGGAGAGGACCGCGCAAGCGACCTCGAACTCGTAACCAATCGACAGACTGGAGTAATCTGGTCACAATTGGAAGTAAGGGCGTGAGTGTAGGCCCGCCGTGTGACATTCCTGGCTATCTTGCGGTTAAGACGTTGGCCTCTTACGGGTTTGTGGCGGAGCTAGACGGTGAACTGTTTTGTCCAAGTCTTCTGCGCTCACCCCAGGGAGATAGAACGACTAATCGTTAAAACTTCCCGAGGTGACGGGCTCGCCCGCTGTAGTCGACAACCCTAGTTGCATCGTATAACGTATAACGGTAGCGAATGGTTTCATGCAGCTTGGGCCATAAGATCCACTGTGTTCTCGGATCCGTCCAACTCACGATTTGACTCCTATTCAGAAGACTCCTCGTGTGGAAGGCTACCCCGGATAAGGCTACAAAAATAACAGGAACCAAATGGCAAAACCTTAACCTTTTGCTTATTTGTTCCTGTCACCCAACTGGGACTAGCCCGTTCTAGGGTGGACAGGACTCTAATATTACTACTATATCATGGCTAATAACTAATATCATGGCTGATGGATCGGTTTCTCATCCCGACTTTAATCTCAAACATCTCGCCTCTACCTGCAGGACTAAGGATCTTAGTAGTGACGGATCTGTACATGTCTTGAATAAGGTTAATAATGTGTTCAGGTACTCATTGCTGTATCAGTGCTTCCCAGATGAGTTTTCGGGGGATATGATCAAATGCCTTTTCCAAATCTATAAAAACCATATTATATAGGTTTGTCTTGTTGAATTTTGCCTTTTCTAGCATTATGCGAACTGTTTGATAGCGTCTGATGTGCCTTTCTCAGCTATGAAGCCATTGCATAATATAATATGTATATACAAATATTATAATAATATTATAATTTAAATTGATTTATTAGTATGGTTATTAGCAGCTCCGGATTTCGATTTTTTCGAGCCGGAGCAAAAATATGGCACTGTCGCCATTCCCCCAGGATTTGATGTAAATGATTTTTTTAAATCTCAGAAAACAAATATCCTGGGTGGATTTTTTTGTTACCGAGAGAATAAGAAGCCTTAAACTAAACTTCCACTATTTATGAAGTATTTTTATTTTCATTTATTTCTTTATTTTAAAGTCACTGTCAAAAGCTATTGTCATTACTACATTATATATGTAGATGATAACCAATGGCGATCTTCGTATGTAGCTACCTTTTCAACGCTGCCCAACTGGGATAAACCCGTTCCAGAGCTAGCGTTTCTAAAGCATTTTAACACATAAATAAATAATGATAACTAAATTAAATTACCTGACTTATTATAGAGATCTAAATAAAAAAAAAACACAATTACAAATCAAAGAAATATAATACAATAACCGTATTTTTTTTTTAAAAATCAGGGTAAACTTAATAGTCAATTTCAAATATAGTCAAATTAATATAAAAAATAAGCTAAAAATATAATAAATAAAATGAAATATGGGTATAATATAGTCAAAACAATAAAAAATCGTTGATAATAATACAATAAATTAATATTTAAAAAAAAAAACACTAAAAACACGCTTTTATTAATGCACGTAAAAACCAAAAAAAGACCTTGAAACTTAATCGTGGTCAAAGTTCATTACAAGACCTTTCTAACAAGTCCAAACACAGCTATGATACGATGTTCCATCAAGAAGTTCCAGTTCATATCTTCCGACTCCATCATCAAATCAGTTCGACAGTACCATATTATTGTATTGTCATCAGAACTACATACAGATGCCAATTTTCATGACGCTACGATCCTTGGAAGATGGTTAAATTAGTTACCTTAGATTCCATTACATAGTTACATACAGGTCGACCTAATAAAAGCGTGTTAAAAATAAAGATAATCATTGATAGACTGTCATTTAAGTATTAATTTATACTATTGACATACGCTATTGGCTAACCTTCCACTTCATTAATTTAATTTTTAAAATGTATTTGCTAGTACACTCCTTAATGCTGACATCGAGACGGTTAAATATTCTAGGCGCTATAAACGTGTAATATCGCTGATCAAAAGATGTCTTCATTCTAGGTACCGGAATATTTGCTCGTAACTTTTCCTTATATGTGATATTCATTAATAGAGAATACATACAACCAACTTGCGGTGTCAACTACAACGGGCGAGCCCGTCACCACAGGACGTTTTAACGATTTTCTCGTTCTATCGCCCTGCAGTGAACGTAGAAGACTTTGGACAGAACAAATCAAACGTCCAGCTACGTCACAACCCGCAAGAAGCCAACGCCTTACCGCGAGATAGCCAGTGTTACCTGGCGGGCCGACCCTCGCGCCCTAGCTTCCAATTGTGACCAGATTTCTCCGGTCTCTCGATTGGTTCCGAGTTTGAGGTCGCTTGCGCCGTCCTCTCCCTTACGAAGCGGTGAAACGGTGTGCACCGAATCTATCGCGGACTAAGGCGTCCTTTGCCCGACTCTGAACCGGGATCGGATGGCCAATGGTCATTTCAAGAGCAGTCGCCGTAAGGTAGACAACCACCCCCGCTCTATAGGAAACAATACAGTTCCCAGACTCCCCCGATTGTTAGTCGGAGAGCACAGTCGATTGGCTTGCGCCGCTCGGTGCGCAGACCGTCCAGGAGCGCCAGAGGTTTGATTCCCAGGGGAGACTGGTTGACCCAATGTCCTACCCAGGCTCGCACCCCATGCGTGGAGGCCATCGGATGGGTGTTGACCCGTGAGTGTGACCGACCCTGAACACATGGGTCATCGTGGCCACCTCATCATGGGCCCATTAGCTCCCCCAGTGCAGACAACGCACAAGCCAAATACACACCTCAATCCTTAGGTTCTAGAAAATTTTACGATCTAATCTTGTTCCACCTATACACGCCAAGCTTTCCTTTCCACGAAATAATCTATTACTTCATTAAAGTTCGTCTAATTTGTAGTTTTATTTCGATGTCTTGGATCGCGAGGCCAGATAGACATATCTGACTCATTGTTGAACGCAGGTAGGTTTTAATTATATATAGTTTGCTGAAACTTCGCTCACAGCTAACATAAGTCGTCGGTAATATCGTCGGTAATACATTATATCCTTAAAAGCGATACTTAATATTGGCAAAGGCATTTTTTGAGTGTTGTTTGCATATTTGTTGCGATAGGTCGAATGCACTCGTAGTTTCGTTGATTCCGAATACATGTAGGGCTTGCTTTTTAAATGCAGTGAGTTCCTGGCAGAAATCAACTGCGTTTAATTCTCTGAAAGACTTTAGAGCTAGATTGGCTCCATTGTTTAGCAGATCGTCAGTTCGGGTTTATTCGGCTCCGCCCGTGTAGCTCCGTCCCCTTATATCTGTGGGAAGGAATTTATTCACACGCGTCGGGGATGCCTCTGACAGGATATCACACACACAGCGCACGCGTTCAAAAATCAACTTAGGATACGTTCCAAAATCAAATGAACAATCGAGAGTACGACGCGCCCTGGATGCTGGGCGCTTTAGTGAAAAGTCACCCCCCACCCCGGTCACTCCTCCCCCCCCCCCCTTAGATCCAGGGCTGTATATTAGTACTCAATTTACCAACTAAGTGCGTTCGACGCATATACACGTCAATCCAAATTTTTATTTTGGTGCGGTCGACGTGTATTTGTTTATTTATTTATTTATTTCCCAAAACATAATTAACCTTACAGATGATTTCGAATCGTTAATTATTATTCTAGGCTATTATTCTAGATTATAACTATTATTCTACTACAGACTATTATTATAATCCCACTGTTAATAATATTATTATTACTCTACTCCATTGTTATTACTATCATTATTATTCTAATATATAGATTATTATTTTAGACTATAGCAAACGAGGCGGAGAAATCCATTAGAGCGTAATATTAAACGATTATACTTACATATATCAAATTTATTTATTTTATTTATTTATTGGTCCACAAAAAAAAATTACACCGTTAGCACTTAACATAGATTGTGTTGCTCCTAACTAGGCAGAACCTGTTCTAAGGAGAACACCAATAGAAATGATTAAAAAATACATACTAAAAATAAAAAAAATGAATCAAATCAAGTTAAATTCCAAACTAAAAATAAAAAATTTGAATCAAATCAAGTTAAAATGAAATTCTCACTACACCAAAATAATATTAGAACTATAGACAAGTAATACTAAATAATAATAATAATAATAATAATATGTGATAGCAATAATAAATAATCATTTATAATAATAACTAATAATATATAAGAATTAATAAAAATACGTAGGTATATAAAATAAATAGAAAATAAATATATTTATTTATTTTAAAACATTTATTAAACATGTTTATCTAACCTTTCTTTTTATACTAGTTACTACTTTTTAACTATTTTAATACTGCATACTACATATTTATCCAATTACTTGATTGCTTAAAAAATGCCATTACCGTACTTTGCAGTTGTGCTAAGTTCACCGTCCAAATATCCAATTCTGGCTCAGTCGAACATAGTGCATTAGGGTACGAAGCGTCCGCACCGTGAAGCAGTGTTGAACGATGTTAGTTCTAGCTCGCGGTAACGCGAACAATACGTGAGTCCTAGCACGGTAGTAATTGGCGGGTACAAACAGACCGATTCTTCTAAGGATGGTCGGATTATCAACGAACCCCCTAAGCAGTTTATATATGTGGCAGATTGATAGCCAATCTCTTCTTACGCTTATTGAGTTGTACCCAACCATCCCCAGAATAAATGCCGTAGGATATAGAAAGGGATAATATCCATGCTGTTTAAAGTACAGGAACCTCAGAAAGCGTTTCTGTATACTCTCCAGCCTGGATATATAGCTATTTTCGTAAGGACTCCATATTGCCGCGTTGACTTCTAATCTGCTCCGAATTATACACGTCGTATGAAAAAAAACCATTCAATATACAAACACAATATTTGAGTAAGATATTAGGTACTTACTACTACTGAGTAAGATACTACTGTAACTACTGCTGCTGCTGCGGCGGCGGCAGCGGCATCAGCAATAGCAGTAGTATCATACTCAGTAGTATGATACAGCAATAGCAGTAGTATCTTACTCAAATATTGAGGTTTTATATCGATGGGACTTTTTATTACCTTGTTTTGAAAAATTCCTAAACGAATTAATAACTTTTTTTTAAAAATATTTTTTGTTTATAATTTTTATTATTTTTAGAAATTTTAAAGTTTTTAATAATAAATTGTTACTTTTTTATTCAACAGAAATGTAATCCTTATCGTTATACTTGGATTTAAATATTGCCATAATAAAATTTATTATGGCAATATTTGTATTGCGTTCGACCCCTTGAGGGAGTTAAAAAATAAATTCCGTTGTTAAATGTTAGATACTAAAATGAAATAGACTTACGTGGCACCATGATAGACTATTATGGATAGGTTATGCTCCAAGGATGCTGTGTACCGCACCCAGGCGCTGTATGAGTGCAACGACCCAATGGCAACAATCGCTAGAGTTGCTCTGTTCATCATCAGCCATACCAACGGAGCCGCCAAAAGTGTCAGCTGCATATCCAAAGCCAAATGATGAGTCTGAGGGGCACACTGAAAGAAAAAGTGACATTATAATTTGATCACTAGAAAGGCGGACCTCCCTCAAATGACAAAACAACACAACCTGTTGAAGCTGTTTTTACACGACTGCTCAGCAAAAAAAAATGTGTAATGTGTTCAGGGGTCATCTAAGTATGTTTTTCGTTATTTATTCCACCATAACTTCTAAACGCTTGAACCGATATAGAAGTGTGTCGTATTGTTAGAATCGTAATGGTATCCCGTAGTAGTATTCCGTGTAAGTACTTGTCTAAATGTTCAAATGTCAATAAATTAACATAAATATATATAGTTTAGTGTCGCATGAAAGGTCTGGCTCATTGTTTTAAACACGCTTTTATTAGGTCGACCTGTATGTAACTATGTAATGGAATCTAAGGTAACTAATTTAACCATCTTCCAAGGATCGTAGCGTCATTAAAAATGGCAACTGTATGTAGTTCTGATGACAATACAATAATATGGTACTGTCGAACTGATCTGATGATGGAGTCGGAAGATATGAACTGGAACTTCATGATGGAACATCGTATCGTAGCTGTGTTTGGACTTGTTAGAAAAGTCTTGGAATGAACTTTGACCATGATTAGGTTTCAAGGTCTGATGATGAAGCCGGAAGATAGGCACTGGCATTCCATGATGGAATATCGTATCATAGCCGTGTTTGGACTTGTTAGAAAGGTCTTGTAATGAACTTTGACCACGATTAAGTTTCAAGGTCTGATGATTAAGACGGATGTTTTTGGTTTTTACGTGCATTTATAAAAGCGTATTTTTAGTGTTTTTTTAAAAAATAATTAATTTATTAACCACAACCTTTTCAAATGATGCCTGGCTGCCAAATTTCAGCTCAATCGGATTAAGCGTTTGGGCGCTCTCTAGAAGGAATACACATAGGCAGACTTCCATCTGGAAATGGTCTTAATCGTCTCGGAGGGGCTCAAAACAGATACTTCCGTCTTCATCTCGGAAAAAAATGTAAGTTCTCATTTCTTTCTTTCCTCGTTGGCTGGTGGGACGTGAAAGTAAACTCAATAAAAAATATTAAATTTATGAAAAACCGTTTTGTCTGAACATTATGGAAAATATATATACAAAAGGTTTTTACAAAATGCTGCAACTTAGGGCTATAGCCGCACGCATAATTACTACAATCCAAGCACAAGCCAGATCGGATTTTTCGTCAATAAAATTCCAGATTAAGGGTTACATCGTTTTATCTTGAGAGACTTCGCGTGTATCAAAAGCCGCAGACGCAGCCGCGTTGCTAAGGTTACAACTTATTGTATACTTAATTACTAAATTATAGAAAAATATCGGACAATACACCGCAATTATCAGGATTACCGTATTTTATAATGATAATATCGTTTATAAGGGCTACATTTGGGGTTGTCTCCTAAATGAGATCGATACAATCGATCGTATCGCATAACTGCATTTCTAGATTAACCTGCGCTACACATGTGTTACTTTGCCTGTGTTCATTCATGTAGGGGGGGGGGGGGTTGCAGCCGGCAGGCAATGAACCTCCTTTATGCAAAAGCTTTCCGTCCGCACGATAGCGCGTGTGCCGCTTGATTCGCCTACAAGGCCTCTGTTTAAAGATCTGTGCACAATGGCGCTGCCGTCTATCTACTCGTATATAATGGAAGTATCGCTGTACGTTCGCAGAAATCTCGTCGAATTTTAAATTAATGGTGTGCATCGCCACTATCCAAGAAGATCCCGAAGCAAGCTACGTTCGGTGAGTATCTTATCCAAGTCGGAGAGGCTAGCATATGTCGCCGGTAGAGCGGTTTACAACAAACCCGCGGTTTAATACATAATTGCATAACGAAGATCGGCCGCCCGCGACTTGTCGCAACGGAAAAACCACCGATCGAAGGTAAGAGCCGCCTTAAGAATTCTCTCACAGATAAGGCGTTTTACTCACTGGAGAAAAAATACTTGTGTGATGACCAAAAACAACAGTGTTTAATGCTTTTCTTTGTCATGTGTTTAATTATCTCTTTGTATTTTCTCCATTGTATTTCTTGCGTTTTCCTTTTTTTATTATTTTATAGCTTTGTATTTTCTGTTACTTTCTTAAGTTTTGATGTTAGTTATATTTAGGATTAAAAAAAAATATCTAACTAAAATATGATTTGTATATCTTTATAAAATGAATACAGTTATACTCGTAAATATCGAGTTACAGCGTTTTACCATTTAAGGGTGAATGTTTTTTCATAGCGATGCTCACCATTTCTTCAAAATCGTAAAAATTTTGAATGTAAAACAGGTTTCTCCACATGTTTTCGCTGCATATTCTCGAGTTTTCCTTGATGAGGCCCCACTGCGGTCCTTCTCCAAGATATTCCATGAGTATCGTAGCTCCTATCACTGCAGCCATAGCAGGTGTTAACCTGGAGTAGAAATTAAAGGTGCACTTTTAATTCATTTCTTAATAGGTAGGGTAAAGCAGGCAAAACGCCAGGGGAGGGTAAAATGGAAAGTTTTGATAACTTAAAATCCACATTTTGAGTAAAATGTACCTGTGTTTATATCCTGATATCACTTGGGCAAAACGGAACTGCAAAACTTCTTACAACGGAAAATGGGTCACCATTCTCCGTTGGGATAAAATTAACGGAATTGCAATTCAATTCTGTCAATCTAATGCAATAACAAGACACACAACTAGAGCTGTCAACTACAGCGGGCGAACCCGTCACCTCAGAAAGTTTTAACTAAATATGATCGTTCTGTCTCTAATGAGGTGAGCGCAGAAGACTTAGGAGAAAACAATCCACCCTCAAGCTCCGCGACATGCCCGTAAGAGGCCAAGGCCGTATCCGCTTATATAATAAGATGGTATTTCAATAAGACTAGAGGTATAAGACTAGAGGAATAACACTAGGAGTATTTCAATTTAATTTATTTGTCTACATTTTGTGTACACAAATAAATTAGTTAACGGGCCCATGATGAGGTGGCCACGATGACCCATGTGTTCAGGGTCGGTCACACTCACGGGTCAACACCCATCCGATGGCCTCCACGCATGGGGTGCGAACCTGGGTAGGACACTGGGTCAACCAGTCTCCTCTGGGAATCAAACCTCTGGCGCTCCTGGACGGTCTGCGCATCGAGCGGCGCAAGCCAATCGATTGTGCTCTCCGACTAACAGTCGGGGGAGTCTGGGAACTGTATTGTTTCCTATAGAGCGGGGGTGGTTGCCTACCTTACGGCGACTGCTCTTGAAATGACCACTGGCCATCCGATCCCGGTTCAGAGTCGGGCAAAGGACGCCTTGGACGGCGCAAGCGACCTCAAACTCGGAACCAATCGAGAGACCGGAGAAATCTGGTCACAATTGGAAGCAAGGGCGCGAGTGTCGGCCCACCAGGTAA
This sequence comes from Micropterix aruncella, assembly GCA_944548615.1. NCBI lineage: Eukaryota > Metazoa > Arthropoda > Insecta > Lepidoptera > Micropterigidae > Micropterix > Micropterix aruncella. Next base: position 39,270,823 of record OX155950.1, read on the forward strand.
CATTACTGGCTATCTCGCGGTAAAGGCGTTGGTCTCTTACGGGTTGTGGCGTAGCTAGACGTCGGATTTGTAATTTCCAAAGTCTTCTACGCTCACTGCACGGTCGATAGAACGATGAATCGTTAAAACGTCCTGCGGTGACAGGTTCGCCCGTTGTGGTTGACATCTCAATATGTACATTTTGTGTACATTAGTATTTTATATTAGTTTGCATATTTATTTTAAATATGTATTTATTGTATTTATCTATTACTATATATTGGTGTTGGGTTTAATAATAATTTCTTACTACTATTTTTTTTTGTATGTTGGTATAACTCTTTGTGTTTGTGTTTGTATTATGCAAGAATGAATTTTTTGAACTTTATTTCAATAATAATCGAATGACCGAACGTCATACCTGTAAGCTTGCAAAATGCTAAGTTAAATATCAGCATCGCTAGATACGGGCTTTCTTGCTCAGTTAAGTATGCGATGAACCAACGGCTATGGGTTCAACTTGTTTATCCTGCACTTTTTATTGTACTGTATAACGAATATAATAGCCATTCGCCTGTAAATCATGTTGTTTAAAATAAAATAAATAATGATAACCGTCTTTCATATATTTTTTACAGGAAGCGTTTTGACAAGCTTTTATTTAACTTGCAATATTTGTTAGTTTGTTTAAGTCAAATCTTGCAAGCTGAATTTGAGCCACTTCTCCTTATGCTATGAGTTGAAATTTTACATGTTGGTTCAGTTCTAATGACGATGCATTTTTATGGTAAGCATGACCCGATTGGCTCCCGACGAGGGTGCTCCTTCAAGGTCAACAGCACATACACGACATTTTGTATACGCATTCAATTGTAACAGCCTATTCTAACTTTTATAATGACATGGCTGCTGCACCCAAGGCTGACTTCCAAAGAGGGCACTCCTCCACGGTCAACAGCACATACACTAATCTTTGTATGCGCATTCAATTGAAATAGCCCATTCTACATTTCACCATGACATGGCTGGTGCACACAGGGTTGGCTTCCAAAGAGGGCACTCCTCAACGGTTAATCACAAACAAGAAATTCTGTATAGCATTCAATTATGATAGCCCGTTCTAACTTAGAACGGGCTATTATGACCTAACTGCTGCGCCCAGGAGGTTAATGAAGGTTAGAGGGGATTAGGGGGTTACTGGGCCCTTGCTGAGTTGGCCACGAAGACCCATTCTGTTCAGGGTTGGTCACACTCACGGGTCAACACCTATCCAACGGCCTCCACGCATGAAGTGCGAGCCTGGGTAGGACTCTGGTCTTATGGTCAGTTTCCCCTAGGAATCAACCTTCTGGCGCTCCTGGACGGTCTGCGAACTGTGCGGCCTAAGCCAATCGACTGTGCACTCTGACTAACAACTTGCGGTGTCAACTACAACGGGCGAGCCCGTCACCACAGGACGTTTTAACGATTTTCTCGTTCTGTCGCCCTGCAGTGAACGTAGAAGACTTTGGACAGAACAAATCCAACGTCCAGCTACGTCACAACCCGCAAGAAGCCAACGCCTTTACCGCGAGATAGCCAGTAATGTTACCTGGCGGGCCGACCCTCGCGCCCTCACTTCCAATTGTGACCAGATTTCTCCGGTCTCTCGATTGGTTCCGAGTTCGAGGTCGCTTGCGCGGTCCTCTCCCTTACGAAGCGGTGAAACGGTGTACACCGAATCTATCGCGGACCAAGGCGTCCTTTGCCCGACTCTGAACCGGGATCGGATGGCCAATGGTAATTTCAAGAGCAGTCCCCGTAAGGTAGGCAACCACCCCCGCTCTATAGGAAACAATACAGTTCCCAGACTCCCCCGACTGTTAGTCGGAGAGCACAGTCGATTGGCTTGCGCCGCTCGGTGCGCAGACCGTCCAGGAGCGCCAGAGGTTTGATTCCCAGGGGAGACTGGTTGACCCAGTGTCCTACCCAGGTTCGCACCCCATGCGTGGAGGCCATCGGATGAGTGTTGACCCGTGAGTGTGACCGACCCTAAACACATGGGTCATCGTGGCCACCTCATCATGGGCCCATTAGCTCCCTAAGAGTCGGGGGAGTCTGGAGGCAGAACTGTTTCCTATAGAGCGGGGGTGATTGCGGACCTTACGGCGACTGCTCTTGAAACGACCATCGGCCATCCGATCCTGGGTGAACAGCCGGGAAAAGGACGCTGTGGTCCGCGATAGATTCGGTAAACACCGTTTCACCGCTTCGTAAGGGAGAGGACCGCGCAAGCGACCTCGAACTCGCAACCAATCGAGAGACCGGAGTAATCTGGCCACAATTGGAAGTAAAGGCGTGAGTGTCGGCCCGCCGGGTAACATTCCTGGCTATCTCGCGGTTAAGGCGTTGGCCTCTTACGGGCTTGTGGCGTAGCTAGACGGTGGACTGTTTCGTCCTCAAGACTTCTACGTTCACTTCAGGGAGATAGAACGACTAATCGTTAAAACTTCCTGAGGTGACGGACTCACCCGCTGTAGTCGACAACCCAAGTTGCTGCGCCCAGGCTTGGCTTAGGATGAGGGGATTCTTCTTTCCAGAGCATTTTAATGAAGGCTTGTTTTTAATAAAAATAAATACTATTAATTTATTTCATCTCCTGCAACATTAAACTCCTGCTTCTGTAGTCGTTTCTAAAATTACATTGTTTTGTTTATTTTGGAATGGTTCTATTCTCGTTCTGTTTACCTGATATATCTGGAGATGAACCTCTTGAACCAGGACATATCGCCTGTGGCGATGAGGTCACCGGCCATGTGGTAGGCTGCTAAGAGGCCACTCAGGAGGAGGTACGTATCCGTGTACAGAACGGCGTTCCTGAAGGCCACCGAAAATGGAGAGTTTGCGAGCTGCCAATAAGTAGAGCAAACATTCAATATTTGTCTTTAAACCTCTTCCGACGAACTGGTTGGCAGTAGGCGCATGTCCGGTTTTAGACTAGCGTAAAAACTCGCTTCAGCTGCAAGCACTTGTTTAAGAGAATTACTTAAATTAAGTAGGTCAGTGGTCGGCAACCAAATCTCGCGGTATACTACTTCAGTTAGTTACATTACATCGAAATGAAATCTGTTACGTTGGTGAAAATAACATGAGCAATACCAATATCGATTTACCTATAATATCCATTTTAGGTCCTCTGCTTTTTACACGACTGCTCAACAAACAAGGAGTTTAATACGTTCAGGGCAGATCTATGTATGTTTTCCGTTTCCTTATTCCACTATAACTTGTAAAAGATCTAACGGATTTAGAAGTATGTAATATTGATAGAATCGTTATGTTATCCTGAGTGTCATAGGCTACCTAACGGTCCAAATACCAAGTAAATAGTTGTCTAAATGTTCAAATCTCCAAATGTCAATAAATTAACAGAAATATATCGTGTTTAGTGTCAAATGAAAGGTCTGATTAAGTACATTCCGAAAATATATACATATATTTATATGGATAAATACATAAACATAAAGGGAGGAGAGTGGGAGAGGAGGGAAGGGTAGGGGGGTTGAGGAGGGGGATTTTGGGGTGGTTGAGGGGGTTAGGGGAAGAAGTGGGGAACGGGGAGGGGGAGAGGGGGTTTGGCGGAGTAGGGAGAGTGGGTGGGAGAGAGGGGGAAGGTTGAGGGGGGGAGAAAGGAAGGGTAAGGGGAGGGGGTGAGGGAAGGGTGGTTCAGGAGGATTGAGGGAATTAAAGGGGAGTAGTGTGAATGAGGAGGGGGCGGGGAAGGGTGGGTGGAGGGGAAGGGAGAGGGAGAGGGGGAAGATTTGGGTTAACGAGGGAAAGGGAAGGGCGGGGGAAGGGGGGTGTAGGAGGAGAATGGAGGAGTGTGTGGGGGAGGGGGAAAGGGTTTAAGGGGGGAGTGGGGGGATTTGTTTAGAGGGTTTAGCGCGCGAGGGGGGTTTCTACTTGCCGGGAAAATCTTGTGGTGATGCAACCGATGTTTAATCGACATATATTCTATTAACAGACATATACAAATGGACATATATCATATTACGGGACAGAGATCATATTACTAGACATATAGGATATTATATTACTGGACATTTATAATATTATTGGACATATATCATATAAATAGGCATATATCTATCATATTAATGGGCATTTATTATATAATGAATATTTATCATATTATGGGACATATTCATACTAAACTCATGTCATAATTATATATATATAACATAAACACACACACATACATACAGAGAGAAAATAAAATTAAAAATATATACAAATAAAATCGAGCGCAGGTTATAAATGAGCATATATCGTATTAACCGGCATAAATTCTATTAATTTACATTTCATATTATTGGACATCTATCATACTAATAGACATGTATATAATATATTAATAGACATATGCCACACTAATTGATATATATCATATTCTCGGATATAGGTCATATATAATATTAATGGACATATATGTATATCATATAAATTGACCTATATTAATGTACATGTATCTTATTAATAAACATTAACCTTATGGCCAAGGACCGAAATAAATATCAATAGCGACCAGTCGATTGCGACCAACTTGTTGCCGACCACCGCAGTAGATCAGCCTTTGGTGAAATATGAATGTAAGTATTTGGAATTTTGTGAATGTGGGTAATATACAAGCAAAGCTTGCACAAAGCACCAACGAAGCCTCGAATGCCAAAATGACCCATATATTTTGATATGATATATTTTTTAAACAACTGTTAAAAACTTGGTTTTATAATCAACATTGCATGTAAAACAAGTTACAACTGTATGAAAAAATCATTCTTAAATTTTGGACTTACCTCCGTGAGCTCGATTCTATTGGTGTATGGGGTCATCCCCAATGAAATGACTTTATGACATGCGTAAAGAAAGATACCGCATATCGCTCGAATTCCATACACGCAGCCGATTTCGTCGTCTCCAATTTCCGCCAGCAGCTTTTTCCAGGATTTCAAAATCGAAAAATTCTCTAATCGACCTTAACCAAAAATATTTAAAAATTTATTATATCATCGTTATCATACACATCAAATAAATATTTCGTCGCTCTATATGTGAGACATCGTAAACGCCAGCAAGCAAACTTATCAGGGCGTGGAAAATTTATTTTATTTACATATACATTTAAATGCATAAGCACAACAGAAAATGAATTTACAATTTAAAACAAATTCCGATGTATGATTCTAAAGTTAACCTATGTAGATCTGTCTGAGCCCATGTTACAAAGCGCATATGTTTATATTTATATTATGCTATTATTTATATTTCTATTATGTGCACACAAATGTTTATATTTCTATTATGCTGTGAGGGTGGACACCCTTCACTAGACTCCAAATATTCGTGAGTGAAGGGTGGTCCTCAGCGAAGGGGTTATCTCCGTATTGAAAGTCGTTGTAGTTGAAGTTGAAGTATTTATTCAGAAGGTATGTGATCGGTTGCCAGTTTGTAACGCCTTGTTTGATATTTCGCCGGTGTGTAGGTAGTGTGGGCTCGAGATGATGTCGTGGTTGTGTAGCCGAAGTGTGAAGCGTCGCGGATAATGTAGGTACTTCTTGATAACGAGGTGTAATCGCGATGTGTGCTCACTGGAGGATGATTGATGTGTAGCCGCGGTAACTGACCACTAGGGGAATGATCTTGATCGATCGGAATGTACTGCGTTTTATATCGCGTGAATGATGCAATGGTTACTGTGGGGGAAATTAATTGTGCCAAATTGGATCGATCAGAAGAAATGGCATTAGTCATCGGTTGACTGTGCATTAAATGCCGAATTTAGTTGGAATTCAATTGCAGTTCGCTCGTGTATATTTGAGCGTATTTGCGGTTTCGATTCTATAGAAATTGCTTCTTTTGTTGACTGAATGTGGGCAAAGTCCTCACAATGCTAAGCAAAGTGCAACCGAGCCCGCCTTACTAGGCACCCCTGTGTTAAGGCGAGCTTCCGGAGTCCCTCTATAGAGGTACGTGGTTGTGTCAAAAGAAAAAAAATAAGATAATATATAAAAAAAATTTAACAAATTATCTAAACCGCAGCCTAAATTCTACAAACGCGAATTCCCTGTTTTGCCATATAGATGTGACCATCGTATCGCATTCACACGAACTCCACCCGTTTCACTGTAAATATTGCTATTCATAATGCAGGTAGGCAGATAATTTCGTATTGAACGAACTGAAATGATCGTCTAGCGATTAACGACTATCTAACAAATAAATTAATAGTGTTTAAAAAAAACACTAAAGACACGCTTTTATAAATGCACGTAAAAACTCATCATCAGACCTTTAACGATTAGGAGCGTGATTTTACTCCAATAACAATAAATAAATTAATAGTTTAAAAAAAACACTAAAAACACGCTTTTGGGCTATGATACGATATTCGCATACACACGGCGATATTCACATACACATACACACATACGATATTCCATCATGGAATGCCAGTGCCTATCTTTCGGTTTCATCATCAGACCTTGAAACCTAATCGTGGTCAAAGTTTATTCCAAGACTTTTCTAACAAGTCCAAACACAGCTATGATACGATGTTCCATCATGAAGTTCCAGTTCATATCTTTCGACTCCATCATCAGATCAGTTCGACAGTACCATATTATTGTATTATCATCAGAACTACATACAGCTGCCAATTGTCATGACGCTACGATCCTTGGAAGATGGTTAAATTAGTTACCATAGATTCCATTACATATTTACATACAGGTCGACCAAATAAAAGCGTGTTAAAAATGCGAATTCGGAATTATGGCCCGTACCAGGTCTCACATATATCTACAGGGTGAGTTTAATTAACCGGCATATTTCAAGAGGGTGAATCAGTACGAGCAGATAAGCGACTTTTGTTTTTTTATTGGGAAAAACAAAAAAACATTTTTTTGTTTTTGTTTTTTTTTGTATTTGAAAATTTTAAGAACTTGACTGCTCAATAAAATGTAATCTGCGTTTGAGCGAGCTGCGCCAGCTAGCAGTAGATATAACATCGCTAACAAGCAATACTAGCGATATATTATTACTCAGAGCGTTTTATGTTTTTTTTCATAAACTATTTTTTTTTATAATAAAAAAAAGAATTTTTGTTTTTTTTTATTAAAAGTTTCTTACTTGCTCGTACTGATTCACCCCCTTCAAGGATGCCGGGTATTTAAGAATCAACCTGTATATCGACGATTTATGTATTCACACCCACTTTGTTCTTTTGGTTTATCGCCGTCACCGTCCTCCGCTTCTTCGTTCTTCTCCTCTACTTCTTTGTTTTCTTCTTCTTCTGGTATTTCCTCATTTAGTTCTGCCTCCTCATTTGATTCTTCTGTTTTCGCACTGGTGTGTACTTTCCATAAATGTAAGACCGTTGCGACAATTGTTAATACGACAATGAAGGTGATACCTATTCTGGAAGAAACGACATTTTCTTAATAATAGTTCGCATTGGGTCATTCATTTGTATACGACAGTTTAAAAAAAAAATGCTAGGTAATTCTTTGCAGTCTTGATTAAAAGAAGATTGGGCTGGCTAGCTTATTGTATTTTAATTATATTTCACTCAAAATAGTTATAATTCGCTTCGATTCTTGGCCGGGTCACCATTTTCCGTTGGGATACAATTAAGGTAATTGAATTTTCAATTCTGTCGATCGAATGCTATAACAAGACACACACTTACACACATGTTACTCGCAAGCATACATATAAAAACCTCATAGTAGGGTTGGTTGTAAGAGATTGTCGTATGCTAACAAAGCCATTCGGAAATTTCACAACAAACAGTATAAACAAAAAAGCAAATGAAGTAATATTTGATAGATTTAAAGTTGTTTATCTAAAATGTTTTCTTCCTCGTAACTTTTCTTTATAATGTTTTTTTTATTTTATAGTGACTCGAAATATTAGACTGTTTTTAGAGTGTGCCTTTTTTATCCTTCAGCTGTTGGCTCAAAGAGCTGAAATATTTTTTTCTTTGTGAGTTCTTTCTTATTGAAACTTTCTCAATGACTACACTATACTTGTACATCTTGATTGATATCTTAGAATTTTGATCATCAGGTTTACGTTAATTCGTTATACTTTATCTTTTTTTTATTCGCTTTTTTAACTTCTTGCTCATATTCTGGATAAATGATATAATAAGACTTCGGAACATATCTCAAACTGTACTTAGGATACTTTCAAAGATCAAATAATTTAACTATGCCAGATTAGTGAATGTATTTGTAATATTTATTTTAATGTTATTAAGTCAATAACATTGGATTTAATTTGATTTGCTTTTAGATACCAAGTACAGGAGGTGCTCCACGTCGCAACGTTTGGTAACGTCACAAGTCTGCGTAAAATGCTTCAAAATAGGCAAATACTCTAACGTTGCAACTGATTGTTTGGTTAAATAATAATATTTTTTGTTAAATATCGCTGCATTTTTTTGACTTACAAAAGGCATTATGGCCCTACCGTTCACAATCCAAATATCAATGTAAAAGGCCAGTCATCAAAACATGTGGATACATTAACGTTTTTTGAAATGATTATTGACGAAAATTTTAATTTGAGGCGTGAGAAATTAGCAACCAATCTAAGCTCTAATTGTTTTTCATTGATGATTATAAACAAGCTAATGCTCAAAAACACCTCAAGAATGTTTATGATGCTTTAATGACAATAGACAATAGACTTCAAAGCCATAGAATTCGAGATGCGGAAATCGCAGCTATAGATAAATTTTCTAGAGAAGAGTTGATTATTTTCCTGGAAAGACCAAGATCTAGAGGTGAAACAGAGATTTGGCTGGCAGGCCACGAGTGTTAGCTTCTACCGCGTGAAGGTGAACAGTGAAGCCGTTCCGGGTGACGGCATTTGCGAGATCCTGGTATTTATTTAATTTGTACTCGTGGTCTTTTGGGATATTTGATTCCTATGGAACAGTTAATTCTACAATGTGGGCCACCTCTCGGGATAGAAAGTAAAGTCTATTGTCAGCTATATTATTCCTCTTGCGGTTTTTAAAAAAATTATTTCTTTTTGTTTATATATCTTATATTTACGAAAACAGTTTCGTTGCTTATCTTTATTATCACCTACACGGGCGTAGCTATAGCTTTCACATTGGGGGAGGGGGGGGGGGGGGGGTCCACGGGTACGAAAATGTACAAAGATAAACTAGTTATTGGCCGGATTTCACGCAGAAAAAATCTAAATTCTAAAACATAATCTCAGTTATATAAAAATTACGTAAACATAAAAATACACGCAAGTTAATCGCGGACAAATGATAGTTACTTTAATTAAGTACCTACCTTTAAATAAAATAAGTTCTGTAACCACATGGTCAATGAAAGGGTAAAATACATTTCTACGGTAATACATTTCGGCAGTTTCTCCTGGAGCATTGCTGCGCTGGGTTTGCCTTCCAGTCGTTCTTGGAACAATTATGTCGCTTGAACTCATCTGCTTTGCTTGCTCGAAAAGAACTCATTTTCGTTCCGAATATTTTGTCGTATGCTAAGGGGGGAGGGTCTGGACCCCCTAACCCCCCCCCCCCCCCTTATATACGCCCATGATCACCTATATACCATTATTCTAATAAAATTAATATCAATATAAATAAGTCGAAGTAAAAACTCGTTGTACAACTCTGCAATACATTTCTCTAGAGTCTCTAAAAGTCTAAGGATTGAACAACCCTGCAACAAATGTTATGGTAAAATAACGCCGAGAAACTCACAGTGAGAGTAGAGTGGAAGGGTCCGTTAGGGCATCGGTGGGGTCTGCATCTCGTCTGGTGTGGCAGTCGGCTTCGTCGACGTGCACGCTGATGCGAAGCGACGAGGTCGCATCGTAGTGTCGCAGCGCATCACGAACAGCGAACTCCGCATCGCGCGCATCACACGCCGCTGGTATGCACACTCCCCAGCGCAGGGACGTGAAGCGGGGTATGAAGTATCCTGCCTGTGAAATCATTTCATTGCAAGAGATTTATATTTAAGTTCAGTTCGGTTCCTTCCATGTCCCTGATATTAGGCACACGTACCTATGTAAATTTATTTTATTTATTTGTTTATTTATTTATTTTGTTTATTCACTTTTTACTAATCAACATAACAGTAAAACCAAGGCATTGAGAAGTAAAATTAATAAAGATATTGCCGTAACTATACAATTAGAATGACACTTATAATACTAGCTGTATTATATTCCTAGTTCCGATTGTTTTCTTCCCACGGGCTGCCACTACGGTTTCAGTCAACGAATACTCTATGTATACCTCAGCATCACACAGCTGTCTTCACCTATTCCTTTGCTGTATATGCAGCAAGATTATGGAAGAACCTGCCTTCCAATATACGGGATACCGTTAGTTCGAGTGCGTTTCGCTCCCGGCTGAAGTAATATCTGCTCTCAACATAATGTAAGCTGATCCTACATATATATATTTTTTTTATTATGTATATGTATAATATGGATCTTATGTATCATTTATATTATTATGCACTGTATGCATCGTATGTATATATGTAAGTGTATGTGTATGTATGTGTCTGTATATGTATTCTTTGAAGTCAATGAAAAATAAAAATAAAAAATGTTCTGCCACGAACAAACGTAATTCCTACGTGCTGTTTGGCTGGAAGATATTGCCGTTTATGGCAATAAGCCCGGCATTTGTACCCGTTGTGGTCAATAAAGAATTATTATTATTATTATTATTATTATTCATATAAGAACAAATAATTAATTGCTTGTAATTTAAACAAGTGAGGGCTGGCGGTAAAAATATCGAAATCTGGTGCCATCGAGTGAATTTCATTTAAGCTCCGCAAAGCACGCGCCAACAAGTTCCACCTAGTAAGGTTAGTGCGCGAGAACGGCTCCGCGAAAAGATGGTGCGATCGAGCACGAAGATAATTATTTGGTATGAAAAGATCCACCTTGGCTAGTAAGCTAGGGTTATCAGTTTTAACACGAATTAGATTAAAAACATAGGACATGGTCAGCATTTCTCTTCTGAGACAGAGAGAATTATAGCCAACCATGCCTGTGATAAATGCAGTCGGATACACAAATGGATAATATCTGTTGGAGCTTCAGTCCAACATACCCACAACAAAAAAGTAATTTCTACAGAATCGAAACCGCAAACTCGCTCAAATCTACACGAACCAGCTGCAGTTGATTTCCAACTAAATTCGGCATTTTATGCAAAGTCAAATGATGACTAATGTCATTTCTCCTGATCGATACGAATTAAACACGCTTATTTCTCACCCCACTTACAACTATTGCATCACTGCACACGATATAAAACGCAGTACATTTCGATCGATCAATATCATTCCCTGGCGGACAGTAACCGCTCATCTACAAGTACTCGCGCTCTTCATTACCTTCGAGTCATAAATTATCAGCGACGCTACACACTTCGGACACACATCCACGGCTTCACCTCACGCCCACACTACCTACGCAACGGCGAAATATCAATCAAGGCGTTACGAACTGGCAACCTACTACAGACCTTCTGAATAAATACTTCAACTTCAACATCCACGACTTTCAATAACGGAGAAAACAACTTGATGAGAACCACCCTTCGCTCACAATCAATTGGAGTCTAGTGAAGGGTGGCCACTCTCACATATCAGTACTGCTTGAAGTACAAAAATCTCAAAAAACACTTCTGTACCTTTTCCAGCATGATGGTATAAGTATCTTCATGCGGATTCCAAATAGCTGCATTCGTTCCACGCGACTTCTAACAATCGAGTTGTACAACTTGCGCATACCCTGAATATACCGAAGTCAAAGTCATGATACTCAACTACCATCAGCACTAAGAGTTGCATCATTACCAATAACCAAAAAACGGGTAGATAGTATTAGATACGCCACCTCAGGGATTTTCGTAAAACGTCTTATGTGCAGCTCAATGACATGCATGGTAGAGGGTAATAAATAAATAAAATACAAACGGAGGCGCCATGAAATTCACCGACCGGAGTCAAGCCTAATACTTCTGGGGGGGAGGGGTGAACGGTGGAATCCGGACTAACGACCGGCTGTGGCAGGTTTAGGACAGCTGTCTTGCCACATGTGCGCGTTCACCTTACAACCCATTCAACTGCGTTCGCGAATCGCGTCACGGAGTTAATTATTTGCCCTACCCTTTCCTTACCAGTTTGGCAGTTTAATTTAAATTTTAATAAATGGTTTTATGTATGTATTTGTGTACCTATATATGTATGTATAAATAAAAAATAATTTATTTATGAACTTTTGGCTTTAAATATGCATAAAATTTGCTACAATTTAAAATTTCATTTTATATTTTATCGTATCTTATTGTACTTTAATTTTCGCTTACCCTTCTTTTCACGTCAGCATGTTGGTTGACTGGAAGATATCGTTATGTATCAATAAGTCCGCCATTATACCTTGTTTTAATTGTGCAATAAAGAGATTGTTTATTTCATTTTCATCTAATTACTTTCCTGGAGAGACCAAGATCAAGAAGAGGAGAAAAAGAGAGTTGGCTGGTAGGCCACGAGCGCTAACTTCCACCGCGTGAAGGTGAACAGTGAAGCCGTTCCGGGTGACGGCATTTTCGAGATCATGGTATTTAATTATTTATTTAGTAGGTTAATAATAGAAACCCATTATCTAAAATTTTAAACATAACGGTATTATGATAGCTGACATTCTAATTCTCATATAATTTAGTATACATCTATTTATGTTTAAAAAATACGAACGCATATTGCTGGATTGACAATAAAATTATTTTACGTTGATTATTCTACATAGAATTTTCATTTATATTTTAATATATTATTCTCTCTTACTATTTAATGACATTAGTATATTTAGATTATTTTTAAGTAGGTAATATTGTATATAATATTACAGTCATGACAACTATCATGATAGTTATGTTTTTAATAAATAAATTTTAAGAATTTAGTTTTGTGACGTATCCAAGTGTAGGAATGCCTATCTACTGGAGTAGTTGATTGTATTGTATTGTATTGTAAACCAAATAATTTACAGAAATAAAATATATTTATTGAGGAAATCGCTTTATAGCCGCTTCCCGCTGTTTTGAGGCATAATGGTAAGTCCAGGAGGCGCAATAGCCGAAGCATTCTGAATTCTGAAATCCACTATAACTATTGATAGGAATTAATTATTAACTATACTTATATTAGACCTAAATAGGTCGTAGCTCTCTAAATAGAGAGCTACGAATTCTAACTAATGCAACTACTTTCGTCTGAGTCTGTACAGGTACTAACGAGTAATAAGCAAATGAAAGCTTTGTAAGCTTTAATTTTTAGCTCAAACTGCGACGTGTGTCACGCGGCACTGGCACCATCTAGCTGCATGAGTCAGAGGTCCTAAGTAATGATTACTTTGCTCTACTCAATGATATATAAATGAATAGCGCTTGGTACGTAGTTACGGAACTACAGTCATCACCGAGGCGACATGTTTTCGTTGCTTATGCGGTTCTAGCAAGTGATCCCCTACTTACCAAACTGGAAAACGTTTCACGTCAATAGACCTTCTACCATAATGGCCAAGGAAGTGGCGGATTGTCGTTAACGCGGCCAATTCCGAGGTGATTGAAAGCACCGACTATCGGTGATTGCCAGAAAACAACAAGAAGAAGATCATCAGCGGCTCACTCAAAGCCTACCCGGAGCCGGTGAAACTCGGCGGTACCCCGGTACAGTGGAAAAAAACCGGTCAAGTACCTCTGGGTACAAATCGATCTTCGCCTAAGTTTTGCGCACCACGCCAACGCTACGGTCGCCGCTTCGAAATCCACATTCTATACGTTGCTGCCTATGTTTCGTTCGGCCGCGGTCCCGGCGAAGATACGACTGCGAATGCTGAAGATGTACGTGTGCACGAAGTTCACGTACGCGGCACCGGCCTGGTACCACCTCATCTCGGCAATGAGTTGCCAAGATGAGGTGGCTATTAGCGCACGAATTGCCAGGATCCGCTGGCTGGAATAGTCAGCGGATGCTGAACGTCAGGTTGAGGAAAGGGTCGAAAGCCCCATGGCCCGTCTGAAGCGCGACTTCACAAAACACTTAAAGTGTGTCAACTACAACGGGAGAACCCGTCACCTAAGGAAGTTTTAACCATAATTATCATTCTATCTCCCGTGAGGTGAGCGTAGAAGACTTTGGGGCGATACAAATCTACCGTCCAGCAAAGCCACGAACCCGTCAGAGGCCAACGCCTTACAGCAAGACACTAGGAAGGTAACCAAGTGGGGTCACCTCGCTCGTTGGCTACCAGTTTAGGCGGGATATCCTAGTCTGAAATTAACCTTCAGGATATCTCCGCCATCTCGAATGGTTACGGGACCGAAGTCGCTTGCCCGGCCTCTGCCTTGTGTATTACAGCGGTAATTCAATATGATTTTATCGCGAACCTGGGCGTCTTTTGCCCGTAATGCTACACAGGATCGGGTGCCCGATAGGTCGTTTCAAGAGTGGCATGACAACAGGTCTACATCCACCCCCGTTGCTTAGGAGACAGTATATTTACATAGCCTCCATACTTCTTCAGTAATTAGTCAGAGTGCACAACCGATTGGCTGACGTCGCACGGTGCGCAAATCGTCCAGTAGAGCCGGATGGCCTTCCCCCACGGAAAGCCGATCCACAAGCCGTTAGGCCTGGGATGCAAGAGTCCTTCCCGGGATCGTCCCTCACTAGAGGAGGCGACTAAATAGCAGCTGAATCGTGAGTTGGGCCGACCCGGAAACACGGTGAATCTTATGGCCCAAGCTGCATTAAACCTTTCGCTACCAAACGCTACTTCAGCGAAACAGTCGAAGGGCCGACACCTCGCCGCATGAGCAAATCTGTGAGCTCGCTCCACCGCACACTAGGCCGTCAGAAGTCCGGAAACCGAACCCGCGCAGTCTGCTAGATCAACAGATCACTAGCGCGTGTATCGCAGCACAGTTCTTATCCCGCAGAAGATGCAATGTACACAAGCCTGCCACAGGGCGCACAACCCTGCGACACCACACCCAGAAAGCTGGGTCAATGGACCCGGCTCACAAGAAGCTCCGCTAAAGGGCAAATGCCCAGAGGAAGACGTCACGGGTCTTAGACAAGGCTCGTCGATCTAATCGGTGAATCATTTCCGAAGCTACAACATAACAATGAGCGTTATACACAAAATATCGAGAATAAGCGGCCAGTTCGCTCAGAGGTATTTCATGTATTTGGACCCTTCCCTTTATGATACGTTTTATATCGTGAGCACACTTATTAAAGTACTATTACTGAGAAAAAGAAAAAGTAAAAAAAAAAGAAATATAGTAAATCTAATAACTCTGATAAATAGCTAGTATAAATTTCAAGAGTTATTTTAATGATATCTAATACCTAATTCATAATCATGTTGAATAAAAGTTCATGTATAATGCGGTTCATGTATAACGTTGAATAAAAGTTCAAAGTTCAATAATTCATGTTGATATAAAGTTAATGATAGCAGATAAATTACCCTAAATAATATTTCAGTTGAAACAATAAATTAAATAATTTGTCACGGCCATTTCCTTCATAAAATTAAAATAACCTTCAAGCAGTATATCGCAAACTATTCTGGAGGTAGGTACTTTAGTTAGTAACTATCCATTTTAACAAGGTCATTGGAAACTCGTAATATAATATATTATTGAAATGCAATATGATATTGAATAGTAGATTTCTGTATTTACTTGTGGTAATATCAGTTATTATTTTTATATGTTATTAGTCATTGCAATGTTAATGATATGTAAGAATTGACTGATTTTGAGCTCATTTGAGACTTGCAAAAATCTAATAATGGATGGTAAGAACTTTAAAAGAAATATATATATTGCAGATGTTACTAGTTATAATAATAGACAAATTGAAAATAGACAAAAATAGACAAAAACACAGAACTGCTAATTGAAAATGAGAAAAAACAAAATCTGTGTAATGAAACTACAATCACTGCAAATTATTAGAAGTATCCTCAGGATATCTGTTAACCTGTTTTTTTTAAATTCACCAAATGGTGTTAACCATCAATTTGAGAATTTAAAATAAAATAATTGAAAGGAAATAAATGAATATCAAATAATCACAACAATAATATATTACCAAATTTAAAACAATATTAATAATCAAATTAACATATAATCACTTTTTTTTTTTAAAAAGACTTTAAAAAAAAACTCTTTTAATAGTATATTTTTATAGTTGTTTTTGAATAAACCAATAAATCTCGATCGCAGTGCCATTTCCAACCGATTCCATACAACTGCAGAATGACAAGAGAATCTATCCTGGAATCTTGTGGAATATTGCAAGCTGTTACCGCGCCCGTGTTGAGTGATCATTTCGATTACGGGACCAGGTCATAATCGAGTAAAGATGTCGCAGCTGTTTATAGCTTACTAACTTGAGGACATGGGCTACGAGGCGCAACTGTCTTTGTTTACTGATACACAACATGGAAGCCCTGTCAAGGAATGGTGACACGAGACAATGATGAGGCATTTTGCATTCTCTGGAGTCTACGGTCGGTCTTCCTATGTACACCCCTACACACAGTCGCCATAGTCTATGATTTTAGAGTATTTACAAGGAGTATTCTGACTCTGACTGAAGTACTCCCGAATTCTATACTCCCTGAGGTACTTCCTTTGGACACGACAAACTCCACACAACGCTTTTGTTGACATGTTCCTCAAATACAGCCAGAAGGTTAGGCTATGTTCTAGAATCAAGAGTTTTGACCGCTAGAAACATTTGGATATTTTTGTGCTACAATCGTAGCTATATTTTTAGATTGAGATACTTACGTTTTTGTCAATATAGGTCAATTCTGCATCTGCGTAGGTTCAATAAAGCATTTTCCGCATGATACCAAATTCTTAAGAGATCCGATATTACACTCTGGTCAAATTCAGAATGACGTCGACAGAGTCATGAGTTGGACAAATGATCGGCTACTAAATTTAAATGCCAGCAAGTACGCAATCCTAAAAATACCCAAACACTAAAAAGAAACCATAACCGAAAGTGTGTCGACGCAAAAGGACCTCGATTTATTGGCCTTAAATGGGAACCGCATACTCTAGCCATAACTAAAAGAATAGAGTTAGAATTGCCAAATACAACGGGGGAACCCGTCACCTCAGGAAGTTTTAACGTTAGTGATCGTTCTATCTCCCGTAAAGTGGGCTTGGATGACTAAGAGACAATACAAATCTACTATCTAGCTAGGCCAACATGCCCGACAGAGGCCAAGGCCTTCCTCCCTGTCTACCAGTTTTGGAAGTATATCTCCATCTGGAATTAACCGTCAGGATACCTTTGCATTTATCTTATTGTATATCTTATCTTATTGTAATAGCATTAACCGTCATTCCTCCCGACTGGTTACGGGACCGAAGTCGCTTACGCGGCCTCTACCTGTTATTTCAACGGTAATTCAATAATAATTCATCATACCACTCGGAATCGGGTGGCCGATAGGTCGTTTCAAGAATAGCATGATAACAGGTCAACATCTACCCCAGCTGCTTAGGAGACAGTGTATTTCCATAGTCTACAGGATCCTTCAGCAATTAGTTCTTCAACTGTCCAGTAGCGCCGGGAGGCAATCCCACAGGAGAAACTTATGCACCAGCCGTGAGGCTTGAGACGCGAGAGTCTTACCCGGGGTTGCCTTTCACACGAGGAGGCTTCCGAATAGGAGTCAAATCGTGAGTTGGACCGATCCGAAAAAACCATGAATCTTATGGCACAAGCTACATAAAACCGTTCGCTACCATCTATATGTATACATAAACAAGTTCAGAAATTGAAAAAACAACGTTAATGCTGAAGATCGATGTAAGACCTACAGCAAGCCATTGTTAGAATATGGATTTCGAAATTTACAAGTTCACCAAAAGCTGAAGGGAATCGGGGCATATAGAATGCGATGAGAGACTCAATGTTATAACCGCCCACACTACAAGCAAGACATGCGATAGCGTGGAGATTTGATCGAGACGTATAAGGTGCTATAAGGACTTAATGGCTGCAGGGATATCCGTAAGACACTCTACCTTGGCGCTTGTTCACGGAAATACCAATTTTCGTTCTCCTTTTTCTTTTTTCATTCTCCCTCATCCCATTGCTCAAATAACTGGACAAATTTGATTTTGAGCGAAATATATTTTTGTTTTTTTTTTTTTTGATAAATGCAAGACGCTTCGCGATAGATTTGTGTTGCGTACCGAGTCTGCGCTATCGTAATCAGGAAACAGTATTTTCTTACATCAGTATTGGTGCTCCTAATGAAGTCTCTTCCTCTGGCGAGATGTACTGGAAGTCGAAAATCGTTTGACGTGGCCGACAGGTCAATATGGGCCAGACAGTATCGGCCCCGAACCTTTACAGTACTGCCGGATTCCAATCGAACCCTCGCTTTCGCGTCGAGGCATTCGTCGAAGTCACCGAGCTGGTTACCGTTGCCCCGGAGAATACCAGATCCGACTTTAGCTGATGCATCCACCACTGCAATCAGAAAGAAATACTTCAACTTCAATGGTTTTTTAGGGTGTTTTAATATACATTATATTCTCAAAAAATAGTTTTTTTTTATGATTTCTCGAAGTAGTCTAACACTTAAGACGTCATTAATTAGAAATGGCCCAGCCCTCATATATTTAAAGCAAGTTTTTCGGCTCAAACTATCAGATAAATCAGCTCTATATTTTATTTATTTCGTTCATGGCAAATTACAATATGTAACCTAAATTATTGTGTATAATAAAATATGGCCTTTAAATCAATACCGCCTATAATTTCCACCACTTGAAGGTGTCAACTACAACGGGCGACCCGTCACCCCAAGAAGTTTCAACGATATTGATCGTTCTGTCTCCCGTGAAGTGAGCGCAGAAGACTTAGTACAAAAACAGGCCACCGTCAAGCTCCGCCACAAACCCGTAAGAGGCCAACGTCTTATCCGCGAGATAACCAGGTATGTTACCCAGCGGGCTTACACTCACCCCCTTACTTCCAGTTACGACCAGATTACTCCGGTATCTCGACTGGTTACGAGTTCGAAGTCGCTTGCTCGGTCCTCTCCCTTATGAAGCGGTGAAACGGTGTTAACCGAATCTATCGCGGACCACGGCATCCTTTACCCGGCTGTTCACCCGGAATCGGGTAGCCGATAATCGTTTCAAGAGCAGTCGTAAGGTCAGCAACCACCCCCGCTCTATAGGAAACAGTACAGCTTCCAGACTCCCCCGACTGGTAGTCAGAATGCACAATCGATTAGCTTACGCCGCACGGTGCGCAGACCGTCCAGGAGCGCCAGAAGATTGACTCCTAGGGTAAACTAGCCCTAAGGCCAGAGTCCTACCCGGGCTCGTGCCTTATGCGTGGAGGCCACCGGATGGGTGTTGACCCGTGAGTGTGACCGACCCTGAACAAATGGGTCTTCGTAGCTCAGCAAGGGCCCATTAGCTCCCTCGGATTGACTTCTACAACCAGATGCGGGCTGTCTACGGCCCCATTGACGATAACGTGCAGCAGCCCCACTGCGCCATATCAGAGACGACACGCCGATCCTCAAGAGACAACATAATATACAAACATAAACAAAGCTGGCAGTGCAACGTATCATAAGACTCGAAAGGGATATGTTCACGACGAGCGATGTGACTGACGAATAGTCTCTGAATTATTTTCAATTGCGCCTCGTGCACCTCGTATTGCTGCGACCAAATGGATGGCGCGAATTCGAGGATGCTGCAAATACGATTATGCAGAAACCGTGCAACCCGAAAAGTTGATAGTTTCTTACTAATCTAAAAATAATCTAAACCAGATTTGTAGAATTACCAACATCAGTTTTGCAGAAAGAATCCATGTTACTGAAATCATCTTTTCTGAAAAAAATAAATTCATTTCGCTGACTAGCCTGCATGTGGCTTCGACGTTTTACAAGAAGTAGTATCTTGTCTCCTACAACATATAACTTAACTATTTGCATATGTGCATAATCTGATTCTGTGGTCTGATTTGAGAGGTTGTCTGAACAGAAATATAAAATTAACATTACTGCTGATAACAATAGTGAATCCATCACTAAAGTCAGTAACAACGACATTTTTAATGGTTTGGACACAATTTTCGCCAAATGGTAAACATTTTGAGGACATTGCCAGTTCCCTAAAATACTAGTGGATACCATTCGTAAAATGGATACTCTTAGGAAAAAGAACCCTTTGATTAGTAAAGATAATTATTTCAGAGTTGATTAAATTAAACAAGCAATTAACTAAAAGTTGATTAAATTAAACAAGTAATAAACTGGTTAAAAATAAGAGAAATTAATAGAGAAAAAATCTCCTCCTCATATGGTCTTGAAGGCGAAGCATGAATTGTTATTTTAAAGAAGAAGGCCGACTGCGTGGAAGGCCATCTGCATCTGACCATAAAAATAAGTAACTAGTGCCATTGATTATATAGGGTAATAGATTGCTCATTGCCGTAGTACGTTTTGGCAACTCTTCTGCGTCAGTGACAAACAGGCGGCGAAACTAATTGCAATTTATTTCGCCATATATGATAACTTTGATAAAGAATGGTATTTTATAAAGGACCCATTTTTTTTTATAAAAAACTCATTATTTAACAAAAAGTACCAATAATGACGTAAAATTATTAGAGTATCTATCTATCGCATTTTTATATAGGCTTATTATACCACAGAAATAATAAGCGTACCTATATAGTATGTATTGATACCTGTATACTAAATAAAAAAATGACTATGTAAATAATATTAAAAATTAAGAGCTACGATTTCAAAATTCGTTTCTTATTATATTAATATTTTATTTTGAGGTAGGATACCGTATAGGCGTTTTTGTATCGTTATATATTGGGCTACTGAACCTAATGCTGTATACTAATAGCTAATAAAAATAAAAAAAAAAATTAAAAAAAATAATAGAAGATTAATCAATATTTGAAACTATGAGCACCGTCTACACGTTGCGTTTCATAGTAAAATTTCAGCTGCTAGATCGTAGTACGGCATAGAGCAATGTAATAGGCTATATAAACAATGCCAGTACCATTATCAACCAGTGGAAACATATATCAATGCCAAAGCAACCCGGTTGCATTCGGTCATGCAAGCCTTTTATTCAAGCTTAAAGGATTAACAGCGGTTAATGAGGATCTTGATGGTTTTACAGGGTGATATCGATAGGTTATTTTAAAGTATTTTTAGATCATTAGAAATGAAATTAAATGAAATGAAATGAAATGAAATGAAATAAAATGAAATGAAAAATACCTTTATTGTACTAACAAAAAAAAAATACATGGGTAAAGAAAACTTAAATTCTATTTTAACTAGTACAAACGGCGGGCTTATCGTTTCACGATTTCTTACAGCCAACCGTGTAATATTAAATAAAAGTATCAATACAGCTCACATACATAAACATATACACATAAATATACATATACATACATCCAAATATACATACATACATAAAAAAATATAATTTATAATATAATATATGTATATTATAATAATAAATACATAGAAACTACAGATAAATAATAATAAAAATAACTGCTTATATAAAATGATAGATATTACAAAGTTCTTATGCTTCTATCCAGTCAACAACCCAACGAAAGGAGGAAGGGGGGAGGGGATAGGGGGAGGGTTGGTTCTTAGTTGATATTTTGAGGGAGAAAATGTTTTTTCAGTAACGCCTTGAAACAGGGTAAGGATGTTGCATGACGAATAGCATGCGGAAGCTGGTTCCAAAGTCGAGCAGAATGGACGCTAAATGAGTTAGTGAAAAAAGAAGACTGATGTAGTGGAATTGCTATGGTGTTGTCCTGACTTGACCTGAGTGGAACACCATGACTTCCTAACGGGAGAAAGAGGTCTTTAAGGTAAGGAGGTGCTATGGGACTATTTAGGACTTTATAATGGAGTGAGAGGGCATGCAGATTTCTACGCTCACGAATTCGAAGCTAATGAAGTCCATCGCGATATTCGCTTACGTGATCAAATTTACGCAAGTCGAATATATATCGTATGCAGATATTGACAGATATAGACTACATGTTTACGTAATAATTGCCTTTGTGTTATGTTTTTTTTATTGTTTATTTATTTTTTACAGTCAACTTACAGATAGTAATAACATGATATGGTATTTTAAAAACCTATTTATATAAAACTAATTTATTATCAGCTATGTCATAAACAGACTCAATGGTAGTTTTAGACACCAGGGTTGAAAGGCTGCAATTATTTATGACCTAAGAAAGTCTCACTGGCTGACGGCCCAAAAACGAAGACAGGAGAGTCCTCGGATTGCTTTTCGAATCTTGAAGGGGGCCGCTCCGAGCTATCTCGTGAGCAGGTTCGATGCTCTGTCAGCTCACGAGCGCCATCTGAGATCTGAAGATAACCTACTGTTGTTGAAGTTGACCGCGCGACTATAAACACCCTTCGCTATTATGAGTGGGCAGAAAAGGGTGCCTTGAGTATCGCTTGAGGGCGCCCCCCAAATTCAAACTGTGAGCAATAAAAAGGGAGTTAATGGGCCCTTGCTGAGTTGGCCACGAAGACCCATTCTGTTCAGGGTTGGTCACACTCACGGGTCAACAGCTATCCGACGGCCTCCACGCATGAAGTGCGAGCCTGGGTAGGACTCTACCCTATGGTTAGTTTCCCCTGGGAATCAACCTCCTGGCGCTCCTGGACGGTCTGCGCACCGTGCGGCGTAAGCCAATCGACTGTGCACTCTGACTAACAGTCGCGGGAGTCTGGAAGCAGTACTGTTTCCTATAGAGCGGGGGTGGTTGCGGACCTTACGGCGACTGCTCTTGAAACGACCATCAGCTATCCGATCCTGGGTGAACAGCCGGGCAAAGGACGCTGTGGTCCGCGATAGATTCGGTATTCACCGTTTCACCGCTTCGTAAGGGAGAGGACCGCGCAAGCGACCAAGAACTCGTAACCAATCGAGAGACTGGAGTAATCTGGTAACAATAATAATTGGATGTAAGGGCGATAGTGTAAGCCCGCCTAGCTATCTCGCGGTTAAGGCGTTGGCCTCTTACGGGTTCGTGGCGGAGCTAGACGGTGGACTGTTTTGTCCAAGTCTTCTGCGCTCACTCAAGGGAGATAGAACGACTAATCGTTAAAACTTCCTGAGTTGCGAGTCGATAACCCTAGTTGTGAGCAATAAAAAATGCCTTTTTAATTACTGCGACAGTCAGTCCTCGCTCGCTAAACTATTTTTTTTAGTCTTTCCACATGCGGTGTTTAAATTGGTTGCCTCTCAAGATGAGGTGACCTAGTTTGTCGTAGTTTGTAAATCACATATTATTATATTAATAATGTTAGCATATGTTTAATTTTAAATTCGTATAAGCGCTTCTGTTATTTTTAAATTCGTGTCTACTTTGTGAATTATCCTAAGATCCTAAATATTCGGTTCCGGAATAAAAAGTTAGACATTATTCAGGTACTAGGATCATTTTATTTATTTCACCCTAAAAATCATAAAGTGTGGTCAAGTGAATTGTGAATCTACAAAAGCCAGCCAAACCTACAGGAGCCGAAGAATTCGAGTCATCTGTCGACCCGACACGTCACCGAGTGCCTGTAGGTTAGGCTACTCGCCCTCCGTCTCCATACATGGAGCTCGTTTCTGAATTAATCAGGCCCAAAGAACACGTTAACAAGCGCTCATACATCCCCCCCCCCCCTTCCCCTCCCCCTTCCCTACGTAATTATAGGTTGATAACTTTATTTTATTTATTTATGAAGTTTCATTTTCTGCTGGAATTGTATGTTAGATACTTTTAATACGAGCTGCATCTGTGATTTTAATAATATTTTTATGTTAGTTTTATCGCAAAACATGTTTTTCCATTAGGTTAAGGTTATCTGTAAGATATTGCTGCAACGTAGTAAGCTAGCCGATTTGCTTTAACAAAGAAAGTCTGGCCATTAAAAGTAGACATTAATGGGGGAAAATATTTTATTTTGGTAACACTTGCGTTCTTTTGGTCTTGAATTCTTGTTATTCATATTTTTTTGCGTTTAAAACGAGCAAAACTATTCGAAGCGGAGGTAGAGAAGTCGTTTTAAGTGTCTCAAAATGTACTTCTAATACTTTTTGAGGTTTATGTTTTGTTTGACATTTCGTACAGTCCAACCACAAATTGTTAATCTGTCTCATTTACCTATCTCAGTCGTTGACCAATTACCTATTTCAATCGTTGTCAAAATTAATTATTATTTAACGGAGGCACGAGTAACGTTTTTTTCTTTTTCTTTCTAACTCACAATAATTCAAACGTCGATGTTACGTGATAGAATCAGTAAAGGAGAAGATACACTAGTCTAAGTACAATACGCTTCTTGGGAGACGGTACTGAAACATGTCCTTAGATTATTTGATCTTTCTATTCTCACATAACTGTGTTGCAATATAAATATTTATTCCCAAAACGTAGGGTCTATTCTTTCTGGCCAGATTATAGAGCGTTTTATTATTATTATTACTTTTATTTTTATTAGCTCTCTATAACCATGATGGCCGAAATAAATATAAGATAGTCATAAAGGACGGTTTAGCGCTTGTTGGAAAATCTTTTCAAATACTCAATGTTAAACTCTAATATGCCCTTAAGACGACCCAAGAGTTTGAAACTAAGTTGTTTAAAAAAACTTGAGCATCAGCTCGTTACACACTTGGTATTGAATAACCTGAAATATTTAGACTAATTAATAAATTAATTATACCTATACTTCAACGAAGTAAGTACCTACGAGTATTATGTTCATAGTAAGAATACGTTTATATTCCAATTATGTTCATATATATGTATACTTTCCCGGCCCATCAACCAACGAGGAGGGAAAGTATTGTGAACG
The DNA here is from genome assembly GCA_944548615.1 of Micropterix aruncella. NCBI lineage: Eukaryota > Metazoa > Arthropoda > Insecta > Lepidoptera > Micropterigidae > Micropterix > Micropterix aruncella. The sequence continues at coordinate 39,295,852 of OX155950.1, forward strand.
CGTAAAATGTTGTTTTCGAGATGAAGACGGAAATATCTCTTTTGAGCCCCCCGAGACGATTAAGATCATTTCCATATGGAAGTCTCTCTGTGTATCTGTCTATGTATTCCTCCGCGATAGCGCCCAAACACTTAATCCGATTAAGCTGAAATTTGACACACAGGCATCATTTCGTCATGGCAGGAGTTGTAAAGGTTGTGGTTGGACGTGAAATCGCACACTAGTCACATTTCAATCTCGAAATATTGGACTTATAGACTGAAAATTTAACACACAGATGCCTGGTTGGGCCGACATCACATTGTGCAACTTTGGTTCGAATATCTCACATTCAAGCTACACTAATAATATTTACATACCGCCGTATTAACTACCAGACTGGCCTAAATGCTTTGCATTCCCGCTGCGGTTATTACGGTTGTGGCAAACCTCCTTCCCGAATGGACATCACCCTCAAAGTCCTTGGCTACTTGCCGTGAAAGTTTTGGGGTGACACAACTGATTTTTAAAAAAAACTATAATATCACTATTTGAATCATTAATATTTAACTAAGTATCTACTTACTGAATATTTCTATATATTAGTTTGATTATTATTGTAAATGAATCAATGTTTGATTTTCTTGCTATATTGGTATATGTTTTTATTATTCTTATATTATCTAGCTACTTATGTAATTATTCCGGGTGTTCGCCGGAAAGGTTTATTACTTTGTTTGCTCGCCATTTCGGTAAACATGAATACTGACATTTCATATTTTGCAGGCGTCAACTATAGATGTGACAATTATGGAAAAATATTCGGTAAACCAAAGCGTTATAATCGTAAAAGTTTTATCAAACTCGTTCATCAGTTATTGTGGCGAGAGAGTGGAGTTATCTGAAGAGCAAGTTATATGCCAACAAACACTGAGCAATTTATACAAAACATTCGTGACGAAATTATAAAATTATATATAGAAATGGGTTCGCATTTGTAAGGCTAACAGAGGCGATCGTTTAGTTGACATTTTGGTTTATTCCCGTCGGCAAAAATAAATAACTTACGCAAAGAAACAAAGAACTTACTCTGAAGAGCCCACAGTTTGGCGGCATGAAGCTGCCTCATCATGACCTGTCCGTGTCTTCTGCATTCAGGGTTGTGGATCCGAGAGTAGTTTGGCGCGAACGTCGGAAGGAATGTATAAAAATCATCGAAGCTACTTTCCAAAATTAATTTTCTCATTATTGCCTCCTTAGTTTTAACGTTCTTTTCGATTTTCACATTTTTGTCGGTTTTCAATGTTTTTTTTAGGGGAGGTGGCGGAATTTCCTTTGGTTTCACGTCTTTAGGTTTAGCATCTTTAGTCTTACCATCGTTGGGTTTATCTTTAGGTTCGTCTTTATCTATAGCTTTATCTTTGGGTTTGGCTTTGGGTTTGTCTTTGGGTTTATCTTTAGATTCATCTATAGCTTTTTGTTTTGTGTTATCCTTGGGTTGATCTTTGGGTTTATCTTTAGCCTTTTCCTCTATTTTTGCCTTCTTTGTATCTTTATCTGATTTAGAAGGTTTCGATTTGGGTTCGATTTCTGCTTTAATTTTTGGTTTCAGTTCCGCAGTTTTTTCTGTTTTCTGTTTTATAGTGTCATCCTTTTGTGGTTGTTTTGATTTTTGAGGTTTAACGTCGTCATCGTCCGAGTCGTCATCATCGCTATATGATATTTCTATTTTGGTTTGTGGTTTATTGTCTTTCTTTGTTGCGACTTTTGCAATAGGCGGTTTATCAGGTGCAGTTGGTTCCTTAGCGTGTTTTGTCGGCGTTTGTTCTTTAACTACTATAGGAACTTTAGCCAAGAATGGAGGATCTGTTTTGACCACCTTTTCAATTTTTTGTTTAGGCGCGTTATCCTTTTTCGGTTGTTTAGATTTCTGGGGCTTGACGTCGTCATCGTCCGAGTCGTCGTCATCGCTAAATGATATTTCTACTGATTTGTGCGGCGCTGGTTTAGGCGGGTCTTTTGTAATTTTGATTTCTTTCGGCGGTATTTGTGTTTTGTGAGTCGGTTTGGCTGCGGCGATCGGTTCTTTCTTTGGCGGTATTAGTTCTTCTATGTCGGATTCTGAGGCTTTTTCATCGTCGTAATCGTCATCGTCATTGTCATCGTCGTCATCGTCGTCATCGTCGTCATCGTCGTCATCGTTGTCATCGTCACTATTGTCTGTGTATTTTTTGTCGTCATCTGAGTCGGTTTTAACGTTTGTATCTAAATCAGTCTCATCGTCGTCATCCTCGTCATCATCATCATTGTTATTATCATCGTCGTCATCGTCGTCATCGTCGTCATCGTCGTCATCGCTATCATCATCGTCATCATCGCTATCATCATCTTTTTTATCATCGTCTTCATCATCATCTTCATCATCGTCGTCATCATCATTATCATCCTCATCGTCTTCATCGTCAGAATCGTTATCATCATCATCAGTTGATTTCTTTAGTTTACTAAGTGCAGCAGTTTTACTGTCTTCTTCATTATTTGTTGATATTATATTTTTCCCTGATATTTTTAATGTTTTCACTATGTATTCATCGTCGTCGTCGTCATCAGTATCATCATCATCGCTTGGTATAAGGGAGATTGATTTAGAATTTGGATTGTTAGGTCGCAGTTGTTTTAGAATGGCTTGCTCTATGTTAGTTTTCTTATTGGCTGCATCCGTTGACACTGTTTTTTTGGATAGAGTACACGAGTCACATTTCACATGAGTCTTGGTCGTTTTCGCGGCGTCGGTGTCGTCGTCGCGCAGCCGAAACGCCGTTATGGCAGTGGCAAGGATCGCGATTGAGCAAACTATAATTAGTGTCCGAACGCATTTCTGTGGGGCCATCGCCTGGCCGGTGGTCAGAATGCGCGCTCACGGCGCCATCGCAGGGCCGACTGGCGTCCCGACGCCCGAGCGACGCCCGGCGACGCCGACCAACATCCACTTTCCCAGATCGGCACACCTACATGTCTATGGCACGCTCTGCCTGCTATTCACACTTCATTAATTTACAAATACACTTAATCTCGCAATAAAAATACTAAATTGGATCTCGCCACCAATTCAGATAATTATAGCGGATATCTAACATCAAAAAAATAATAATATTAAAGTATATATTAATAAAAACGAATTAATCGAAGACATTGTGTCAAGCCCAGATATCTGTGCGGCGGTAACTTTTGTCTTGCATGGCAGGACGCCAAATGCCAGTTTTTTTCGCTTTTAAAATAGAACTCGTCAGACGGAGATCAGTATGTGCAGCGATGCGGCCACGGACCGCACGCCGCACAGTGGGACAGATGATCAATCTGATGGTTTGTAACAGCGATGTTTAAACACAGGGTGCTTTTACTTTCCTGACAAGAAAAGTATTGTGGACGCACTTCTGTGTGTCTGCGTGTCTGTCTGGCTGTTTGACGGGTGACGGGTTCCCCCCTTTGTAGTTGACAGCTCTAATTGTCTAGCTGTGTAAATTCCACAACGGTAGAGCCGAAACGCTTTATCTGATTGAGCTGAAATTTGTCATACAGGCATTATTTGGTCATGGCAAGAGTTGAGAAGCTTGTGGTTGAAATCAGTCTACCAAGAAGCGCTAGTCATATCTCGAAATATTGTAATTAGAGACTTAAAATTCGGTATACAGATGAGCTGTAGAATGATTTAACTTCGATGAAAATAGACCTAGAAGTAGGTACTTACTATACCTGAATTAAAAAATGATTACCTATGGTTTGCCGGGGTAAGTCCGGGCGGAGATGCGGAATAAGAAGAATAAGTCGGGGAAAGTCCGGGCGGAGATGAGGAATGAGTAGGGTAAGTCGGGGCAAGTCCGGGCAGAGGTGCGGAATGAGTAGGGCAAGTCGAATTAAGTCCTGGTGGAAGTTCGGAATGAGTATGGTGAGTCGGAGGAAGTTTGGGCGGAGGCGCGGAATTACTAGGGTAAATCGGGGCAAGTATCAGCATCAGTATGTCATTTTCAAAAATATTTCGCTTTCATAGAATATCGTACAATCAGAAATATACTTTCCATAAAAAGTCGGCAGGAAAGCGGGCAGGGTCGCGCGATGCTGATTCGCGATCTATTGCGAAGCCTGTGACGCGAGGTGGTTAAATAATATTTACCCAGTTATAAATTAACATACTAATCATGTAAAAATCAATCCTCCAGGTATAACTTTTGATCCACGTACGTGAAAATCAAGTTTCAGGTTCCGAAAAAAAGCTGCACGGAAACATTTAAAACTTCAGTAAAAACAATTGCAAGACTCTACTACTGAATGACTTAGACATCGAAAACATATGTACAGCAAATTTTGGGATCATCTCATCCTTACAATACCTAACTGAGAAGTCATATATTAATATTACAAGTATGGGCAAAGTTGTTGGGGACAGACTAATGGGCGTTCAGATTGATCATCACCCCTCTGTGCGCCGCCCGGCCAGCCGCGCCCACATACGATGCACTCGCTTCAAAACAATCACATGCAGTGCCCCCAATATTATCTCGAAACGTACAGAAGAATCACTCACCTCTACTCTGAGACCGAGTGATGGGCGTACTCTTCGCAATGCTCAATTAAAATGAAAATTCCAATTTTATTTATTAAATCTCTAAAAGGTACATTTATTTTAATAACTAAGCCATTCTTACCACTTATTAATACTACAAATTACTTTCAATTTGCTTCCATAAAACTCAGTGGCACAGGATTACTGGATGCGGCCACTAGTCGGGCCCCCACGCCTTCTGAGATTCCTGTACTTTAAACAATATAGATATTACCCTTTTCGTACCCTACGGCCCTATTCTAGGGATACTTGGGTTATATGGATTATAAGACACTATATATCATTATATAACCACTATATATGATCACTATATTATATAATCATTATATAATCACTATATAATCATTTATATAATCATATAGTACAATTCACTAAGCGTAAGAAGAGATTGGTTGGCAATCTGCCACATACATTTATAAACTACTTAAGGAGTTCGTTAATTATCCTTTCATCTTTACAAGAATCGGTCTGTTTGTAACTGCCAATTACTGTAGGATATATAAAGGGATAATATACATGCAGTTTCAAATTTCCGTACGTTCAAATACAACAAAAAACCAATCCCACAAAGCGAACGTGTTATGTCCCATTGTTCCTACGATTCTGAATACAAAAATGGGTCTAAGTGCAACAAAAGTTCTCTGGTATATTGTAAAAAAAATATTGTTATTAAGAAACCTAATGAAAAAAAAAACAAACGTTTTTTAAACTAATTTTTGAATAACGACCCAAAGGTAGAGGGCTGTTAACCCAGATACTGCGACAGGACTTTTAAAAGGCCCAAAAATGTATTAAATCCTACCTGCATTTTTCGTATTATTTTAACAAATGTATACATATATTTATTCCGTTACTTTATTCAGTACCTGTCAACGGTTTATTTGATGCAGTTACATTTACGATTGCACACATTTTTTCTTGTTGTTTTACTGTTTTGTGAAGAACTTGGACTTGGATGGCTTTACGATATTTATATGCCAAATTATGATATTTATATGCCAATTTATGATATTTATATGCCTAATTTGAAGATATTTCACTTTGATATTTGATTTAGATATAATATAAAAAAAAACCTTGTTGCCTTATTTCGAATTAATAACCAAACATTATTTTTTCAAGTTTTAAATTGATGGCCTTTTCAAATAAATAATACTTTGTTTCATTATTAGTCCACCATTTATGTAGGGGATCCCCATATTACAATCGGTCTTTTAAAGGCTACCTTTTCCTGGATTTCCCGGGAAACTTTCATTTTTGAAATTATTTTTCCTAGTTATTAGGAGTCATTTAAAGAAACATATCCAAAAATCACGATAATCGGAGATGAGAAATAGTTTCAGTAACAACTGGGTTAAAGACCGCCATAATTAAATTAATAGTAGGTACGTAATTTTTGGAAAAATACAATTTTAACACCACGGAAACTACTACAAATATACTACGAATTAATGCGCGGAGGGGGGGGGGGGGGGGGGGGAATCGGGTTGGCGAGAGGAGGGGGGGGGGGGAGCGTGGGCTTTCCTACTTGCCGGAAAATTCTTGGAGTGACACAACTGATTTTTAACCGACTTTAAAAAAGGAGTATTTGTTACATCAGAACTCCATCATTCATGAACCGATTTGGAAAATTATTTTTTTATTTGAAAGGATATACTACCAGATTGGAAACATTTTTATCAAAATCCTGTTCTGATGATGGAATCCATGAGGTAACTTCTCATGAAGTTGAAAATTTGGTTCAGTTCAGATGATAATGCATTTTTTATGGTAAGCATGACCTGATTCTACACCCTGGGTTGGCTCCCGACGAGGGGACTCCCCAATTGTCAACAGCGCAGTAACGAAATTTTGTATATACGCATTCACTTATGATAGCCGGTTCTAAGTTTCACCATGATATAAAAAAAATGGAGTCGTTTTTTTTCTGTTAATCATTTTGTAATATGAATATATTATAGTCTAGAAAAAAAAATACTTTTCGGGGTTGTCTGTAAGGTTATTTATGTTTTGGTAAATAAATAAATCATTTCTACTTATAAAGAAGTACCTGCTTGAACGTGGTCCAATGTATGCTGAGTCTCAATTGCTCTCGCTAATAATTTAAGTTGTTTTATTAAATTATGTATTACTAACTAATATCAAATCTCGTGTATTATTTGCTTATGTATATATTTGTGTAGGTATGTATATATATATTTATGTATGTGTGTATGTATGTGTATGTATATATGTATATATTATGCAATGCAACGTAAGTTCATAACATCAAAAGAGTCAGCTCATCGATACCATTGATTTTATAAAATCAATGTCGATACCTTTAAACAAAAATCAGCATCCCTAGATACGGGTCTCTGACCTAGTTAGACATTTTCGTACATTTTCACCATAGGATGTGTTCAATCTCTCCTAACTCAACCATAGTATGTTAATGGTGTGTATATGACATAATTATAAAGTTATTGTGAATTAATAAATAAATAAAAAATAAATAAATTTCGTCGCTTGTGCCTTATCAAACGCATTGTTAGTATTGATGTCTCATCGGCGTTATCGCGTAAAGCATCCATTTCTTATTACAAATCGACATAGTGCGTTTGTTTCGTGTCACGGTTATTTTTCGCAACGTACATCGGACCTTTTGCATCACACGCTCACATTTGCAAGTTAATGACTCGCGCTGCTCGACGGCGAATGATCTTGCTAGCGAGCCATCGGGACGCGTTCAAACAAACGCTACTCCAATTTTAGAAGCGGGCAGAATGAGAAATGACACATATAAACGTCAAAGAGTATTTCGATTCTGCGGTCGGAAGAATATGTGTCATTTATATGTGTCACAAAGTGACTACTAGTGGCGTGCATAGAGATTGTCAAGAAAGAAAGATGTTCATAATTACTTTTTTATTTTTATTACATTACCTACATTATTCATTTTATTTAATGTAATAGAATAACAACATCTTCAGTTAATTTCTACCTACTGTTTTTTATCCATCAAACTAAATGCTGAGACTCGAATTAATTCTACAATAATACCTATGTACATACTTTAGATACATTCTTACGAGTAAGCATTCTTCTTTGCATTATTAATAGAATGAAGAATTTAATTTATCAACATTGTAATTGTAAATGTAATACAACCATGTTTATACAACTATGTATTAGTTTTTAGGACAATTAAAAATTTGATTGATTGATTGATTTGAATAGCACAATAGGATTTTAAAACTGCACCCAGTGGTTTAAACTGCACCCATCGCCGAGCGCGAGGACGTGACACAGATACAGTGAATGTTGTGTTTACTTCAATTTACCTTGGACAAAGACGGCTGCATCGTCGGCTGCTACAAACTTCACGCGGTAAATTCGTTTTATCTTATTTATAATGTCAAACAAACCGCGATAGTCTTCGATTTCATACTATATACTGAAAGCACGTACCAAGTTAGTCTGAAAAAAGCTTGTGTTTTTTTAGTGTTTGTTACTCTATAACATGAAAACCAGATAGATAACTACCATGATAGATAACTAATAATATTGGTTAAAATTATGTAATTTAAAATGTAACACCTTAACTTCTAAACGCTTGAACCGAATTAAAAGTGTGGGGTATTGTTAGGATCGTCATGTCATCCCGAGTATTATAGAGTACTTAATTATCAAAATATTAAGTAAGTAGTTGTCTAAATATCCAAATGTCAATAAATGAACATAAATATATCGTGTTTAGTGTCAAATCAAAGGTCTGATTGAGTACGTTCTGGAAATTCTAGAGTTCTATATACATATATGTATAAACTACAAATATTCCATAAAAAAGCGTAATAAAAATAATTATAAATACATAAGTTCCCGTTCTGTCACGGCAGTCGTGTTTTTTTATCCTTCTTAATATGTATACTTGTTTGTGCATGAGCTTTCTGAGCTCTGAGAGGTGAAGGTAGAGCGGTCACATTAGCTACACCACATCCCAGAAAGTAGTACGCAATAATGCTGTGGGCTAAAGCATAAAAAATAATTTCGAGCATCTTTGGAGTGACCAACAGTTACTTGCTACAGATGGGTTTAAAGGCATAAATGAGTTTCCTTACTTTAGCCAAGGTGCCGTTACAAAACATAACACTGTCACGGACAAGACAGACAGACAGACATTGCATTTTAATATATGTAGTGATAGCAGAATCACTTATAATAAGTTAATAATTAAAACACATTTTTTAAAACAAGCTTTTATTAAAATGGTCTCTCCCGAGCCAACCCTGGGTGCAGCATCCATGTTACAGCGAAACTTAGAACGGGCTATCATAATTGAATGCTTTAGAGAATTTTGTGTTTGTGCTGTTAAACGTTGAGAAGTCCCCTCGTTGGAAGACAACCCTGGGTGCAACACGTCGGAAGCCGATCCTGGGTGTAGAATCAGGCCATGCTCACAATAAAAATGTATTGTCGTCGGAGCTCAACCAACATGTAAAATTTCAGCTTCATAGGATAAGAGGAAGTGGTTTTAATTCAGCTTGCAAGTTTTGATATAATCAAACTAACAATCATTGCAAGGCCAATTAAAGCTTGTAAAAATGCTGTCACTAGGCCTTAATGCGACCTAATTTCTAGTATTTGTATTTTTGATTCTAAATCATGTTCGTCTTCGACTCAATAGATTCGAGAAACGCACTAGTGTCGCATTTGTAAGAACATTATTACAAAATCTTACTATGGCAGCGATAAATACATACATTTAGACTTAAAACCAATACAAATGACCGAATTTTTCGATAATTAGCATAAAGTCTATTGTTCGATATAAAAAAATCGGCGAATGTAGGTGACTGCGATAACCTATTGTTCGATAATCCTACTTAATATACAATTACCGATAACATTAATGTGACCCAGGCGCGGATGCAGAGGTCATGGAAGTTAGTACTTCTCCCCATAACATTACCTGTGAAAAAATACTATATAAAATGAAGGTACCTTTCGTGACTTATGTATATAATATAGGAAGAAAACAGGACAATTGCTGCGAACAAGGCCGCCAGAAGTCCGGAAACCGTACGGACCATTTAAATTTATCAGGATCATGTAATCTCAGGATCAGGTAGCCGACTTGTCATTTTAAGAAAAGATGACACCAGGTAGGTCAACACCACCCCCGCTGTTTAGAAAATCGTATATTTCCATACTCTCCCGACTCCTCGGTAATGGGTCAGAGTGCACAAACCGATTGGCTGTCACCGCCCGGTGCGCAAACTGTCCAGTAGCGCCGGGAGGCTACCCCCCCAGGGGAAATCGATCCACCGGTCGTGAGGTAGTCCTCCACGCGAGGAGGCTACTGAATAGGAGCTAAATCGTGAGTCGAACCGACCCGAGAACACGTTGGATCTTATGGCCTAAGCTGCACTAAAACTGTTCACTACCTCGCTACCACATGTCACAGCTAGAGCTGTCAACTACAACGGGCGAACTCGTCACCTCAGGGAGTTTAAACAATATTAGATCGTTCTGTCTCCCTTGAGGTAAGCGTAGAAGACTTGGGACGAGAACAGTCGACCGTCTAGTTACGCCACTCGCCCGTAAGAAGCCAACGCCTTACCGCGAGATAATCAGGTTAATCACCCAGCGGGCCGACACTCACGCCCTTACTTTCAGTTGCAACCAGATTAATCCGGTCTCCCGGCTGGTTACAGGTTCGAGTTTGTTTGTGCGGTCCTCTCCCTTACGTAGCGGTGATACGGTGTCTACCGAATCTATCGCAAACCACCGCATCATTCGTCCGGCTGTTCACGGGGTATCGGGTAGCCGATTGGTCGTTTCAAGAGCAGTTGCCGTAAGGTTAACAACTACCTCAGCTCTATAGGAGACACTACTGTTTTCAGACTCATCCGGCTGTTGGTCAGAATGCACAATCGATTGTCTGACACAGCACGGTGCAAACCGTCCACGAGCCGGCACGAGCGCCCGAAGTTAGACTTCTAGTAGAGATTGGCCCACTGGACACCGTCCTACCCTGGCTCTTCTGCGTGGAGGCCGCCAGATGAGTGTTGACTCGTGCGTTTAACCGATCCTATACTACTGGGTCTTAGTGGCCAAACTGCAACAGAGCCCATTAGCTCCCTAAATCCGCATGGCATAGATTGTCGATAAGAAAATCGATTCAAATTCAATTTGATATAATAATAAAAATTGATTATAAAGGGCCACACTGAAAATTTCCGAAATAAACAAGAAAAAAAAAACGGGTGTGTTACTCCAATTTTCGGAAAGCAGATAAGCCCACCCCCACCAACACCCCTCCTCCACCCTCACCTCCACCCCCCTCAGGCGCCAACCCTTTCCTCCCCCACTTCCAGTATTAACTCTCCCCCACCAGCATCCCCCCCCAAAACCCCCCTTCAAACCCACCCATCCCACCCCAATATTCATTGTGTCAAGTGATTATGATTGCAAATGTAGAATGTTTGTAGAATTTCAGTGGTATTAACATGGCTATTTACCAACATAATGTAGTATTTTCTTAAATACGGCGGAATTCAAACAATAGTTGTGTTGCTTGCAGGGCCGAATTTAGAGGTCTCGAGGTCCTGGGGCAACAAAACAGTGGCCGCCCCCTGGCCCCAAATTATTTCCCAATAAAATTCTCTTCCTTGAGATTTTCGATTGTATATCATCGCTTATTTCGTTTGAAGAATGCATTGACAAGAAATCCTTCATTAATTCAAAAAAGAAAGATAACGGTTGAAACAAATTTTACCATTCCATTGTTTCTGATTGGAGTGAACAAATATAGATTAATCGTTTTTTTTAAAATATATTTAAGAACAATATAATCAGAGAACATAAGAACAACTATGTTTGCACAAAGTACTGTAGGTAAAGGTAAAACAGCGAAAAAATTAAAAAGATTTTTTTTTTCGAAATCTCTATGGTGGAGGGGCGTCTTTTGTGGAGAACCCAGGGCTGTAGCCCCGGATGCCCTCTCCTAAATCCGGCCCTGGTTGCTTGTATAAGAGATATTCCAACCAAATGTGGTTTTCACCCAACGACGCATTTGTATACCTACCTAATTTTAATCCTCTAAGTCTAATATTTCGAGATTGGGGATGCCTAGGGCGCCCCTGGTAACAGATTTCAACCATAAACATTTGAACTCTTCATAATCAACATGTTTTTCGGAAATATGTTTTTCATAAGTCAGCAAAACTCGGAGTTCACGGAAACAAAATTTCCTTATTCCTCGAGTGCAAACAACATTTGCACAAAGACAAGCTTTCTTTCTTGGTCCCAGGTTATATAATGACGTAGAAGAGAAATCGAATCACCTAAAGAACATTCAATAGTTTAAACATATTATAAATAAATGGTTATTTGAATTAGGGAGGTCTAAATCCGAAAACTTGTCTTGTATAGCGTATATTATATAATGGTTGATTTTAAAGCTAATATCGTATACATATACATAAAGTATTATGCATATAATCATAGTATATGGTAAAGGTATTTCTTATTTTTCGCAATATTTTTATAATCGTATTTATATAATTGTATTCTAATATAAATATATTTATACCATAATATATTTATTATTTATTATAATCGAATTTAGGTATCTATGTACTTACCATATTATTACATAAATATGATGTGGCAAATACATTGTAATATTTATACTGATTATTATATTATATTATAAATTAAATTTTAATTAGGTACATTTACTATTTCTAAAAATAAAACGTTAGTCAATTTAGTTCTTTATAAATTAAATCGCTAATTTTAATTGTTTACTCTGACCTGCCTAGATACAGGACATTACTGTCCTAGTTAGGTGGGCACTGACCGTTTGCTACATTTGCGTGTAAAAAATTTCCGAGTTACTTTATAACATTGGTAATAATGTGGCTATATGTATAAAAAATATGAATAAAGTACTAAATAAATAAATAAATAAAATATTCTTCGACAGCCTCTTCTAGCGATGTTAAACAGTTGACTGCGTAAAGGGTTCCTATTTTTTTGGGAACAAGAAGAAGTCACAAAGTGCCAAGTCGGGACTGTATGGACGATGGCTCCACAGCCTTCTAACAGCTAAATGTTTCTCTAGTATATATTGATCCTGATGATAGATGATAGATCCGAATCTGATGATAGATCACATTCCTGTCTGTTTGGGAGTTAATGGGCCCTTGCTGAGTTGGCCACGAAGACCCATTTTGTTCTGGGTTGGTCACACTCACGGGTCACACTCATACGGCGGCCTCCACGCATGAAGTGCGAGCCCGGATAGGACTTTGGCCTTTGACACTCGGGATGAAATAGAGATTCTAACATTACCACAAACTTCTAAATCAATTCAAGTGTTTAGAAGTTATAGTGGTATATAGATGGTATATAGATGAATCCTAAACACATAACACTCAATTCTTTGGACATTCGAGGAAAATGGGAAGGAAAAAGGTTTTTTTTGTGGAAGATTTCAAATGTTTTCTGAGTCACGTTTAAAACGCGTTATACTTGGCGCGGTTCTCACATTTTCGGCAAAGAATTCCAAAGACGGGCTCCATATACGGTGAAAGAGAATGAGAAAAAGTTACTGATGTGACCAATAAATAAAATAAATAAGTAATGTTCCTAAGAATGCTTGTCAAGCTTCGCGTCGCGGGCTGGGAGGGGATCGTAAACCGCAGGAAATATGCATTAAAAAAAATATAATTCCATAGGTCTAATCATCAATCAATCAACGATAAATCATAAATCAATCAATCAATCACCAGACAATCAATCATCAACACAATTACATTTAATTAACGTGACTCCCTGGTATAAAACTACAAAATTAGCCATTTTTGGTATATATTAAAAAAAAAAGCATATTTCCTTCGGTTTACGATCCTCTTCCCAGCCTTGACAACTATGCTTGATTGTCTAGAGAGCCTTTTACCCCTTCGGGCTTTTTTTTGCATCTTTAGCCCATTCGTAGTAATTTTCACCGGTTCGCCAACCCCTGAGTTAGACCAAACTCTCGTATTCGGCCTTGTATACGGTCTAAAGTATCGAAAAATCTTGATATTTGCTTAGTGTACACCGTGAATATCGTTTCCGTGTTGCGCATGCGTAATCCAAACACGTGCGTGTTAAAAAATAACATTATCATGTAAGTCACGGATTGGTGGGAGTATTGCATTTGTTTGGTCAACGTCTATAGCGCGGCGACAATACTAAGTAGCTCAGCATTTGCGCAAATTTAAAACTGCTCTGAAGGATGTAATGTAATACGCATTGTAATGGGACTGATGCTGATCAATGTGTGTCATGAAATCCTTTCGATAAAGTATCCAGACAAGGTTACTTCCCTGACTTTTGATAATAACAATGTATAAAATCGAAGACTATCGCGGTTTTTTGACATTATAAATAGGATAGAAACGAATTTACCGCGTGAAATTTGTGCTAAAAATTTCCTACCGCGTGCTACAAATTTCACGCGGTAAATTCGTTTCTATCCTATTTATAATAATAATGTATTTTTTATTTTTGCTTTACCGGCCCACTAACCGACGAGGAGATAAAGCATTGTGAATGAGCTAAAAAAAAGTTAGAGATCAATACGAATACGTATTTAAGACCCCCCTTCCCCCTCCGAGACGATTGACAAATTTCAGACTGAAGTCCGTCTGTGAAGAAGAAGTCTGTCTGTGGATCGATTTTTCTTTCTTCAGAATTTTAAAACCTCTATGGCAGGACTTCCCAACCGGTGGGGTGTGCCCCCCCCCCCCCGGGGGGGCGTAGAGAGATCTTAGGGGGGCATGAAGTAGTGCAAATTAAGACTGAGCAGCGAAATCGTCTTGCAGTCGATAATGATTTAAGGATAGCTCTGTCAAAAACAGAACCTGATATCGACCAACTGGTTCAAAAAATGCAGGCGCAAACATCCCATTAATAAATAATAAATAGTGAGAAATAAATATCGTAAATATAATTTGTGTTTTTTATTGAAGCAATGAAGAAAACTATAGGGGGGGCATGTTTTTTTTATAATCGGGGGGGGGGGCACCATGCAAAAAAGGTTGGGAAACCCTGCTCTATGGTATATAGACCAAGGGAAGAATAAAACAAAAAAAAAACGTGTGGCACTCGGGGACTGCCGCGGTAAAGCTATTGCATAGCATTTTTAACAACTTATGCAATTATAATTATTTATTTATTTTATTTTTTCTGATATCAGATAACTGCGCTTTATCGGAAAACGTTGAAATTATTCCGAATCATTTGCGGCTGCGGTAGCAAATGATTCGGAATAATTTAAACGTCTTCCGATAGAGCGCCGCGCACGAATTTTTTATTCGATAAAGCAAAAAAAACCGGATTATTCGAAAAAAATCGTAGATAAAAAGATAGATAATTAAATTATCTTTAAAATGGTGCAGGTTTCATAATAATACGCCAGATAGTGTTTGCGTAGTAGTCGTTTTTGTGTTCGGTTAGACCTAATTTCACAAATTAATTACACTATGTAATATAAACAAAATCTACAATATTCAAAGCTGAGAATATTAGGAAAATGGTCTTGTTTAACATATATTTTTTTCGAATCGTAAGCAGTACTCGTTTAGACGTAATTATCAGTTTAAAATCATTAATTTTCGTTAAGAAATTTCTTCATTCGGTCGCCGCGCTGGCCTAGGCCCGCGATAAAAGCTATGCAATAGCTTAAAAAAACAACTTTAAAATTATTTATAAGTGCAGCAGCCCATGTCATAGTGATATTTAGAAAGAGCTATCACAATTGAAAGCGTATATAAAATTTTGTGTCTGTGCTGTTGACCGTTGAAGAGTTTCCTCATTGTAAGCCAACCCTGGATGTCGCAGTCCTGTCTCGCTGAATTGAAAAACGGGCTGTCGTAATTGAATGCAAATACAAAATTTCGTGTTTGTGCTGTTGACCGTTGAGGAGTCACCTCGTCGAGAGCCAACCCAGGATGTAGAATCAGGACATGCTTACCATAAAAAAATGCATTGACAACTTCATATGTTAATATTTGAGAATTTCTCGCATTTCCTCATGGATCCCATCATCAGAACAGGATTTTGTTAAAAATGGGACCAATCTGTAAGCATATCCTTTCAAATAAAAAAAATACGTGTGTCACTCGGGGACTGCCTCGGTAAAGCTATTGCATAGCATTTTTAAAAACTTATGCAATTAAAATTATAAATTTATTTTATTTATTTTATTTTTTCTGATATCAGATAACTGCGCTCTATAGGAAAACGTTCAAATTATTCCGAATCATTTGCGGCTGCGTGCGGTAGCAAATTATTCGGAATAATTTAAACGTCTTCCGATAGAGCGCCGCTCATGAATCTTTTATTCGATAAAGCATAAAAAACGGATTTTTCGAAATAAATCGTAGATAAAAAGATAGATAATTAAATTATCTTTAAAATGGTGCAGGTTTTATAATAATACGCCAGATAGTATTTATTGCGTGGTAGTCGTTTTTGTGTTCGGTTAGACCTAATTTCACAAATTAATTACACTATGTAATATAAACAAAATCTAAAATATTCAAAGCTAAGAATATTAGGAAAATGTTTTTGTTTAACATATATTTTTTTCGAATCGTAAGCAGTACTCGTTTAGACGTAATTATCAGTTTAAAATAATTAATTTTCGTTAAGAAATTTCTTCATTCGGTCGCCGCGCTGGCCTAGGCCCGCGATAAAAGCTATGCAATAGCTTAAAAAATAATTTTGGGTTAAGTACTGCCGCAAGGGGGATAAATTTTAGGTGTTCGAGCCTTTTTATGGTAAAAAGTGAAAGTGATTTCTGTTAGGGGCTCTTTACACGATCAAGCATGCTTGTCAAGCATTGCCTCACGGGCTAGGCAGGGATCGTAAACCGTAAGAAACATTCAAATATATATTTTTTAATATTTACTAAATATGCCTAATTGTGTAGTTTATACCAGGGAGTCACGTTAATTAAACGTTATTGATTGATGAATGACGTGACTCCCTGCTATAAAACTACAAAATTGGGCATTTTTAGTAAATATTTAAAAAAAATTGCTGCGACGCGATGCTTGACAAGCATGCTTAATCGTCTAGGGAGCCCCTTACAGGGAAACATTTAGTACTTTATAAAGGAAATATACACAAAAAAAATTGCTTCAAAGTGAGTGAAAGTGAAATAATCACGTGAAAATACGAATAACTACATACACATACATACATATTAAATTAACATTAAGTCGTGGTTTCTTTTTGTAGATATTCTGCAACTGTTTGATTTTAAGAACATAGGAAGGATTTAAATTTTGTAACTCTCCTTACACGAAACAGTCTTTTTGAGAATTTTTTACCGAATTTAATCTATGGTTTATCGCTAGATACTTGGTTGCTAAATAAATATCCGCTTACATGCTTACATCATGCCCATGACTGATGATGTCCTCCTCATCGTGATCCGACGACGGCGACCTCTTGATTGACAGGACTTCTTCGAAGATGCGCGCGGAAGTGACTCGTGAATCCCAGTTTGTTTTTGAAGGTCCGATTACAACAACTACAGTAGAGTTCACCGCAGTTGTTGTAAGTGTATGTGTACGTGGGCTTCGGACGAGTTTTGCGCTGTTGGCGGTTTGAGTCGAGGTTTACAAGCCGGGCTTCCTCAAACTCTTTAATTTTTGTGGTCACCGTGGAGCGCCACTCGCTGCGTTTGTGAGCAGCCCTCTCCCAGCTCTCGGGTGGAATACCACTGGCGGTTAGGTGCCTTATTAGTACATCTTTGTAGCGTCCGCCGACTTTGCGTGCGCCTTTTGAGAGTTGGGCATAAAACACGGCTTTCGGGAGGCGGTCGTCTTTCATACGCACTACATGCCCACACCACCTCAGCTGAGCTTTCATGAGCATAGCTTCCATGCCCTGCATTTTCGTCCGTCGTAACACTTCTGTGTTTGACACACGGTCTTCCCATGTTATCCTCAGGATGTTTCGGAGACACCTCATGTGGACGACGTCTATTTTTTTAATATCTTTCCTGTAGAGGCACCATGTTTCGGATGACTAGGGCCCATGACTACGAGTATATAGAAGTGTGGTTCGTTTTTATTTTCAACAGAATTTCAAAACCTCCCTTTACGGAGAAGGCGTCCTATAGTGTATAGATCAAGTGAAAAATAACATTAAAAAAATATTTTAATATTTTTTCGTTAAGTACTTCCGCAAGGAGGATGAACTTTGGGTGTTCGAGCCAGTTTGTGACAAAAACTCGAACTCGAAGTGATTTGTGTTGCAGGAAAACAGGCATTTAGTATTTTATAATGTTGATATGAGAGAGCACATACTTGTAACCATTTTGTTACAATAAAAAAATCAGATACATTTACCACCTTCTTGTTAGAATCAAATCAAGAAAAACCTTGAAAACCGTCAAAATTATAGTGGACGGTGGTTGCGCGCAAAGTATCTTTTGCATCTATGCAATATTAAAGATATTAAAAATAACAATATATTTAAAAAGTCCTTAAAAAAGTTTCTTTTAGAAAATATTTTTTACACCTTTGAAGAATACGTACAATTCACCAAGAACGGCTAACGAAAGTATTGTGTAAAATCGAAAATTAAATATGTATAAATAACTATTTATAAGTTTTGAAGAAGATAACCTAAACTTGAAACTTGAAACATACAATGTAACGATTTTAAATGAAATGATTATAAATTGTATTTCCTTTTCTAAATTTTAAATTTTTTAAATTTTATTTGTTTTAAGTGAATGCGACTAAATATTATTATTGTGATTTGATATTTTTAAATGATATTTTAATTTAAATTTTAATCGTTTAAATTACACTAATTTTATTTCTTATTCTTTTAATTTAAGTTATTTCTCATGCTTTCAATTATTATTACCTGTTATTTTAGTATTTTTCTACAATCTGTAAAGATTTTTGAAAATAAACAACTTTAACTTGAACTTGAACTTGAACATCAGCATTTAATTAGTATATGTGGATCTTCGATTTCACTGACAGATGTTGACTCCGAAGAAGAAGAAGAACTACTTCAACGCTGCCAGTACTGCGTTCGCTCAAAAATGCCTACCCGTCGCTAGTTTATAATCATCCCTGCAGAAATCACCCTCTTTGGGTGGAGCCATCAAACAAAAAAGAAAGATATAATCATCCGCCGCGCGGTCACGACGACTGCACATATATTCTTGTTCCTGCACATATATTCGCGCCTTACGCAGACACAAAAGTCCTTTGGATATTTGAGCTATAAGCTCTTTAACCAGCTACCACTCTCCACAAGAAAGATGGAAACAAAGGCGTTTAAAAGATTTATTAAACAAAAGCTACAATCCACACATGCTTTCTATAAGCTGGGGGATTTTTTTGAGCATGCCAATTCCTTCAAATGGGAATAACATTAATATGTAACTTTCAGGTACCTCATTTTAGTTCTTATTGTTTAATAATAATATTATGAATTTAATATTTAATATGTAGATTACAATGTGTAATGTAACATACCTGATCATATACATACGTTGTTTTTTCCAATTTTGTTTTGATACTTCCTATTGTGTGATTATTTTTTGTATAAAGTACTTGATGACTATTAATATTCTTATAATAATCTATTTTATATGTATACTCATGTACATGGATTCAGCTCTATTTTTTTTTTTTTTTTTATTTGTCTGCCGTGTAAAGCCGACTTTAGTCAACGCTATTGTCGAATTAATATTTATGCTTTAATCGTTTTATATCTACATTTAAACTGACGAATTCTAATATGCGATAATTAGCTTTAAATCATAATTCATGCTTTTATTGTATATTCTGAATAAATAAATTGAATACTGAATACTGAATACTGAATTCTCAGAGGTTTTGCATACTCCCGCGACTCTGAACCGCTTTATTTATCGCTTTATTTTTATCGCCTTCTTGAACCGCTCCGCAAAATCATAATTAAAACTCCGCGAAGGAATAATCCGCGTCGAGTGAGTCGTGTGTGAGGCATTGTCGAAGAGACTTGCGTGAAAAATCCACCAGCAGGCACCTCGAGGGTCCGTAGCAGTGCTGGGACTTCAGCTAGGCGAGGATCATCATCACAGGTCAGTCGGTATTTTACAGACATATATATGATTACGTGTTGATGTTGAGGGATTTGCGCGCATCGATTTTGTCTCAATTTGTAAAGTACCCGCATATTAGAATATATTTATTTATTTTAGTATAATTTATTTACGGTTATGATCCCGCCGTTGTTCAACTATTTACACGTTGAACAACCAGACGGTAATCACGTTTGGTGTTAAACTATCTCCATATGGTCCGCAGACACAACCACAACATATTAAATTTTTAGGTATCCATTTAGATAGTAAACTCCAATGGTTAACTCTTCTTCTTCTTCTTCTTGTTGCTTTATGGCAATCACCGATAGTCGGTGCTTTTCTGCCAAGTCGTTTTCGGAGGGCATCTAAGTTAGTTTCACATGCACAGTTACATGTATAAGACGGCACAATACTGAAACAAGGGATACTAATTTATAGAAATGTAGGTACATATAGCATAAAACATGGTTATTGGGGATGATACAAACAAGGAAAGGGTGTGAAATAAGCTATTATACTATACAGAAATATTATTAAGGGTAATAAATTTACATATTACTTTATAAATTTTGGGAGAGTTGAGGGATAACAAGTGGAGAACACATAGAGGGAGTTGGATATATACTTATATATATACTTGGATATATACTTTACAAGGTCTGGGATAAAACTCGGATAATTATTGAGGATGGGACAGTTAAAAAATAGATGGTCCAGCGTGCAATCTTCGTGTCCACAATCGCATTGCGGAGACGCGAGAACATTAATACGGTGGAGGTGCGATGGGGTGGAGCAATGTCCGATCCTCATGCGGCAGATTATCGAAATCTCTTTCCGACTAAAAATGGTTAACTCATTTGGATGTATTGAGCGGAAAGTTAGGTAGTGCCACGTTTGCCATTAAAAGAAAATAAAGTTGTGCAGCTTTGAAGCCGCAAAGTATGTATACTTTGCCTATTTCCATTCCTTACTAAGTTATGGTCTCATGATTTGGGGAATGGCGCCAAATTCGGTAAGAATCTTTAGGCTGCAAAAAAGAGCGATTTGAAATGTATTTACAATACCATCGCTAACATATTTCAGGACAAATTTCATTGAATCCGGTATCATGACATAGAATTCCGCTTATATCAGCACCACTCCAACTAATTCGGATTTTCATTCGCATAACACGCGGAACAAACAATACTTAGGTCCTTACAAAATGCGACTACTTAAGATTAGAAATAGTTTTTGTATCAGTCCAGTACTGAAGCTAAAGTCCTAAATATCCAACAACTTTTTGTGAAGAATATACTGCTTGATTTCCATAGAAACAAACACCTAAAACCTAGAAGCCAGCAAACGCGTAATACAAGAAATGCAGAAAAACAAAACTATCTAATTCCACATGTTAAAACGACGTTTGCTCAACGACAAATTTATTTTCTGGGAACTAAAATTTATAACTGTATTGATGAAAAGACTAAAAACATAAAGATAATAAGAACGTATAAACAGAAAATCAATTCCTGGATATTAGAGTTGGGCCCATCAAAATTAAACGACGAATTACTGATCATTGCTGTTTGAAAGGTTATGTATGTATTTTTATGTATGTTTGTATATATATATATATATATATATATATATATATATATATATATATATATATATATATATATATATATATATATATATATATATATATATATATATATATATATATATATATATATATATATATATATATATATATATATATATATATATATATATATATATATATATATATATATATATATATATATATATATATATATATATATATTTTCAAATTGAAATTATGTTTATTACTAAATAAATGAAATGATAAAATAATGAAAGGGCACTTATCTGGTCTGTGGTGACCAGGAGTGACTCCACGCCTTATTCTTCTCTTCCTTCAGCGCTTGCTAGGTGTTTCCTGCTGTGGTATTGGAACCTGATCAAAATGGTAGCGGCAACACAACAATGCGAGACGAGAATGAATGCTGGAAAATAATAGGCGATTAGTGTTTCTTAAATATTAATGATTGTTATAAAATGTATATCAATATTTCGGCTCAGCCGTCGTCAAGATATGTGACATTTCTGAAATCGAACAATTCGTTGAAAATTTAAATTCAAGGAATCGAACAAAAAGAAATGGATTAATAATATTTTACACGATTTAGTTAAGGTACCATAACCAACCGTGCAAAACGTTATTTTAAATGAATGATTATAAATTAAAATAAAAAGCATTTGATGATTATGATAATATGATAAACCTTATTAATTTTGCCTATTGAGACCGGAACCTTTGCAAGCGCCTAAAATATAAATATAAGCTAATTCCCAAGATTTGACGTCCCTTTCCTTTGCATTATCACCCAGGCATTTTATTATTTTAACTTTAAAACATTGATCAAAAGATAAATTATGCGCCCTGGCATGTAAAGATATTGGGAGTTGGCTTTCATTTCCTACACTAGCCCTATGATTATTTAGTCTAATATTAAGTGGTGTTGTTGTTTCACCGATATAAAAGGCATCACAAGTCCTGCACAGAAGTTGATATACTATATTTTTTGAAATACAACTGCAATGAAAGGGAACCCTGTAACTATTAGTAGTATTTGGACTGGTAAAAAAAGGACTTAGATCTAACAGAGGACAAGTTTTACAACGTGGACGACCGCAAGGTTGAAGGCCAAAAGTATTATTACCAATATATATATATATATTATATATATATATATATATATATATATATATATATTATTACCAATATATATATATATATATATATATATATATATATATATATATATATATATATATATATATATATATATATATATATATATATATATATATATATATATATATATATATATATATATATATATATATATATATATATATATATATATATATATATATATATATATATATATATATATATATATATATATATATATATATATATATATATATATATATATATATATATATATATATATATATATATATATATATATATATATATATATATATATATATATATATATATATATATATATATATATATATATATATATATATATATATATATATATATATATATATATATATTATGTATGTTTATGTTATTACATTATATTATATGTATATTTATATATTTATGTATGTTTGTATATATTTATCTAATATATATATTTATAGATATTATAGCTAGTAAATATTTTGTTTAGTTATATGTAGTTACCTGATATGACGTGCTTATCATTGTCATTATACGTATTGTAATTAGCTCATCTAGATACAGGCCTTAGTTGACCTAGTTAGATGAGTTTTAGGCAGGTGCCAAACACGATGTGACGGTTTCTCTGAACTGTTTATGTTTGATTCTTGAACTTGTTTGGTATAATTAGTCGTAACCATTGTAATAAGTACTTATAAATAAATAAAATAAATAAATATTTTCTATAACAAGATTCCATTGTGCATCAAGGGTATTGGAGACGTTCAATTTAAGAAAAAGGTCTGGGATATGCTTATTATTTGTTGTGTGGGGCTTTTTTAAGGTCTTTATGAGCCTTGTAAGACTGCAACTATTGCTGATCTATTATTATGCTTATAAAGAACCCAATGTATTCTGTTAAGGACTTTGGCAGTATTGAATTGCGTACATTTGGTCCTTATTACTGATGCACTGATTTCGATTGATGTCGAGGACTTTCGCTACATCCTGAATGTTATGCATATGTACCGTTCCGTCATGGCTGCACGCTTCCAAGTTTCGGCATTCCCTATGTGATCTCAAGGTTTTGTTTATTAACTATGTTATAATTGCAGTGGCCGTGGCGAGATCTGTTTCGCCAGTAGATCGACGTGAGAATTACCATTCGTCGATCGATCGGATTGCATCACGACGGCCGATAGTCGTTTTACTTAAAGCCGACGTCTAGAAGGCCGCCGGCCAGAGAGATGGTATGCCACCGGACGACGCACGCGCCGCGCACCGCCGCCGCAACATGTCAAAAAGACCGCTCCGTCTGCCAACGCTCCTGATTGCGATTTTCGCGGTCTGCGCGTCCGGCGCCGGCGCTCCCGACAACAAAACCGACGATCTAGCGACGGCGACCAACGACAACAACACCTGCGATGAAAGCGAATACGCCGCTGTGTGTGATAATAAGTTCAACGTGAGTGCTTCTATAGTGATACGCGAAGAAACTGTACCAGCAGCGACGATAGACTTAGTAAAACTGTGGAACGATTTCCCAAAAGTGATAATTCCGACGAATGCTTCGAGTGAACGATGCAGATTGGATGTTTCACGATTGTTAAAAGGAATACAAAATTTAGAATTATGGGCGCTGAAAAGTAAGTGTCTTCATATGTATTTTTTAATTTATTTTAATAATTTATTGGTAATAATATTTTACTCATTACAAAAAAAAATGGTACAAACAGTAATATTTTACATTGTTTCGCGAAACAGATTAGATGAGATTTGTGTGGATTTTATCATCCCACTAGATTTTATGTTTGTTCTGAAGTGATTTTAGTATTTAGTAGTTCTGAAAGTATTTTACCGTAGTATTTTAACCCTTTAATCCCTGGGTGGCCACGCACGCCGATCGGCGTTTTTGGTATTATCTGTATTATATCCGTATTTATTCAATTATCGGCTATATTTCTCCCTCCACTGCGGTAAAATCCTGTCATTACAGCCTACCCTTGAATAAGCCACTGTTATAAATTAGCTAGTATGCTTACACACACCTTTTACAGGTTAAGGATCATGGGACATAACTTGATCATGGGATAATTTATAAAACGATGTGTCTCATAACTTCAACATCGTTTTATAAATTATCGAATACGATATATTTATATATTATATGTTATCCATATTATTGAGACATCAGAATCTTAATATTAGAAAAACAAATTAAATTAGGGGTTAAAAATCATATTTTTTCAAAATGTCGCAAATATGACAAACGAATTCTGGTGATTTTAAATAAATAAATAAAATATTTATGCCGACTTTAAAATTCGATTTTTTCTTTTAATACGTATGATTTCTGAGTAAAATAATCAAATTTTGGAAAAAGTTGCAACTTTGCATCTTTACGGACCCACAGGGACACTTTTGTCCCATCAATTTATACAAAATCTATTGAACCAATTTTCACAGAACTTGACATGCATGTTATTTACATCGCCCTTTAACAGTTTTATGCATGAAAAAAAAACCACCGCAAAGCCCGTCCTCAAAGGATTAAACACAGTGCTTCACTTTTATCTCTTTTTTCCATTCATCCAGATCGTTCATTATTTTTTAAAAACTAAAAAAGATTTATTTAAATTAGTAACCTACTAAGCGACTAATATTAAAAATATAAATAGGTAGATAAATAAATGTATAAATAAATAAACAAATAAATTGACCAACAATTTAAATATGCTTATAAGGCATACAAGGGATACAAATTGAATCAGTTCGATTCAATTTTCAATATTCGGATTCCTAAAATAACAGATAAATTCAATTCATTCTGTTTCAATAAAATCTTAACAGATTGTAGACACTAAGCCTATATATAAATATTTTAATGTCAACGTAAAATAATGTAAAAAAAGTGTAAATATAAATCAAGAAAAAAAACTGCATTTGGTTTTATACTTCAAGATTTCTTTCTATAAGTCAAAAAGGCGAAATGTCCGCATTTTATTACAGGCGGGCGCTTCCTTATTAGCATTTTGATAGACTTGAATAAGTTTGCATAATTATCTACGTAGGAATTGATGACATAATATTAGGATAAATTAGTTCATAGTTTGTCTTGAATTAGTAATTAAGAAACAACTTAGGTTCTTATTTTACTTACACATATAACTTTATTTATATTAGTTAATCGAATTTTACATTATTTTCGATCATATAATGGAATCGCATTTTATTTATTATATTATCTTTTAATATTTTTTATTATAATAAATTTTTTTTTGAAGACCACATTTTAGGGCAATTTAGTGTTATTAGCTTTTTATTAAAACTTGTACATTTGTAAGCAATCAAGCAAACTTGATTGTAATATTAGAGTCCTGTCCACCCTAGAACGGGTTAGTCCCAGTTCGGTGACAGAATCAAATAAGCAAAAGGTTAAGGTTTTGCCATTCGGCTCCTGTTATTTTTCTAAGCAAATCAATCTTTTATAGTAATTAATTCTTAAAATAAAAATACGTGTGGTACTCGGGGTCTGCCGCGGTAAAGCTATTGCATAGCATTTTTAACAACTTATGCAATTATAATTATTTATTTTATTTTATTTATTTTATTTTTCTGATATCAGATAATTGCGTTCTATCGGAAAACGTTGAAATTGCTCCTAATCATTTGAAGCTGCGGTAGCAAATGATTCGGAATAATTTGAAAGTCTTCCGATAGAGCGCCGCGCACGAATTTTTTATTGGATAAAGCAAAAAACCGGATTATTCGAAAAAATTCGTAGATGAAAAGATAGATAATTAAGTTATCTTTAAAATGGTGCAGGTTTCATAATAATACGCCAGATAGTATTTGCGTAGTAGTCGTTTTTGTGTTCGGTTAGACCTAATTTCACAAATTAATTACACTATGTAATATAAACAAAATCTAAAATATTCAAAGCTAAGAATATTACGAAAATGTTCTTGTTTAACATATATTTTTTTCGAACCGTAAGCAGTACTCGTTTAGACGTAATTATCAGTTTAAAATCATTAATTTTCGTTAAGAAATTTCTTCATTCGGTCGTCGCGCTGGCCTAGGCCCACGATAAAAGCTATGCAATAGCTTAAAGGCTATGCAATAGCTTAAAGGCTATGCAATAGCTTAATAAATAAAATTTAATGCTAGTACACAAAATGTAGTTACAATAATGACACTGAAGTAAAGAAATAGAACATTTGAGGTACAACAGTTTAAGATCCACAGCTCAAGTAACAAACACAGAAAAGATGGAAAATTTAAAAAATTAAAGAGTAATCCTAGGCCGATTTATATTAATAAATATCGAAAATATTTTAATGGAGTTAAATAATAAATATTTACCCCATATTATATATGACGATCACAGAAAAAAAGGACTGTCATTTTTTGGGTGAATTGAGTTAATGATAATACGTGAAAGCCCGACTAGTATACTATCGTATACTATTTAAACAGGAAAGAAACGGACCCGTCATAATTATATAAAGCTTTGAAATGGAAAGATATTCCTCATTTATAACCGTTTTTTTGTGACATTTCCTTTTTTCTGCAAAAAATGACTGTTGTCAGTTTATTTACCTATATTTAAATGAACGTTTCACTTTTCCATTTTTTATAGGTACTTATTTATAAACATATTACTCATCACTTGGATTTATATGAAAAAGCTATACGGCAGTGATTTCAAATTATTTACTGTTCAAATTTGCGTGCGCGTGCATGCAATGCGATTATCTCATAACGTTTGTTTGTACAAATGTGTTTAGGGTTCATATATGTATGTTTTCTGTTTCCTTATTCCACTACAACTTCTACACTTGAACCGATTTAGACGTATTAGGTACTGTTAGAACCGTTATGTCATCATGAGTATCATGATGAATTTAGTTATGTAAGTCATTTATTTTTAGACTTACACTCTAGCTTTAATATTCAAGGGTGAATTGGATTCATCTGTAATGCCCTTGAATACTATTTGAAACTAATAAATAATATATAATAATCATAGGGTATCTTAACTGTCTAAATATCAAGTAAGTAGTTGTCTAAATGTACAAATTTTAAGAGCTTTCATAACCTACTGACTTAGAAATTAACACAGGGATATGTTATTTTAAAAATTGCATTTTAAAAATCATAAATCCATTTTAGTTAGTTTATCGAAATTTCTCCGGGTTTAATATTACAGATATAGAAGACTGAAAGATATCAAAGACTGATTTCCGTCAGAAAACGGAAGTTAAGAAGCATCGGGCGTGGTCAGTATTTGGATGGGTGACCGCCTGAATACTGCGACGAGATGTTAAAAAACCGACCGCCAGTAAAATAATTTTCGTTAGACATTAAGGTGGGACGTTACAGTAAAGGATTTCATAGTTTAAAACAAGGGTTACTAAATAATACTATAATTAGTTAATACAACGAATTGTATTATTTAATACAAGAAGTTTTTATTTTCATTTTCATACCTATTATTTTGATAATAATAATAATAATAATAATAAACTCTTTATTTTAAAATAGAAAAGGCAAATTTATTGCCTTGCGGAAATGTCTATCCGTTAGCTTAAGTTTTAAATATGCTTATTGCGTTGGCTACATAAAAGAACAATAAAAATTAAAGCGATAAAAAAGAAACAAACAGAGAACTAGGAAGAAAAAGATAATAAAACACGGAAAATAATTTACTAAAATTAAATAAATGATTCCTTTGTATTATAACACCTTTTATATCTGACATTTATAAAAAAAGTATTAAAAATATTGTCCTTTCAATACTTTTATATTTCTTTATTTGGATCGAATGAAGGATTGGTTAAATTAAAAAAAAATACATCGAAGAGAATTAGAGAAAGACACAGCTCTAATATAGATTCGTTTCACTCAATTTACCACATTATTGCGCAATAATAATAAACCATCATTATTAGAACATTCGGGTCACAAAAGTCATTAACGTACATAAACAAAATGGCGAATATTTCAGTGATCGACTCAACTGCGAAACTTCCGTCCGGTATATTGCATGGAAACATAAATCAATATGGGGATTTCGACCAATGCTTGAGTGTGAAAGGAAAATATTGCTTGACAAATTTGCAAATATCCTTTAGAGGAAATCCATTTGATTTGCCTGAATTTGATGCTTTGATTCAAGCTCACTACGCCATGAGAAGCAATATGACTGATGTAAGTATGCCATTATTTAATTTCATTGTGATAACTACTGTTATTTACTTTTATTGTGGTGGCTAACTTCAGAAAGGATACGATTTTTTTATCGTTACAAAAACACTCAAAAATAGTGTACTGAACAATATTATTAGGAATATATGCAGTATAGGAACCTTTCTCAAAAATCGAGAAAAAAATATATGCTATTAGTATTAGATTCCTATTGTAAATAGGATAGAAAACGAATTTACCGCGTGAAATTTGTAGGACCCGACGTTTCGGTGACGTTGCAGCCGCCGTTGTCTAGGGTAGACTGAAGAGCTGTCAGTCCGTTGTTTTGCGGGTAGGCCGCATACCGCTGCCGCTACTGCGTAAGTTATAACGGTGGTGGGGGGCCGGGCTCGGAGCGCGGGAATTTTGAAAACCCGTCTTGCACACAACACTCACTGTATCCTGTTTTACGTCTTTGCGTTCGGCGTTCGGCGGCGGGAACATACAAACTCTCTTCTACGTGGAACCCTCTTCTTAAAATGTTCCCGCCGCCGAACGCCGAACGCAAAGACGTAAAACAGGATACAGTGAGTGTTGTGTGCAAGACGGATTTTCAAAATTCCCGCGCTCCGAGCCCGGCCCCCCACCACCGTTATAACTTACGCAGTAGCGGCAGCGGTATGCGGCCTACCCGCAAACAACGGACTGACAGCTCTTCAGTCTACCCTAGACAACGGCGGCTGCAACGTCACCGAAACGTCGGGTCCTACAAATTTCACGCGGTAAATTCGTTTTCTTTCCTATTTATAATGTCAAACAACCGCGATAGTCTTCGAATTTATAGATTCCTATTAATCTAGATTCGATCATTGTAATGTTATGTAAATGTGAAAGAAAAAATCTTCGGAAGCGTAAAACTTCGAGAAAAAAAAATTTAATTTACACACAAAAAAAAATAATTACTGTCAGTTTTAAAGATTGTTTAAAAAAAACTAACCTAATCTACTGCCATATAGGTGTTTACGTATAATAAAAAAACTAAATTCCCTATCGAAATGTATTGGTTTGACGCCTTTTTAATGCCTATATCTCGTTTATTTATTGAGACCGAATATAGATTATTTCAGATGCGGAATCAACTTTATGAATATAGTCAGGTGACGTTAAAATAACAAAAATATAGATCAGGTTCCTATAATGCAGTAATACCTATTATTAGATAGTCCTGTTCTCACTTGTAGATATTGGGTTTGTTTCATTTAACCAAGCTTAAAATTGAATCATGATGATTGATAAAAAGTAGTGACCAATTTTTGATTTTAAAATTGTTACGTTTTAACAGCAAAGACAAAAAGTTAGCTTTTACCATCAACATGAAACAAATGCGTCAATTTTTGCAATACGTATTAGAGTTAGAGCTCTGTAGAAGAGGAAAAATTAGTATTATGTTACTTTCCAATTTCTTATCAATATCCATTTTAATAATTTATGATACATGGCAGGTGATTTCATGATTGCCGCAAAAGAATCATGATTTTATAAAGTTGTTAAAGCCAGGAATACTGATACAAAACGACCTCATTTTGCAGTAATCTTGCATAAGCCAATCGATTGTGCACTCTGACTAACAGTCGGGGGAGTCTGGAAGCAGTACTGTTTCCTATAGAGCGGGTGTGGTTGCGGACCTTACGGCGACTGCTCTTGAAACGACTGTCACATACCCGATCCTGGGTGAACAGCCGGGCAAAGGATGCCGTGGTCCGCATTAGATTCGGTATACACCGTTTCACTGCTTCGTAAGGGAGAGGACTGCGCAAGCGACCTCGAACTCGTAACCGATCGAGAGACTGGAGTAATCTAGTCGCAATTGGAAGTAAGGGCGTGAGTGTAAGCCCGCTGGGTAACACTCCTGGTTAAGGTGTTGGCCTCTTACGGGTTTGTAGCGGAGCTTGACGGTGGATTGTTTTATTCAAGTCTTCTGTGTCTGTGCTCACTCCAGAGAGATAGAACGACCAATCGTTAAAACTTTCTGAGGTGACGGGCTCGCCCGCTGTAATCGACACCCCTAGTTGCAGTAATGTTGTGTAATATTGTAAGAAGATCGATTTGAAAATACCACATTTCACAAAATTGACAATCGTTTCTTTTCTACAGTAACAATAAAACAATAACACGGGTTCGAATCGTTCTGTCCACGTTCCGGTGTACACGTCAAATCGCTTAGTTTTCTTGTAATTCTCATCGCAGTGGCATCTAGACGGCATGAATTGATGATTTTATTCGGTGATATGTTAGTAGTGATTCCTCGCAAACAACTTATTAGTACAGAAAACATTTTTTTGTATTTTGTCCTTTTTACATAGCTAAAAAAACATCTCTTGTATAGAGTTATTCAGTTTTTCCATGCGCTGAAAATTTTGCACGTTGTCATCGAGGCCTCACATACGAGGCCTCACATAGGTTAAATTGTATTAATCGGGATCCTTGAAGTGGGTGAATCAGTACGAGCCCATAAGCAACTTTTAATAAAATTGTGTAACAAATAACAATTTACAAAAAATATGTAAAAAAAACAATGTTGGAAATTTTAAAATTTTAGTTTTTTGTCGCGAATATTGTTTATTTTCTATATTTCGCCTACCGCTAGATAGCGCAGAGCGCTCAACGCTTGTCAAACTTTAATTTAATAGTTAAATTGTTGAAATTTACAACAAAAAAAAATGTTATTTATTTCTTTACAAAAAATGTATTAAAAGTTGTTTATTTCTTCGTATTATTTCTACACTTCAAGGATGCCGGTGAATGTTTGTTTGTATGTGTATATGTGTATATATGTATGTAACTAACCCTTTATCATATATATTTGTATTAATATGTGTACTATTTTATGCCATTATATTAGTGTTAGTATTGAAAGTAGTATATTAGTCAGTACTACTCAAACGTCAGTACTACTCTAAAACAAGGTTATATATTTCGTATGCCCAGATACAGGCTGTTCGGTCTAGTTGGGCATTCGTCTGGAATGATCGTATGGGCTGTGTTCATTTTCTTATTGCTTATATAAATAATTACAAATCATATCTGTACGATCTCACTGTTAACTCTCTACCAAGTTGTAAAAAATAAAAATAAAATAAAAACTAAAAAATAAAACTCATCCTATAGAGCGACGATATATGTGTGTGTGTGGGTGTTATAGATGTTAATCATATATAACTATATATATTTACAGCCCGGACACAGAGTACCAAGATTTTCTACAATCATGTGGGGCGTCTGCATGCCCGAAACATGCAGCGCTAAAGACCTAGAGAGCGAACTAAGTAATACCTTCAAAGGTTTAAACGCTGAAGTGCTGGTCGAAGAGGCCAGCTGCGTCGTTTCCGATGCAAAAATCGAAGAAACGTTCGGTAAAAAAATTACGAGGTCGGTGAACGTTTAAATATTTCTTCCGAAATCCATAAAATGACCTCGTTTATTTTTGCAGAGTCTTTTTCTTGACTATTCTCGTTTTGATCGTCGTCGGGACTGTTTTTTATTCTCGCCGTATCGCTGGAGAAAACCTGAATAATGTCGAAAGAGTTCTGAGGGCGTTTTCGCTACGGAGAAATTTTGCAAAAATGATTTATGTCTCGTCTTCTGACTACCTTCGAGGAATAGACGGAGCTAGAACTCTCAACGCTGTATCACTGTTACTAGCTCATAAATCGATGGCTGCTCTCTACAATCCTTACACGAACAGAACGACAATGGCCGAGGTCTGTAGATCATTGATAGATCATTGTGGATCATTAAAAAATAAGTGTTGCCCAATGCTGCTAATTATCCTGTTAGCTATAATGAAGATATCAATGTAAATTAATTGTTTCAGGTTCTCGGCATGCCGTGGTCTATAATTGGTCGATCGTCCATCATATACACTGACTCGTTTTTGTTCATAAGCGGGTTATTAAATGCTAGGGGACTTCTGAAGGATTTGCAGGTGAAAGGCGAGATGAATTTCGGAAGCAAACTACGCTCTAGAATATTTAGGTATTTACTAAAATTTATATTTTAGACTTACTGGAAAGGTTACTAAATTAAAACGTTTTAAAATCTGGGATTTTGATGGGAACAATCAAAACTGCATTCTTCCACTTTTTATATAATGTTCATCTGCATAACAGACACGATTTTACGGCCGATTATTATGTTATAGCCAACCCAGATTTAAAAAAACACTCACAAAACCAATATACTGGGTAGGTTTTTTGTGAGAGGGATATAAGACAGGTCACATCAGTCGAGTTAATAAATTTGTACTCTTGATTACCTGTTTAATCCTTAGGTACCAGGAAATTTTACTATCTAAACTTGCTACAGCATTACACGTCGAGATTTCCTTCCCGTTAAAGAATCTATTACCACGTCCAATTAAGTATAGTGACACGTTTGAAAGAGTACTTGTTAACAAATAAACCAACGCGAATTACTCGGATACCTAATCAGCCACATAAATACCGGCCACATAGATTCAGGCGTTCGGCTTTACGACTCCGCTCCTGTAGCCCCTCCCCCCCTCCCCTTCTGCCTGGAGGGGAAATTTTCTAGACGCGACGGGAACCCCCCCCCCCCGGCAGAGACATCAGACACACTGCGAACGCGTTTAAAAATCAACTTACTAGGATGCGTTCCACAATCAAATGAACAGTAGGGCGGTGTTGATTACAACGAGCGAACCCGTCACCCCAGGCTAGTATAACGGTATGTAATCGTTCTTTCAGCCGTGGAATGAGCGTAAAAGACTTAAAGATAAATACAATCTACTGTCTAGCTCGATAGCAGCCCGTTAGAGACCGACGCCTTACGGCGAGGCACCGGGAAAGGTACCCAGCGGGCAGCCTCGCCCCCTAACTAGCAGTTTTGGTAGGACATCTCCGTCTGGAATTAACCTTTAGGATACCTCCGTCCTCCCTACTGGCTACGGGTCCGAAGTCGTTTACACGAACTCTACCTGTTGTATTACAGCGGTAATTCAATTAGAATTTATCGCGGTCCTGGGCGTTCTTTGCCCGTAGTGCCACACGGGATCGAGTGGCCCAGGGTCATTTCAAGAGTGGCTTGACAACAGGTCAATATCCACCCCCGCTGCTTAGGAGACAGTTATTTCCATAATCTCCAGACTCCTTCAGCATTTAGTCAGAATGCACAACCTGCATTCGGGCGTTCGTGCATAGGCTTCGCTGCACGGTGCGCAAACCGTCCAGTAGCTCCGGGATGCAATCCCGCCGGAAGAAACCGGTCCACCAGCTTTGAGGTCTGAGACACGAGAGTCTTACCCGGGGTAGCCTTCCACACGAGGGGGCTTCTGAATAGGAGCTGAATCGTGAGTTGAGCCGACCCGAGAGCAAAGTGATCTTGTGGCCCAAACTGCACGAAACCGTTCACCACCTAAATAAATCGATCAAATGAACAATTGATAGTACGACGCGCCTGGATGGTAAGGGCTTCAGTGAAATAAGTTATTTTTGAAAGACATTAATTTGGCGCGCCCTTAAATTGCCACCCGGGGTACCCGGGGGCTATAGTGCCATCTTTTATCGAAGTTTGGTGATCGTGATAGCTATCTCACTCGTTCATAGCAGAGATGCTGTACTTTGTCCAAAGCTGACTAGATTTTTGAACCAGGATGTCCCTCGTCTACCTAGTCTTGCATTACTAGTTCCTTTGCAATATTCTGTATAAATTCCCTCATCATCTGAATTCAAATACTAACGCCGTTGTTTGATATTATAAATAAGATAAAACCGAATTTACTGCGTGAAGTTTGTAGCATCCGACGTTTCAGCGATGTATGAACCGCCGTTGTCCAGGGTAGACTGAAGTGCTGCAAATCGTTATCCGATATACTGCAAGTACGCGGCAAACTACTGCTCTTACTATGCAGATTATAACGCTGCTGGGGCGTCGGGTTCGGTGCGCGCGAATTTTGACATCCGCCGTGCACACAACACTCACTAAAGGTACTCAGTCACTGGCATTTTGAACATTTTTAAGGAGAGAGTTCCACGTAATAGTGAGTTTGAAACCGTCGCCTCTATTGAACTTCGAGTTCTTCTTATTTCAATGGCTTTCCGGATCATGCGAGAAAAGTAAAACTGTTCTTTGGATAGCGCAATGAGATTTTGAAACTGCGCCCAGTAGTTAGTTAGTTCTGCTATCCAATATATGTTCGCAGATCGCCGATTTTTCTCGCTAAATGATTTTAAAAACTTTTATGTGTTCTATCAGTCGAGTGGTTATGGGCCGTTTCGTTTGTCCAACGTAGGCTAAACCAAAGCTGAATACGATTTTGTACACACCCGGGGTTTTCAGTGGTATTACATCCTTTACAGGCCTCAGAGATCAAGCTATATTTTGGGTCGGCTTGAAGATCGTGTTTCGTCGTATTCTCGGTCGTATTCTCGTCGAAAGAGACCATAAAAAAAAACCGATATTCATGACATAAACACCAGAAACAAATCAAAGTACATGTTACCTAGTGCAAAGTTAAAAATAGCGAGACAAGTCAAGGAATACTCCGGTCCCTATTTTTTTAATATGTTACCTCTATATATTAAATATATTAAAAATAACAATAATATATAAAAAGTCCTTAAAAAAGTTTTTTTTAGAAAATATTTTTTACACCTATGAAGAATACGTACAATTCACCACAAACGGCTAACGAAAGTATTGTGTACAATCGAAAATTAAATATGTATAAATAACTATTTATTAAGCTTTGAAGACGATAAACTAAACTTGAAACTTGAAACATAAAATGTAACGATTTTAAATGAAATGATTATAAATTGTAATTCCTTTTCTAAATTTAATATTTTTTTAATTTTATTTGTTTTAAGTGAATGCGACTAAATATTATTATTATTGTGATTTGATATTTTTAAATGATATTTTAATTTAAATTTTAATCGTTAAATTACACTAATTTTATTTCTTATTCTTTTAATTTAAGTTATTTCTCATGCTTTCAATTATTATTACCTGTTATTTCTTTTTTATTTTTTTGGTTTTTAAATTTATTTTTTATAAGAACTTTTTCTTGAATTTTATTTGGTCACATACAGGGATTTAATATAACTACATATAAATAATATTTTGACCTAATCGATTTGTTATTGTTTTAATTAGGTTTAAATTTTCTGTAAGTTCTTTAAATTTGTAATTGCAGAACTTGGTTTTTAATTTAATTCGGATATTTTAGTATATATGTTTCTACAATCTGTAAAGATTTTTGAAAATAAACTGAACTTGAACTTGAACTTGAACTTATGTATATCGAATTTGTTTAGCGTCATACTTATTCGATCTGTCGCGCCCTTGACGTATGGCAAAAATGCTCGTGATCTGCTCGGTTTCTGAGTTTCGTCTGTATCGATCGTTACCGTTTGTTCAGACTACTATTTATTTAGTTAGGAATTAATTAGGTACTATAAACATTGATTTTGCTTACAAAAATATCAGTAACCAAAAGGCAAAACCTTATTTGATTCTTTCACCCAACTGGGACTAGCCTGTTCTAGAGTGGATAGGGCTTTAATGTTACAATAAATTATATAAGAGTTTTAGTAAAATCCTCAAAAAACTAAATTGCCCTAAAACGTGGTCCTCAAAAAAACGCAATTCCATTATAGAATCGGCATTAAATGGACAAAGGCGGTTACAACATCGCCGAAACGTCACATGCCTTAATTCGTATTGTTTGCATTTATCCTGTTTATATTTTTATGACAATTTCAGGTTATTGCCTCTACTTGTATCTGTGATATTATTCTGCACATATATTCTACCGGATCTCGGCTCCGGCCCTCAATGGAGGCTGGTCATAGAAGAACACTCACATCTTTGCAAATCGTACATGTGGAGAAATTTCTTGTTCATTCATAACTTCTATGGATTTCCACCTATGGTATGTCAAATAGTCCTAATAATAATAACATTAAGGTTCCTATAAATAGGATAGAAAACGAATTTACCGCGTGAAATTTGTAGCACCCGACGTTTCAGTGACGTTGCAGCCGCCGTTGTCCAGGGTAGACTGAACGTGACGTTGCAGGCGGCTGCAACGTTTACGAAACGTCGGGTGCTACAAATTTCACGCGGTAAATTCGTTTTCTATCCTACTTATAATGTCAAACAACCGCGATAGTCTTCGATTTTATATTAAGGTTCCTATTTCAACGGGCTAAGAGGGTTGCACTATGCAATCCTAGCGCCTTATCTAAAATAGATTATAGAGATTAGAAGAAAACGATAGATAGAAAAAGAAATTTTACATTATACCATTGATTTTATTACACTATAAAATCAATGATTATACCATTGATTTTACTATAAAATCAATGATTATACTATTGATTCTATAGGGCAGTGATTTTGGTCTTTTGGATTTTGGTGAGTTTTGGGCAATCAGTTGGTCGCGACCCCCGGGGGATCGCGAAAAGGCCCTCGGGGGGTCGCCGGCAATCTAAAAATAAAAAAATCGATAATATTACAAAAAAAATATTTATATAATATGCAAATATTTACAGCTTCATAAGAGAAATATATTTATTATGTGTTTTGCTATTGCTTTTACAAAATTTGTTGATCTAAGATGGAAACAGTTAGATACAGCTTCGAAAGTGAAAAACCGATAAAATTAATGTGGTTTTGTGTTGTTTACATGCGCGTCTTTGCTATGAAATTAGCGTTATTATCATTTAGAGCAGTCGAGAGGATAAGGGAGGAGATAACCCCCCCCCCCCCCTCCGGAGAGGGGCGATCCCCTCCCCTCGCGCGATGATTCGTAGTATATATGTAGGATTTTCCGTCGTATTAAAGTGGTATTTTTCCAAAATTTATGTAGTATATTTTTAAATAAAAAGATTTTAAATATTATTTGTGTCGCTTGCGTACGAGATACTTCAACCAAAATTTTACAACATGATTTCGGCCCTACACGACATATTATGTGTACCGAATTTCACGTCTCCAAGTCCAATATTTCGAGATTAAAGTGTGACTAGCGCGCTCTCTGGTGCCATTACCAAATGATACCTTGTAAGCTAGATTTTTACTTACCTATTATAATATACTACTACTATTTCTTTATGTCTATTTTATGAATCAATCTTCAATCAGCCCCACTAGTTGGGACGCCATATGTAGAGTTGATTTTTTTACTACTACTTCTCACTTCTATTTCTATCTGTGAGTTATGATTTATATGTCATTTGCAGAGAAGATTTTTACTATATTTATTTCAACATGTTACCACCATACAGCGACAGTGATAATATTACCTTCCAGTGGGATAGGCTTCCAATACCTTGCCTAATAATTTCCCTCTTTTTATATACTTCCTCAATGAAACAAATCTTCTCCAATTAATAATCCATATATTAATCAAAATGCATATATTAACAATTAAAATTATAAATTCTTCTATTTTAGTCTAAGTACTACTATTGTGAATTATATTTATTATAATGAGCGCCTAATTCACCACAAAATATTTACAATTTATTCTTTGAGTTATTTTCGATCGATTATTTGTCGATGACAACAATGGCTGCGTTCAGTCGATTGTTAATAAAATAATATTAATATTGATAATGCATGAGTTTAAATCTCCGTCGTGAAATTCGACAATTAGATTCTAATCCTTTATTTATTTAAATGTGTTCAATGTCAATTTATATTGAAACATGAATCGTAATGTTTACATACAACAATAAAATTACTTATAAACTAACACACTGTCAACTAGTCGATGGCGTTCCAGTGATATAATGAATTTAAATGACCGCAGTCGCTAATGCCCGATATAAACTACGACCTGGTTACCATTCAGTCCACTGAATGTCCATATGGTTTTCGTTCTATTATTTCTATTAATACTATTCCCTCCCCGTTATCCTTGAAACCCCATCGATCAGTCAAAACAAAAAAACCTTAATATAATCTACAATTTCCTTATCTTTAATCTTATTCTAACATTCAGTATAATTCGAATGTTTCCTTAACTAGTTTCCAAATTAAAAGCACATTTATATAATGGCTGATGTCTAAATCATGGAGTTAGCAAAGGCTAACTCTCTTCCAAATTAAATAATAGTCTGACTAGAGGTTTACCTCGTAGAACTATCAACGACTATTCATACCAATCGATGTTAAATGCCTCATTTTTAGTTAACGTGCAAATATGTAGAAATCACGCATTTACGTTACAACTACTTAACATTCTAATAATTTCAACAAACCCACAAAACTCGAATATTTATAACCCCAAAAAATATACAACAATGACAATATTGGTTGCTAGCTTCAGCCCAAATAATTAAATAACGCCAGCTTCGGCAAAATAAACTTACATATTTTTAGTACATCTTTGCCGACAATGACTCTCGGCTATACTTCCCGTATTTACAGCTGCATTCACATTATGCACTTATAACTAATGTCAATTTCTTCGATGCGTGTCGCCTTTCTAGAAATCTGCCATCACCAAGAAGAATGTCTCTTTAGAAACCCCAGCCGCTTACTATCGTACTGCAATTTTCAAGCCGTTACTGCATTCTCATCAATGTTTTTCCCTTATTTCGACGCTAATTTATACACCTCCGAAGGACGTTCGCAATGTTGTGATCTCAATCTGACGTTTCAGTTTGATTCGTTCGCCATCTTTGATATAATTTTCGTATTTCAACCCGACGAATCTCGTACTTCTATTTTATATGAAATGTTGGATTTTTTTACAGGCCAACTCGCGTAGCTCTCTCGATTCACATTTTTAGCACTGGATTTCTATTATTTGTTCGTTTTTTAGTGTCCTTGTAAAAAGCGCATCAATGGCAAGTGCGATAAAGCGTTTCTGTGATGTACGATCTGCACACTTTATACGAATTTAAATGAACTGGGCACTAAGATGCTTCACAGCATCTCAGTGCCCTTATTTTAAAACTGTTTATTCTCACATCTGAGCCCCAAGATATACTTTTCTTTCCCAAACTTTCGCAGCTTTAGAGCGTGCAACTAAAATTTCTTAATGGATGCCGGAAGCAACACGTCCATCCCTTTTATAACACCCTTATCGATGTGACCTTTTTTTGATAATTTAACCCACAACTATTGACTAATCAATCATAAAACGATCTGATTTATCTATTTTTTCGTTAAATAACGCTCTGCCACATTGGTAACAAACGAATTTCTTAACGATAATTCGTGCTTCTAATTCTACAAATGATTTTAAGTATTTATTTTACGTATTATGAGAAATTGATGTTTCATATTCGGCGGGAAATCATCATATTTTGACTTAACCTTGCCGCCTTTCTTGCGCGTCGTTTCCGCTTTCACATTTGAAAGCGAAATAATATAACTATTTTATTTCAATTTTATTTATTGATAGTATTTTTATCTAGTAATTCCTCTATTTTAATTACGTGTTTCTAAATTTCCTCATTTTAACTATTAAATTTTATTTTGACTGGCAATTATCTGGTGATAATTTCGGGTCCCATCAAACTTGCAGAAGGCAGATTTGCAGACGGCAATCTTGCAGACGGCATTCTTGCAGGCGGCAGTTTTGCAGAAGGCAATCTTGCAGAAGGCAGTTTTGCAAATGTCAAACTGACGTTTCGAGGGTCGGCATTTTTGCAGACGGCATTTTTGCAGAAAATGAAGTTAGAAGCAAAACATCGCATTTAAAATTTAGTGTTACCAGAGTAGAAATCGACAAAAGCCGCGTTTTCATAAGTAGGGAACCCAGTCCACTTCTTTGAGTGTCCTCTCCATCGCGGATCTCAGCAATCAACTTTCGATTTTAGGGAAAGAAAAACCTAACCTAACCTAACCTAACAGAAAAACTTAAAACATTTTTTTTAATGTTTAGTTTGATGTACTGAATCATCCACTACAAGGATGCCGGTAATTAATGTCACTTCGATTTTAGGGAAAGAAAAACCTAACCTAACCTAACCTAACAGAAAAACAAAACATTTTTTTGTTTAGTTTGATGTACTGAATCATCCACTACAAGGATGCCGGTAATTAAATGTGGAGAGGTAAAAATATTCACCACTTTAATTTACCCTGACATGATAATTTGCTACTTCTTTTTCTAAATTTAAAATTAATAACATATGACCGCTTTACTGCTTTATTTTTGGTTTGTAAAATAATATAAAATTATTTTATTAATGTAATCATGTCCTAATGCGCCATTCTCAAACGTTGCTAACTTCGGGTTTGTATGCAAGTTTGCTTTCTGCAAGAATGCCGTCTGCAAAAATGCCGCCTGCAAGGTTGCCGCCTGCAAGGTTGCCGCCTGCAAGGTTGCCTCCTGCAAATCTGCCCTCAACAGATTTGGAACTGTCAAAAGTGACATTTGTGCAAGACTGCCGCATGCAAAACTGGCGCCCCCCATAATTTCTTTGGACATCATCGATTCGGCTTTCTTCCATCGATGTCGATTATGTTTTCCAATTTCTCCTAATAATAAATTAAATGTTCTTCAAATAACTTTATCTATATTGCTATTGATTCTCCCATAATTCCTACTATTTAATGAACCCCTTTTTATATTATTTCTTTGAAAAACCAATCGGTCGACTTTTTTTTAAGACCATAAACATGCTTCTATTGTCTATTTGTCAATTATTGATATTTACGTCTATTTTTCGTAAAAATCTCAAAATATGCTAATTTCTTGCCAAATATTCCTGATTGTCTATATTTAAAACCCCTAATAATGTCCTTAACTCTCAAAAACTACTCAAACCCTTTTATTTATGTGACGCTGGCACTGCACTCTATAGTTTAGCAACTGACATTCTTCATCTGTCAAGTTTAGTTCCTAATCAAATCGCTAGATGTCACTATGATCTTTTTAAAGTACAATTTAATTTTAAAAATTCGATTAATCTATTTCCGGTTAGCTTAGAGCTGCTAAGCGATCATGTGATGATTTTCAGATCATTACAACCTGCATGTCAAATTTCAGCTCAATCGGATGAAGCGTTTGGGCGTTATTGCGAAGGAATAAATACACATACAGACACACAGACAGACTTCAGTCTGGGAATGGTTTTAATCGTTTCGGGGGGTGTCAAAATGTAAATATCCCTCTTCCCTTCGAAAAAAAAATTTTGCGTTTTCTCAATACTTTACCTCTCTGTCTGTTGGTAGGCCGGTAAATTAAAAACCTTACTACCACAAAGCGGAAACCGTAGGTAGGAAGCTGCAGAAGATATAGTAAAAAAGCATTAAGTATCAGCACTTAACCACTGGAACGCCAATACCACCCATCGGTGGTGTTATTGTTGTGACAATTCGCGGGTTGCCGATCTCCGTATTTATGCAATTATGCAATTATATGCGGCAAAACTCGCCTTTATTGAATAAGCCACCGTTATTATTAAGTATGCGTGCACTACCACCCCTAGCGTACGGTAGCGAACGGTTTCGTGCAACTTGAGCCACAAGATCCACTTTGTTCTCGGATCAGCTCAACTCACGATTCAGCTCATTCAGAAGCCTTCTCGTGTGGAAGGCTACCCCGGGTAATACTCTCGTGTCTCAGGCCTCACAAGCTGGTGGACCGGTTTCTCCTGGTGGGATTACATCCCGGCGCTCCTGGACGGTTTGCGCAGCGTTCGGCGACGCCAATCGGTTGTGC
Organism: Micropterix aruncella; assembly: GCA_944548615.1. Lineage (NCBI taxonomy): Eukaryota > Metazoa > Arthropoda > Insecta > Lepidoptera > Micropterigidae > Micropterix > Micropterix aruncella. The sequence goes on from OX155950.1 coordinate 39,338,234, forward strand.
ACTCTGACTAATTGCTGAAGGAGTCTGGAGACTATGTAAATATACTGTCTTCTAAGCAGCGGGGGTGGATGTTTTATTTATTTATTTATTTATTTATTAATATTTCACACACATTTATAATACTAGATTAATAAGATTAAAATCTACCTTGCTGGAGTAATGCCCGTACTAAGGTAGACTTTTATGTATTCTTTTTTCCTTTTTTTTTTTTTAGTTGGTAAGTGTGACATAATGTAGCATTGTTTTACGTGGTAGCTCTATATTTACACAAATTTTACATATACCTACTTATAATTTAGTAACATAATATACATAATAATATTAAATAATCATATATACACATACACATATAAACATATACATCTACACATATACATACACATATATACATATATACATTTATACATGTAATCTATACATATACATAAAGCAGTAATTTTATGTAGTTTGGTATTCTTATACAGCACTATGTTGACCTGTTGTCGTGCCACTCTTGAAATGACCTTGAGCCACCCGATCCCGCGTGGCCTTACGGGCAAAGGACGCACAGGTCCGCGATAATTTCAAACTTTAAACCGCTGTAATACAGCAGGTAGAGGCCGCGTAAGCGACTTCGGATCTGTAACCAGTCGGGAGTACGGAGGTATCCTGAAGGTTAACTCTAGACGGAGATATCCTACCAAAACTAGTAGTTAGGGGACGAGGGTGTCTGCCTTCTACGTTGATCCCACGGCTAAAAGAACGATCACATATCGTTATACTATTAGCCTGGGGTGACGCGTTCACTTGCTGTAGTCGACACCGACCTACCCTATACTGAACTACCACCCACTACACATAAATTCTCGAGGGTTGAAAACATGCCATCGTGAGTTTCATTCCAATTGCTGGCTCTCTTAAGTTTAATGCTGGAAGATAACGTGATGATAAGATCACTATTGCTGAAGTATATAACGAATTATTCTGCTTCAAATTATACACGAATAAGTAGATGCAGTATATATGAATATATGAATAACAATATATGCATTTGTGGACAACCTACTAAAACTCGTTACTCGCAAAATGTTTCAGCAATAACTTGTATTAATTGGGAGATTGGTTTTAAATGAATTCAAGGTCGCCTTTCAAATCACACATTATTATTGTTTTATCATCCACGTGCACGAATACATTAAACGATGCAGTGGCGTAGCGAGGCGGGGGCGGGGGGGGGGGCGGGCCGCCCCGGGCGGCAGAGATTAAAAGGCGGCGAAGCCGCCCCTGTTTTGGAATTATAAATGTAAATTTGGTAAATATTTTTTTTTTATGTAACAAATTTTTATTAAAAATTAATTCCAAATCTCTGAACACACCCTTCTTAATACCGCCAGCCACTCACTAGGTACTAAGGGGCGATACCGTTAAAGGAAGAACCATAGAGGATTAGGAACATACTAGAAAGTTGACAAGTAGGCGAGTGTGCGACTGGGCGACAGAGACAGAAACTAGAAACTTCGACATATTTTAATATATAAGCAGGCCGGGACGCGACGCCAGTCAGATGCTAGGGACTATTATGCTCCTAAAGGGGACTATTATGCTCCTAGCATAATAGTCCCTTTAGGAGCATAATATTAGATTTGACGATGCGATTTCAGACTTCGCTGCTCGCAAAGCCAATAAAATTAACTTATAAATTTAATGTACTTTTATAAATACTAATAATAAACGTTCTCCCTAATTTCAAAAATTTGTTATTATTATTATTGGTGGCTACTACAACTTTTGATTATGTGGAGGGCGGCAAAATTCATCTCCGCCCCGGGCGCCACTGACCCACGCTACGCCGCTGAAACGATGCAATACTGGATTAACCCATGTAGAGACACTTAGGCCGTCGAAATCTCAGGGCCCCCTTCGGGCTGTCAAACATTCTGACGACGATATAGTTAGAATAGACGTGTATATAAACTAAACACGATCGCACCGGCAAAGTGGGTCGTTAAGCTTTTCTGACAAAACTTATATCGCGCAGCAAAGATTTCAGGTGTATTTATTTATTTGTAGGTATATTCGCTATTACTAATCAACATTTCAGTAAAACCAAGGAATTGAAAAGTAAAATTAATAAAGATATCACCGTAATTATACAAATAGAATTACACTTATAATAGGTACTAACTATCATATATGAATAAATAATTAGTAGCCTGCAATTTAAATGACTGAGAGTTGGCGGTAAAAATACCAAAATCTGGTGTCATGGAGTGAATTTCATTTAAGCGCCGCAAAGCACGAGCCAACAAGTTCCACCTCGTAAGGTTAGTGCGCGAGAATGGCTCAGCGAAAAGATGGTGCGATCGAGCACGAAGATAATTATTTGGTACGAAATGATCCACCTTGGCTATTATAGTAAGCTAGGGTTATCAGTTTTACCACGAATTAAGATGCACAAATAAACAAAATACGATCGGACAGACTGGAAGCGGCCAACTGTCGATAATTTATATCAATTATACTAGCCCGTTGAGTATGATACGACCAAATCTGGTTGTGAAACAATTATCCGTTGAGTATGATACGACCAGATCTGGTTCCGCGTTTTTTTCACTTCTTTGACGTTCTCATAATTATCTAATTGTTTTACAAAATGATATTTCAATATTCTATATTCGAAATTTCAATGCAATCATTGTGCAGTTGTTCTATTTATGATTGGTGTAGTAGTTTCGTAGTTATAGTACTTTAAGGTCGATGTCGCCGAAAATACTGCAAAAGAGACAGATGCATCCATGAAAATACCCATTTACTCCAAGGGCTTAGTCTGATCAAATAGTTTATTCAACATTTTCTCCTTAGATTTCAGATTTTAATAGATTCAATGTTTTTTATTATTTAATTAGAAAACAATAAAAGGTTGTGTCACCCCAAGACTTTCCCGGCAAATAGACAACCCCCCCCCCCCCCCGCCGACCCCTCCACCCTTATCCCCACCCCACCCCTACCCGCGCCAATCCAACTTTCCTCCCTGCGCTAATTCCTAGTATATTTGGGGTATTTTCCGTGGAAATGATGTGCTATTTTCCTAAATATGGCGTACTAAAAATATTATTAAATAGGGCGAACTAAAAGTATTAAATATTCCTATTAAAGTTTATTTAGGCGAACAACGCATAAGTAAGTTTTAATAAGACAATATACTTAAGGATAACTTAAATAACATACATACATACATTCTAGCCAGAATTGTTAACCCTTTTATTCCTGAACTTTCCGTCCGAAATTAACGTCCGGTGTCTTTATTACAGGGATTACGGCCTACTAGGTGATAGGCGTTTATACAAATTTGATTCATGAGCTTTAATCAATGCAATTCGTGCTCGTACCCAAACGTGCTTTAAAACAGGATTTTCTAAAAAACTTTTATGTAATCAGTACAATAAAAAGTGGGTGGCCAAATACTTTTGATCGGTAGTTTACTTGGGCTGTGTGGTTTCGTCTTCAACCCATATTCTAGACCGCTTATTATATACCGGTTTTAATCAGCAATTAAAACATAGATACGTCTCATCACGAATTATAAGTGTAAATCGATTTTGCGCGAGTCCTAAAATTGTGTCACGGTTACCCGGCTATAAACAATGTTAATTGCAGGCATAAATCGTAACAATTGAACGAGGTAAGACCGAGGTTAATGCATTTATTAGAATTTTGTTTGGTTCCAGTGCTTAACTCACACTCATCAAATCGGGATAGATATGCAACTGTTTCTGGCGACTCCACTGATCGTTTGGCTTTTGTGGCACAGGCCAACCACTGGATTGCTAGTGGCCTTTGCATCTGCGGCCATTTCTACAGCGTTGCGATATTGGATCGTAATTGAGAAGCAAATGAGCATGATCGTATTTTTTGGAATATCGTAAGTAGTATTCGAATATTTTTCGCCTATTTGTTACTGACGAGCTGTTTTCGTCTGGAGATCGTTTTGTTGAAAACTGTTAGCGGAAATGTTTTTTTTATTATTTAATCTAAGTCGTTTTTATATCTATACTAATATTATAAAGAGGTAAAGTTTGTGAGTTTGTGAGGTTGTAGGGAGTAATCTCTGGATCTACTGAACCGATTTAGATTTTTTTTTACCAATAGAAAGCCACGTTATTTGTGAGTGTCATAGGCTATATGTTGATTCGAAAAATGAAAAGACTTTTTCGTGGTAGTCGGATTTGCAAAGTAAGCCGGAGAAAAAACGGTCGAATGAAAACGTTTCTTTGGAACGCTGCCCTAACGATGAGAGATATATGATTGAGTTCTAGAGAAAAGTTGTAGAGCTTGATAATGGCTACAAATAGTCAGCGACAGTATATGTCTAACTTTTATAACAGGTGTTTTACTCAAGTATTTAAAACAAAAGACTTTTCCCTTTTACTGCATATAATTTCCCTTTTACTGCATAAATGGTTAAAGAGATAAAACGACATAGGTATGGAACCTTGACCGTATCTCGGGTTAGAAATCCTGAAAGACAATATATTTTGGTACCAAATAATAACATTACATCTAATATAGTATACAGAGAAGTTTTGAACAATTAAAATAAACATAATTTATTCAATCATAATCATTTAATTCACTCATTTGAAACCCGGTAATATAGCCAAATTGGCATGCAAATACATATATTCATATGCAGTAAAAATATAACCCTCCTTTTGGCAGTCAGGAAATAAATCATAGCACTCTGTACTAACCGAACCACACTCATAATTTCATCACAAGTAAAAATGTTTACCGCCCAACGAAGTAGGCACTGGTCAGCTAGTTCTTATTATAAGTCGAGTACATTGTCATGACACCAGCATTGTACTGTTCTGATTTGTGAAGTAAAAATGAAAGACATTACTGATATCGGAAGAATAAAGCCACATTAAGTTTTTTTGAAAACGAAACGCACGCAGACGGACAAACCGCATCAGCACCATCAGTCGGTAGATACCCACTGTTGGACATATGCTTCCTCCATAGCATGCTATGACGAACCGCCTTGAGCCGGTTCAATCCACATACTTCCTGCGACCGTGGCAATGTCATCGGTACATCTCGTGGGGGGGCGTCTTGCTGCGTCTTCCGGTTCGTGGTCGCCACTTGAGAACCTTTTCCCCCCAACGGTTGTCGGTTATACGAGCTGTATGGCTGCCCATTGCCATTTCAAACTGCTAATTTTACGAGATATTTATTTTATTTATTTATTTATTAATTTACAATAACTTTGTAATTATGTCATATCACACCATTAACATACTATGGTTGAGTTGGGAGAGATTGAGCACATCCTATGGTGAAAATGTCTATCCGCATTCCTAACTAGGTCAGAGACCCGTATCTAGGGATGCTGAATTTTGTTTAAAGGTATCGACATTGATTTTATAAAATCAATGGTATCGATGAGCTGACTCTTTTGATGTTATGAACTTACGTTGCATTGCATAATACATAAGAATATATACATATATACATACACATACATACACACATACATAAATATATATATACATACCTACACATATATATACATAAGCAAATAATACACGAGATTTGATATTAGTTAGTAGGTAATACATAATTTAATAAAACAACTTAAATTATTAGCGAGAGCAATTGAGACTCAGCATACATTGGACCCCTTTCAAGCAGGTACTTCTTTATAAGTATTTTGAATGAATTTAAGTTGTTTGCATTCTTATAACTCTCATTTAAATTATTATAAAATCTCGGCGCAAGGAAGTAAAAATGCCTTTGGGCAAATGAAGACTTTACAATCGGAATATTATAATTTGACCCAGTAGCTTGCCTTGTGTTTTTAATTTGTTGGCTTCTTGTCTGTTGATCTTTAATTCTGTGAAACTGAATTAGTAACTGTTTTATGAATAATTGCCTCACATCAAGTACTCCATATTTTGTATAGAGTTTCGCTGAGGGGTATCTAGGGGTTTTTTTTATGTATGACCTTCAGAATCAGCTTCTGCGCATTGATCAGAGGAAGGAGCACTTGTGTGGTGCAACCACCCCATGAGATTGTGCCATAGGACCAGAGGCTTTGGCACAACGCCATATACACAGTTTTGAGAAGGGGCTTTGGTAGAATGTTTCGAAGCTCTCTAAACAGGTAGGCGAGTTTCCTTGTACTTGTGGCTAGGTTGCTTACATGTTGCTTCCATGTCAATGTTGCATCCATAGTGACACCCTGATACTTATATTCTCGAGTCCTTCCAATGGTTTGACAATTGCAGACATCAGATCTAGTCAGTGACCTTGCTATGTCAGTGACCTTGGTTCTTCCGCGGATTTCCTCGTTACGGATTCTATCACGCACTGAAACACCAAGCATAGGTCTCTCCATGGCTCGTTGCGCGGCTTTGAGCTTGCGTATGAGGCCCATAGTTAGCGACCACGTCTCAGTGACGTATGTAATCAGTAGCAACTCGCACTGAGACTTTCGTCTTGAGGCTTTGCGGTATTTGTGACGAGAAGATATGACGTAGTTTCCCGAACGCTACCCATCCGAGTTGGATACGTCGGCAGATACTATAATACCTAATACAAATTAATACATAAGTATTTTTTTTAAGGTTTAATACTTTATTCATTTATTTTTTCTACATTTAGCCCCGTTGTTATCAATATTATAAGTAACTCGGCAAAATTGAACACCGAAATGCATCTAATGCTCATTGCCCACCTAACTAGGACTAAACTGTCCCGTATCTAGGCGAGTCAGAGTAAATAATTAAAATAAATAATACAACTTATGTAACAATTAGCCTAATTAACGTAAAAAAATAATTTTTATAATTAATGAATGTGCTTAATTAAGATTGAATAATATATAATAATAAATAAATAACACTATAATACAAATAAAAATACTAAATTTGTAAGAATAATACGTTGTAGGTAATACAATATGGCAAACGTTGTAGGTAATACAATATATTATGTGTTAATATACGTAAATACGATTTCAATAAATAATAAATGCTATATGGTATAAACATATTTATAACTTAATAAAATATATAAATACAATTATAAAAGCAGTGCAAAAAAATGTGAAATAATATAAATAAAAATATGATATCATATACTATAAATGTATGCATAATAATTTATATAAATATACAATATTATTTTTAAATTAACCGTTATACATACGCTTTACAAACCAAGTTTTCAGATTTAGACCTCCCTAATTCAAATAACCATTTATTAATATTGTCTTTAAACTCTTGATTGTTCTTTAGGGAATTTTTCCTCTATGTCATTACATAATTTGGGACCGATGAAAAAAGCTTGTCTTTGTGCAAATTTTGTTTGAACTCGAGGAATAAGGAAATTTAATAATTAATAATGATATTAAAATTTTCAGGGTGGATCAGTTATTTAAGGCTGCTAACTATTCCTATACTCTACCCACTCATAGAGCTACAATATATCTAGCAGGAGTGCTCGTCGCATATTTATTGACAAAAAAAATAAGCAATACTCAATTTTCAAAGGTGAGGCGACTACACTCGGTAGCAATGAATCCGGGTCACCAGCATAAACCTTAATATCTCGGAAACTAAGAATGCTAACTTATTCAGTAATTACCACATTAATAATAAATTATTAAATATTTTTTTTTATTGTAATTCGTTTTAGTATACTGACCGCGTATTATAATTACTTTTATTATCATGAACATGTGTTATAATTACTTTCCCGGACTACCAACCGACAAGAAGAGAAAGTCTTGTAAGAGCGCGTTTTTTTTTCAATATCCATTTTGAGCCCCCCTGAAGACTATTTCCAGATGGAAGCCTGTTTGTGTGTGTCTGTCTGTTTATGTATGTGTCTTCCTCCACGATAGCGCCCAAATGCATCATTCGATTGAGCAGGAATTTGTCATGCAGGCATCATTTGGTCATAGAAAAATTTGAAAAGATTGTGTTGATATAGGTCCAACAGAGTGAGCACTAGTCGTATTATGTATATCATCATCGAAATATTGGACTTAGAGACTGGAATTTTTAATATGGAATATATCCATTATAAGCCCCCTTGGGACGATTAAGACAATTTTCAGATGGAAGTTTTTCTGTATGTCTGTCTGTCTGTTTGTGTGTGTGTGTGTATTCCTCCACGATAGCGCCTAAATGCATCATCCGATTGAGCTGAAATTTGGCAAGGAGGCATCATTTGGCAATGACAAGACTTGAAAAGATTGTAGTTAAAATCGGTCCACCAGAGGGCGCGCTAGTCATACTTCACCCTCGAAATTTGGACTTAAGAGACTTGAAATTCGGTATACAGATACCTTGTTGGACCGAAATCACGTTATGAACTTTTGGTTAGAATATCTCGTACATAAGGGACGCAAATAATATTTTAAAATTCGCCATATTTTACTACAAATTATCGTGCGAGGGAAATACAATATATAAAATCCGCCATAAAATAATTAAATAGTAAGGCCCTTAAAAGCGGCGACACTTGCTCATTCGAAATTCGAATTCGAAGGTTCACGGCGACCCAAGTTTGCAATTTGATTTTTAAATTGAATGAGGTGATGGGCGTTTAAAATTCAAATTTTCATTGCGTTGCCACGCATATTATCTAACAGAAATTTTCGCCAACTGCTCATCGACTTATTTATTTATAAAATGAATATTCAGATAAAATCAGTCCTTGGCTACTTTCCATGAAGGTCTTGCGGTGACAAAACCGTTTTCTTTTCTTGTGATAGAAACAAACGCAAACACAAATGCAGTGAATTTGTAGTTCGATTATCAAAATAATCATTTAAATTATTTTTAGAGATTTTGATGGCATAAGTTCACAGCGACCAAGAAATTTTAATTGATTTAATATTAATTTTATGTAAGTACTAGTCCTACTACTATTATAAACGCGAAAGTTTGTAAGAATGTATGTATGGATGTCTGTTACTCTTTCAGGCAAAAACTACTTAATGGATTTTGATGAAACTTTACAATAAGATAGCTTACACATCAGAATAACACATAGGCTATAATTTATAAAGATATATAGTTTTCCATCATCATTATCACAATTTTCCATCACCACGCGGGTGAAACCGCGAGGCGCAGCTAGTATTAAATAGTCTAAAATAGTAGATTGTATCACAAGGGAGCAAAATAATATTTTTACGGCGAGGGCGCTATTTTGAATCCAGAGCGTAGTGAGGGATTCTAGAGTAGAATCCTGAACGTAGCGAGGGATTCAAAAAAGCGCCCGAGCCAAAAATATTTTGCGCCCGAGTGATACACTCTACTTTTCATCACCTTCTATGAGAAAATAACAACGACAAAAACAATTGACGTTCGCGCGTTTTTAATTTCATTTGTTTTTTTTATTCAGCCGGCGCGGCGGCGCGACTAGGGGCCGTCGACCAGCCAGTCTTTATTCAAACAATATTTGCGTTCGATGTCTTCGGCGCTGAAGACTAAGATGTTCCAAATTCAAAAAGTGCGCGGCAAAGATAAATTGCGGCGCACTTATTCAAAAAGTGAGCCGCAAAGATAATTGCGGCGCACTTATAAAGTTTCTTATAGAAAACACCACTTTTGGGCGCACTTAAAGGCGAACCAAGTCGTCCTTTTCGAATGATAGGATGAAAATTCTTTTTATTTGAATAAGCTAGCATTCTTAGTTTATGAGATATTAAGATTTAGGTTAATGAATATTGCTCTCGAGTCGTAATATTATAGTGAATTGATTTTACATGTTTGTTATCTATAAAACTATAAAAATTTTAATTTCAGGCTATGACTTGGGTACTTTGGACAGTTGCTCTAGCATGTGGCTTTTTAGCTCAAATCGGCCCTTGGCGTATGGGACTCAAAGGATATGTCTACGAGGAATACTCTTCGGCGATTTACGCTGCCTTTTCTCCAATAGTTTGGGGCATATTCCTATCTTGGGCCTTATGGGCCTCCACTACTAATCACGCTGGGTGGTTTGGCGATTTCTTATCCTGGAACGGATTTAAGATCTTCAGCAAAATGGCATACGCATTTTATTTAGTACAATTTCCAGTATTTTTCTATAATGTGGGATCGATGAGGACGCCGGAATTTTACAAGCCACAGGTTATGGCAAGTATTACAGTTTCTTGTTCGGGGATTCTGCGGAGTAACTCATTTCTTGGCTCTTACACCTTATAGTACATGAACTAAAGTCGATATGATAAATAGGATAAAAACGAATTTAAAAACTACTTGAAGCACCCAACGTTTCGGGGATGTTGCAAACCAAAGTCAATTGGCGATGTTGCAACAAAAAGTCAATTGTTATATGCAGGTAGGCGGCAAACTGCTGCGGTTACTCCGCAGATTATAATGGTGATGGAGCGGCGGGTTCGGCGCGCGTGAATTTTGAAAATCCTCCGCGCACACAACACTCACTGTATCTTGTGTTACGTCCTTGCGCTCGGCGACGGGCATTGAGAACATTTTAAAATGACGGTTCCACGTAGAAGAGAGTTTGTAACCGTCGTCTCAACAGCTTTCAAAAGCTTCCCGGATCAAAAGCATTCAAAGGCTCCCGGAAAGAAAAAAACGCCTAACTGACGACTTACAGTAGGTACTTCAGTCTGGACAACTGCGGTTGCAACAACGCCGAAACGTCGTGTGCTACAAACTACACGCGGTAAATTCGTTTTTATCATATTCATAATGTGAAACAACCACGATAGTCTTCAATTTCATATTAAAGTCTTCTACATATTAGGCCCGATTGCGTTTCTTCGTAAACTAAAATCGGAATTAGTTCACGCGAGCAATACAGGCCAATACGTTAGAGCGGAATGTTAAAATGAATTATAGTCACTTTTCCAGCATAATAATACTAATCGAAAATACAGTGGCATAATCTAAGAACAGATGAAATGTTTTTTTAACTAATTCGGATAGTATTATGTTCGGCAGGGAGTTTTTGTGCGAAAAAAGATAAGATCGTTCATTTTAGATTCCCTGTCTCGTTCGCGTGATAATAGTTCACGAAAAACGCAATTGAGCCCATTCTTGATTATTTTAATTCGTATGATATTATTTCGTATGAGCAACTCTAAGGATCCGACAATTTCGATGCACATAATAAGTGGCCGTAGTGATTCATTTGATCTACAATCCCGAAAAGGCTTCCACAAAAGTGTCTTGCTGGAATCAGCGAGAATGGCACTGGTCTGTGGTATGGTAGTACAGTAGAGCGGTGTTAACTACAAAGGGCGAACCAGTCACCTCAACTTGCGGTGTCAACTACAACGGGCGATCCCGTCACCACAGGACGTTTTAACGATTTTCTCGTTCTGTGCAGTGAACGTAGAAGACTTTGGACAGAACAAATCCAACGTCCAGCTACGTCACAACCCGCAAGAAGCCAACGCCTTACCGCGAGATAGCCAGTGTTACCTGGCGGGCCGACCCTCGCGCCCTTGCTTCCAATTGTGACCAGATTTCTCCGGTCTCTCGAATGGTTCCGAGTTCGAGGTCGCTTGCGCGGTCCTCTCCCTTACGAAGCGGTGAAACGGTGTGCACCGAATCTATCGCGGACCAAGGCGTCCTTTGCCCGACTCTGAACCGGGATCGGATGGCCAATGGTCATTTCAAGAGCAGTCGCCGTAAGGTAGACAACCACCCCCGCTCTATAGGAAACAATACAGTTCCCAGACTCCCCCGACTGTTAGTCGGAGAGCACAGTCGATTGGCTTGCGCCGCTCGGTGCGCAGACCGTCCAGGAGCGCCAGAGGTTTGATTCCCAGGGGAGACTGGTTGACCCAGTGTCCTACCCAGGTTCGCACCCCATGCGTGGAGGCCATCGGATGGGTGTTAACCCGTGAGTGTGACCGACCCTGAACACATGGGTCATCGTGGCCACCTCATCATGGGCCCATTAGCTCCCACCAGTCACCTCAGGAAGTTTTAACGATATTAGATCATGCTGTCTCCGTGAGGTGAGCGTAGAAGACTTGGAACTAAAACAGACCACCGCCTAGTTACGCCACACGTCCGTAAGAAGCCAACGCCTTACCGCGAGATAACCAGATTAATCACCCAGCGGGCCGACACTCGCTTTCTTACTACAAGTTGCAGCCAGACTACTCCGGTCTCCCGACTGGTTACAGGTTTGAAGTCGCTTGCGCGGTCCTCTCCCTTACGTAGCGGAGATACGGTGTCTACCGAATCTATCGCTGACCACGGCATCCTTTGCCCGGCTGTTCACCCGGTATCAGGGAGCAGATCCGTCGTTTTAAGAGCAGTTGCCGTAATGTGAACAACTACCCTCGCTATATAAGAGACAGAAGGTACTGTTTCCAGACTCCCCCGGCTGTCGGTCAGAATGCACAGTCGATTGGCTGACGCCGCACGGTGCGCAAACTGTCCAGGAGCGCCCGAAGATTGACTCCTAGGGGAAACTAGCCCGCAGACCAGAGTCCTACCCTAGCTCGCACTTTTTCATTGAGGCTGCCGGGTGGGTTTGACCCGTGAGTATGACCGACCCTGAACACATGGGTCTTAGTGGCCAAACTGCGACAGGGCCCACTAGCTCTCTGTTATGGTAGTACAACCATGAGCGATGTGGACCTAAATAAATCCCTCTTGCTAGAAGACTACCACAGCAACAGTATGGCTCATACTGTTGGCCTACAACGCCAAAATGACAGGACAACACTTGGGGACTTTCGCATTCCTCCTCTCACTGGAGAATAAAGAAAATAAATTATAAATCTGATTTATTTTTCAGTTTCAAATACCGGAAGTCGGATTTATAATGCTGTTCGCCTGCGTCGCTACTCTATGTATTGAAATGCCCTTCATGGAAATACATAATATATTTTTCGGAAAAACGAAGTTACGAAAAAACGTAACTGACAACGTATCAAAAGCCAGTAAAATTGACTGACACGTGTTCCTCGACTTCCGCGAGTATTTTGTAAATATACATACCAAATAGTATTTTAAGTTTACAAATTAAAAGAAAAAATTAAGAGAAAATAATTTTTAATTTGGCAAAAATGAGACGGTTTCGAAAGACTGTTTTAAACACGCTTTTATTAGGTCGACCTGTATGTAACTATGTGATGGAATCTAAGGTAACTAATTTAACCATCTTTCAAGGATCGTAGCGTCCTGAAAATTGGCAGGTGTATGTAGTTTTGATGACAATACAATAATATAGTACTGTCGAACTGATCTGATGATGGAGTCGGAAGATATGAACTGGAACTTTATGATGGAACATCGTATCATAGCTGTGTTTGGACTTGTTAAAAAAGTCTTGGAATGAACTTTGACCACGATTAGGTTTCAAGGTCTGATGATGAAGCCGGAAGATAGGCACTGGCATTCCATGATTGAATATCGTATCATAGCCGTGTTTGGACTTGTTAGATAGGTCTTGTAATGAACTTTGACCACGATTAAGTTTCAAGGTCTGATGATGAAGCCGGAAGATAGGAACTGGCATTCCATGAGGGAATATCGTATCATAGTCGTGTTTCCATTTATAAAAGCATGTTTTTAGTGTTTTTTTAAACTTTTAATTTATTTGGTAGTTTTATTGTACCTAATGGCAGAATTTCTCAATCCAGCGATCGCGCTGCTTCCTGCTGCAAGATCTCGGCGGATAAGTCGGAGGTATGGTTGGGAAAATATCCGGCATCGGCAATGTGGAGCGGCGAGGATGTAGAACGATGTCTTCGTACAGTTTTACAAAAGATACAATTTTCTTGCTTGATGCCAGTCTGAGACTAAGACTAAAACAAATACAACATAATTATTATAGATCAAATATGTATATAATCAAGAATTAGGTCCTTAACTATGAAGTTGCTGTTCTATAATGGAATTTTATAATAAGTACAAAAATTAACTGTGGAATTAATAATAATAATAATAATAATAAAACTCTTTATTCTTAAGAAAAGGTGAGCTTATTGCCTGCAGGCAATATTTTAGAGCTAACCTATACTATTGTAAGAACATAATTTACGAGTAGACTACATAATTTAACCTATATAAAGAGTATGACAAATAAAATAGAGGAGGATAGAAAGAAATATATACTTTACTCTTTGTGGGCACAGATTTGCCACATTAAAATAATCTAACACCTATAAGGACGCTACAATTTTAAAAGGAGGGGAATGGGAGGGGAAAGGGAATTTATCTGGAGGATTTCAAATTCTCTCTGAGTCTGTTTTTAAAAGTTGTTATGCTTGGCGCGGTTCTCACATTTTCGGCAAAGCATTCCAAAGACGGGCTCCATGCACGGTGAAAGAGAATGAGAAGAAGTCACTGCTGTGACTAGGGATAGAGAGTAGCAGGTTGTTTTTGATCTCAGAGGGCGCGGCGTTCATAAGCCGACAGTGCAGTAAATCTGCCGGTAAGATAATTGGGAGCGACGCCATCCAAGATCTTGAAAAGCATAGATAGAACTCGCATGTCTCTTTTCTCCCGGGTCGACAGCCAGTGAAGCTTCTCTCTGTACGGAATTGCCATTCTATAAAGGATTTTTTTTTGTATGAACGTTGGGTTGTATGAATCGGTTGTATGAACGTTGTATGAATCGGCTGTCAAACGAGCAGATAGGAAACAATGCGGTTTTCACTGCCTCTTCGGAATTTATATTTTCCCATATGGAAAGGGAATCTATTAGGGCATTAAATATAAAGCATAATTAGATTGCTCAACGCCGTACTGCGATTTGGCAGCTAAGATTTTATTACGTATTGCAACATGTAGATGGCACTCAGTTCCAGACATTTATCAATCTTCTCTTACATTAAAAAATCCGGCTTTCGTTTATGACAGTATGGAGGTGCACTACAGATGGCGCTCTAAACACGAATATACGGTATCCAAATTAGAAATAAAACAATAATATATTTTTTTTAAAATCATAACTTATTTTTTAAATATTATGCCATTGATTATTACACTGTACAATCAATGATATTACTTACATTAAGTTATCCAATTGTTATTTGATATACAGGTTTCAATGCGTAATGAACCTAAGTGTTTGAATGTTATAATTATCGAAGTCGAAATCGAAATCGACTTCGATACTCGACTTTCGCTTTTCGACTTTTCCGACTTTTCCGATATCATAGTGAAACTTGGAAGGGGCTATCATAATTGAATGCGTATACAAAATTTTGGGTCTCTGCTTTTGACAGTTGGGGAGTTCCCTCGTCGGGAGCCAATCCTGGGTCGACGGAAATCAATCACAATCTTTTCAGCTCATCCCAAGACCAAATGATGCCTGCATGCCAAATTTCAGCTCAATCGGATGAAGCGTTTCGGCGCTATCGTCGGAGAATACACACAGCCACAAATAAGTGCGTCTACAATACTTTACTTAAACAGGAAACTAATAACAACACATTTTACACACATAATTTAGACACCCCTCACATCTCTGACAATTTAAATTACCTATATAATCGTATGTATACAAGAGTGAATTCAGATTTATATTTTTATTGCTTAATATTAATTCGTATTTGGATTAATTGCATTAATTTTGTTTTTAAAGATTATTTTGCTTTTTTAGTGATTACATTGTTTGTTTTTTAAAATATAATTTTATTGTTATTGAATATTTTTGAATATTTTGTTTGAAATCAAAAGGACAGACAGAATACATATTTTTTTTTAAAATAACATTTAAATTATTATAAGATTGGTGTTTTCTTTGAAACACACACTGCATAGTTAGGAGTGATGCAGAATAATTAGGTTTAAATAATTTATATAAATTGTGTTGAATAAATTTAAAAAAACACGAACTTTACTCAGACACTTACTCAGACACAGACAATTCCATAGAAAAGGACCTAATTATAATAATAATAATAATAATACTCACGATGCCAATGATAAACCTGCCTTAGACTTTCTAGTATCTTCTGCCTTCGCCATTCGGACATCGATC
Source organism: Micropterix aruncella (assembly GCA_944548615.1). Classification (NCBI taxonomy): domain Eukaryota; kingdom Metazoa; phylum Arthropoda; class Insecta; order Lepidoptera; family Micropterigidae; genus Micropterix; species Micropterix aruncella. The sequence continues at coordinate 39,354,212 of OX155950.1, forward strand.
AGCATAGCATCAAATATAGCTCTCGGAAGGCCAATAATACCCAAGGATACTCCGAGATATTCTAGATTTTCCTCTGGGGCTGAAATCGCTGCCTCCATCTCACTCAATCTACGGTCTTTTCTGTGATTTGTAGGGAAGGTAGAAGAAGATTAATGCTCGTTTCATAGCTCGCCGGTTGACCGGTTGCTTGCGCATATCAGGCATATCGCGTACCAGGTTGTTTGAGACCAGCACAAAAATTCAGTGCTAAATCTATGCTGAATACCGTTTGCCGACATACCGTTTTGCGACTTTGACGGAGCACCACAAATTCTGATCGGGATAGATCATTATGACCTAATCATTCCCAGAACGATAAAAACCGGTCCCCCGAACGCTCCGATAGCGACCTATTGCCGACTTGGTTGGACGTTAGGGGGAGGGGGGGCGGTGATTTATCTGCTTGCCGCGCCGTAAACCACTTACGGAGTGCGGGATCAAGTCAAAGGATGGACGACATCATCCGTTCATATGTCGAATTAAAAGAAGTAGGAATGTACGTACGCGCCCATAAGGCCGCCACGAACGCGCGATCCGAAATGCTTGTCCACGACACGAAAAAACAAGAAGGCAATCGTTGGACCACCGGTCTGCTACGGAAAAGCGACCAGGTAACGTTGCCAGAAAGTTGCGAGATGGCGAAAGAACGGTCAAATTCCACAGAGAATAAGTTGCTTAGCAACCAGCCGTTAGCCACTCAAAAATGCGACATAAAAAATAATTTTGGTAAAAAAGAATATGTATCTAAATTAAATCCAGGGTAATCAACCGCGGACGATGAATCTCCATCGTCAGAATACGGTCAGGACGAAGAACGTCGACCGATATACGTAACGACCTCGATAAAGAATATTGCACCAATCGAGACAAAACGATTCTCACGCCTAGAACGGCTACGTCGTACAGTAGCATGGATATTTCGATTCATACAACGCTGCAAACGCAGCGGCGAAAAAACAAAACATTTAACCCCACAAGAACTTGCTTGCCCGGACCTCTACCTGATTCGGGTTTCGCAGCAGCAAGATTTCAGCAAGAATATTTCATTATTAGAAATTAATAAAGAATTGCGAAAAAGCAGCAGGATAAGAAGCCTAAATGAGTAACTAGATACAAATAGGATCCTGCGAGTAGGCGGTCGCATACAAAATTTAGCCGGTGTCGCCCCCGATGTAAAACAACCTGCAATACTGGACGCGCGTAGTCATTACACCCAGTTATTAATGAAATGGCAGCACGAACAAGCCGGTCACAAAGGCCGTGAATGGGTTTGTAATGAACTACGACAGCGTTATTGGGTATTGCGACTCCGGGGAGTCTCGTGAGACGACTCCTGAGACGGTCTGCATACAGTGAGCGTTAACCCTCCGTCAAGCCGGCCACAGACAATGACGCATGTCGACACAAGCCCATGATTTACACGGAAGCTACGTGGCTTAATGTAGCGATGCGATCATACACTGCTAGCTGAACTACGCCACGCCAACGTCCTTTTCGTCTCGACTGCCTTAGAGAGCACACGTGTTAAAGTGCACGTCGTAAAGCGCTTGCGACGGTTTAGGAGAGAGAAAAGGGCGAAAGCGGGTGAGCGGGAGGGAACATGGTTGCCGTCGCCACTTAACGTGTACCGAGCTACGCTTCAGGCGGCGCATCCAGGGCAAGCCACGCTTGTGCTTCTGACGTCACATAATCACGCAGCCTTGCCTATCGTGCGCGTGGCCCGCTGTGTTGATATGTATGGCAGCTCATATTAAACAAAGCTAAGGCCACGTGCGAAACGTAGCGGTGAGCAGCAGTCTGTGCCGTGCTTTAGGCGCACGTTTTGAGCCACCTGAATTCGGGCACAATGTGTCTGGCAGACATAGGTTTCAAAATTGCCGGTATTAAAATCTACCTACATAACCTACCTGTATTAAAATCACTTCTTCAAAGTAATCCCTGACCTATATAGGAATATATGCTAAAGGAATACGTGAAATTTGGTGTAAAAATAAGTTTAATAATCAGAGAAGTATAAAAAAACCAAAAGAAATCTAAATTTCTAAACAGACAGACATAAACACATTAATTTTTAATCGTTTAAATATGGTAAACAACTTATATTGTAAGGCACTTAAATGGAATTAAATTATGTTAAAATAAGCCATTTTTATGGAATTAATAGGAAATCCGCAGGTAAAAAAGTATAATCTCTTCATAGTTTTTGGAATAAGCCTAATAACAGGCTATGGACGATACTGCTTCTCTCCACGGCGTCGGGTAAGAAACTGAGTAGGGGATTCGATGCGCCCGCCGCGAGACAGAAAGATACTGATAGGGGCAGTATCAGACACCGCTTAGGCGGGGAGGGTCAAATAAAAGTTTCCGACCTGTGCCTGTCAAATGAGGTGTGCCCGCCGGAGGGTTAGGTCGCGACGTAGTATCGCAGCGCTGTCTCCATTAACTAACCATACATCTCCTCCAATCAATCAATCATCTATGCATAAATAAGTTGTACATAAATAACATACGTTATTGTACAGCATAAATTACGTTGAGCAAATACTAATTTAATTATTTGCTACGATAAAACATGCGAGTACACAAATACTTCCAATCGAATACTGTAGATAATATTTTAAAAATCGGTTGTGTCACCCAAATACTTTACCGGTAAGCAGACAACGCCTAAACAAGGCATTTAGCATAAGCCAGCTAGCGGAAATCCAGTGAAAAAGCTTCGAAATCGTGCGTTGGCGTCTAGGCGAATACACAAACCACAGTCGCGGCTAAGTAGTGACATAGATTCGCGGGTAACAGATGGCGCTAGCCGCCTGCTACTTTACGCGGTGATGATACAATTATAACAAATGAAATATGGAGGATTTTAAATAATATTTATGTCGCTTGTATACGGGATATACATTAAGACCTCCCCCCGAGATGGTTAAGACCATTTCCAGGCTGAAGTCTGTCCGTGTGTCTGTGTATCTGTCTCTGTATGTGGATGTTTGTGTTGGCCAGTGGCGGCGCTAGGCGTCGGCGACGTCGGCGACCGCCGACGGCCTCGCACCTGATGGGACCTCGGAAAAGTTTTACAAATTATTTACATTTAATTTATTTATTGTTATTCATTTTCATACACTTGCGTGAGTGAAGTGAGTGAGAAGTACTTTAGGGGTATTATCCAGAGTCCTCTGGCAACACTATGAAAGTTCGCGAGCGAGAAACAGAGTTAACTTTTTTAACACAATGATAGATGCTATTATAGTCGACACCGAATGTCGATTTGAAGCGCTCAATGAATATTTTGAAGAATTTGATTTTATTTATGATATCAGTTATTTGAAATCGATATCAAAAGAGGACCTTCTCAAGCACTGTAATCATTTAGGTACAATACTGCGGGAAGGCGACTGTGAAAACAGTGACATATAGCTTTTCGAGCTATATGAAGAGCTACAGGTTTTTAAAGCGAATTCACTTGACTCTGTCAACGACGCGAAACAACTCATTCAGTACATTTTAGAAAAAAATTTGAAAGAAATATATCCAAATGTTTACAAAGCAATTAGAATCATGCTCACAGTTCCCGTCAGTACAGCTTCCGCTGAGAGAAGCTTCTCAAAGTTAAAATTGATTAATACCTACTTGAGAAGCACGATGACCCAAGAGAGGCTATCTGCGTTATGAATTCTATCAATTGAAGCTAAAATAGCAGCTAGTATTAGCTATAACATAATCCTAAAAAAGGTCAGTGAGGCCAAAAGCCGAAAAGTTTGTCTATTTTAATTTCTATTTGTGTAATTTTTAACATCATTTGATTAGCAATAAAACTCCTTTACTCATACATTAGTTTCACTATAATTCGGCTCATGTAATCTAACGTTTTCTTTTTGACTGGGAAATAAAAAAGGCCTCGCGAACCTAATTTCGCCGACGTCCAAGTGTGGTCTAGCGCCGCCACTGGTGTTGGCGGAGGGAGGGGGGGGGGGGTTGTCTACTTGCCGGGAAATTATGGGGGTGACAAAACCGTTTTTTTATTATGCTAGTTTATGTATAATATCAGGTTGCTGAATTTTATAGCTTTTTGGTGTAATATTATAAATAGTTAATATAAGAATAGATAGTTAAGATATGTAAGATAGAAGACATTAAGATAAGAATTATAAATGATACATTAAATGGATTTTTTCGCAAACGGCCTCCATCGTGCCGTCATCACTGGACACATTGGACGCCTCACATTCCAGTGTATTAAAACTTGCATCCAACAATGGACGCCACACATTTGTCGGGTTAATTGTAAATTATATACCTTAGAGGGGATTTTTGAATTAAATAAACTTTGAACTTTGCACACTCCTGTATTAGATAATCATAAAAATGTCTTGAGATACCTACTCTTTACATCCAAGCTCTCCCAGCGCCACGAGACGAACATCTTTTGCGCAATGCATTTCTCTGAAAAACGGAGAAGTTTGCTTCAGTCTTCTGCATTTTACTATATGCGTTCCGTGGCAAATCTTCTTTTCTTGTCTGGTCATTGATACTCTTTTGTCGGGGTTGTGATCCGCGATGCTGAATGCAGACGATCGGAACAATCTATGCAGCTCATATTCTGTTGATGAAAGAGAATGTTGTAATCCACTTTTCCAAAAGCTGGTCCAGGGTGAAAAAGCTTGAGACAGTAAAAATGCTTAAAAGCCTTCAAGGTAACTACCTGAGAGCTGCAACTGGCGTCATGAAGACCACCCCAACAGCGGGATTAGAGGTGGCACTCTGCTGCCCGCCTCTGGACAAGCTCATCATCCACTCCGCCAGACTTACAGCATACAGACTGAAGTGTTTGGGCGAGTGGAAGCGTGGAGGGCACAATCATCCTGAGCTAAACCTCCTCCACAAAAGCCCATTCACTCTGACCCAGGATCGACTACGGAAAAAAATTTCGGTAGAGAAATCCTATAAAATCCTAATCCCCACCAGGGAAGAATGGAAAATCCGCAGTGGCTTCAAAGCCACAACGCAGACGCCTGGTTCACCGACGGCTCAGGAACAAATGGACGTTTTGGGGCAGGCGTGTACGGACCCAAAACCAACCACAGAATCAGCATCCCCCTTGGACAATACGCTACGGTTTTCCAAGCCGAGGTACTTGCCATATTGGAATGCATAAAACTACAAAGTCGACTTGAGGTAAAAAACAGACAAATCCTCATCTGCTCTGACAGCAGAGCAGCACTGGATGCTCTGGCTAAAGCCACCACAGAATCTTCTGTGGTCTGGGACTGCATGCAGGAGCTCAACAAATTGGGAAAATCCAACAAAATCACCCTAATATGGATACCGGGTCACCAAGGCATACCCGGAAACGAAGAGACCGATAGACTGGCAAAACTGGGCACACTGGATTGCCCAGTGGAGCCAGCTGTAGGGGTCCCCTTCGCTACAGGTAAGAAAATCATCAGGGACTGCTTGGAGCAGGAACATCGGGCTTCCTGGAAACAGAGTCAGGGATGTCGCCAGGCAAAAGCCATGATGGAGTAACCACTACAGAAGAAAACCAAGGCCCTACTTGACATGAGCAAGAAGAACCTTAGAACCACTATCGGTCTCCTCACCGGACACACGACCCTTAGAGCTCATCTATTCAACCTTGGCTTGACTGAGAGCAAGGATTGCCGAATATGTGGCGAGGAACCTGAAGACAGCATACACATTGTTGGCCGCTGTCCAGGGCTCGCCGCCAAAAGACACAGTTTACTGGGACGAGCCTTTCTCGAACCCAGCGATCTGCCCAACTTGAAGGTCAGTGACCTACTTAGTCTGGTAAGAAGTACCGGGCTACTAGCTGACAATTGACCTAACCACACAGTGGGTAGTTACAAAAGACCTTACAGATCTAGGTGACATCAAGGGCTGGAAACAAGCCCCCCACTCCATCTACTACTACTACTACTACTACTTCCAAAAGCTGAAAATTATATAGCAAAGGAATGACCCATTTACGTAAAACATTTATTATTAAAACATCTGATCCCTACAAGTCCCGTAGATTCTGTGAGGGACCACTACTCACTAGACTCCAAGTTGTTCCGTGTGAGGTGGTGGTATCAACTTACGAGTTAACTCCGTATTGAAAGTCGGTTTTGAGTGAAGCAGAAGGTATTTATTGAACCGATTGAAAGTTTGATATTGCCAGTTATAACGCTTCCCGAATAGGTTATGTCGTCGCGAGTGTATTGATGCGCGACTGCAGTTACGAGGGTATAAGGATGAGGATTGTATTTGTGCTCCTAGTATCTTGTACTGGGCACGGCTCGAGTCTGTGGGATTACAGACTGATGCTTCGTGACTGGGAAAGATAAGGATAGGAAACCAAGGAGCCGGACTCGTTGGGCTACCTCGTGAAAGGGGTACTGAGTATGCCGTCGTAACCTTGGGGGAAGTGATCACTCGAGGAATGATACTTTGGTTGCTTTTTCGCCTGTTTTTAATATAGTCCGGGAAATGATGCAATCCGAAATATTCCGAGTAAAAGTATTGTTTCATTGTGCTGATTCATTGCTGCACGAGCCAAAATAATAGCTGAATTGTGTCAGTGTATTTCACTGGAAATCGATGCATTTGTTGATCGCATGTAACGGTACTTAAGGGCCGTTACAATTCCAATAAAGTTACTTAATATTGTAGTTAATGTTCGGTAACGGATGAGGAACCACAAGAGAAAGACAAAACAGAATAAGTATTTTAAGTATTATCAGTAATTAGTAAACAGAAATTTTTAGTAGGTACTTTCAGGCTGTTTACTTAGAAGACAACTCGTCAAAAGGGCCCATTTCGTAATCTACATATGATACGACACATGAACAGGTTATCCCTGGATGCATAAGCTCTATCGATTTCACTGAGGAATCAGTCTTCAAATGCATACGAGATTTGGGCGTGCGCAAGTGATTTAATTCCGCCAATATTCATAAGGAACTGTGCTGTCCAAATTACGCGTCCCCTTTGCCTAATTTTTCGATCGTCTCTCTCCCAAGGTGTCTTCCCAGCGAAATGGAAGGAAGCACTTATTGTGCCAATACACAAGAAAGGATTTAAAAACATCGTTGACAACTATAGGCCAGTCTCTATACTTTCAGTCCTGAGTAAGCTGTTTGAAAAGGTCGTCTATTCACAGCTATACTCTTGCATCGCGCCATGTCTGCCTATACAGCAACATGGGTTCCTAAAGCAACGGTCGGTAGTTTCCAATCTGGCGGAATTTACCAATTTTACCTTAAGTGCGATGGACAAACGGTAGCAAGTGGACGCCGTCTACACCGACTTTGCGAAGGCGTTCGACCGTGTTAACCATCCTATTCTCTTAAGTAAGCTAAAGAGACTAGGAGTCCACGGAGATCTATACAGGTGGATATCATCGTACGTAGCTAACCGTCACCAAGCTGTGGTTTTTGGACGATTCAGGTCGAACTTTGCATAAATTCCGTCCGGGGTACCGCAGGGTTCACACTTGGGTCCTCTGCTCTTCAACGCCTATCTTTACGATATTAGTTCTTGTTTTATAGCTTCGTCACATTTTATACGCGGATGACCTGAAAATCTATGCTGAGGTGACTGACGTGGCAGACTGCCTCCGGTTACAGGAGGATATCGACCGCCTGTCACACTACTGTGTACTTAATAAACTCTCTCTAAATGCTACTAAATGTAACAGTATAAGCTTCAGCCGTAAGAGAGACTTGGTGAAGTTCAGTTATCACATTAATGGTGAAGTGATCCCTAATGTAAAATGTATTCGCGACCTCGGAGTACAAATTGATCATAAGTTACTTTTCGATCAGCATATGGAAAGTATGGTTAGCCGAGCTTTGAGAACACTAGGATTTGTGACCCGTATCTCAAGACCTTTCTCCAATATAAATGTCCTGAAGATGTTATATTTCGCTTACGTTCGCAGTACCGTGGAATTTGCGTCCTCAATTTGGAATCCGCAATATTCGGTCTGCATAAGCAGGATAGAATGTATCCAAAGGCGTTTTTTAAAACACATCAATTATCGTGGACCCTTCGGTCTTCCTACGTACGAGAGCAGACTGGACCACTTTGGTATTCAAGCTCTAGAAGACCGACGCACTGTGGCTGATATGGTACTGTTACACAAAGTTATCCACAATACCATAGATAGTCCATACCTTGTTGAAAACTTACGTTTTTTCGTTCCTCCGCGATTAATTCGCAATTCACGCACTTTTGAGGTCTCTCGTGCCAATACCAACTACGGGAAAAATTCCATCGCTTATAGGCTGATGTGCACGTACGACTCTCGTTTCTCCACCATCGACATTTTCAACCTCAACCAACCGACGTTCGTTAAAGAATTTTTCAAATCAATTGCACCTAACGAGCTCTTAGTTATATAATTTTCATGCAACATATCAGTAGCTACTACAAATATTTATAAATATTTATTATATATCTAAAAATATCTATAAACATCAATAAATATCTGTATCTATATATCCACTATAAGACCTATATCTTTATTTATATCTATATACATATACACATACCATCGTCTAACTCCTTCTTCCTAATCACTTCCAATTCCTTACCTCTCCCATCGGTTTTCTATATTAATTTTATATTTAATATGAACTTAGTTTATTTTACAATTAATTTTTAAGTGTAATATGCCGAAATCCAAATGTGTAATATGCGGAAATCTGTTAATTTCATAGGAAACGATTATCGGCGTAATATTTTTCTCTTTTTTCTACATTATGTTTATGCACACGTATTTCAATTGTATGCGCTGTATGTTTCCAGAAATAAAACAAAATAAAAATAAAATAAAATAAAGTATTTCAGGCCCACTTTTCCAATAGCTGGAAACCATATCCCATTGGAAAGATCTTTTTATGTAAAACAATTATTACTAGAATGACTTATCTCAATTTTAAGCCGTTTCTGAGTTATGTCCTATTAAATATGCCTAATTAACTATATGGCACCTAATACATCTAATAGAGCACCTAACACATTCAGGCATTGTATTTTTAATAACTGTTTAATCGAAAACCGTCGCAGAATACCCTAAACGATAAAGTACATATGCTTTGTTAGTACAACCGTGTTGCTGGTGAACTAGACAGTAGATTGTCTTGTCCTCAAGTCTTCTACGCTCATCCCACGGCTGAAAGAACGATCTATATCGTTATACCAGCCTCGTGTGACGGTTTCGCCCGTTGTAGTCGACACCGCCCTACTGGTCTAAATGCACAGTTACCTGCTCGTAATGTTAACCCTTCGCGTTAGTCGGGACGTACCCCTCGGCCCACATTCCTCGCACCCTCTTCCCGCATTGCCCTGTAGCTCGAGAGTAAAGCTACTGGTTGGTATACTGTGCTTGGGCTGAGAAATTATAACTATGCACGAGAGAAAGAAACTATTTACATATTTGAAATCAGCGTATATAAAAACTCTATAAGATTCAGCTTTTATCATTCTTGTAACAGACAAAAACCAAAATTTTGTTGTCCAATAGTTTTGCGTAATTATCACGCTTAATTATTATACCGCATATTATGTATAACGCGTAATTATTACGCGGTCAACGATTTTATCATAAAATATTTTAAGCTAAATGGGCAATAATTTACATATTGTTAATCCGCATATTATAAGACAATAAAGAACTTTGAACTTTGGAAATTGCCAGAAGAGGCTGGCGAAGAATGTGAAAAACATGTGTTCGAGGTCACCACGGAGGAGTGGAAATAATGTTATAATAATTGGCTTATACATATTTATGAAACAATAAATTGATTTTTGGCCATTCAATATATTTACTTTCCTGGCAAGGAAAGTATTGTGGACACACTTCTGTGTGTCTGTCTGTCTGTCTGTATTCCTCCACTATAGCGCCGATTAAGCTGAAATTTGTTATTCAGGCATCATTTGGTCATGGTGTTTTGGGAAGGGGATTGAAAGGGGGGTTTGGGAGGGGGGTTAGGGGATGAGGTTATGGTTCGGGAGGGTGGTAGTTTGGTCTGGGCGGTTGGGGGTGATTGGAAAGGGGTTATGGGTTTGGCGCGTGGGTGTTGTCTGCTTGCGGGGAAAGTTTTGGGGTGACACAACCGTTTTTTTGTCCTTTGCCCGGCTGTTCTCACCTGGTATCGGGTAGCCGAGTGGTCGTTTCAAGCGATGGTCTGTATTTATGTGACCTAATGACAGACGAACCTATTGAAACGAACTATCGGCTAACCGATTCCGCGTGAACAACTTGCGGTGTCAACTACAACGGGCGAGACCGTCACCACAGGACGTTTCAACAATTTTCTCGTTCTGTTGCCCTGCAGTGAACGTAGAAGACTTTGGACGAAACAAATCCAACGTCCAGCTACGTCACAACCCGCAAGAAGCCAACGCCTTACCGCGAGATAGCCAGTGTTACCTGGCGGGCCGACCCTCGCGCCCTTGCTTCCAATTGTGACCAGATTTCACCGGTCTCCCGATTGGTTCCGAGTTCGAGGTCGCTTGCGCGGTCCTCTCCCTTACGAAGCGGTGAAACGGTGTACACCGAATCTATCGCGGACCAAGGCGTCCTTTGCCCGACTCTGAACCGGGATCGGATGGCCAATGGTCATTTCAAGAGCAGTCGCCGTAAGGTAGACAACCACCCCCGCTCTATAGGAAACAATACAGTTCCCAGACTCCCCCGATTGTTAGTCGGAGAGCACAGTCGATTGGCTTGCGCCGCTCGATGCGCAGACCGTCCAGGAGCGCCAGAGGTTTGATTCCCAGGGGAGACTGGTTGACCCAGTGTCCTACCCAGGCTCGCACCCCATGCGTGGAGGCCATCGGATGGGTGTTGACCCGTGAGTGTTACCGACCCTGAACAGTGGGAAAAGGATGCCACGCTCCGCGATGATTCGAACTGAATTGCCGCTTACATTAGGTGGAGGACCGCGTAAGCGTCCTCGAACCCGTAACCAGTCAGGAGGCCGAAGTGGTCCGGCCATAACTGGTAGCGAGGGCGCTTGGTATGCCCGCTGGGTTAACTACCCGGTGCCGTGCGGTAAGGGTTGGTCTCTCGCGGGCTAGTTGGTGGAGCTAGATAGTGGATTGTCATTGTCTAAAGTCTTTTACACTCATTCCAGGCCGAAATAACAGTCTAATATTGTTATACCAGCTTGGGGTGATGGGTTCGCCCGTTGTAGACGACACCAACTATACTTATGTGGCTGATTAAGTGAGCGAGTAATTCGAGTTGGTTTTTTTGTTATCAACTACTCTTTCAAATGGTTTTACAATAATTATTAGTTAATGTGGTAATAGATACTTTCGCGGAAAGGGAAGCTCGTCGTGTAAAGCTGTAGCAAAATTATGTAGTAAAATTTGCTGCAACCTAAGGATTAAAAGTGTGTGTACAGTATGTTTCTCTATTCTATAAAATCGAAGACTATCGCGGTTGTTTGACATTATAAATATGATAGAAAACGAATTTACCGCGAAAATTTGGAGTCTACCCTGGACAACGGCGGCTGCAACGTCACCGAAACGTCGGGTGCTACAAATTTCACGCGGTAAATTCATTTTCTATCCTATTTATATTTCTTTATTACATTTTAATGTCACATATAATGAGACGATATTAGCAAAGGGGTTAAGTAAAAAGGAGTGCATTTTGGGCTCTTTATTCTACAGTCACAAAAAATCTCACCCCGTATAATTGTTTTGAGAGTTTTTTTAAATCATTAATCTTAACCACTGGAGGGGGTGGGGGGTGTTAGGTTTTTGCTTGGCAAAATCGTAGATCCGGGGCCAACTCTCCCCTAATAACTCGTACATCTATTACACTTACCTATCACGTTTAAATTCCTTCGATGTAACGCTAACCAAATAATTTGCAACATAAATTGGAAGAGTGCTTCATGGATTATAATATCACCATCAGAAAGCGAACGCTGGTTCTTATTGCGACCCATGTGGTGGAAATTTCGAAAATCGCCGTTCCCTAAAAAGACAATTATTCATATATTATTATAAAATCTTTCCAATTGTCACCAATATGTGAAAAAATGTATTTATTGAATTTCAAAAACATACATCCGATTAAAAGAAGCTAGCCTTTTTTTTGTATTTTTTTGAAAATTATAGTTATTAAATTGTTAAATAAAACGAATTTCCCAAGGTAAGTCTACTCAGCGACGGCTAGATCAAGACCTTTATGGTATGATAAGGGAATAACACTGATTATTTGCCGAATGAAACCACTATCACTGGCGTTTTTTTTGCTGATCTACTTAAGGAATTACGTGACGCCATCCTTGAGAAAAGTCATAGTGCGCTCTCTATTTGGAAGACAGCGCAACGGTTCACAATACGAATGTTGCAATAGGTGCACTGAAGGGTTGACGATTTGGAGTGCTCACCCACTATTTACCCTTATTAAACTTAAAGAAAGTGCTAAAAGACAAACAAGCGGTTTTCGTCTGATGAATAGTTCCATACCGCTGTTTCCGAATACTTAAGGTGGCAACTAGGGTTGTCAACTACAGCGGGCGAGCCCGTCACCTCAGGAACTTTGAACGATTAGTCGTTCTATCTCCCTGGAGTGAGCGCAGAAGACGGACAAAACAGTCCACCGTCTAGCTCCGCCACAAACCCGTAAGTAGCCAACGCCTTAACTGCGAGATATCCAGGAGTGTTACCCGGCGGGCTTACACTCACGCCCTTACTTCCAATTGTGACCAGATTACGCCAGTCTCTCGATTGGTTACGAGTTCGAGGTCGCTTGCGCGGTCCTCTCCCTTACGAAGCGGTGAAACGGTGTAAACCGAATCTATCGCGGACCACAGCGTCTTTTGCCCGGCTGTTCCCCAGGATCGGATAGCCAATGGTCATTTCAAGAGCAGTCGCCGTAAGGTCCGCAACCACCCCAGCTCTATAGGAATCAGTACTGCTTCCAGACTCCCCCGACTGTTAGTCAGAGTGCGCAATCGATTGGCTTACGCCGCACAGTGCGCAGACCGTCCAGGAGCGGCAGAAGGTAGATTTCCAGGGGAAACTAACCATAAGGCCAGAGTCCTACCCAGGCTCGCCTTTCATGCGTGGAGGCCGTCGGATAGGTGTTGACAAGTGAGTGTGACCAACCCTTAACCACTTAAGGTGGCAATGATTCAAACTGCTATTTCCATGGGATCCAACAATTGTTTCAATGGTATAAGGAAATATCAATTTCTACGGGCGAACCTGCCGGTCCAGGGAGTTACAACGACTCTTTCCATCTTATTCTATATCCTCCAGTCTAGTCACAGATTCGAGGTCGCTTGCGCCGCCTCTATCTGACGTTGGCGATAATTCATAGACCGAATTTATTGCAGAACTGTGCACGCCACACGGGATGAAGTGGCCATATCCTCAGGATCTCAGGATATATCGTTAATTCTCCTGGATGTATCCTTTAATCTCAGGATATATCCTGAGAAACGATTTACGTCCGATCGACGACGACCGTGGCCGCCTGGTCAACGACTATCCCTGCTTCGTAGGAAACGTAAGTTTACTGACTCCTCTGGTTATCGCCAGATTGCGCAATCGATTGACTGACGCCGCACGTTTCCCCGATCGGAACCTCCAGTCATAACTCTACGACTGCAAGTTAACATAGTTAACAGCGGCTTTTCGAGGTTGAGTCGATCTTCGAGGAAGCTACCGGATAGGAGCTGAGCCGTAAGTTGAGCCGACCTCAGAAACACGGACAGACCATCAGGCCGAACCTGCAGGAACCCATAGAAGTATCATATATTGAGTTTAGAGAGATGTAACGGCACATGATGATGATAGTCATCGCATCCGCCTGCCCTTACGTCTCTCCCCCCCACAGTCTGGCCACTCAGCTCGGTCACCATAATTCTCCCGCTGGCGTCACTCGCGCGCATTGTGCAAATATTATGTTTCTCATACATTAAATTATCCATACCAATCGAAGTGTGGACTTTCACTTAAAACATCAAACAATTAAATGGAGTCAGAACAATATATTTAAACAGACAACGAGTGTGAAGTTAATAGGGCCACTCGTTCGTCCCTTCAATGGCTGCATCAACCCGCATCGGTGCAGCCCAACAGCAAACACCCTAAACTGGTGACCCCGACGTGATGTGTTATATTGTTGTAAAATAAAAATCAATGTTCCACTATAGATATTGTCTTTCACAGCCCGAGAACTTTTAATGACATGTATTTTTCTAATCACCGGCTAATTTTGCAGTAAGTAACAATTTAAAAATCGACATGTATTTACCTGTAAGAAAAGAACAATATTCTTTCGCAATCAAAGTTCTCAAATCGGCAATATTTTCTCTAAATTCGTTTTCAATTAACTCAGATAAAGGCAGCCGAATTTTATACAGTCCTTCTTCCATGCGCTCGCTCATGGAATCGCATATCTATTGAAAATAATATAATCTAATATTTCAAATACTTCAAATACTTCAAGATGAGAAAGAGCATAATACCTGTGTGAAGTACTGAAAGTAAAATATAAGGGCTCTCAAAAACCTTTCCATAGCAGGTACGTGGAGAAGGTGGATCAGTTTTAAACTTACCAAGTCGTTCGGTGTAGTGAAAAACGCTACATCTTTTACATCCTGTAAGGAAATACAAGTATATATTTAAAAATATATCAAATATCAAATTGCATAAACAAAATAACAGTATTCTTAATAATAACAGTGAAACAAAATAACAAATTAAGAGTGCAGTGCCATCGTACTGTGTGTGGCAGCCGCTATTGAAACGACCAATCAGCTACCCTATTTGAAAGCCGGGCAAATGATGCCGTGGTCCGCGATAGATTCGTTATACACCGATCACCGCTACACTGAGGAAAAGATCGCGCAAGCGACTTCGAACCTGTAACCAGTCGGGAGGTGGGAGGTATCCTTAAGGTTAATTCCATACGGAGATATACTTTCAAAACTGGTAGTCAGGGGGCGAGGCTGCTTGCTGAGTACCTTTCCCGGTGCCTCCCCGTAAGGGCTTGGCCTCTGACGGGCATGTTGGCATAGCTAGACAGTAGATTTGTATTGTCTCTAAGTATTCTACGCTAATCCCAAGGCTGAAAGCACGTTGGGAGTTAATGGGCCCTTGCTGAGTTGGCCACGAAGACCCATTCTGTTGAGGGTTGGTCACTCTCACGGGTCAACACCCATTCGACGGCCACCACGCATGAAGTGAGAGCCTGGGTAGGACTCTGGCCTTAGGGTTTGATCAACCTTCTGGCGCTCCTGAACGGTCTGCGCACCGTGCGGCATAAGCCAATCGATTGCTCACTCTGACTAACAGTCGGGGGAGTCTGGAAGCAGTACTGTTACCTATAGAGCGGGGGTGGTTGCGGACCTTACGGCGACTGCTCTTGAAACGACCATCGGCTACCCGATCCTGGGTGAACAGCCGGGCAAAGGATGCCGTGGTCCGCGATAGATTCGGTATACACCGTTTCACCGCTTCGTAAGGGAGAGGACCACGCAAGCGACCTCGAACTCGTAACCAATCGAGAGACTGGAGTATTCTGGTCGCAATTGGAAGTAAGGGCGTGAGTGTAAGCCCGCTGGGTAACACTCCTGGCTATCTCACGGTTAAGGCGTTGGCCTCTTACGGGTTTGTGGTGGAGCTTGACGGTGGAGTATTTTTGTCCAAGTCTTCTGTGCTCACTCCAGGGAGATAGACTGACCAATCGTTAAAACTTGTACGTCGTAGTTGCTGTAGTCGACAACTCTAGTTGGCTGAAAGCACGATCTCACATCATTATAACAGCCTGGGATGACGGGTTCGCCCGTTGTAGTCAGCACCGCTACTACAATGCCATCGTACAGATATTTTTTGTAGATAGGCCAGCGGTGAGGGTTATAGCCCTGCTTAAAAACTTACCCACTGAGATACGCAGCTTTTGTATATACCTTTGGCAGCCAAAAAGGTAACTCCCTACTATGTCATTTTTATCATAAATATTTGCTTTGTTTTATTTAGTGTTTCCATTTGTTTTATGTCAGTAGCTATTTTTTTAACTGCCACATGTCAGCTTACTTACGTTAGTCAGTTATTATGGACTTGTGCACTCTAGATTTAATATTCAGGCGCAAATTGGATTAGTCTGAAGTCTGAAGTCTGAAGTCTGGATCTCCTGAATAGTGTTTGAAATAAACAAATAAAAAATAAACAGGTATAACTGAATACCTCAGTATCAAAGGCGCACATCTGTCATTTACTTAAATTATAGAAAAAACAGTATTTTTCGTGAAGTGCGCATTTAATATTTCTTCTTCTTGTAGTGCCGTCTCCTAACGAAGGTTTGCGACCTTGGAGACCAATTTCAGTCTTGGAGACCGCCGCTCGGAACAATGAGCCAGTGCTCAGCTGGAACCACTGGCGTAGATTTTGCAGCCATGATGCCATTGGCCGCTCAGGCTTCCTCTTGCCTTGAATTTTTCCCTGGGTTAGTATTGTAGAAGTTCGTATTTGGGGTTGCGCATTATGTGGCCGAAGTATTCGAGCTTGCATTTCTTTACGGTGTTGAGTACCTCTGTCCCTTTTTTTTCAGTCTTTGAAGGACTGTTGTATTCCGAATCTTCTGGACCCACGATATTTTAAGCATTTTCCGATACACCCACATCTCAAACGCTTCAAGGCGCTTGGACATCCTTTCTGTGAGTGTCCAGGCCTCAGCTCCATATAGGAGGACGGAGAATACGTAGCATTTTACTATACGCGTGCGTAGATTAAGGCTCAAATTACGGTCACAAAGGATTTTCTCCATTTTTCTAAAGGCGTTAAGGGCCTGCTCGATTCGGCATTTAATTTCGGCACTGTGGTCTCCTTTGTCGTTGACTATGACACCCAGATATTTGTATTGACTCACTCTTTCAAGGTCTTTACTATCGATATTTAATATTTGAGATGCTTATGTATTTATTTCGTTTAAAACTCTAGAAATTATATTGTGAGGTACCTAACTAATATAAAAGACAATGAGTAATTTCGTATCCACTTGCAAAGTGTGTCGTAACACTGCCACGTACACCAAACGAAAGCTTATTTACAAGTGTAAAATTTAGTTTTTCACAAGCTACGCCGAAATGAATATCTAAAAAAAGTTACAGTATCCTCCGACTGCAGTATTACAGCCATGGCTAAAGCTCACAGCGGCCCTGATGGGGTAAGCCCCTCTACAAGGAGGATACCAGTCGGGAGTTGAACCGTAAATTGGGCAGGCTAGACGACATGGTTATCCTAACACCACCCAAGCTGCACGGAACCATTAGGAGCCTCTTCTTTTAAGGGGAACCATTGGATACTTCTATCATACAGTTATTTAATAAAGATCTGTCTATCTATCTAATATCAACATCACAGGAAGTGCGTTGTTACCTGTAGAGTAACGATGCTGGGTTCTCCTGGTTTAATTTTTCGCTGGAATCGACGTTGAAACCTCAGCTGATCGATAACATCCACATTTTTACGAAATACACTTTCGGTTTTGTCGAATAGTTGGATCTGTTCGGCTTCCTGTTCCGGAAATTCGAAATCGCTAAAATTACGCAGTGATTTTTTCTCCGAAAATCAGTCAGAACTAACCTCACGAATAATAGACCTCCAGATATATTATCCCATATCCATTTACCTTCAGTGTAAGTACCGAAGAAGTCGTCTTCATCTTCGTCGCTATCGTACATTTTCAATTAATTAAATAATTACACGAAATAATTTTATAAATATATTATTCTTCAGAGTTGTCAAACATGTCAACGTTTTCGAGTATTTTGTTCCAAATTTGATGGTACTAATATAGTACATTAACATTGAGATCGTACTTACTAATCTAATTGCTATAATTAATTAATGGCACTCTTTAGAGGTATTCCCATTTTGGAATTTATACAGTTCAGCTAACTTTGCCAGATATATATAAAAAATATAATAACTTAGCAGGCCGACAAATAGGTGTTTATAACGCTTAAAAAACCAAAATTAATCTATCGAAATGTAGGCGTTTTTAGGTAGATAGATAGATAGATAGATAATTGATAGATAGATGGATAATATATAGATCTGTCGAATAGTTTAAAAAACTAACTTAACCTGCCGACAAATAGGTTTATAAACCTTTAAAATAACTAAATTAATCTACTGAAATATAAGCGTTTTTAGACAGATAGATAAGGAGATAATCGATAGATAGATAGATGGATAAAATGATAGATATATTTGGCGAATAGTTTTAAAAAACTAACTTGATCTGCCGACAAATAGGTGTTTATAAACATTTAAAAAACGATATATAGATAGATAGATAGATAGATAGTCAATGGATAGATAGCTAGATAGATTTTGAATCATTGAAAAAAAACTAACTTAACCTACCGCCATATTAGCCCAGTTAAATAGGTAATTTAAGGAGAAATAACTGATAATATTTTGAAACTTGGCATAGATGTTCATTGCGGTGTACTGTTAAACATACTAAAAGTCGCCTACTCAGTCTGTTGTTAGTCGTCTACCTACTCAACAGTCAGCGAGATATAATCGAAAAACTGAATCAGAGCACCATTTTTCCAAGATGGCGGCTCGAGTTCAACAGATTGAGTGGGCGACTTTTAGGATGCACAGTGCACCTCAATGAACATCTATGCCAAGTTTCGAAACATTATTAGTTATTTCAGTCAAACGTCAAATTTTGTTCCTATTCGTCTAGGCTATACAGGGTGAATGTTTAATTAGTGACACTTTGAAGTGGGTTAATCACTAGGAGAAACAGGCTACTTTTGATTTAAAAAATATAAAAACACAAAAATAAATACAAAAAACAAAATATTTTTCAAAAATTTGAAAATTTTTGTGATTTTAAAAGAAGAATAAACAGATTTGAGCGCGTTGCGCCATCTAGCGGTAGGTAAAACATAGCGAATATTAGCGATATATGTTTATTACAGTGCGCTCAACGCTTGTCAAACTTTTATTTATCAGTCAAGTTTCTCAAATCGGCCAAAAAAAGTTTTTCAATAAAAAGTTTTTTTTTGTATTTTCCAAAAAAAAAATATCATAAGATTCTTGTTTGCTCGTACTGATTTACCTACTTCAAGGGTGTCACTAATAAAAAATCAACCTGTATAGGTGTATGGCACTTCTTTAAACGCCTATTTCTTGCTTATTTATAGAGATAGAGCAAAATTTTCAGATTCGGAATCAGTGTGATGAACACATTGGGGTAACATTAAAACATCTTCAATGTAGAAGAGTTGCTAAACTGCATGAATATCCGCATTTTTATACGTTTTACAAATCAATTCCACTGCTGGTTGTTTAAAAAGGTCGCTAATGCAACAAGCGGAGGGATACATTTCAAATTCCCTTCTTTGTCTTGCGGTCTGTATCCAGGTTTGCAGTCGCATACTCCGACCGAGTCTTCATTGTTTTTAGGGACTAGCCATTGTCCATCGCTGCAAGGTCCGTTTGTGTATAACACGTGGCAGTTTCCTCCAATTTCGACCGTTCCGTCGTTTTCTTCGCATATATCGTCGGCAGCATCGTCATTTTTGATGCACGATGGCTCCAGCTCTGTCAGAGCCTTCTTGCATCCGCAGACCCCATTGTAAGCCAAACCGTCGATCGACGGTCTAGCCTTAAAGTCGAAAATAACGACTTTGTCGTCATCGCAAGGGCCTCGCGTCCCAGTCTTAAAACACTGTTGAAATTCTGGGAAGTATAAGTGTCCCTTATCGCAAGGGATCGTCTTACACGATCCTCCTTCGACGATTATCTTCCCTTTTGAGCAAGGTCCTTGAGTGTACGCGCGGTAGCACGAATCCTCCGGTTTCCAGTACACGTAATTCGGCTTGCACGAACAATCCGCTTTCAACGAATTGCTCGAACCCTGGAACACGTATCGATGCCCTCTAGAGCAAGGCCCAATAGACCCAATCTCATAACACATCTTCGTATCGTTGTGGTACTGAGGCATATCGGGATAACAGCCACAAACACCTCCGGGCAGGAAGAGATCCCCTTTATTCGGACAAGGCCCTCTCGTGAAATGCTCAAAACATCCTTTGTCGGCGGGAGAGTAGTGCTGCGACATCTCCCCGTCCTTGTCGCACTGAAAAATAAAAAAAATATCGTAAACAATGTTGTTTTTGCTAAATCTAATTTTAGAAATGAGGTTTTCCTCGTTATTAGCACCGAAATTGAGATAGGTAGTGTGTTGACATATCAGACAACCTTATTTATTCTCGAAAACAAATTAAGCACGGGATGCATTGTTTTAATTAAGTAACAACCGTGGCAATAGTTTAAAAAACAGGTTTTACTAATCTGTATCTATAATACGAGTAGGTCAATCAATAGAAGACCCCCAAGGAAATATATGATATTCCAAGAAAGTAAGGTGTTAAATATACGCCAGCTGTTTGTAAAACAGTCATTTATATTATTCCACCGAACCCTAGATAAACAACCACGGAGCTAGCAACACAAAACGACAAGAGTATGCCTATGTCGACAAGAAGCCATTTTTTATTTTTTTTATTGAATAAAAATGTACTTTATATTTTTTTTATGTCTTCATCAAGACGGTTGAGTATTTCAGGTGCTTTATAGTATAATTGTCTTCAGGATAGTGAAGAATTACTTCGGGGAACGGCATAATTCAGGCCTGCAGATGAATGATGATGTTCGCTGAGTTAATTCTTCATTCGCCTAAAGACAATCATACTATACGGCACCTTAAATATAAAATCGAAGACGATCGCGGTTGTTTGACATTATAAATAGGATAGAAAACGAATTTACCGCGTGAAATTTGTAGCACCCGACGTAACAGTGACGTTGCAGCCGCCGTTGTCTAGGGTAGACTGAAGAGCTGTCAATCCGTTGTTTTGCGGGTAGGCCGCATACCGCTGCCGCCACTGCGTAGGTTATAACGGTGGTGGGGGGCCGGGCTCGACAACGGCGGCTGCAACGTCACCGAAACGTCGGGTGCTACAAATTTCACGCGGTAAATTCGTTTTCTATCCTATTTATAATGGCACCTTAAATATTCAACAGTCTTGATGACGGCCCAAAAAATAAACTAAATCATTTTATTAAAAAAATTGCTTCTTGGCGACATAGGTCGTTTAAGAACGGAGAATGAACTTTTGCAATCTGTCTTATAATTAATAATATACCTGTATATTTTACTATTATATTAAGCAATACGATAAATTATACGTTTTATATAAGTAATATGCCATTAACCTATTGCAGACTTTGCTTATGGACGACCAAGCGCCTTCGAAGGAGCTGTCAAACAACGTGTATGAGAATCCGGATAGAAGAGTGGTGCAAAAGCATCAAAGATGGGCTCATATCAGGGGACGGCGAACCTCTTCCTGGTAGCCGCTAACCTTTTCCAGCAAGCCGAAATGACGATGTCATTTTCTATGTGTGGACTTTGCTAATGCAGGATCTAGATTTCCCTGAATTTCAGAGGTTTATCAGGCTTCCTACTCCCTAGATATAGGGCCGTGTGATATTTGGATAATCATTTAAATTTAAAATGCCGCGGAAGACCGATTCGCATCAAGAGAAGACATTATGCTTAATGCGACGGCCTATTTGAATACCATTACAGAAGATACGTTCCAGAAGTTTTTATTATTTGCAGAAGATTTAAAGTAATTTTTAGGTTCTTGGCCCAATAACCGACGAGGAGGTAAAATATTGTGAACGTGCATTTTTTTGTCAATATGAAGACAGAAATATAAATTTTTAGCCCCCCTGAGACGATTATGACCATTTTCAGCTGAAAGTCTGTCTGTGTGTCTGTGTATATGTGTATTCCTTAACAATAGCGCCCTAACGCTTAATCCGATTGAGCTGAAATTTGGCATGCAGGCATCCTTTGGTCATGGCAAGAGTGAAAAAGTGGTTGAAATCGGTCCACCAGTAGTCATATTTCAATCTCAAAATATTGGACGTATAGACTTGAAATTTGATACACAAATGCCTTGTTGCGCCACATATTTAGTACATAGATTACGCTGATTTTTTGCCGGTCAGTATAGTTAGTTAGTTAGTTATACTGGGCGTTCCTCCGCAAGTCGACATCCAGTGTGCCTATTTTGCGTGTAACGGGGGTAGCTCTATTCCACCCACCCCAGTTCCTCTACGAAAGCCAGCAGGGCTTTCAGGTTTCCTGCTGCCTCGCGCAGGGTGCCTGGAGTCCCAAGGTGTTTTGTCCTGTATATTTGCGTAAACTATTGAATCGAACGTGTTTAAAGCGTTGCATTTTCACTATCTGCGCTCGTCGCGTTCTATTCCTTTCAGTCAGGTCAACCTCCTTCCCGAAGGGATATCACACTCAAAATCCTTCTATAAATACTTGGCTATTTGCCGAAAGTCTTGGGGTGACACAATCGTTTTTTTTTTTGTTGAAAGAAGTGTAGTTTAGGCGGACAAAATTTTTTGAACAGGTACTTACGGCACAATTAGCGACGCCACTTTCCCCTTGAACGAGACTACCGGCGAAGCACGGTCCTTTCGTAAACTTCCTGTAGCATTTCTTCTCTTGGGGCGAGAAGACTTTTGTCTTGTCCTTGCAGAGTTTCGGTTTTTTGCATACTCCCAAACGATTACTGTAAGAGAAATCAATTTTGAAATTTACTTATTAATTTTCAACTTACAATTATGATTTTCAATAGTCAAGATCTAACTAGACTACTGCCTGTTTAAAGGTAGTCAGTTTATTTTAAACCTTATTATTTTGAGATTTTTATAAAGATTTACGTACTTAATAAAAAAAAACCCCTAAATACCAAAAACAAAATCGAAACAAAAAGTCATAAAAACTGTTATAAATTATCAATAATAAAAAAGTATTTAAAAACCCATTAAAAATAAATAAAAAAACACAAAATTAAAAAATCGCCAAGTATATTACAGAGTATAATCAAGTTAATAATAATAAAATAATAATAATGAGAAGAAGAAGAAGGATAATATTGTAATAGATAGTCACACACAGGGATAATATTATAATAGATAGTCACTACATTAATCTATCACTGCAAAATTTATTTCTATTTATACTTACGTACGTTTTTATTTTAATATTTAGGTTATCTAATAATATATTCAATATTTATGTATAATAATAATATATTCAATGTCTGTAGTCGTACTTTTTATATTAATAATATAAAAAATAATTTCATTTTTATTTTTGTGAATTTATTTTGTATATTATTAATACTTATTAATACATATATAAATATATAATTATTTTTATCATTTATTAAAATAAAATAATAGGTTATTGACAATTTTCATGACATTTTCTTATGAATTTTTAATTAGGTAAATAAGATATTTCTGTTACATTAGTATGATTTTGTTTATTTATATAAATATAATATTATAGATTTCTTAGAATAATTAAAATAAATTGGCTACCTTGGAACAGGCGGCAGCCTAGTTAGGTTAAGACTTTTGTATATTGAATATACTCATAATTTGAAATCAATAAATAATTTGTAATTTGTAATTTGTACAATTTCGAAGGTGTGAACCTTAAATCTATATAGCCTAGTCAAATAGTGAATTTTAAGAGAAATAACTGGTAATAGCTTAAAACTTGGCATATAATGTTCTTTAAGGCGTACTGTAAATATACTAAAAGTCCCCTACTCTATATGTTGCGCTCGAGCCGCTATCTTGAAAAAATAGCGCTCCAGTTTAGTTTTTCACTTACGTCTCGCTAACTGTTAGCGATATTGGAATTATGTTTGAGGTAAAATTAAAGACCACAAGATTGTCTATAAAAAAATAGGTACATTTTTTCATATCATCTATTAATAATATGAAAATAATCTACTCAACTGACAATTGACAATCTAGCTGGGGAGTTGGTGCAACATTTTGTATGGGTACCCTGCATTTTGTAATACATGCTCATACTTAGCACAATTATTTGTTAGTTGGTCCTGAGTGGATTTAGCCCAGAAGCCATCGGTTTCCACCGTGTGGATGGTTGGGGGCAGTTTGATTCCGCCACGCTTTACTTTGAGCCCTATATCTATCGAACAGACGATATGAAAAAAAAACATTTTTGTAGTTAATTTTATAGGCTTTATTTTTACGTCAAAGGTAGCTCCAATATCGCTAACCCCGATAAGCAAAAACTGAATCGGAGCGTCATTTTTCCAGGAGTAGGGGATTCTAGTATGTTTAACAGTACGCCTTAATGAACATCTATCCCAAGTTTCAAACTATTCTGTCAAACGTCGAAATGTCTTCCTATTTGACTGGGCTACTATGAAATTTTTATATCTTTAGTGTCCAGTGGTAGACTGTTATACAATTTTAAGGCAAGATAGGTATCATTACCGTCACCGCCACCGTGGCACTATAGGTTTAATGTTAACTGGGACTGTAAAACAG
Organism: Micropterix aruncella; assembly: GCA_944548615.1. Classification (NCBI taxonomy): domain Eukaryota; kingdom Metazoa; phylum Arthropoda; class Insecta; order Lepidoptera; family Micropterigidae; genus Micropterix; species Micropterix aruncella. Next base: position 39,378,716 of record OX155950.1, read on the forward strand.
TTAACGCCTTTTTAGCGCCCACCTGTTTCGAGAACTACACCTGTTTCGGGACGTAATGAGCAACTCGACGAAAGCTTGTTGATATGGATATAATGTGAATTCGAAGAAATAAAACAAAACGGTTCGCGCACAAAAAAAATCCAAGCACAAAGATTAGAACGCGCCCTGGCTGTGTCAAGAGGTCGATCAGACTGTCGGGTCGCGCGCACCCCGCGCTCCCTCTGCATCGCTCACGATGCAATTTTTTATATCAACAGACCCCGCTTCGGGCGTCTATTGCCATCTCTCTCAATAGCAGCTGCTACAACTGCCTTACTCTTCCCACGCCTGCTACAGGCATCTACTCGTCTTAAGCCGCACGGTTCATCTCTCTCAATGCTTGGACTATCGTTTATTTTTTTTATATAATTGCGTGTGTGTGGACATTCGATTACGACCGCCAGAGAAGAATGCCCAAAGAAACTCTGAACAGGTTTTTTAACAAAGTTCAAAATATTACTTTAAATTACAAATTTACAAATATATAAAATTACGTTTGATTTTTTAAATTACTTTGTCATCGGCGGCAACAATAGGAATAGCTGGATTGGCCAAAAGAGATCTCTTGAGAGGTATTTATATGTCTAGGATTAATAAACCGATCGTTCGGATACTCGACCAACGACTATATCGACTAAACACAAACCTTTTAGGTGTTTTGTTATTTTCTCGAAGTGGCGCAAAATATTCTCCTTGCTGGCAAGGTCCTCTCGTGAACAGCTGATGGCATGTTTTGTCGTCGGCCAACGCGGCTGTTCCGGGAGGACATCGACACTCTGCTAGGTTTCGACCGTCGCTATTCACTGGAGTCAGCTCCATTGTAGGCGGACATGGGTATCCCATCTGTAACAATCATTGAATATTTTTAGTTTAGCATCGATGTTGGTGAGTATTCACCAATAGAATTATGCTTCCATCTTATTCAATAATTATGCGATGGAATTCTTCAGTATGATAAAAGAATGTCACATTGACCATCTCTTCCCAGAAATTATGTATTAAGTGTTATTAGTGTTATATCAAAATTATGCAGTTTTAGTAACCTTTGAGTGTACAAAATTAAATGTGAAATCAAAGTACTCCGGTGTTCAAAAAGTATACAACCTATTTTTTTCGCATAAACCAATAAAGCGCGGGTGACTTCCTACGCTGTATATATCGAGGGGACACGCATGCGCAGTATTGTTTATTTTCCCGTCCGCAGAAAGCGTCAGTCGCTAACAGTCGGCCAATGAGTGAAGAAGTGTAGTGAGCGGTCGTCGGATTCGTTCAGGTAGGCCCTCAACAAGCCTAAATGACAAAGTCGTTGAGCAAGTGCGGACTGTGGTCTTGCAGGACCGTCGTATCACGGTCCGAGGAATTGCGAACGATATAAGGGCAAACATTGTATCGGTACATTTAATGTTGACCGGTAATTTGGGCATGAGGTGAGGTTATAGATGAGGTTATATGAGGAATATATGAAATGTGTAACGAAACTCCTAACAATGGAGCAGAAGCAATGGCTTCTGGATGTTGCACAGGACATGCTGGACATTGCAAACAGTAACCCTAACGACCCCCGACAGTACTTCTTGTGACGTTTGCCTATTTCACAAGCTGAAAAAACGGCTAAAATTGACCCGCTTTGAGTCAAGAGAAGACAGTATGCAAAATGTGACGGCACGGTTGCTCACCATTCCGAAAACTGCGTTCCAGAAGTGTTTCTAACAATGGCAGAAGTGCTGGGAGAAGTGTGTGCATTACCGAGGAGACTACTTTGAAGGAGATTAGGGTTTTGGATTTTCAAATCAATAAATGTATTTTTGCCGACCAAAGGTTCGATACTTTTTGAACACTCCATGTATATCTAATTAATCCAAAGAATGTTCCAACGAAGAGGGTTTTCCATAGCACAGGATCGCCATAAGTCGCGCGAATTTCTCAAACACCGCACCGGCGCGCTCGATAAAATTGAAAGAATGTATACGCTAATAATTAATATGAATCCTTATAAGCTGGGCTATAAAACTAAAATTGAAAATATGTTAAACATAACTATAATGTAAAATCGAAGACTATCGCGGTTGTTTGACATTCTGGACAATGGCGGCTGCAACGTCACCGAAACGTCGGGTGCTACAAATTTCACGTGGTAAATTCGTTTTCTATCCTATTTATAACTATAATATATGAAATCGAAGACTATCGCGGTTGCTTGACATTATAAATAGGATAGAAAACGAATTTACCGCGTGAAACCTGTAGCACCCGACGCTTCGATGACGTTGCAGCCGCCGTTGTCCAAGGTAAACTCAGTCTACCCCGTAATCTCTAATCAGTCTACCCTGGACAACGGCGGCTGCAACGTCAGCGAAGCGTCGGGTGCTATAGGTTTCACGCAGTAAATTCGTTTTCTATCCTATTTATAACTATATTAAATAAAAATGACGTGCAAATAGATAGAATTTAAATAATCATATTTGTTAAAAAATAAATTATTAAAAAAAACAAAATAACTGACTCAAATTGCCCGTTTTGCCTTTGTCTGTTTGTTTATGTCGCAGTTACGACCAACCGCATTGTTCGATATACTTAAAATTTGACATGAATATTCCCTAAAGTCATTAAAAATGTATGTGTGGGAATTTTATTTTTTCAACCAACATCAAGATAGTGGATATTTTAATGAGGGTGGAATAAATAATATTCTCCAATATAATTATGTGGCATATCAAAATGAGAAGTATTTCGAGTAGACTTAAGCTTTGGTTTCCTAAAAAAGCGGTGCCGTTATCTAGCGGCCGTAATGTAGCGTTGGGTGACGTCACCAAAACGTTGTATATAAAAACCATCGGCGTAGATTTCCTAGAGAGCGTCGAGTGTCACCGTAACGTCAAATAGCGGTGGTGTCAGTTGCATGACCTCCGTCATAGCGGTGATTATGTCGTGGGACGTTTTTCGCGTGTAGCGGTGAGCATTCAGTTAAAAACTATGACTGGGAACTTGACTGGGACAATCGAAAATGACGAACAATTAATTGATTTTGTGAAAAATTATGAAGCCTTGTACAATATTATATAGACAAGCCGAGTTGAAGCAAAATTTGTGGAATAATATCGGAATAACACTTTAATGTGTGTAACAGTGTGTAACACTTTAATTTTAGTACACACCGTAACAGTGTGTACTAAAATTAAAACTATATATATATAGAACTCTAGATAAACGACCACCGAAACCTACGAACCCTAGATAGAAGCCAGCAACACAGAACTACAAGAGCATCTGCAAGCTTGAATTATGCCGTTCCCCGAGTTAATTCACGTTTGCCCAAAGGCAACTAAACTTTATCGCACCCAAAATATTCAACCGTCTTGACGACGACATAAAAAAATGAAAGTACCTTTTTATTCAATAAAAAAAATGGCTTCTTGACGATATAGGTCGTTTAAAGACAGAGAATGATCTTCTGCAAATCATCTCGTAGAAATAATATACCTGCATAAATGTGATATAAGATAATAAACATAATGTAACATATATGTGTATGTGTGTATGTATGTATATGTATATGTATATATGTGTATATGTATATGTGTGTGTATAAGTGTATGTGTCCTACGTTAGTTATGCTTCTCCACCCAAGTCTGAAAATAAATCGTATGCCCTGATACAGGCTATACTCGGCCTAGTTGGGCATGCGCTGCGCATGGTCATGTGAATGTGGGTTGTGGTTTACTTCGCACCATTACTTAGTATGACCATTTTATGAAATTCGCATGTTATGTGGAAAATAAATAAATAAATAAATAAAAAAATAGTTAAAAAAAACAGAACAGATCCAATTTAAAAATAATACAATTGTCGATTAACTATATTAAATTAAAATTTAAAAATTGACATGCATCCCCAGTCCCCAGTAGTATGATTTTTAAACATCACACTCTCCTACAAACGTTTTTTTCGTCTTGCGACTCTTCATCTTCCAAATATACTATTAGTTGTCCATTTCCCACCGCTGCACGACACGACACACCACTTGAGTGAGTACTGAGTGACTACTATTCAATACGGTCCCACCACTTTCTAGGAAACCACGGGTTAGAGAACCGAGACGGCCGTCCTATCACGGCCGTCATATCACGCCCGCTAGATAACGGCACCGCTTTTCTAGGAAACCAAAGCCTAATAATTATCTAACTTCTTGAGGTGTATACCTACATAAAAAGTTGTTACATCGAGAAATGGTAATCCCCAAATGCAAGTGGCACTGCAGATGGACAACGTGGCGGTTTCTTATTGATTAAAGTTCAAAGCTTATTTAATTCCAAAAACCCTGCAAGGGTATAGAACTATTAGTACATATATTATTTATAATTCTTATTTTAATCATATATCTAGCAAAAAGAAAATTTAATCACATTAGGAATCTGAATGCCAATAAACTATACAAAATTAACCATTACATTGTCTAAATATTAAAAACAGATTTAAAATGAGAATTGAGAAATATCTAAATTAGAAATACCAAATCCACGACAAGTAAACAAAAAAAATATATAAAATGTATAGAATAGAATAAAAAATCAATTGAATAATATTGAAAAAAAAATCAAAATACCAATAATCAAAGATTAAATTAAATAATAATCAAAGAGTAAAAATATAAAAATAAAAGCAGTAGTCATATTACAAAATCAGTAAATAAATTGCCTAGAAAGTGAAATGTTAAAAATAAGGTAAAATAAAAAAGTCTATAAAATAGAACAAATTTGGTAGTCGATTGTGAATATAAAATTTTAAAAGTCTGTGTCATATAAACATATTTGTAACAAAAACTCCTTGGTAAGTTTTTTAAATATTGCATATGTTTGTATATTTTTTAATTCCTCTGGTAACCTGTTATAAAATGTTATACTTTTGTATTGAGTTGTACTTTGCAATTGGACTTGTAGGTATAGAATTATGTGTATACATGGATTTGTGTCTCGTATTGTGGGAATGTGTGTGGGCCTGGGTTTGGTAATTTTCTTTATTTTTATAGAATTCGCATTTTAATATTGCCTTTTGTGCCATATAGAGAGGCTTTATGAAGATTTTAGCAGTGCTTCCCCAACATATGATGCCATACCGGAGCGCCGACTTACATAACGCATGGTTCACAGATCATAAACCCCACAGCCTGGCCGTGTAATTTTATAATAACGACTTCACACAGATATCTAAGGCTAATAAGCGTGTCGGTCGGATTTAAGATAGATTGCTCTGATTAACTCATTATGCACACGATCATGTTCCACGGAAGAGATGTGTCTGTCAGATACTGATGCCAGTCAGAATGGAAAATAGCTCCGCCGTTTGGTAATCTGAATCATGTGGGTGTTTTCGTTTTTATTTTCCACGTGCTGCAGACATTTTATCAGTTGGGTGAAAGGGGGCTGATCGCCAAGGGTGACGTGTTTTAAAAGTGGCTTATACGTGCCGAATAAGGAGTATTTATTTGATGTATTTATTGCATATCTATTGGTACAACTTGGGTTGTCAATTACAATGGGCCAACCCGTCACCTCCGGAAATTTTTACCACAGTGATCTCTCGTGAGGTGAGCTAGATGACTTAGAAATATATAGAGGACAATAGAAATATATAGTCTAGCTAAGCCTGCATGCCCGACAGAAGCAAAGGCCTTACGGTGAGGCACCGGGAAAGGTAAACAGCGGACAGTCTCGCCCCGTGTCTACCAGTTTTGGAAAGATATCTCCGTCTGGAATTAGCCATCGGGATACCTCCGACCTTCCGACTGGTTGCGAGACCGAAGTCGCTTGCGCGACCTGTACCTGTCATATAGTCAGCGGTGATTCAGTCTGAATCTATCGCGGACCATTGGCATCTTTGGCCCGACTCTGAATTCAGGATCAGGTAGCCATTTGTTCATTTCAAGAGTGGTTGACGACAGGTCAACATCCACCCCCACTGCTTAGGAGACAGTATATTTCCATAGCCTCCACACTCCTTCAGTAACTAGTTAGAAAGCACAACCGACCATACTAAGACACTACATTTCTACGGTTTAGAATACACTATAATTGCTTATTCGAGAGTAATTTGATTTGGCCCTCTGTATGAGTAAGTACCCATTTAGCGGACTCTTGATAGTGAATTGGAACCAGCTCCAAAAGGCTGACCTCAAACGCATCGCAATGACATACTTACGTTATAATGCCATGCATTTTAAAGGCAAACCGGTTGAGAGTGATTAATTAATAATCACAAGCTACAGGCGGCGCAAAGTTGCATAATAAGCCGGCATTACCAACGATAAAGGTAAAGAATGAAAGGGAACTTGTTGACTTAAAAATACATCAACATGGCCATACGTCACGGACGATCGCCTTTACACTCAAAACCCAAAATAAATATGTTCGCTTGTAGATGCATATGATTAAAATTTAAAAAAGAAAAGAAAAAATAGTTATCTCACAGCCCGTTCCAGATACACATGGAATATTTAAGGTACAATAGCAATAAAGATAGAAAAAACGACAAAAACTTTGGGGGGGGAGGCTGCGGGGGGTGGGGGGGGGGGGGAGGTCCTATCCTACCCTATCAGTAGTGCTTTAACTTCGCCGAAGATAAACCAAGTATTTAGGATGCATACAATTTCAGACTAAAATATTCTGGTTCTTCCGTGGGTTCCTATACCGACTTATCAAGAGTGCCCTTGGAGTAAATGGGTATTTTCATGGATGCATCTGTCTCTTTTGCAGGATTTTCGGCGACATCGACCTTAAAGTACTATAACTACGAAACTACTACACCAATCATAAAAAGAACAACTGCACAATGATTGCATTGAAATTTCGAATATAGAATTTTGAAATATCATTTTGTAAAACAATTAGATAATTCTGAATAAATATGAGAACGTCAAAGAAGTGAAAAAAACGCGGAACCAGATCTGGTCGTATCATACTCAACGGATAATTGTTTCAGAACCAGATTTGGTCGTATCATACTCAAGGGGTTAATTGATACCCAAGTACTCAGGATGTACAAAGTTTCGGACGCAAATGTTTTTCTTCTTTCGTGGGTTCTTATCCTGCTTTCTCTAGAGTGCTTTAATTGATACCCAAGAACTGAATATATAGTTTCGCACGAAAATATTCTTCTTCTTCCATGGGTTGCTATCCCGCAACATCTAGAGTGCTTTAGCTTTGAAGAAGATAGACCAAGTACTCAGGATGAATAAAGTTTCAGACTAAAATATGCTTCTTGTTCCGATATTCTTCTTCTTCCCTGGGTTACTCTCCCGCCTTATCTGGAGTGCTTTAATAGATACCCAAGTGCTTATGATGCACTGCCTGTTCAATCTTCTGTTCGATACATAACGTATTCTCACTACTATACATTCAGACACACAGGTGGTATAGTGGCTAGGTCGCCTGCTCTTACATTGTTAGCTACCGGGTTCTATTCCCGGCTGGGTTACATTTTTCCATTGCAATGAAATTAATGGAATTCCTCGAATGCCGAACAAGACTCACACTTACGGACATGATAATGCACAAATACATATTAACACATCATAGTAGGGTTGGCTGTAAGATTGTTTGTTTGTTTGTTTATACTCTTTATTGTGAAAATGTCACAATGGGCGGGTTTATTGTCATATGACAATCTCTTACAACCAACCCAACTATGACGTGTTATATGTGTATGTGTGTGTTTAACATGCATGTAAGTGTGTGTCTTGTTATTGCATTCGATCGATAGAATTGAAAATGCAATTCCGTTAATTTGATCCCAACGGAAAATGCTGACCCAGCCGGGAATCGAACCCGGGACCTTACAATGTAAGATCAGGCGACCTAACCACTATGCCACTTGTCGTATGATAATTAATCCGTCAATTGTAAAATTTCACAATAAAGAGTAGAAACAAACAAACTACAAGAATAACTTGGTATCCACCTCTTAGTGTCTAGTTATGATACTAAAAGAGACGATAGCGCTTTCTTTTGGTCGTAAAATCCTGACCTTTCTCACGCTTTAACTTAACTATCACGCCGACTGTGTAGGGTGACCTAGTAGATATTGGATAGAAATTCTTTATTGCACATTTTAGGCCAAAACATACACTGAGAAAAATATTGGTTTTATTTTGCAATTACGGTTCAATTGTTATTACGGTTTTTTATATAATAATGATGTTCCGATCATAATTTTGTTGAATTACAAGGAATTTTATTAAAACTCGATTACTCGATTATATGTATTAACATGTTCCTTATGGTTATTACGAAAATAACAGTATACTGTAGCTTCAACATGATTCATGTTCATGTTCAACAACGTTTTGTTGTTGTCCGTTATAAAATAAATGTATATAAAATAAAGCAACCCGTCAGAGACCAACGCCTTACGGCGAGACACCGGGAAAGGTATCCAGCGGTAAGCCTCGCCCCCTGACTACCAGTTTTGGAATGATATCTCCGTCTGGAATTAACCATCGGAATACCTCCAACCTCCCGTCTGGTCACGGGTCTGAAGTCACTTGCACGACCCGCCGTATGTTCATCGGTGATTCAGTTTGAATCTATCGCGGACCAAATGCTTTTACCTGGCTCTGAATTCAGGATCAGGAAGCCTAATGGTCATTTCAAGAGTGGTTGACGACAGGTCAACATCCACCCTCGCTGCTTAGGAGACAGTATATTTCTATAGTCTCCAGACTCCTTAAGCGTGCACCGATTGGCGTCGCCGAACCGTGCGCAAACCGTCCAGTAGCGCCGGGAGGCAATCCCACCAGAAGAAACCGATCCACCAGCCGTGAGGCCTGAGACGCGAGAGTCTTACCCTGGGTAGCCTTCCGCACGAGGAGGCTTCTGAATAGAAGTTTAATCGTGAGTTGGTCCGACCCGAGAACAAAATGGATCTTATGGCCCAAGCTGCACGAAACCAATAGCTACCTGCTCAAACGATCAATGTAAAATTGACCAAGGGATATGACATTCATTGTCATCATACTAGAAGAAATATGCAAATTCGGTCGATCAAACATAGGCTTGCAGAAACAGGTAAAGTTGCATCTACAACAGTATCAAATTTTAAAATAAGTTACCATCACGTGTTCGAACATATACAATTAACTTTAAAATATATGCAAGTATGAAAGACTCGTTTATCAAGACAGCTTATTATAATGTTGATCATTTTCTGAATTTTAATTTATTCTGATATGCGAATAAAATGATGACATTTATTGTATATTTTCTGTTTTTATTTATTTTATAGGTGACTATGATTATGCTCTATTTTTTGACAATATGATTATTTTAATGTAATTTTATTAATGTTCCTCATTGTGTGATGATATATAACTATGTATTAATTATATATAACTACCTATCACAAAATTAATTACAAGGACGAAAGTCTATAATCAGTGCGTGTTGCCAATGATGAAATACGGCACTGAGACATTGTTGTTAATCATTGGCCTTGGTTATAAAATCCATCAGTTATTTTTCTGTGAGTTTCTCCCACTGCTGAAGGGTGGTTTTTGTGGACTGTAAATGTTATTTACCTTCGCGTTCTCTCGTTCTTCCTGGCCGCCGAGTAGTCTCCCGTATCTGGTTCACACTCTATTAGATGATCACACAGTGAAAGAGTTTATTTCAAAAGAACGTTTATTGTCCCTCAATTTACTCGTGAGTTACAGTATACACTTAAATTATGCGCGCGAGTACGAGACCAGCCAAGGGCTGCCGTATGTACAACTATTATCCCGCCGCTTAAGGGTCGTTCATTCTCGACCTCTGTATTTTTGTGACTGTTCGATTTTCCAAAATCGTTCACTAGCCTCGCTAAAGCCCCGCCACTCTAACCCGTGATTGGTTAAAAGGCAATGGCGGCGGTAAGAGACCGGCCTACTGAGGGTTAAGGGGTGTGGCTTAGCGAGAGTACATATTATTCAATCAGGCTTACATTTTTAACTTAAATTAATCTCACCTTAATTGAAGGTAATTTTCTATAATATGTATTACTACTACATTATCATTAGGTTTATAGCGAAAATATGTAGATTAAACATTAACAATACATCATATTTAGTACTTAAAATTCCTTCGAATAGCTAGCAAAATTATAAGTATTTGATTTTATCCAAGCTTTCAGTCGAATAATTAATAGCCTCCTAATTACCTCAAACATTGCGATTATTTTGAGATTACCACATTTGTTTTAATATAAGAGGGTTGCGCGAGCGGCTTGCCGCGTTTACGATTTTTTGTTATCGGTCGACACCCTCGATATATCCACTGCGAGAAATGACAGGCTGATAATTAATTAGGGGTCTTCGGCCCTTAAAGACGGCGATATATTATTACCAGGACCTTTCATGGAATTTTGTCCTGCGTATTTAGTTAGGACTTCCTTGCGGATGATTTTAATATTTGAATGAGCCGTATTTTGTTTCAGTGTCTGTTATTTATGTCTGTTATGGGGTGGCTCGAGCGTGTGAAAGAGAAATATAAGCTTCTAAGAATCGATCTCTCGCGAACAGCCACCCATATTAGATAATGCAAGTGATAATTCGTACATTTCCCCGCTCATGGCAACGTGCCATTAACTTATTTTACGAATTATTTACCTTAAATCTACGTTATTTATATCTATGGCTTATTCTATTCGGGCGGACAATTCTAATCTAACTAGTTTGCTTATTGACCTGCGATAAATTTTTCCGTCGATTTTTACATCTACTATCCTGACAACACCTGTTTTGTCAGGGTAGACTTCCGTTACTATAGCGCGAGGCCATCTTCCTCTTTCTAGAGAGGGATCCAATATTAACACCAGTTCCCCCACCCTTAGTGGAGGTTGTACCTCCTTCCATTTAGGTCGAGAGACTAGCATAGGTAGTACTTCTTTAGACCACCTATTCCAAAAAGCGTCAGCTAGAGCTTGGGTCTGTCTCCACTGTTTACGGTTACATAAATCTCCAATGGTAAATTTACCCATAGCGGTGCTGTTAGAGTGTCCTAACAAAAAGCTTTGCGGCGTAAGTGGCTCCTGGTCTCGACTGTCTATAGTAATGTGCAAGATAGGCCGCTGATTAAGGATTGACTCCACTTCAGCCAATAAAGTCTGCATCATTTCCACAGAAGGCGCTCTTTCTTTCAATATGGCGTACAAAGCTCTTTTGGCTGACTTAACCATCGATTCCCAGCAGCCGCCATGATGGGGAGAAGCAGGTGGTATAAACCTCCAGTCAATCTGGTCGTTACTTAAACGTTCACGGATACGTTCATCGTCAATCTCTGAAACGACCTTCTTCAATTCGGCACTCGCACCTTTTAGATTAGATCCATTATCTGACATTATCACCCTTGGTTTGCCCCGCCGGGCTATGAATCTTCTTATCGCTTGTATGGTCGAATTAGTAGACAAATCATATGCTAATTCAATGTGAACCGCTCGTGTGGTTAGACAAGAGAACAACACGCCATATCGTTTCTCCACTTTTCTTCGTATAGTCACCTGAACCGGCCCGAAGTAGTCTACGCCTACGGCGTTAAAACACCTCGTATGATGCTGCAAACGTGACATCGGGAGTTGTCCCATCAACGCTGTGACTGGTTTTGCCCTTCTCATTTTGCACAGCATACACTGGTATATAAATTTTTTGACCGTTTGACGGGGATTAATTAGCCAGAACCTCTGGCGTAGGCTGGCCAATGTCGTTTCAACCCCGGAATGAGCCATCTCCTCATGAGTTCTTACCACCAGTAGTTGTGTATAGCGATCCCGGCCGTCAAGTATTATGGGATACTTAGTGTCGTGTGGTATACCCGGCGCATTTGCGATGCGGCCGCCTACTCTTATTAAGCCCCGCTCGTCTAAGTACGCATTTAAACCTATCAAACGGCTATTCCTAGGTAAAGTCCCTTTCACTCGTATAAGTTCTATTTCTTTCTTAAAAGAACGACTCTGCGACTCCTTTAATAATATTATTTCAGCGCTGGCAATGTCTTGTCCGTTTAAAATGCAGTTATTCGTGGCACCTCTACATAGTTGAATAAACTTCCTAACGTATGCGGCTACGCGCAATAATCTGCGATGTTGGGAGAATCTCGCGACATCTATTGTGCTCGTAGGTACAGCGTGTAGCGCAAATACCGCCAATGGTTTATACTCGAGGGATATCTTATCCTTTTCCCCGGGTTGATGGGGAACCTTTGCCGGCCATACCTCTGGTGGCTGTCTAAGGTATTCAGGACCATTCAGCCAACGGCTCTCGGGCGAGAGGTCAATTTTTGACTTCGCTCTCGTAGCTTCATCTGCAGGATTACTACTTCCGCTTAACCATCTCCACTCCTCCGGGGTAGTCAGATCGTCCAATACTCCCAGACGGTTAGAGACAAATTGTTGGTGGTCGGAGCTACGTGAACGTATCCACCAAAGTACGTTCATCGAGTCTGTCCATAAAATCTTTTCATGAAATTTAATTTTGTACTCGCTAGTGATTTTTTTCGCTAGTTCGGCGCCTAATAGTGCTGCTGTCAGTTCTAAACGCGGTATTGTCATTTTTTTTAACGGCGCGACTCTGGTTTTACTTGCGATAAAGGATGTGGTCGGTTCTTCGCCTGGTCTGGCTATTCTCATATACGCGACAGCGCACATAGCCTCTTGAGACGCGTCACAATATATGTGTAATTGTCTATTTTCGGAGGGATTCTTTGTTACGCCGTGATAGCGTGAAATCCTTACGTCCTTCGCCGAGCGAAGGGCATTTATCCATTCACCCCAACCTTTGAAAATATCTTGTGTGACCTCCTCATCCCAGGCTACACCGCTGGTCCACACCTTTTGCATTAGAATTTTGGCTCGGATAGTTATTGGGCTTAATACCCCGAGTGGGTCATAAATTGACATTACTACCTTAAGAGCCTCTCGTTTCGTTGGCACTCTCTGGCCCGTTTTTAAGGCGTCATCGAGTTTTTCTAACCTAAAATTAAATGTAAGTTGGTCACTTTCTGGCAACCATTCTAACCCTAAAAGCCGTTGAGAGCTTATCTCTCCTTTCTCCAGAGCAATATTATGGGTAGCTTTCCTTTCTTCAGGTATTTCGTTCAAAACGCTTTGATAATTAGACGCCCAGCCCTTTAAGAAAAAATTCCCTTGTTGATGTATGTAAATTATGTTTTTTATCACGTTACGAGCTTCTTCTATTGAAGAAGACCCGAAAGCAAGGTCGTCCATAAAGTGATGGTCTGTGATAGCCTCCACTGCTAGAGGGTACTGATTCTTGAAACGTTCAGCGTTTTTATTTCGGATATAGAGGGCTGATGTCGGGGATGACCGAGAACCGAATATTAAAGAGGACATTTTTAGGATACGAGGTTCTATATCGCGCCGATATCCCCGCCAAAGGAACAACTGACTATAGGTATCGTCCTCGATCACCTTAATACGCATGAACATGTCCCCAATATCGGCGGTAAAAGCCACCGGATGCTCGCGGAACCTAAAAAGTATACCTGTTATGCTTTGATTATAGTCTGGCCCCGTTATCAGTAAGCTATTTAGAGATACTCCCTTTACGCTAGCAGCAGCGTCATGCACGATCCTAAGCTTGTTTCCTTTGGCGGCGCTACAGACACCCAAGTGTGGTAAAAACCATATATCAGTTCGGCCGGCTAATTTGGAAGGGTCTACTTCTTCGGCGTAACCTTCTGCTAAGTACTTGTCCATTTTCTGACAATAAGCGTCTCCATAAGTCCGATCTCTGTCCATTTTTCTCTCGACGGCGTGAAGTCGAGCTAGCGCCATAGGTCGGCTATCAGGAAGAACACGTCTGTCATCTCGCCAGAGCAACCCCGTGTGCCATACCCCGCCGTTTAACGAAGTAGTGGATTCCAATAATTTTTTAGACCTTACCGAGTCCGCAAGTTCTCGCTTTTTATTCGGCCAGTCTTGCTCTAATCTGAGGTTTTCCTCGAGTAATCTCTGAAGAGACGCGTCATTGCTACCGCTATCACTTAGGCAGAAGCTATGTAATGCGTCATTTTGCCTATCTACAGATACTCGTCCCACTGGAACCCAGCCCAGTAGTGTTTTTGACAACGATAATTCGTCATTAATGCGCCTTAATCCGCGTGAAACGATTAATTCCCAACAATTAGCCCCGATTAGTAGGCGCGGTTGGACATCTGATATTTTGTCGACTTTCACCGCAGTCAAAGTGTCAAAATCAGAGGCGGCCGCCGATAAATTTTTTAATTTCGGAAGGTTTAACGCCGCAATACTATAAGCCTGCACGTCGAAAACCTTACGGCCCAATTCCCCCCTTATTTGAAACGAGACTGTTTCAGCCCCTTTAGAAGAAGTTTTCATACTTCCTATACCACATACCTCCATATTGGTGGGAGGCCCTCTAATATTCAGCTCTTGCGCGACTTCGCGGTCTATTATAGAGACCGTCGATCCGCTGTCTAAAAGCGCGTAAACTACCTTTCTCCCCTTTGGTCCTATTAACGTTATCGGTAAAACTTGCAAGAGGACTCTGTTGTTGGCTACTGTATGCGCGACAATAGCCCCGGTCTGTGTTTCACCTTCGGCTGTTGCCGTAATTATCTCGGTTCCGCCGAGCGCCGCGTCCGCGGCAGTAAGTAAGAAATGATACTTAAATCGAGGAAACCTTTTATAGGCTGGGCAGTTTTTCCTGCCGTGCGAAGGTGCAAGGCATTTAAAGCATCGCTTAAGTGATTTTACGACTCCCCAGCGAGAGTCTAGGGAAAGTTTTTTAAACCTTTCGCATTTGCTGAGAAAATGATCGCCGGTACAATTTGGGCATTTCATACGAGACTGCTCAGTCATGTTAAGAACGTAATTTTTATGATTTTGCTGTTTATACTTTTTATCGCGCGCTACTACTTGATTTTTTCTACCGCTGTCTAATGGACCTATTCCCGCATCTTGCGAGTCTATCGCTAGTGTTTCTAGCCAAGATGCGAATCGTATGATAACCGGTTCGTCTGGTTTACCCCTTCCTTTATCTCCTAGCCACAATGTTAATAAGTTTTTTGGCAACTTCGCTACAAGAGAACCTAAAAGTTCTGGGTTCCATAGGTGCTCAATCCTATTTACTGATTTTACTGTGGCCACCAGATTCTTAACTTGGCAAGCAAATTGCAACAATTCCTCTGCTTCTATAAATTCAGAGAGGTCCCTGGTTTTACGTAAATCAGCTAGTGTGCGCTGAATAATTACATTTGGATTTCCAAATAACGTCTCTAATGTTTTCATTATTTCGCCAACGTTCGCAGGGGATAAAAGTAACCCTGAAACGCAATCTCTTGCTCGTCCGCGTATCGCGGATTGCAAGCGAAGTAAGTTTTGTTCGTCATTCAGACCTATAACTTCGGTGGACTGGTTAAAAATCGATTTAAAGGCTAAAAACTGAAGTGGATCTCCACTAAAGGGTGGAAGTTCTTTGTTATATTGCGGCTTCGAGGAGGCTATTGAAATTACTCGACATACCTGGCTTATTAATTTTTTGCTCGCGCTGTCATCGGACCCGTCTCCTGTGCTGGAGCCAGCGGCCGCGGCGGCGTCTGTGGCCGCCGCGTCCGCTTCGGTCGCGATTTCGCCGCCCGCTGCGCGATGCGCTGCTCCGTGAGGTGCCGCCGCGCCCGCCTCGAGCCGCATCCCCTCGTGCGCCGCGCGATGTGTTGCTCCGTGAGGTGCCACCGCGCCCGCCTCGAGCCGCATCCCCTCGTGTGCCGCGCGATGTGTTGCCCCGTGAGGTGCCGCCGCGCCCGCCTCGAGCTGCATCGCCTCGTCCGATTCTTCTTCTCTCCTGCCGCGGTATCGCTCTTCATTTCGTGGTTTTGTTTGGTCGGGTTCACTATATGAAGTCAGCGGTGCTTGCGTCTCTGCCCACAGCGTAGTACGACCTGCTGTTTCTTCAAGATCGGCGTAACTTCTTGTCTCCCATTCTCCGCTTTTTTCTGAGTCGTAAGCTTCGGAAACTACGTCTAACACTCTAAGTGCGTGCTGACGGTCTGCTTCTAGCATCTGCAATTCAGCTTCTAAATCTGCATGTTGCACTTGAATCGCAGCCGCCGCCCCTGCCGCCTCCGATCTGCGTTTTGCCGTCGCTATCTCTTCGGTCGCACGGAGTTGTTCCCTTTGCGTTATCGCCTCTGATTCCAATTTTTTCTTTTCCGCGGCTACCTTTGCTTGTTCTCTGGTGACCCGCCTCAGCTGTTCTGATGCTTCTTTCACTTCCTGAACTCTTTCACTCCTCCTGCTGCTTTGTGACCAGGTCCGCCTCGATACGTTCGATTTTTCTGCGGTCGACTCCATCGTACAATTTATTTTTCAAGGTTCTTTTCTTTATTTTTCATCCGGCTGCGATGGATCACTTATGGTTATAAAATCCATCAGTTATTTTTCTGTGAGTTTCTCCCACTGCTGAAGGGTGGTTTTTGTGGACTGTAAATGTTATTTACCTTCGCGTTCTCTCGTTCTTCCTGGCCGCCGAGTAGTCTCCCGTATCTGGTTCACACTCTATTAGATGATCACACAGTGAAAGAGTTTATTTCAAAAGAACGTTTATTGTCCCTCAATTTACTCGTGAGTTACAGTATACACTTAAATTATGCGCGCGAGTACGAGACCAGCCAAGGGCTGCCGTATGTACAACTATTATCCCGCCGCTTAAGGGTCGTTCATTCTCGACCTCTGTATTTTTGTGACTGTTCGATTTTCCAAAATCGTTCACTAGCCTCGCTAAAGCCCCGCCACTCTAACCCGTGATTGGTTAAAAGGCAATGGCGGCGGTAAGAGACCGGCCTACTGAGGGTTAAGGGGTGTGGCTTAGCGAGAGTACATATTATTCAATCAGGCTTACATTTTTAACTTAAATTAATCTCACCTTAATTGAAGGTAATTTTCTATAATATGTATTACTACTACATTATCATTAGGTTTATAGCGAAAATATGTAGATTAAACATTAACAATACATCATATTTAGTACTTAAAATTCCTTCGAATAGCTAGCAAAATTATAAGTATTTGATTTTATCCAAGCTTTCAGTCGAATAATTAATAGCCTCCTAATTACCTCAAACATTGCGATTATTTTGAGATTACCACATTTGTTTTAATATAAGAGGGTTGCGCGAGCGGCTTGCCGCGTTTACGATTTTTTGTTATCGGTCGACACCCTCGATATATCCACTGCGAGAAATGACAGGCTGATAATTAATTAGGGGTCTTCGGCCCTTAAAGACGGCGATATATTATTACCAGGACCTTTCATGGAATTTTGTCCTGCGTATTTAGTTAGGACTTCCTTGCGGATGATTTTAATATTTGAATGAGCCGTATTTTGTTTCAGTGTCTGTTATTTATGTCTGTTATGGGGTGGCTCGAGCGTGTGAAAGAGAAATATAAGCTTCTAAGAATCGATCTCTCGCGAACAGCCACCCATATTAGATAATGCAAGTGATAATTCGTACAGGCCTCATACACAAGCTCAAAGTCAAGCAACAAGCCATGGAGAGAGCTATGCTTGCAGTTTCACTGCGTGATAGGACCCGCAATGAGGAAATCCGCAGAAGAACCAAGGTCAGTGAAATAGCTCGTAAAATTACCAACTTAAAATGGTAATGGGCAAGCCATATAACTCGCAGAACCGACAACCGTTGGGGGGAAAAAGGTTCTTGAATGGCGACCACGAACCGGCAGACGCAGTTTGGGACGATCCCCCACAAGATGGACCGATGACATTGCCAAGGTCGCAGGAAGTAGGTGGTTGGAGGCGGCTCAAGATCGTTCGTCATGACATTCTATGGGGGAGGCCTATGTCCAGCAGTGGACGTCCACCGGTTGATAGTGATGAATACAAGGTTTAGCCCGTGACCACAGGGTACATTTCAAAAGCATAGCTTTGGCATACAATCATACATTTCATTACAATCATACATTTCAAAAGCATCGTTTGTACTTTTTTGAACTTTTATTTCATTATTTTATTTTTTATTATTTAAATACAAAATAAAAATTCACAATGTTGAAATAAATAATACAGTGGAGAAAAGAGCAAATACTTAATCATTGTTTACGGAGCAAAGAAAGTACATATTTGATGGATTTTATCAGCTCCACTAGACTTACAGTTTGTTCTGGAGTGAGACCAGTGTTCAGGACTCTGGTCTTAGGACTAGTTTCCCTAGGTTGATTCCTAGAATCAACCTTCTGGCGCTCCTGGACGGTCTGCGCTCCGTGCGGCGTAAGCCAATCGATTGTGCACTCTGAATAACAGTCGGGGGAGTCTGGAAACAGTACGGCTTCCTATAGAGCGGGGGTGGTTGCGGTCCTTACGGCGACTGCTCTTGAAACGACCATCGGCTACCCGATCCTGGGTGAACAGCCGGGCAAAGGATGCCGTGATCCGCGATAGATTCGGTATACACCGCTTCACCGCTTCGTAAGGGAGAGGACCGCGCGCAAGCGACCTCGAACTCGTAACCAATCGAGAGACTGGTGTAATCTGGTCGCGATTGGAAGTAAGGGCGTGAGTGTAAGCCTGCTGGGTAACACTCCTGGCTATCTCGCGGTTAAGGCGTTGGCCTTTTACGGGCATGTGGCGGAGCTTGACGGTGGACTGTTTTGTCCAAGTCTTCTGCGCTCACTTCAGGGAGATAAAAGGACTAATCGTTAAAACTACCTGACGTGACAGGTTCGACCGTTGTAGTTGACAACTGTAGTTGTAATTAACAATCATTTACAGTAAAATGGATATATACAATAAAAATGTCATAAAAAAATCAAGTAGCAAAAAATTGATAACATGGTATGCCAAAAACTGTTGTCAGTATTCATATTTCAATGTCACCTAACTAGGCTATAGACTGTTCTAAGGCGGGCATTTAAATTGTTGTAAATATATGTACGAGCCGTTTTAATAACTGAGTAATGAAAATAAAATTGATGTAACATTATTACCATGCTATGTTTCGCTTTGTATTTTTGTCGATTAATTAATATAGATATCTGCATTTTGTATTATATTGTAAACATTATCATTTAATTTAAATAATTTCTATTCCGTACAACATTCTCTCTGTGAGTATCACACAAAATTACTGATTTGTGTGAAATGACGTCAAATAAATTAAATTAAATTTAAATTTCGGAGCTATTCGTCTCCAAGAAAATGGTGACACAATGTCACCCTACATAAATGTAGACTTTGCAGTTCAGGTCTATTTATTTTTTCAATGATAGAGGTGTGTCACTCAGTCTGCATGTCGAATTGAATGCATAATGGCGAGCAGTGTAATACTTTCGCGAAAGACGCGAATCACCGTGATGAAATGATTGCGATGCGGTTGAGCTATTACATAAATAACACAAAAGGAAATAATAATATATCAAGGTACGCTAGCTCATACTGGTAGTGCAATGAACATTTTAAAGTTATATTCAAGACAGAAAATATAATATTTATTCGTATTTATTTTCGTCCAATTTTATTATAGGAATGGTAGGATTCCACACTCTCAAAACGCGTCGATTATTTCCCTAATTATATTTGCATATATATACAGGTGTTTGACAGATAAACTGACACAATTTTTGAGGGACTGGGGGGTCATTTGCTAGCTTTTACTCATAGACCCTATAATAAGACCCTATAGAAGCCACGGTATTTTTTTTCCTTTTTTTTATTGCCTGAAATTTTGCCTTTGTTATAAGTTTTTTGTTTGTGGTATTAATGGCACAACATAACTTGTATTGTATTTTCCAATACATTGTTAATGCATGCGTTAACTGCATTTTTTAAAATCGTTTTCATTATTAGAGTGGGTGTTCAGCCATGACGAAATATTATCTCTTATTTTGACCGAATACTTAATGTTTTCTTTTACATGTAGTAAAAGAACGGCCTGTCGTTAGAACGGCTATAAATTGCAGAACTTTTTAAATCAAAGCTAAGTTGAATATACTTCTTAGTTGTTTTAAATAATGAATTTGACCTCGAACTCTTAACCAATCGAGAGACCGGAGTAATCTGGTCACAATTGGAAGTAAGGGCGTGAATGTAGGCCCGCCGGGTAACACTCCTGGCTATCTCGCGGTTAAGGCGTTGGCCTCTTAGGGGCTTGTGGCGTAACTAGACGGTGGACTGTTTGGTCCTCAAGTCTTCTGCGCTCACTCCAGGGAGATAGAACGATTAATCGTTAAAACTTCCTGAGGTGACGGGCTCGCCCGCTGTATTCGACAACCCTAGTTATCTCATGTTTATCACAGATAGGTAGGTATGTACCTACTATTATATATTTTTATATTTTTTATGTCAGTATTACCTTAGTTATACAAGTCAGTTATTATGGACGTGTACACTCTAGCTTTAACATTCAAATGCGAATCGGATTAGTCTGTATGGCTCCTGAATAATATTTAAAATAAACATTTTTTTGAAATAGTTAAAATAAACAAATTTAAGCAAAACAATAAAACGCGTTTGGCAAAACCGTTATCTGTCACCCACTTCCTTCCTTCCGGTCGGCCATGTCCTTCGGCGTACAAACCATAGATAAGCATTATATAGTAAGATAATTTATGGTATGACATTCGTATTCGAGTAGGTGTAATCTTTCGATATCCACGCCATCCAAAAATAATATTCGGTCCTTACCTATGAAATTGCCATTCTATAAAAGAAAGAAGAATGGGCATTTTTGTTTGAAAGTTTTACCCAGAGTGTAATTACCAGAGACCTATAACAATTGATAGTGATTGTGTAAAGAAATAATAATAGCAAAATTCTACTCGGTAATCTTTGTCGTATTAGAATTAAACAGATCCGAAGTTTAGACAACGTTTAGATAAGTTTAGACATCCATAAACTGGCTTAGACAATCCAACGTAAAACAAAAGAATGCCGACGGCCCAGGCGCAAAATCTTACCTGACACCCGCACACTGATCATCTGTCTCTCTATGTTTCTCTTTCATACATAAACCTATTTACCCTTTGCTTTCAGAATAAGATAAAAGCAGTAAGTTTGTAGGTACTATGCAGTTATTTTCAACATTAATATTTATTATTGATATAGGTTTGTAGTGTGTGATATTTTATATTAATAATTTTAATATAAATTATGTAATCATCTACCAGGTACTATTGTTTAAATAAAATGAAGTAATAGAGGTGTAAAAATGAGTAATTATTAAATAAAATATATTTCAGTTTCAACAATCTATAACTTCTTTTTAGCAACGTATTTCAGCTGCTATAGAATTAAATGTTACATTTATAATAAGCTTTCGTTTGGTATATATGGCAAAGTGTTACAACTGACTTCGCAAGCGGGTACGAAATTACCCATTCTCTTTTGACATTTTTTAATTGCAGTTTCGCCATATTCTGAATACTGTGAAGGCATTTTTTACTATCTCCTCGGAATTGATTATTTCCCGTATACTAAATATAAAAAAAAAGTGCAATTCTGTTGGAGCACGGTCTAGCGAGTTCGGTGGGCGACGAAGAGCCTACAGAGGCAACTCTTTCAATATTGCACGGCCCGGTGCCATAGTGGTTAGGTCGCCTGATCTTACATTGTAAGGTTCCCGGGTTCGATTCCCGGCTGGGTCACCATTTTCCGTTGAGGTAAAGTTAACGGAATTGCATTTTCAATTCTGCCGATCGAATGCAATAACAAGACACACACTTATACACATGTTACGCGCACACGTACATATAAACACGTCATAGTAGGGTTGGTTGTAAGAGATTGTCATATGACAATAAACCCGCCCATTGTGGAACCCGCAACATATTTGGAACCTGCTCAAATTTGTTCGTCGTAAAATCGTCGTAAACCTAATAATTAAAATAGTGAATAATTCGAATGGGTACCTAGTAAGAGTTATTCATCGTGATAAACAAAATATTTAATAAAAAGTTAAATAATCAAAATAGAAGCCTAATAAATTAAATAGTCAATAATTCGAATATATACGTATTAAAAGTTATTCATCGTAATATTCAAAGTAGTCAGTAAAATGTTAAATAATCAAATTAAAGTTACATCATACGTTTAAAAACTAAATGTATAATAAAAGATAAAATGAAATAACCAGACAATAGGGATCTGCTTTTGTAAGTATTTTTGGAGATCATACGTCTCAAATTCCGTTAGATTATAGAACAGATGGCTCATATGGATTCCTTGATCGTCTTTATCGTATAAATAAGCACAATGTCCGAAAGTCACGGGCCTCGAATTTGGTAAGATCCTATGACCTGATCACAGAAGAGATTCAAAGATCACAGAAGAGATTCGGTCAGATCATGTACGCATATCGTACATGAAAAACATATCGTATATTCGTTTAATTTCTATTAGGTACAAAACACTGTATCTCAATTTACAGTATTTAGTCATGACACAACATTAACGCTAAACGGCGAAAAGCAAGAGACTAATCTTCGAACAAGATGGACAAACCGAGAGAAAAAGAGTGTCATTTACCTGGAATATCGGATAGCACTCTCCATCCGGCTCCCAAAACAGCATCTGCCACCCTCTTGGCAGGCTGGCACATGGATTGCGGCGAGGGTCGGCCCATGGCGGTGCCAGAATTACGTTCTGAACAACGCCGAAGTACAGCGACAGGACGATCGACACCAAATTCTTCATCCTAAATAAAGAAAAACATTTATTTTGTAGCGACCCATAAGTTCCATGGAAGATCTTGTTACCATAGAAACAGTAGTTGTTGATGGAGACGAGGAGGGGATGTTTATTGTAAAACGTTACATTCATTGTAATACATTACATTAAGATTAAACCCCAAGTTTTAAAGTCTGCGATAACTGATTCCCATTTTGACAAAGTTTAGCATAATTAGCATTTTGTGATTGATCTAGACTTCCATGAGTTTCGCCTACTTTCACTTTAGTTCATCACACTCTTATTCCATTAGGGTATTCATGTCTATTTGCATTTTGTGATTGATCTTAATAGACTTGATAGAGAAAAGCATGTTGAAGTTCCGCCTACTTTCGATTTGGTTGGTCAAACTCTTCTTCCATTAGGGCATTCATGTACATTTGCATTTTGTGATTGATCTTAATAGACTTGATAGAGAAAATCACATTTTTTAAAAAATAACAATGGTAATAATAGTTCAAGTTCAAGTTCTTTATTGTGTGAATTATTAAAAAAAACATACAATGTTTAAGTAACAAACTGCCCAGGGAGCATACAACATTTCGTTTTAAAAGAAACTTCATAAAGTAGAAGCTATATAAGGCGCAATCAACAAGCAGTAAAACTAAAACCATCAACAATTAAAATAATCAATATCAGAAATGATCAAACAAAAGCAATAATCATCAATAATGAGATAATCAATCAACCTAATTATTTTATAATGTTTTGTCCAAGGAGAATCTAAATACATTGTAATTATATTTAAATATAAGATACCATATAACTAAAACAATCAATAAAATAATTATTTCAAGCTAAAACAATCAACAAATGAAGTAATCAGTATACGCATTACATTAAAATAAAGGGGCTGTAAAAAAGGTCATTTTGTAAAATTTATAAATTCCTCAATAGAGTAAAACGTGTTTGTTGTAAAAAAAATCCTTTAAAAGTTTTTGGCACGTTCTGAGGTTGCTATTGTCTTTTATGTTACATGGTAGGCGGTTAAAATAATAAGGCCCTGAGAATTGGGTACTTTGCCTAGCAGCGTTTAAAACTACGCATGGAAGAATGAAATATAATTGATTAATAATGTAATTGTATATGGATTCTCTAACGGAAGAAAAGCGTAATCAAAGAAACCGAAAGTTCGCAAAACTTATGGATGTGCATGGCAAATCCTTTTCTCGATCAAGTCTATTAAGGTTAAGATCAATCATAAAATGCAAATGTACATGAATACCAATGGAAGAAAAGCGTAATCAACGAAATCGAAAATATGCGAAACTCATGGATGCGCCCGGCACATCCATTTCTCGATCAGATTCTCAAATATCAACACAAAAATATAGGTATTTAAATATTTCTTGATTAACATGAAATTTGGCTGAACTAGATGATTTGTAGCGTCAACAACTAACAGGAAAATCAAGATGGTTATAAATCTCTTAGACAGTGGCGCCATTCTCAATCGATTAAGGATACGAGATCCTTTCTTCTTCTTCTTCTTCAGCAGCGCGCATTCGCCCACCGTTGGGCATACGCCTCTCCAGTCACTCTCCATCCGGATCGGTTGTCCATTTCCTTCATCCAGACAGGTCCAGCTGTTTCTTTGATGTCATAAGGTTGTATTGTTCATCATGATTGGAGGTATTTAGCTCGATACCCGCCACGTCGGCCACACGTCTTGGCGAGCTCCACACTTTCAGAAAAATATTTCCATTTCCTAGGCTTGTGGCAACCTGGTCGGGTTACTTAACCGCCGAATTACACTATATTCACTAAATTTATTATTTAATTATTATTTATTGTTGAGAAAATGTCAAAATATATGTTGACACTTAGAATTTAAATTTCGAATCTTATAAAACGAGATCCTTTATAAGACGTCTATATAAAGATCTAGAACCATGTAGAAGCTTAGTCGCGGACACTCGGAAGTTACTTCTAAAAATCTAGAAGCTTCCTAGATGTAGCTAGTTATTTGTTTATTTATAAAAAAGGCAGTTGGTAGGAATCCCTTTCTGTTGATATAGTAAAATTGATTTTACATGTTTATATGGTATACCTTGGTGGTATAATTTATTTTTGTACAGAAAGACTGTTTTTTTAAAATTGTGGAAACATTTCAAAACTTAATTCAGAAATAAAAATATGAATTCGAGCTGTTAACCTACCTAAATATGTATAAATGAAAATGTAAGTAGTCAGCATATAAAAACATATAAGTCGGTTATAAAACAGTCAATTAAGATAGGCTAGTATCCAGAATTCAGTTTAGGAGTGGGGCATTAGTTGAAACAACGCGCGCGGCACACACCAAACTTGAATTTGCCCGTAAAATTAAACGAAAATACGCCGGATTAAAATAAGGTTAAATCCCAATTACCCCCCACCCCCTGGATACGTACAATTTTGAAATAGTACAAATACAAATTGTCAACAATAAAAATACCAAAATAAAAAAAGTCAATATAAATTTTAATACTATATTCATCTCCGATTAGTTTTTAAAAAACGTAAAAGAATAATTTGGCCTACATTTTGGTTATACAGAAGTTTTTTAGGTCTGATAAATAAAGAATCGTACCAAAAACAAACGAGATAAATCTCACGAACAATATCACGAGCCTTCTAGAAAATTTTGGCTGTGATAAAATTTCTAGTTATACCAATAAACCTTGTAAATGTTCACGTAACGTATGTATTTCATGATATGGCTCTGCGGTTAAATGTTACTTGAATTATTTTTATCGCAATCGGAAATTCTTGCGGTCAAAAGCGTTATAAATTTGAGTACAAGGTGAAACGATTACGCCAAAATAGCAGCAATGGATGGATAAATCAAATAGAATCTCGAAGAACATTCAACGTAAATTATTTTAATACCTCTACAGAGTGAGTTTTTAATTAGTGACATTCTTGTAGTGGGTAAATCAATACGACAGACTAAGCAAAATTTGAGATAAAATAAAAATAAAAAAAGAAAAAAAAATCTTTTTTGTATTGGAATGTTGACCTTTGTCTTTAAAAATATTATAAAAAGCTATGGGCACGATGCGCTAAAAGCGGTAAATAAAATATCTCTAATATTGTTTATAAGCAATATTTTACCCACCGCTAGATGACACAATGCGCTCAACACTTCACAAACTTTTCTTCAATAGATAGGATTTACAAATTCTCACCACGTAAATGTAATTATTTAAGGGCCATTTTTATTGCATCAACTAATTTTTAATTTTTATTGTCACTTTTGATTATCTTACTCTTTTTTAGGAATTATGATAATTTAAATAATATCTATGTATATATAATTTTTTTATTTTGCTTTTAATTTGATTGTCCAGTTAAAAGGAAATTAGAATAGCTATTAGAGTATACATTCTTTCAATGTTATTATATTCTTTCATTACTTAGTTTTTAGAACAGGCTATAGCCTAGTTAAGTGGCTCTAAAATAGGATCACTGGTAACAACTTTTGGCATATCATGGTATGTTTTATTGGATCGTTGTCTATCACATTTTAAGTATATAACTATTTTACAGTCGATGATTGTGAATTATAAATTAAAACTAAATTAAATGTCCGCCTTAGGACAGGCTATAGTCTAATTAGGTGACATTAAAATAGTATCACTGGCAACAGCTTTTGGCATATTATGCTTTCAGTTTTTTGCCACTGGATTTAAGTATATAATATTTTAATAGTACATGTGGTCCTTATTGTAGATTTTTGTGTAATACAGTTTTATTTTAAATAAACTCCTTTTTATGTGTTTGTTTGTTTTTACTCTTTATCGTGAAATTTCACGATGGTCGGGTTTAATATCATAGGACAATATCCTACAACCAACCCTACTATGAAGTGTTTAAATGTTTGTGTGCGTGTAACATGTGTGTAAGCGTGAGTCTTGTTATTGCATTCGAATGACATAATTGAATTGCAATTCCATTAATTTTACCCCAACGGAAAATGGTGACAGTCGGGAATCAACCCCGAAACGATCGGGTTCGGAACGATATAAGATCAGGCGACCTAGCCACTATACAACTGAGTCACTCTTCACTCGGATCTTCCACTTCATGAAACTCCCAGGAAAAGAGCATGATAATCCCTTTATAATGGATATCATGATTTGAATGGTTGTCACGCTCGGGGAGATTTGTCTGCGAGGCTCGTCGAAATGCGTCTGGAGACACGACGAACAAATGTCAAGGCGTTGATGGCGGTCTCTTGCTCAACCAACAGTGGGATGTCGCAACGCAGCGACACGGCAATGTGACTCGTATGTCAACGGATGAGAGATGATTATCGCCCGCATCGAATCGAAACTAGTATTCGGCCGCGCCGACAATGGTGCAAGATACGACGATGCAGCGAGTACATCAAACATTTTAAAATACATTAAAAGTAAAAATTAAATAAAAACAATCTTTACTTTCCATCAGGAAGCTCCAGTGGCAATCTCCCGGCTCCATCTTCAGACCCTCGTCATTATGTGTAATGGCAAGTACTCAAGACAACAAAATCAATGAGGCTAAAAACGACTATCTTAGCGATTTCTATCAGGAACTTCCAGTGTCAAACTTTTTAATAAATTGCCTGGTCAATTAAAGGCGATTAAAAACATCGATATTTTCAATAGTTTCTTCAAGGTGAATCTGTTTAAAATCAATATGGACGTAAGCAACAAATATATAGCGTCGTACCTACCAATTTATTTTAATGTAGGTACATTTGTTTGTATTGTCAATTGTTTTATTGTAAATTGTTATGTTATAGACTTTGTCATTGTTAATTGAAAGGTTTGAAGTAATTTACTGTAGGTATATGATTTTTTGGATAAATTGATTAACTAGTTTAAAACTTATGTAATGTCATTCCTACACAATTGTAATAGTTGTATTGGAAATAATAAATATTCTTTATCTTATCCTTATCTTCCGGCTCCAACTTCGGATCCTCGTCATCATGTGTAGTGGAAAGTACCCAAGACAACAAAACAAACGAGCCTAAACTCGACTATCTTAGCAATTTCCATCAGAGAGTTTCAGTGGTGATCTTCCGCCTCGATCTTTAGACACTCTTCATAATTTGTCAGTACATGCAAGTGCTCGTGACAACAAAACAAACGATCCCAAACTCGACTATTTTAGCCATTTCCGAGCTCCAGTGGCAATCTCCCGGCTCTATCTTCAGATCCTCGCCATCATGTGTAATGGAAAGTATTCGAAACAACAAAACAAACGAGCCCAAAGTCCGCTATCTTAGCACTTTCAATTAGGGAGTTCCAGTGGCAATCTTCTGGTTCCATCTTCAGATCCTCGTCATCATATTTAATGGAAAGTACTCATGATAACAAAATATACTAGCCCAAAATTCGACTGTCCTACCATTAGCCATCAGGGAGTTCCAGTCGCTATATCCCGGATCCATAATCAATTCAGCTCGATAATGCCATAATATTACATTGTCACTGAACTTACATAAGTTTGTTTGAAAAGCTTTATTGCACACACATAAGAGTACAATGTGGTGGGCCTATTGCCAAGTGGCAATATCTTACGGCCATACCGCCAGGGTTATTGTGACTAAAGGTTTATGTGGGCAAATTGACTCACAAGTAATAAATGAATACACTTTCATAATAGTCATCATAGGATAAAATATAAAACAGTGATTAGTAACGTATGCCAACTCGATATTGAAGGGACGAGTGGAATATAAGGACAAGTAAAGGAGACGGAAGGGGAAGGGGGTATTCATGAGTTGAGTAAATGTCTCTTTAACGATTTTTTAAACCCGCTCAGGTTTTCAAGTTGTCTTATCGGTAAAGGCACGGAATTCCAGAGTCGTGCCGCCTGCACTGCGAAAGACCTAGACATGAAAGTTGATGAATGCTGAGGTATAGCCAGTAATAGATTTTCCTGAGAGCGCAAATGGAAGGCCATGGGATGAAAGCGGAGAGAAGAGATTATACAAATAAGTAGGACAGTTTGACTGTAGTACGCGGAAGAGTAGGACGAGTATGTGAAATTCCCGACATCGTCTAATGGGAAGCCACTCTATTTGCCTTCGAAAGTTTGATATGTGATCAAACTTCTTCAGGGAATAAACAAAGCGAATACACGCGTTTTGAATCCTATAAGTTGAATAAAATAAGTCTGCCAAAGTGGTGGAAAATGGTTTGTAAATTTTGAAACGAACAACTTACATACGAACATTGCAAGTTAAATACAAGCTTGTAAAAAATACTCACCTCTGATTCCGATTTTCCAAATACGATCGTCGCTTGTCAAAGCCACATAACGTTTAATCGCCTCTTCCTAAAATCGTGGATATTTATAAGTCGCAGAATCCTAACAACTACATAAATATTAATGAACGCAATTAGCATAATTACAATTGGTTAACTGAAAAAGGGAGTTGTTTTCCTATTTGAAAAAAACAGCTTTACATAATTTTACGATATATATAATCGAGTGATCTACTGATTAATCGAACGTAAATTAATTGTTACATTATTCAATAGCTGCGGTTACATTTTATTTTATTTTATCGTAAACACCTTTGAATTAATTTTGCACTGTCACAACACATTATGAAAATCTTGATCACTCAACATATTTGGAGAATTTTATTTCATTTTAAAGACACGTTGAATTTAAATGCACCGCGCACGCGCAGTCGAAAAAGAGCGCCAGCGCAGTCGCGTTCTGTTAGTAGACAAACGTTAACTGTGTCTCTTGTGAGTGAATAAGCCGAAGATAAGCGAGCAGCAGCAAGAAGCGAGCTCGAGAGTGAATACTGAGTAGGTAACAGTGTTGTCATGCCGCGAAAGAATAGCCCAGGGCCGTTTGTTGTATATGCCAAGAGCTCAGGGTCTTTTAATTGAGTTGCAGGTGCATTCTTTCCCCAGAAGCTTTCTGATTCTTCGAGTGAATCGTTTAGGCACGTATATACACTGAAAAGCAATGAATCCGGGTCTTTAACGTAACCTTAATATCTCGGAAACTAAAAATGGTAGCTTATTCAAATAAAAAGTATATTATAGACAATTTAATACTACTCAAATAAAATGATTAAAGCTCCTTAGCTTCTGTAAAGCAGTGTTTTTCAACCAGTAGGTCGCGACCCCCTGGGGGGTCACGAAGAGACTCCTGGGGGGTCGCTGGCTGTCTAAAAATAAAAATCTAAAATATTACAAAATCTTTATTATATAATATGCAAACATTGACAGCTTCGGAAGAGAAACATATTTATTATGAAGAGATTAGTCTCTTTTAGTTAGACTAGTTATTTCGACCCCCCCCCCTTCCCTTAGGGGGGGGCGGGTCGAGATAACTAACTTAAAGTCTATGGGGGGTTGCGTAAGAGATTTTTTTCACTAAATCGGGGGTCGCGATCAAGAAAAAAATTAAAAAACACTGATGTCTTTAAAGTATCGCCCTCAAAAAGGCTAAAACAAATGAAATGATTTTATAAAAATCGAACTACGAATTCACTGCATTTGTTTTTGCTTTTATTTCTGTTCTCTCACCAAAAAAATATATAACAAGCGCTCTTGGTATTTATTATTCTATATTAATATAGTAATATTAAATAAGATAGTACTCTTAGTTACCGAGATATTCATACGTTTGTGTTGGTGACCCGGATTATTCGCTCTTGAGTGTATAGCTTCTAGCTTTTTGGATTTAGCATCCGAGAGCAGTTGAGCCGAGAAGCTCCCAGCCCCCGGGAGCTTCTCGTCACAGATCCTTATCCTATGGAAAAGCCAAAGGAATGCCTTCCTTCTGATGTGGAAAAGTCTAGGAGTATAGAAGCAACAACAGTGATTTGAATGAACGACTTTCTCCAAATAGATTTGGCTTGAAGAGTTGCAAAATGCTATGATCGCGGAATTGATAATGGGAATTAGGAATTACATAGGATGTTAGAGAACCTTTTGCGCCGCGACTTGCAGGTGGCTCTGATAGCATTGTCCGGCGAAACTAATAGCAATTTATTTGGTCATCTATAATAACGTTAATAATGAATGCTTTTTTTTTAAAAGGGCTTTTTAGTTATAGAAACCCTTTATTTAACCAATAATAACATAAAATTATTATTGCCATATGTCACACTTTTCTATGAGTAGTCTGATTTAATAATATCGAAGCTGCTCAGAGAGAACTTAATTTATTCTATGCACGTTTGTCGCACCAAGACTTTCGGTTGCGTCACCCCAACACTTTCCCGGCAAGTAGCGAAGGACTGATTTTATCTGAACAATAATTTCATAATCAAAATAGATGAGCCTTTGGCCGGCGGACGAACCCGGTTGAGTTCCGCTTCAACCGTCTCAGGCGGCGCGGTTCGTTTCTGGGCTAGGGGCAGAACGTTGGGCCAAGCGCCGAGTCAATAGCATTACTATTTGATTAAAATGTACGGCGAACTTTAAATATTATTAGTGTAGCTTGTATTTGAGATATTCCAACCAAAATAACACAATGTGATTTTGACTCAACAAGGCATCTGTGTACCAATATTTCGAGATTGAAATATGATTAGTGCGCCCCCTGGTGGACCGATTTCAACCACAACCTTTTCAACTTTTGCCATTACCAAATGTTGCTTTAATGCCAAATTTCAACTCAATAGGATTAACGGTTTGGACCATATCGTGGAGGAATATATACACACCGACAGATACACAGACATAGTTCCATCTGGAAATAACTTAATCGTCACAAGGGGGCTCAAACTGGATATTTCTCTCTCCATATCGAAAATAAATTAGCGCGTTCATAATACTTTCGTAATATGAATACTATATACAATACAATATGAATACTATGTACAATACATCCGCTACGGTGAAAATGAACTTGAAAATGTTGACCATGTTAAATTTTTAGGTATCCATGTAGATAGTAAACTCCAATGGTCAACTCATTTAGATGAATTGAGTGGAAAATTAAGTAGTGCCACGTTTGACATTAAGAAAATTAAAATGTTATGCGGCTTTGAAGCCGCAAAGTCTGTCTACTATGCTTATTTCCATTCATTAATAACTTATGGCCTTATGTTCTGGGAAATGGCGGCAAATTCAGTTCAGCAAAATCACTTCAAAAAAGAGCAATTCGCAATTTATTTACAATATCATCGCTAACATCTCGCAGGCCGTATTTCATTGAATCTGTTATCATGAAAATGTATGCCGCTTATGTATACCAGGGTATCATGTATGCAAGAAAAAACATCAATACTACTCTAAAAAATTCGGATATTCATTCGCATAACACTCGGAACAAACAAGACTTGCGTCCTTACAAAGTACGACTGAGTAAGTTTATAAATAGTTTCCTGTACCAGTCCAACCTTTTTTTATAATAAGATTCCATTGTGCGTCAGGGGTCTTGGAGACGTTCATTTTAAGAAAAAGGTCCAGGACATTCTTATCAAAAACCCAATTTATTCTATTAGGGATTTTTACAGTATTGAATTTCCTAATCTTTCACGATTACTTTTTATTATAATACAATATATGTAAAAAAAAAATTGACTATATATCCAATCATTTTGATAATCGGAGATGGATTATATTAATAAAATTTGTATTGACTATTTCTATTAAGAAATTTCTATTTGTAATCTAATAATTGTGGTAATTCTGATTTGACTATTTTATAACTGACTATTCGTTTTTATATTTTGATTATTTGTATTTTTTATCTATACCTACTTAGGTATTTTAGCACCTCATACAGTTTTTTAAAGGACCTTATATTTTTATTGCAAATTTATTTAATAATTGTTTTTTCTGTTTAAAAAACTAGTCAATCTGTATAAAAAATGATCATACCACATAAGGTATAACACATTATCTTGTATAAAGAATTTGACTAAGCCAAGAGTAGGGATACCAACTGGTTTATTTTATAAAATAAAAAATAAATAAAAGGTATTCACCGATTCCAACAATGCAAGTTTCATTAAAATCAATAAGCAATCTTCAAACGATGAACTGTTTCAACCACTAGTTTATTCGTGTGGAACGGGAGGTTTTAGGTGCCTTAGTTGGGTGACGATTCGTTGGAGGAGCTCATGTGGCTTCTGACATTTTAAATAAAAAGATAAAATTTAACTTTTGCAAAATGTATGCATACGATTCATCTTCGGTCTACGTAAGTATGATCACGTGTCCGAATATAGGGCATAGTTGAAGTGGTTGCCAGTACGCCAAAGGAGAAACGTTCATATGCTTGCTCTCCTCTATCGTGTACTCTCCCAATCAACATCATCCTATCTCCATGAGCTTTTTGAACCATTAAGTTTCCACGGTCTCGTACTTCGCTCAGCCTCTGACAGGTTACTAAAAATTCTGTGTCATAATACTGATTTCTATTCCTACTGTTTCTGTATCCATGGTGCACGACTCCATGAGAACGATCTCCGGCAAATATACGAAACTCGCCTTCTTTACCATCATTTAAGACTACTAGATTTCCCAATTTCCTCTCTCGGGCATTCTTAGTTTTAAATACCTTTACTGGTCTGTATTTTATGCAGACGAACGTAATAATCTTTATTTCCACAACGCGCGCATGTACCACTGTAATTATGTTAGTTGTAAGACATTGCCATGTAGCAAAAAGCTGGCGTTTTTGTAATATAATTAAGTGCAAATGAAGTGTATATTATTTTATTTTTATTTTTTAATTTAACAACGCATTTACAATGCATATGTATCGCTAATATTTTTAGTATTAAAAATTATTTTAAAAAACGGTTGTCTGTAAAGTCGGTTTACTGACGATAGTTGAACGTGACAACGTCATAAGAAAATACTGATGGAATGGTTGCATTTGAAGCAGTTTCATTTAAGATTCTGATATTGTTTATTCCAAACACCCAAAAATATATGCTTTTATACTCACCGATTTGACTACAACATGTAAATGTATCATTGTGTAGCAGTATAATTGTATAATTGTTTATTGTTTAAAGTTTATTGTTTTTTTTAATTTGAAAGCTTGAAATCTCAAACTGTAAATAACGGTTTGATAAGCGTTCGAGCACGCTGCGCCATCTAGCGGTAGGTAATACGTCGTAAATAAACAATATCAGCGACATTTTACCAACCGCTAGATAGCGCATCGTAATGATAGCTTTTCATACTTCTTTTTTTTAAAAATAAAAGTTGCTTACTTTGTTGCACTTCGTTGTACCCACAAGAAAATTGTCCGTTCAGTAATAACATTCCGTATATCAAGAATACATATAAAATTATGTCAAGAATTTAAATCAATCTAGTGATTTTCATTCGTACTATTTTAGACTGAGGTTAGTAAATAATTCTTGTCGCAACCGGTAGATGGCAGCATTTATATTGAATAATAAATATATATTAAATGGAACGCCTCAGAGCGAGGTAACGCCGCATGAGTCATGTTTTTTCGTGCGTGCAGTAGGCTCCATCGATTTATAAGACGTTGTCACGTCAATAAAAATAAAAATTGAACACGGCCGATATGAGCATTAGCATTTATATTCACATATATTCGGCAATTTTAATAAAAGAAGAAAAAAGAAATATATATATATATTACCGTAACCATTACAAATTATAAATAATAATTAAAACAGGAAATATTAAAAATAGAATACGGAAAATAAATAATCGTGTTAAATAAAACAACATGAAATAAAATGTCAAATAATATTAAACTATAGAAACAAAAATTAATGAATAAGTAATAGTAATAAACATAAGTCAACGAAAATAATAATAATAAGAATTGTCAAGGATACAATGTAATGATGGTAACTGTCTGGGTATATTAATTTATGGATATTTTGCCGGGCGTCAGTTTCAACCAGGAATCAATTTTGGCTTTAAAAGAAGACTGCATACGTGCGTTTTTCGCTCAGTTAGGTATGCGATCAGCCAGTGGCTATGGGTTTTATTAGTTTTTCCTGCACGATTTGTAACAATGTATACAGATATCACATAGCCCTTCTGCAGTAAGATTGTTTTTTTGTAATAAATAAAATAAAAAATAATAATAAATAAATAATTAATATACATTTTTAAATCTTCGTCTAGCATATTAAATATCCTGGGGCCTATGTATACAAAATGCCTATACCTAAAAGTGGTCAGCATTCGAGGGACGTCGAAATGTATAGCTCGAGATTGCCGCGTGCAGATTCTTTGCTGAGTCCTTATTGCGGTCTCTAAATTAGTTTGATACGCACAGAGCGCCGCTTTCACGTAGAGCTGTGGTACGTCTAGCACATTATATTCTCTGTAGAGATCATCTGAAGAGTATCTCCGAGGCTTTCTCTTTATAATTTTCAATATTAGCTTCTGAGCTCTGATCAAGGGCTCCATGTGGATATTCGCTGCACCTCCCCACCCTATGATCCCATAGGTTAGGATGATTGACACAGGGCTTGGTAAACTATCTTAAGTGTCCTTTGATCCAGGATGTCTCTAAGGTCTTTAAAAACATAGGTAAGTTTCCTAACTTTTGCCGACAGCTCCATTATGTGGGTGCTCCATTGTAGCCGGTATCTAATTAATGCGCGCATGTACCTACCACTAAGATTAGGTTAGTTGTAAGACATTGCCATGTGGCAATAAGCTCGCATTTTTGTATCATAATGAAGTGCAAATAAAGAGTATATTATTATTATTATAAAATTATCCAACTAGCCTCAGGGTTGACGGTGACTTTGAAGGAATCTGCGGACACGAGTTTCCTGGCGGATGTTGCGGTCCTACCAAGTCGAAACTTGGGAGTAGTCATCTACAATGGGCGAACCAGTCACCCCAGGAAGCTATAACGATATATAATCATTATTTCAACCACGGGGTGAACACAGAAACTTGGACAAGACAATCCACCGTCTAACTAAGCCAACAGCATGCAATGGGTTATCAGCAGCACGAGATATTACGCAAAAACACTATAATTTCTTTATACGTCTACGCGGCTTTTTACTGGCATGTGATGTCAAATCAAAATCCAAAACAGGCAAAATCAAAAATCAATGCCGATAAAAAAATCAAAAACTGTACAGAATGTATACAATATGTTACGTCGCATCGTTGCTAAAGATAACGTACCCCTACCCAATTTAGTAGAACTGACTGATTTTGACGTTTTACCATAGGTATTCTAATTTCAATTATGATTACTTAGGTAATAATGAAAAACCGAAAAAAGTAGATTTAAAAAAAATTAAATCTATATGCATAAACAAATGTACTGTATAAAATCGAAGACTATCGCGGTTGTTTGACATTATAAATAGGATAGAAAACGAATTTACCGCGTGAAATTTGTAGCACCCGACGTTTCGGTGACGTTGCAGCCGCCGTTGTCCAGGGTAGACAGTCTACCCTGGACAACGGCGGCTGCAACGTCACCGAAACTTCGGGTGCTACAAATTTCACGCGGTAAATTCGTTTTCTATCCTATTTAAAATGTACTGTATTTTTTTGTCAAGTGGGGCAATCTATCGTTTGATCTAGAGCGGCAAACCGGGGTGCTTACCCCGGGCGGCAATTCATATGTTTGAAAAAAAACTTGTTTCACTAAAGCGTCTAGCATTCAGGGCGCGTCGTAATATCGATTGTTCATTTGATTTTGAAACTCATTCTACCTTGATTTATCAGCGCGTGCGCAGTGAGTGCAGGGCCGGCCCGTCCATATAGGCAAACTAGGCAATTGCCTAGGGCGCTCGTATTTTGGGGGGCGGCGCGGCGAAGCGGAAGATGAGCCCTTAAGTGATGGGAAAGACCAGTTCAAATTAAATTTTTATTTTGTCGTGCAAGCAATAAATTCAATCGATGAGAGGTTTAACCCCTCAAATGTGAGGCGTCCCTTAAGGGATGCCTTGGCAAAATGTATACAAAATGTATATAAATTTATATAAATATAAATATAAATGTAAATGTGCGCCGCTTTATAGTAATCCGCTCTATAGTAATGCTATAGCTCTATAGTAAACCCCGCTCTATGTAAATGTAAATGTAAATGTAAATATAAATTTATATACATTTTGCCGTAGGCAACCCGAGCTAATCGCCATTCATTTGAGGGGTTAATCAGATAAATAACATTAATCATGTTTTTGGATTTCTCTATAACGTTCATGAGATGCAGAATAAAACTTCCAAAAATGTTCTGGAACACTGTGTAAAGTTGAAAAAATCTCTTAGTCATGGAGACTTTAAGGATGTTGATGCAACTGAGTTATGCAGCGAATTACAAGCTATTGCAAAGAGTATTAAATAACACTGCGCCACAAGAACTTTTTAATTATATTTGTGAAAATGGGTTACTAGATATCTTACCTAATTTAGTAACTGCAATAAGGGTGTTGCTGACACTTCCCGTGTCTGTGGCCAGTGGTGGGCGTAGTTTTTCTAAATTAAAACTAATTAAAACGTATCTGCGCTCCACAACGACCCAAGAAAGACTTGTGGGTTGTCGACTTTATGTATAGAACAAGAAATAGCTCAAACAATAGATTTAAAGGAGATCGTTTCCACTTTTGCTAAAATAAAGGCAAGGAAAATAAAACTTGTTTGATTTAATCTCTAATTAGTCTTTTAAAAAAATCTTATATTTCACTCCATACAGCTAAAGAAGGTGGATATATTCTATTTTTAACCGACTTCAATAAAAGGAGGAGGTTCTCAATTCGGTTGAATGTTTTTTTATATTTTTTATGTTTGTTACCTTAGATCTCCGTCATTTATGAAGCGATTTGGAAAATTCTTTTTGTATTTGAAAGAATATACTTTCAGATTGGTCCCATAGAAATTTAATCAAAATTGGTTCAGTAGTTTGGTTTTAAAATCAAAATAACTGAAAAATAGGTGCAAAAATTATTTGAAGTCGGTTGTATTTTTTTTAAAGTTTGTATTATAATTATATATAAGTAGGTAAGTCATATCTGTGCTCTAATTATTTGATTAAAATTTACACAATTAATGTTTTGTGATTTTTTAAATGGGCGCCATACTAGTCTTTTTGCCTAGGGCGCCAAGCTTCCTCGAGCCGGCGCTGAGTGAGTGTGACGTCTCTGCCAGTGTAATTCCCGGCGCGTCTAGAAAAAATCCTCCCCACAGACAGAAGGAGACGGGCTATGTGAGCGGAGCTGAATATATCCAAACGACCGAACGTCGAGCGACCGTCGGTATTTATGTGGCTGATTAGGTGTGCTAGTAATTCGCGTTGCTTTTCTTTTGAAAGAGTAGTTAATACATAACTACTCTTTCAAACGTGTTACTATAATTATTAGTTGACCTGGTATTACAAGTTTTCCTTTCTGCAAAAGAATCTGTTAAGATTCTTTCGCAGAAAGGAAAACTTCAGTTGTAAAGCTGTAGCAAGATTAGATAGTAAAATTTGCAGGATGATATGTGTACAGTCTGGTGCAGATAGTAAAAATTGAAGATATGTGTACAGTCTGGATTTTGCGTTGTTTACATTGGCTGTATGTATTCTACAGGATGAGTTTTTAATTAGTGACACCTTGAATTTTTGTCCGCGGCTGTCCATAGACAATAATTTCCTGAGAGCCTGATTCCAACACTGTCCTGAGGGGCAATTCTTGAAAAAAAATAGCATGCCAAATTTGTCTATGTTCCATTTGATTTACATGGGCCATATACAAATTTAGCATGCTTAACTTTTCAAGAATAGCCCCCCTGAATACAAAAATATTCAGGCTTTGGCTTGGTTGGCAGCGCCGAGACTGTCGAGCTGTGCTGCCGAGGTTGCAAAGGTGACTTGGAATGCCCGTCAGCCCGTCGTCATGTCGCAACAGACGCTCCGGCGTCACGCAGAGCGGCAACAATAATTTCCTGTATTATCCGACGGCGACTGCTATATTGTGTCATAGCCATAGCGCCTTGAGCCATGTCATAAGGTCACACTCCTACTTGAGAACAACCATTGAAATCTAAGTTCCCGCCACTTCGTACGCGGTCAAATCGAGGATTGCCAGTTTTCAGCGTTGTTAGCCAACCTTAAATTATTCACACAAAGTATGATGTCAAAAGTTAAAGTTAAAAAGTTTGGAATCGATGATATGATTTATCCGATTGTATATATATCCAAAGTTTAATAATCTGTGAAATCCGAGGCATTTAACGGTCAAAAGTAGCGAGCGAATAATCATAGGTACCTTTTTATTTATATATACTTATTTATTTATTATATCCGGCGTTGCCACGGCAACGCTGCATGTACGAACGGAGCAGAATGACCAGACGCGGTAATATTGGGTCTACGTGGCATTTTTGTTCCTATAATTTGTCTGTAGTATTTTTATAAATGTAGTATATTTTGATAGTTCTTGGGACTGAAGAAATAAAGTTTTTTTAAACATATTTTTATTGTATATATTAGGAAATACAATGGACGGCGAGGTATTTTTTTTTAAATATAGGCACCTACTTTTTAGACAGTAGTACATTTTTTTAAAACATGTGTATTTCGTAAAATATGAATAAATAACAACTCTACCGGTAATTTACAAATGTTTCATAAAAAAACTGGTAGGTTAGGTTATGGGGCTTCTAAACGGGCCACATTTTCGCTGCAATATGTGGCTGCAATACATTGCCCGGTAACAATGCTAGCAATCCAAGCCATACTATGCAATATACGAAAATATTTTTAGTATTGCCCGGCTATATAGCCACATGGCTACCTATATAGCCACATATTTTCCGTATGATCGCTGTTGTTGGCCAGCATTACTGGACGATCGCTCCGCAATCGAAAATACGGCCCGGCCAGCTTTATTGCTGTTTCGTTTTGCGCCATAATTATGTGCGCCCCTTTCTGATGCGAGGCACGGCGCACGACAATTTCATTTTGTATTTATATCATCTAACGATTATTTTTTTGGATGTATAAAATATTATTATCGATTCTGATATGTTATGTGCAATTGTGTGAAATAATTTATATTATTTATTAGTGTATTTAAATGTGTATATACATCATTAATAGATAATTGTATTGTGAATTTATTAATAATAGTGAATTCATGGAGAATATCTTTCAATTGGTATTCATATCATAGAAAACATCCAGGCTAAGATATCTAAAGTATCACGCTTATTGCAGTCAGGTCGAATCCACATTCTCGTCTTTTTTTGTGATTTTTATTTTTATTTAAAACAATATAAGCCGCTGCGACACGTATGATTTCGTCAGCCATTTTTACCCGATTGTTTAGCCCGTTAACGAGTCAAAATGATTGTACATACATATTGCCGAGACTGGCCGGGCTATATATTTTCGAGCAACATGCTGCAATGAAATGTTGCAGTGATCGCGGGTCCAAAGTTCCTGATATTGCAGCCACATATTGCAGTAATTGTATGGCCCGTTTATGAGCACCCTTAGACACGCCACTGTAGTGGTTTCCATAAAACGTCATATGTGCAGCTCAATATGTTGCATGGTAGAGGGGTATATGGGTAAGTAGTAAAATGATTGTAACCAAATAATATAAACATACAAAATTTATTTTCTGAAGAAATCGAAAAGTTTTGACGCGTACGCGTAGGAGGCGCTATAGCCAAATTATTCTGAAATTTTCAATAAAATTTATATTTAATCCACTATTTTATTGATTTATTTGTTTGTTTATTCGCTTATTACTCTATTCACTTATCAACATTACAGAAGAACCAATGCATTGAAAAGTAAAATTAATAAAGATATCAACTAGTTTTATTATTGTACAAATAAAATGTCGTGTAAAGTTATACTATCATATAAAAATAATTAATTAATTATCTATAACTTAAACGAATGAGGGTTGGCGGTAAAATATCAAAATCTGGTACCATCGAGTTAATGTAATTTAAGCGCCGTAAAGCACGCACCAATAAGTTACACCTTAAAAGGTTAATGCGCGAGACTGGCTCCGCGGAAAGATGATACGAACGAGCACGAAGATAATTATTATAAGTACGAAAAGATCCACCTTAGATAGTAAGCTAAGATGGTTCGAATCAGACTAAAAACATGGGACATGGTCAGCATTTCTCTTTTGAGAAAGAGAGAATTATAGTCAACCATGCCTGTGATTAATGCAGCCGGATAAAAAACTGGATAATGTCGGATACAAAAATGGATAAAACAGATTGACCGCTGACACAACGCATTGTATTTTGATAACGTTTTATTGATTTATAATTGGAAATAATATTTATATTATTGCAAAACAAATGACGTATTTCAATAATTGTGACTTCTCTTAGTATTTTTGCCCATTTCCAATTTACGACATAGTAGTGTTATACATAATCGGTGGTATTTTTTTTCTTTTTAAAATCTTGTTGGCAACATCATTTGGTTGGTTTTGGTTGGTAACAAGTTGGTAATGGTCCTGGGATTGGCGACACTGACTGACTGGATGAACAAACGGAAAAAATTGCGGAAAAGTCGGTCGACGGCATTTTGGCGTGGCGGTTTTTCAGTCCTAAAATTAACATTTCGCGTGTAATTCCACTGAAATCAGTATTCATCTAGCGGAAATGGCGTTATCACATTTCAAAGGCAGCCTGGCGAGCCAGTACGACAGAGAAATGAAGCAGTGCGGCCGCGTCGGCCATCCGCTCGCCGAGGTCCAGCAAAACAACGAAAATATGGATAGACAGCGACATTTCCTCGTGTCGACAAATTGCTATTATGGCTACCAGCCATTGATTGTCGAAGGTAGCAGGCCGCGCGATGAGGGGATGGAAATAGGCGATTGCGAAATGACCCCTTTACCAACGCCAGCGTCGAGGAAGCGAACATTTGATGATGTCAACGGACGTCAATACAAACGTTTCAGGACAGAAGGTACGAGTATTTTCTTTTGGAATAACTGCAGTATAGGAACCTCTCACCAAAAAAAAAAAAAAAAATATACACTAATAGATTGTAGCATTTTAATGCTAAATCTGGAAGAAAATTGTGTCGGTCGCTATAAATAAGCGAGATATAGGCATTCAAACTTTAAATTTTATATGTAAACAAATAGCCTAAAATGGCCCAAAATAAAATTCACCCCGCTATATTCACCACGCTGATTCCGAATCTTCCCTAATTTTTATTCGATCTCAATAAATAAGCGAGATATAGGCGTTCAAATTTGTTATCCCAATGTCAACAAAGTTTCGGCCATTTTGTTTGTACTTACCGTGTTGACACTTTCGAGTATATCGTAATATCGATAACAATTAGCGATATTACAGAAATTATGACAATTTGGAGAGTTTTAAGATTAATTGAAATATGTTGAACAAAAGCGATTGGAAAAATACATATTTTCGCGCAAATTAAAAAAGGGCACTATTTTCGATGTCTTTTCAATGACTTTGCGTATTGATGACAGAAGATATCCTGAAATGTCGTTTGTTTCAGGTTACCTTTAGTCATCAATACACCAAATTTCAAATGTTCGTAAAATCTACGAAAATTGTCCAATTGTTTTAGATGATCGCTAACACATGGTGTTAATTTGATATTGAAGAAATTTAGTTTGTTTCAGTTTACCTTTTGTCATTCTTATGTTAATATCAATAGCGCCGCAGGCAAAATTTTTTTTTCGAATTTCTTTTGTCTGCGGTGTTAATTTGATATTGAAGACATTTCGTTTGTTTAGTTACCTTTTGTCATTATCACCAAAGTCATTTAGTAAAAACCTTGGAAAAAACGAAATATCGCTAACACATTGTTATGTTAACTTCAATAGCGCCGCAGGCAAAAATTTTTTTTCGAATTTCGCGCGAAATTCGAAAAAAAATTTTTGCTTGCGGGGATATTCAGATATTTAGGAATTTTCTATTGTCATGTTAACTTCAATAGCGCCGCAGGCAAAAATTTTTTTTTGAATTTCGCGCGAAATTCGAAAAAAAATTTTTGCTTGCGGGGATATTCAGATATTTAGGAATTTTCTATTGTTTCAGGATACCTTTTGTTATCAAAACGCAAAGTCATTGAAAAAACCCTCGAAAATAGACTATTATTTTTTAATATCGCACATGTTTTTTCACGACCATGCCATCATTTCTCTAAAATCGCGAATTGTTATCGATATTAGAGAACTCGCGGTATATCGACTAAGTATATTCCGACACTACTTCTGAAGCAATATGGCCGTCTTTTTGACGTTTAGTATGCAAATTTTAAATGCCTATATCTCGCTTATTTATTGAGAGCGACAAAAGATTATTGCAGATTCGGAATCTGCGTGGCGAATATAGTCCGGTGACGTTTAAAAATCAAAAATCCAGGAGAGGTTCCTATACTGCAGTTATACCTTTCTTTTTGCCGCTTTGCGGTTTGTGAGAGTTGGATCCGTGGCTGTTTCCTGAATGCACGCTGATATAGATACGCGCGGAGAACGATTCGCCCTTTTTCTAGGTTATGACAGATTGGCTGTCAAAGTTGTCACTGATCTATAAAATCAATGCTGATGGTAACGCGGTAATTCTGTACAATTTTGGAAATATGGCTTCTTGAAACGCTGTTTGGTTGACAGTATGATGATTTTCAGAAGCTATGCGATCAAAACAACATCCTGAAAAACATTAAAAAAACGGGAATTTATTAGGTATTGTTACCCCCTCACTTACCTAAGTGCTGTTTTAAAAATTTAAAAAAAACGCACTACTAAATTCGATCATTTTAATGCGGATTTTTTGTTTCTTTTTCTAATTTGTAAATTAATTTTTATGATGGTTTAAAAAAACTAACCTAATGACATAAAGGTGTTTATTAATTGTTTAAAAAAAACTAACAACCTACCGAAATGTAGGTGTTTGACACTTCTTTAAATGTCTATGCGTCTTATTTATTGAGTCTGACAAAAGATTATTGAATATAGTCCGGTGACGTTAAAAAATCAACATTTTAGAACTGGTACCAATACCTAATAAATAGCAAAAACCGATTGGGTGTGTTTAATATAATGTACGTTTAATATAATGTTGAAAGAGCTCATAGGCCCATATCACTGCCAGTGGAATAAATAATTTAACATCATCAACAAACGTTTTGAAACAATCAACTTTTGGTATGGTCTATTCGGTTTGATATACAATTTCAGTACTAATTGACATATTTCAGTATTCCTAAACTTTTAAAGTAATGCTTTCTGGGGTTCATTTTAATAATTAAATATACATTTTTCTCTATTTTTACATTCAATATAATATCTGATTGAGCAATACTATTTTTCATTTAAATATATGATTTTATTTTTCTTTTTTTGTTTTATTTTTAATTGGTACTTGTTTATTATCTAATATTTTGATGTTCTTCGATCAATATAATATATAGGTAAGTGGACTTGTTTGACTATATATACAGTAGAACTCCAATTATCCGTTCTGCGACTATCCGAATCAACGATTATCCGAAATTAATACGGAAAAAAAATTAAGACGGAATCATTATTTGCAAAATAATGATTCTGTCTACGCGCGCTATTGTCCTTGGGGATGATGTCACCTTCTCTTAGTGTAATTTTATTATTAGCTGTCGTCCGTCGCCAGGTGGCCGACCCGACTCACCTGTCACTATCCCTGTTGATTGGTCAGTCAGTGTGTCGTTGACCTGCTACTGTGATGGTACTCTTTCGTGCCCAAATATGGATGAAGTCAGTCAAAAAACCTACTTTGACCGAGATGTTCAGCAAGCAATGTCTTTCATTTACAATACGGTACGTACATA
The DNA here is from genome assembly GCA_944548615.1 of Micropterix aruncella. Classification (NCBI taxonomy): domain Eukaryota; kingdom Metazoa; phylum Arthropoda; class Insecta; order Lepidoptera; family Micropterigidae; genus Micropterix; species Micropterix aruncella. The sequence goes on from OX155950.1 coordinate 39,423,228, forward strand.
CTGTTCCAATGTACGTTTTATATTCAATGTTAAATTAGAGAAACTCGATAAACTTGAACTTTCATATTTATTTCATAAAATTAATAATATGGGCACCAGAAAGTATTTCAGTTCAAAAGCCTAGAAATATTGAAAAATGCCAATTAGTACTGAAATTGCATAGGTGTCCTAATCCGATGGCCTATCTCTGTAGTCGTCGAGGCACTGTCGGGTGGTCTCGCTTGAGGATAATCGAGCCAATAGCACATTTCTTCCCAATAACTTCATCGTTATAACCGTATATTATTTGATAATACAGTAGAGCTTTATTAAGAACGACTCCTAAAATCACAGGGGGGTATGCAGCCTTAATACGAACAGTCTCGCGATTGAGAATCAATTTAAACTGAATTATGAACACTCGCTATCAGTATTGTAATGTAATGAAATATAACGACAGCTCACCCGCTTTCCTTGCACTACACATATCATAACTACAGAAGCCCGACTAAGAGCTACATTCAGCTCTACACTCTGTCAAGAGTTGACTTCAAAACAATTATTTTAAAAATGAAGCTAATATTTTTTTTTAATTGGTTGTGTCAACTCAAGACTTTCCTGTCAAGCAGCTAGGAACCTAATTCATCTGAATATTAATATCATAAATCCTGCCACAACCCCCCACCCCCAACCTAGCGCCACCCTTTAACCCTCGAAAATCGACTTCAACGACTTTTCCGACGTTTTCGCCTTATTCGACTTTTTCGATTTTTTTCAACTTTTTCGACTTTTCTATATTTTGAACGTCTGGGTACATCAGCCATGTCATGGTGGAACTTGGAAGTTGCTATCATAAATGAATGCGTATACAACATTTTGGGTCTCTGCTGTTGACCGTTGAGGAGTTCCCTCGTCGGGAGCCGACCCAGGGTACATCAGCCATGTCATGGTGAAACTTGGAAGCTGCTATCATAATTGAATGCTTACACAAAATTTTGGGTCTGTTGTTAACCGTTGAGGAGTTCCCTCGTCGGCAGCCAACCCTGGTGGTCGGATTTCAACCACAATCTTTCCAGCTCATGCCACGACCAAATGATGCCTGCACGCCAAATTTCAGCTCAATCGGATGAAGCGTTTCGGCGTTATCGTCGGAAAATACACATAGGCAGACATACACGCAGGCACACACACAGAAGAGCGTCCACAATACTTTCCTTGACAGGAAAGTAAAATTACTTTCCTTTCAGTACTTGTAAGTTTAATGTTGATTAATCGTCGATCTATGAGGCCTCGCACATGTCAAAAAATCGAATGTGCATTTTTATGAAAAATGATTTTGGTGTAAAAATCACAATCCGGATCGATCATATCCTGAAGGCTGAAATTGTGTAGTTTTCTTGTATTTCTCGTTGCAATGGCATCTCATAGGCATGAGTTGAGGATTTTATCCGGTAATACATCTTATGTGCTTTGTAGTGATTCCTCGGAAACAACTTAACTCTTTAACCCTTCAAGCCCCGCGATTTCGATATCGAAGTCAACCGAACTCGTCCAGGAAAAGTGATTTGATTGGGTTTTTCGTGTCATTCCGTATGCAGTTATATTTTATTTAAATGCACGATGATACAAATATCATTGTGCATTTAAATAAAATACAACTGAATACGGAATGACACGAAAAACCCAATCAAATCACTTTTCCTGGACGCGTTCAGTTGACTTCGATATCGAAGTCGCGGGGCTTGAAGGGTTAATCGTTTTATTTGTTAGTACAGTAAACTAATATATATTTACAAACAGAACTGCTATGGAATTCATCGACTGAAGTCAGACCCATCATAATACTATTATGACACTTCTGTCGATCAGCGGTGAATCAACACAAAATGAACACACCTTTTAAAACATGATATTTAGCAACACAGGCAGCACAAAGGGATCGCATGACATAGACAAAAGTTATCAGCAATTTTTCCAGTTTTCCACCTCTAGTAATGTTAAACGATGACAATTTTTCAGTTTCTCTAACCTACTCTCACCGTGAGAGTTAGGTGTTTGTCTATTTTCCGACAGAGGTAACAAAAAGCCAGTTTTCATAATACGGAATGGAGCAATCGAGAAAGTGTTCATAATAGGACTGCTGTTTAGTGACATCTTCCAGATAAGCGAGGCTCTACTGCATTAAGTACCTGAATAATGAATTTTGAAAACTGAAATGTACGTCACAAACAGGCCCAACAATGCGGACGAAATGTGTAGTCTCTCAAATAAAAAGCTACACGTCTATTATAGTCATATACATACTTACGTATTATTTTAATTTGGCTCATAAGCTGTCTAGTGCAGGCGATTTGCTTGAAATATCGGTAAGTAGAGCTTGGAAATTCAGCGTAGCATTTCGGAGCAGTCTTGCCACCATTCATCCATAAAAAATCAATGTACAATATTGGCATGATCCAGCTTTCACAGGCGGGCAAAAGCGTAATCAAATAGTATTTTAAAAATTAGTAATAATGCTTGATCAAAGCTGGAAATTGCAGATTTTTAAGACGCTGCAGAGACGGTCTCGCGCATGATTGTAGCGATTGTAATTGTAATTGCGATTATTTGGCGACTATCATTGAGTGTAATTTTATGGAGAATGCTAATTTTTCTATTGTTATTTTGTTTGCATAGGGTAGTGTTGCGCCGAATGGTAATTCAATCGAATACCGAATATTCGGCTTTGCTTCAAATATCACTCCTATAAGTTATCTGCGCTCTAAGTACGTCAATGTACATAAGTACAGAAATGGTGCCATTTTGATAAAGTTCAATGAGACTTGCACCAATACATATAAAAAGATCCTTTAGAATAATTATATAGTTGTAAAGCGGTGTGTATGTATAATTGTATGTACAGTAGGTGGTCATATTAAATAGCGACACGGCATTGTGGTATTAACCGCCCTACCTTTGGGCATAGTAAAATAACAACAGTAGGACATCTCGAGCCCAGTTTCGAAGTAAGTACCTACGCTTCGCCGAACCACAAGGGTTGCCACAACAAATACACAATTGACAAGTTGTGATCCCATCAAAGCAGATATGCAATTCTTTATAATTATTATGTAAGTTTATGTATTTTTGTTTTATAGATCAAGAGACGGTTCCCAAAATTTTATTGTAAGAGAATATATGTGTTAGTGCTGACTTTATGTAACAGCATTCATTACTTGTTGCATGTGTTCGAAATACCTACATGTTAGTAAGTTAAAGTATGTTCTTAACAAATACGCATCTACCTACCGCTTTTATCTTGAGAATATGAGAATATCCGCTTACAGACCGGATATTCTCATATTCTCAATGGCGACAAAGCATGTTGTACTTGTCGAACTTACAGTCCCATGGGAAAGCAACATACCGAAGGACCACAACTTCAAAGTAAACAAGTACTGCAATTTAGTAGACCGGATAGTGAGAAACGGATTTAAGACTGATCTCTTCGCCGTGGAAGTCGGAGCAAGAGGACTACCGGCGAAGTCACTCTACAGCCTCTTCAAGAATTTAGGCCTGCCAAGAGCGGCGCTGAGCTCATACATGGAGAGAGCCTCGAAAGCGGCACTGGAGGCATCCTACAGAATATGGATAGGTAGAGAGAGGGAGGCCGAGGGCGGGACTGGTGGTTCTCCGCGTCCTAGTCATCGCAGACTAGCTGATGAGGGCTTGTAGCGAGCCGAAACGTCACGCGCGCTGGAGAACTGTAGAGCGGCCGCTCACTAGTCCCACCTCGTCCGACACCCTCCTTTATTGCCAATGGGCCCGGATATGTTCGGTGAAGCCATTGAAAGCTGAGTTCAACACCTTCTAAGCTGTCGCGCGGCAGCCCTGACTGGCTGACACCGAGGCGCCTGAGAATCTATGTAGTGGTAGCGTACGGACAACGGGCGCTTGTATGAGTGTAAAATCGGTGCCTACTATGGAGATGTTATACTGTTCTTGTTTTACTATGCTTTGGGTTCTTATTCAAAAAGTAAGTAAAAAAATATTGGTTTTTTGAAATTTGATTTCTTAATAACAATACTTGTTTACAATATACCAGACATTTTTTTTACACAATATATCCATTTATTACCCTTTTTTGTAATTAGAATCTTAGGAACAATTCTATGTGTATTATCTTTGTAGGTTATGATTTTTTAAAAAATAAATTTTTTGTTGGTTTTTGTACTTGAGCCTACTTGAACATACGGGTTGTTGTGTTAAGGCGATAATATAGCGGCCATATCAGGTAAGTTCGTATAGGTTATAGGTAGGGCAGTTAATTTGCACAATTCAAAAAATTTATAAACAATGGGCCCGATTGCGTTTCTTTGTGAACTAAAACTAAAATTAGTCCAAGCGAACGAGACAGAGCGATACGTTAGACCGGAATATGAAACGAACGATCGTCGATAAATACTACCTGTCGAACTTATACGCGTCCGAATAAATTCGAGCATATTTCGTGCGGTGTAAGATTTCACCTTGGCGGGCAGTTTTAATGCGAAAAAGTGACAACCGGTCATCTCACACGCCGCTTTAGCGTATTGCCCCGTCTCGTTCACACGGACTAATTTCCGATTTTAGTTCACGAAGAACCGCAATCGAGCCCAATGTGTATGTTTTGAAGGTTATGAATTATGGTATTATGTACCTACGTAAATAATATAATTATTTTAGCCATCATAATCATAAGAAAATCATCAGCATCATAATCATAACATAAAGAAATTGTATTTATTTTGGAAAGTACATTTTTATGAGATAAGATTCTCTTATTTGCTATTTTTAATGTGTTTAATGTAATGAAATGAAATGGTACAATGTAATGAAAAGATTTCTTCTTAAAATATTGGATTTGGAAATTTTATTTTATAAAAGTAGGTATTCGGCCAGCCGAACATTGGGCAGAAATCAACTACTCTGTATTCGATCAAATTCGGCGCAACACTACTATGGAGTAACATGGTTGATTACGTTTGATAATAATTGTTTTTTTACTACCTTTTGGATATTTGCTGCAAAGCTTGCGGTTTCCTTTTTGAGTGTTTGGTTTGCGTGCGCTGGCGGGCCGGCTCTGATCGCTCTTTTCGCATCTGCGATTTCCCGCTTTGAGTCGCTCTCGGCAAGACGCCCGTCCAATGCGGTTATGAATTGTATTTCAGAGCCGACTGTGGCGCAGCCCGTTTGCTACCCGAGGCCCACGCACAACAACCCTGACATTTCTCGCTGCCTCATGGCTCACATGATCTAAATTTCTCTCGATTCTGAAGAGAGGTCGTACTTACTAAAGTACCCGTTTTCGTTTTCCATCTTCTGCAGAGCGAGAGAATAAAGATAATGCCACTCGAGAAATAGAAGCGGCCAAAATCCGACTGAACGAATTAGAAGAATTACTGCTGGGGACGCACGGCTGCCACATGTTCCAGCTCGTACAGTGTCTGTGATCCTCTCCTCTCTAAACAAATTGACTGAGTCAATAGAACTCTATTGTGATGGTTTAAGTGTAATTTTGTGTTTATTTGACCTAAGTGTATTTACATTGAGTCAGTTACAGGCGTCAGTACTAGCGCGGAGAACTGACACTTTACACGTAGTCAGTCAGCCGTAAGCATTCCTCGTAGCATACGAGGATAGACCGCGGGAGTACGAAGGTGGACTGTGAGTGAATGCGATATCGGAATAGAAAGAGATAGCTGCATATGGGCCTCCTCTATCCTTGTCTAGCCGAGTATGCGCATTTATCACTCTTTAATTAAGTATAATAATTGATTCCCAATCATGTCCGCTCATGCGCAACTACACAAGGATAGAGCGCGGCCTATATGCATCGATATAAAAGGGTCTAGATAGGCCTTTCGTGCGCAAAAATGACCACTTCAATACCAATACGGGTCGCCGCCAGTAGTAGTTTCGCCAGTACTTCCCGGTGTTAGCGAACCCGCAAAGAATATTGCCGTGCTATTCTCTCGCATACTGTTCAATGTATTGCTCTCTCTCTTGTCACATATTTTTACGCGCCGCGAATATGACCCCCTCATTTGTACCTGAGGGCACATCTAGGCCTTATATATCGATGCCTATATGCAGCTTTCTCTTTCTATTCCACTATCGATTTCTCAGGCTGGTCGCCTGGCAACTTTTAGTATGTTTGTGGTATTCCTTCAGGGTGCGAGCTCGTTATTGGAGTCAGTCGGGAAACATGCGTCATTTTCGCTTGTTAAAATTTTCCATATGACGCAACGTCACGCTACAATGCAACGCCGGCTGCTGACTCTGGCGTTTACTAGTGATCAGTACCGTTTGAAGTCAGTGACTGACTCATTGTGAATCAGCCTTAATATTAAGTGTGCTATGTATTTTTTGTCATGGTTAAATTAAAATAAATTTGAAAACTTCATCGTCCGTTTTTTATTTTTATTTCAAACATACAAAAGATTCCCTCCTCGACTAACAGGACGACTAACAACCATTGTTCAGCAACTAAATTAATTCCATCTCATATTTTACTCTGTTTCAGATGGAGTTCAGCTGCCCTTCATAATTCTAATTATAACCTAATCGAATTTTCTTTCAGCTTCCGTCGAAATAATGGTTCAAAAATGAACATTTCGGCGTTTTAAACATCTTTTATAAAATTCTAATGCTGAACGATTTGATTTTCAGGGCGCTTGCGGACTCGGATTGTCATAGGAAAAAAGCCCAATGCCAAAATACGTGGCAAAATAAAATTTAGTTAAACGTTAAACGAAATATTGTTTTTTTCAATGTGATACTAATGGCTGTGATATAATTGTAAAGAAATAAAAACCTATGTAAATAATTCAACAAATGTTTTATTTTAATAAATATTATAATTACTTCATTACACATTTTAAACTGAAAACTACAGAGAGAGATAATCACAATCAAATTTGAGTACAAATACTTTTTTTATATATAATAGGATCGTTTCGTTGACGTGCCACTTAAATCAGCCTTGACTGGATTCTGAAATGGAAGAAAAAGCTTATTTACCATGAAATTAAAATTACGAATATGAGATTTAAGAATGTAGAATTGCTGAACTATAAAAAGAAAATATGCATTGGAAGGTTTGAAAAAAACTAATGAGTGCAGTGAAAAAGCTGGCTTGTCAATCAATATTTCGAAGACCAGTCATGGTTATTACCAGGGATCCTGATTTACAACCTACTATATCGGTAACAGGTAAAGTTCTTAACCCTTCAGGCCTCGGCCCCTCAGCCGATTGACAAGTTGATGTCCCAAAAAATTTTAGTAAAAATTAGTAAAAAAATTGAATTATGACACTGTCTCACCAAAAACATTAATTACTGCCAAACCACTGTACCCATAATTAAAATGAAACATATTAACATAATAAAACATAATAAAATAAAACAAATTAAATTAAAATAAAATTAAAACGGGCCCGTCACGCTGGATCAGTTTGTGGCCGATATCGGCCAATCGGGGCTTGAGGGGTTAAGCGCATCCGGCAGTACAAATATCTTAGTGCATGGGTGAATGAAATATGGGACTCTGATCAAGAAATTAGGACCCGGATAGAAATCAATAAAATGAGAAAAGTCTTGTGTTGCCGGCAAATCAATCTAAGACTCAGAACTCGGATTCTGCATTGCTACATCTGGCCAGTGGTTATATACGGCAGCGAAGCGTCCATGGACCATAAAAGAAGACACCAGACGGCGGCTAGAAGCTTTTGAGATGTGGTGCTACCGTCGAATGCTCCGTATAAGCTGGACCCATAAAGTTAGCAACGAAAAAGTGCATCAGTGTGCTGGTACGACCCGAAAATTGCGAAAAAGCGCAAGATTGACTGTCTGGGGCACGTGCTGCGGCATGACAGATATCAGCTGCTCCAATTGATATTGATGGGCAAAATTGAGGGTAAACGGCGCCGTGGAAGGAGGAAAAAGTCGTGGCTGTGCAATGTCAGAGACTGGACCGGGATCACCAGTACAGAACAGCTCTTCCGGATGGCGCAAGAGCGACAAAAGTATTCAGAGCGTGGCCAACCTCCAGTAATGGAGAGGTACTTCAAGAAGAAGAATGACATATCTCGAGCGGCCAGCTTTAAAATTCTGAAGAGCAAACTGAGGTCTCTCGTATCTCTTTTTTCAGATTAGCCAGTGAAGTTTGTGTTCCGTAATATGGTCATACTTTCTTAGGTCATAAATAAAGAATGCAGACATTTTGCAGCCTTAAATTAATATATCTACCCGGTGGATAAGAAAGAAAACAAGGTGGTATGAAAGATGGCAGCAATGCCAGATGGCTGGCACATTTACCAGTCATAAATACTGTTAAAGAATTGAAAAACTAGCAATTTCCTAGAAATGTCTTTTTAGAATAATTAATATAATAGGCCGCGTCAAATTTCTTGGTCCCTTGCCCACATTCAAATGTATTGAAAAAGGGAATAGGGATAGATATCCTAGTCCTTTAAATGATTTCTATCCCTTTTTGTTTTCAGCGCATTGGTGTTCAATAAATGCAATACGTGTGATCTGAGCATGTGGACACCGGCGCCAAGAACACTGGCACGGCCAGTATTAACCGCTGGAATACCAGTATCACCGATCGGTGGTTTTTCTGTAGTGATAATTCGCAGGCGGCCGATCTCCGTACTTATGCAATTATAAGCGGTAAAAGTCGCCTTCATTAAATAAGCCACTGTTATACAGTACCATGCAAATTAATTGGAACAAAGATTATTTTTAATTAACACCCTCTAAAAACAAATTTCAGAGGGTTGAAAACATGCCATTGTGGGTTTTATTCCCATAGCTGGCCTTCTATGGGTTTTAAGGTGTTAGATTTAATTATGGGGATATACGTTTTTGGCTGCTGCAGTATCGAGGAGACCTCAACGCTGCCAATAACCTGTTACGTAATTAAGAAAATACTCGAGAACAAAGTAAAATACGAACCGGTTTGATTATCTGGAGGATTACCGCCGTGTGCTCTCGGACTGCGCTCCAAGCCGAGCCACTCTGCTTCCGCTTCGGTGGGAGTCTGTTCTTCAGTGTCGACAACATCAGGCAAGCCGTCCGGATTGCCCAAGACCACTTGGGCAGACGCAGCGGCACCTGATAAGTCTGCGCTGCTTTCGTTGTGGCGGGACTGGTCCGCTTCGGCCAAGTCCCCATTGCACACCTCCGCAGATTCTATCAGATCTATCTTCGGTTCGCTCTGTCATAAATGGAATAATTGTAATGTTAAATTCAAAAGTCCTACAATATTTCGGTACTGAAACAAATGGGGATTGCTTAACCTTTGTTTGACCAGCCAATTTGTTTGTTTTTTTTTTTACTAACACTAATCTAAGCAGTGGAAAGCGTCAGCAGGATCTTGACAAGATCAAAGCGTGGATGGAAGATTGGTTGCTTACCTTGAACACTGAGAAATGTGTAGCGCTTCAAAGCAGGAAAAGCAACCCCAACACGCAATTCTCTTGCAGACGCCCAATTAGAATCAGTTAAAAAACAAAAAGATTTTGGAATGATAATTACCAACAATCTCAAATTGGAAAAACACATAGTTGAAATTGCTAAAAGACCCAACTCTTATCTGATAAGGAAGGCTTACCAACGTCTGTCAATAGAGGTGTTTATAAAGATCTACAAGGCGTATGTCAGACCTATTCTTAAGTGTAACTATCAGCTCTGGAACCCCTACGTATGCAAAGATGTAGATGTAGCGAAGAGCAAACAAAATGCCAGTGGACCTGAAGAATAGGAATTATGAAGATTGCTTGGAATTTCTTGGACTGACAACTCTCAAACAAAAAAGGAAAAGAGGGGATCTGTTTGAGACATAAAATTCTCACAAATTATTACAATGTACCTGGGCTAAAGATAAAGAATATTTGTAAATTCAATGTCAACACTAATCTTCGAAGTCACAGTAAAAAACTGAACCGTGCAAAATCTGCGAAACAGAGTGGTGGACGTGTGGAATAAACTACCATTTGATGTGATTAGTGCAAGCTCTGTCAATCAATTTAAAAACAGACTCGATTTGTACCTAAAAACTTGTTAATATTGTTTATGACTAGCTTTACGAGATCTGATCTGGACGTATCAGCAAAGCTGCCTGTCCAGAATAAATAATAATATTAATACATTTTCATGACGCTGAATAAGTTTCCTATAAGACCAATCAAAAAATGCATGTTGGGTCCAACGAAATAAATACTGTAACTCGACTTTGAAAACATATAACGATTTTCGCATTCTGCATTTTTGCAGCGCCCATGAGTGTAATTTAGAAATATCCTGTATCTAACTCATGATATCTACAATGGTAAATCTTTATTGAATAATCATTAATGCTTATTATAATTAACAGTAGGTACAAATGCTTCGTAACAATATTTTAATATCAAATTTGTTAATGAGACATTCACGACTACGTCAACTTTGGGTGCCGGAATAATCGCTATATTTGCAATTAAGTCAAGTAAATCAATTTGCTACTAAATGTTCACAACAGACTTCTGTACTATATTCTGGTTAAGGATAAGCGCAATTCTGCAGCTCTCGAAACAGGAATCAGTTGAATTTAGACTCGAATTTGAATTTAGAACTGTAATTAAGAAATTTAATTAACTCACCAAACGTTGTGAATTACTGGAATCACTAGAACTCCTTGGTTCTTCCACGTCCGCTCGCTGAAAACACGACGGGAGCGAAGATTCGCTCGGAACTTCAGGTAAAATCCGCTCCAGCGATCCTGCCACATCCTGCAAGGCGCTCTCATCAACGACGCCATCGGCTGTATTCTCATCGCTTTCGTTTTCTTTATGAGCGTCTATTAGAGACGAGATATCATCTATCATACTTTCACAGGCCTCGACATTTTCGTATGGCAATAAGCATTGCTTGATTTTTTCTGCAAAATCGGGCGGTGTCCTATCGGACGGTTGTAGAGTGTATATCAAACTCGTCAACGCGTTGAGGAATTCGAGGCTGCAGACACCTTTATGCGCGAAAATAAAGTCTAATATATGACGGTCGATATTGGACGATCGTTTAGTTTCTGTCGACGAGGTTACGCATTCGGTTACGGGCGGGGCGGAAGGCCAGGCCATATTTTGCGATTGCGTATCCACATCGTGTGAGACTTCTCGTATCGAAGCCAACATCCGCTGCCGCAGCGGATCGGAGCTAATCAGCTGCAAATCCCGGAACAGCTGAATCAAAAAGAGCGGATGCGCCTGATTCGCACTTATCAACGCAGACACTTCCGTATACACATTCTCCTTCAACGAATCGAATATTTTGGGCGCGGACGCGTTTGCGAGATTCAAATTCGGAGCTTCTCCACCGCCGCTCAAATCGATGTTCCTATGCGCGGCGCTCGAGACATTCTTAGCCGGCAGCTTCGACGATGACTTTCGTTTATTAAAATTATTCGTGTGCGACACCAAAATCTCCGGAATCGGATTAACGACATTGATATTCCGGTCTTGCAGGACATCGTATTCACGATTGATATTGAAATTGAACCGATTGGGATCGTCCGGTACGGCGGCGATTGAATTCAAATCAGCTTCTATTGATACATCCGAATTTTGATTGACGTTTAAAACATCCGGCGGAGCAGCGAAACTGCTGGAATCTTGCGCAATGTTGCGTCGGCCTCTATTTCGTACGGTCTCGGTACCCGATTGAGCCTGGCTTAAATTGGACGCGTTTGCGGAAGCGCTGTTGATGTTGCGTTTTGGCGTATTCATAGGAGTGTTGTGCGACATGTTGTTCGACGAGGATGAATGTAGAGTATTATGGGATCTTTCGGTGAGCGGTTGAGGGTTGTGCGATGCGAATGCGCCCATTAGGCTATCGGCGTTCGTTTTGCTGCTGCCCGAAAGTAAGTTCTGTCTTGAATAACTGAAAATAAAGAGCGGCATTAAAAACGGTGACCCTCAAAATAAAAGATCATATTCCACAATCAATCGCATGACATAATATAACAGATATGATATTACGGAAGAAAACTATCATATCATGTTTTTTTTTAAATGAGATGTGAAAGCCATCTTGGGCCTTGTTCCCAAACAAATCGAAGAATGAATCAATTTTTGAAAGAAAAATCATAGCCTGCGCCTAATTAAAGAAAAAGAAAAACGACAGGAAGGAATGATCACGGTCCTCGCAGCGACGGTGGACCTTGATCATTCTTTCTCATCAGGTCTAGAGGTGGGGTACCTTAATGGCCCTCCAATTGACGCTGAGGAACTGTGATGGGAAATACTGGCCAGTGGCTTTTCTATGTTTTTACTTTTTTGTGATGAATAATTTAAGTAAAATGTATTTTTTAGGAACTCAAATATTGTTATCATTATATTTTCTTATATTCGTATTATAGTTTTTGCTTTTTTCTGAGGTGTAATTTAACCTTTCGAAAGCCAGCCTTCAATATTTTATTATAATATCAGTATAATATATTTTAATATAATATATGGGTCAGGACCAAATTATTTGCAGAACTTGATGTCCCTCTTGTTTGAAAGCAAAAATTAAATATTAAAATATCCCAAATTACTTGTTTGTGTTTAATTTATAAAACTTCAGTGTATTTTACACTTAAAAGTCGATTAACATTTTAATTACTTAGCATTAAAAACATTTTTAAATTAAAAACAAAATTACGATCGTTTTTTCTCCCATACAACTTTTAAGTGTCCCCATTCCGATTTTTCACACACCTTGGTTAATTTTGTATACTAATAAAAGAAAACACTGCAGCATTTGCGGTCTACTTTAATTATATACTTTGTTATGCATTTAACAGTATTTCGACATATAAGTTTGCTATAACATTATAATTTATTATTTAAAAAACAAATTGTGCTTGTCCCAAATTTCGTTCCGTTGTGCGACATCAGTTGTGCGACGCGATATTGTCGCAATTAGCGGTGAGCGACGGCCGATTCATTGTTTATTTGTTGTGGGAACATTAGTCCTCAAGCTGGCAACAGATTTTAAGTCCCCCAGGAATCCCCCTGCCATTTCATTTATCTGTCAATCGAGGGAGTTTGCATCATTGCAAATTTTGGATGTTTTTCTTTGTTTTGAAGCAATAAGTGGTGTTCATCTTGTTGTTCATCTTGGCATACTGTGAGTATATGAATTCCGTTGTGTTATATATTTTTCCAGTGTGATCTCCGTTGTGACACGATGCAAAGAATTTGGTCCTGACCCATATAATATTTCAATGTAATACCTGATAGGCGCAAAAACGGTGCCGCACATTGTAATTCAATTTTGTATACTAATAATATCATTATTTTATCAATTATTTCTATTTACCTAATAATTAATCGTGTTAGTCATGTATAGTAGTGATGAAATTAGCAACTATCGGCCTATCTCCTTGCTTAGCGTGTTTTCAAAAATCATCGAAAAAATTGCTAAGTCACGGCTTGTTAAATTCTTTGACTCAGAGGGACTTTTCTCTGATCATCAATACGGCTTTAGACAAGGTCGAGGGACAAATGATGCCATTAATTTCGTTACTCAATCCGTAGCTAAGAGTATTGACCAAGGGAAAAAAGCCATGGCAATTTTCCTCGATCTGTCTAAAGCATTTGATACTGTTTCACATGCGATACTTAAAAAAAAGCTCGTTGGATATGGTATACAGGGATGCTCGAATAAATGGATAGAAAGTTATTTGAAGGACAGGTCACAGATTTTAGTGATTGACGGCAAAGAAAGTGACAGTGCCGAAATATCCTTTGGTGTACCTCAAGGCAGCGTACTTGGCCCTATTCTCTTTCTGATGTACGTCAATGATTTGTGTGAATTGCCTCTTGGCGATTATGAAAGAATTGTCTCCTTTGCTGATGACACGGTTATCCTCGTTGAAGCAGAAACATGGGCTGAGGTACTAGTAAAGGCACAAAATAGCCTGGACAGTGTGAAAGCATGGCTTGATAGACATGTCCTAACTCTGAATGCCTCAAAAAGCAATTTCATTGTGTTTGGATTACGTCCTGTAGTCATCACATCTCCTCCATCATTGACAATCCACTCTTACCACTGTAATAGGCAACCATCCTGCGCTTGTTACCATATCCAAGAAAAAACCGAAGTCAAGTATCTGGGTGTCCTAATAGACTCTAAATTGAGCTGGGATAACCAATTATTACAACTCTCTTCGAGGTCTCGGAAACTAGTTTTCGTCTTTAGAGAATTACGCAACGTCCTTTCTAAGAACTCCCTAAATATGGTTTATATGGCCCTGTGTCAGGGTTTAATAGCATGGGGAGCATGTGTAACACGGAATAATAGCATGGGGAGCATGTGTAAAATCTGTCTTGGATCCTCTAGTGAAAGCCCAAAAGCTTTTGTTGAGGGTAATCAACAGAAGGCCCCCACGATATGACTCCAACATGCTATTCAAAGAAAGTAATGTGTTAGACATACGCCAGCTGTTTGTGAAACAGTCACTCATGTTCTTCCATCGAACCTCAGATAAACGACTACGAAGCCAGCAACACCGAACTACAAGAGCATCTGCATGTCTGAATTATGCCGTTCCCCGAGTTAATTCTTCATTTGCCCAAAGACAATTCAACTATATAGCACCTAAAATATTCAACCGCCTTGATGACAAAATAAAGGAAATAGAAAATACCATTTTATTCAAAAAAAATATAAAAAAATGGCTTGACGACATAGGTCGTTCAAGGACAGAGAAAGAACTGCTGCAAGTCATATCTTAAAAAAAATATATATATTTCTGCATAACTTTACTATTATACTATATAATATGATATAAGATATTAAACAAAATGTACTATATTGTAATATAATGCAAAAGAATAATACTATAATATATTTAGATCGTTATATTTATATATTTGTGTATGTATGTATATGTATGTGTGTATGTGTATATGTATCTATATGAGTACCTACGTCAGTTAGGCTTCTCCACCTAAGTCAGAAAGTAAGTCGTATGCCCAGATACAGGCTATATTTGGCCTAGTTGGGTATACGCTGAGCATGGTCATGTGAATGTGGGCCGTTGTTTCTTCGCACCATTACTTGTTATGACCATTTTTATGCATTTTATAATTATGTTTGATACAAATAAATAAATAAATAAATAAATAAATATCATATATTTATAGAATATATATGGAGGCCAGCCAAAATAGCTACGCGCGGATCTGTTAACCACCGCAACCACCGATTGGCGTTTTTGGCCTCCCAGGGGTTAAGTAAAATATATTTTTTAGGAACTCAAATATACTTCGTTGAGACAAAATATATTTTTTCCTCAGTCAAACGCGGAAAAAAAATATAAAACGGCGCGTTTGTATTGATTATAGATAATATTTTTTTAAGGGTACCTATTTTCATCCGATGTTAACGAAAATTGGTGATAGCCTGACTTATTTAATGGGCAATCGAAGATAGGATTCAACAGGTTTGAAAGTTTTTGTTTTACGTTATGAGTCATAGGAAAATGCACATATGCCATAAATTGCGACTGACCTGATAGAAAAAAAGGACATACCTTCGAAAATTATCCCAGTAATTATTAGCTCGATTCCCAGGTGGCACTTGGTTGTTTAACGCTGTATTCTGACCGACGGCCGCGATCTGAGTCGAAGTGGGGTGCGTTTCAACAGATGGGGCCGAAGGCGCTAGGGGTGCCGCCTGAGGTAAAGCCGATTGCGCGTGAGTGGTCAGGCTCAACAAGCAATTCGGGTTAGTATTATTCTGCACGAGCTGTGGCTCCAGGCAATTTAGTATGTTCGGATTCGGGGCAGTCGGCAGTCTGTAGTTCGAATGCTGGATATCCGCATTAGTGTACTCTATTACATTGTGTTGGGTCGGCTGCGACGATTTCGAGGGTGCAGAATCGTGCTGATGCGATCGCGCATCGTGCGACGCCCACGATTGCGTGCGATCGAGCGCAACGTGGCAATGTTGCGGATAATCCTGTGCTACGTTTCTCTGTTGCACTGTTGCAACGGGGACAACCGGACGTTCCAACTCGGCCGAATATCGGTCGACAGGGTTTGCAGATGGAGGGTTTTGCCAGCGATGTGCGGGTCCATTGGATAGAGCGGACCGCGTCCTCATCGAGTGTTGTCTGTTGGAGTCGTCCGGGACACCGCTGGGCGGCGTTGATTGTGCGCGCGTGTTTACTAAGTTAAGCAGCGATAGATATTTCTCTTCCAACTGCAATGAAACCGAAAGAAACGTTATTCATCTTATATTATTTCAAGCTAGAAAACTAGTCATAATAAATTAAAATGATTAAAAGCAGCCTTGCGGCATCAAATGAAGCAGCTAAGACAGCCATACAATAATTTCTAGAATCTATAAAAAAATGACAATGAATGCTAAAGATCAATTTATTGTTTCTCAAAATATTCGCCGTAAGCATTAAGTACACACATCCGCATTCATATTCTTCGACACCTTCTTCTGGCGATGAAAATCATTAACCTCGTAATTGGCTCTTAACCCTTGGACCCAGCCATGGGAATAGAAAGGCACAATGGCATATTTTCGACTTTCAAAATATTGTTTGTAAGGGGTGTTAGTGCACCCATACTAATGTATAACGGTGGCTTATTCAATGAAAGCGACTTTTTCCGCATATAATTGCATAAATACGGATATAAACAGCCGCGAATGGTCTTATGTTACTGGTGAGTTGGATAGCACCTCAAGGGGACAAGTGGATGTCGTGTTTTTGGATTTCAAGAAGGCCTTTGCCAGAGTCGATAAATTTTGCGTTACCCGAGAACTGGCTGCTGCTGAGTCCTGCAAGCACTTCCAATGTGATATTGAAGCATTTTATGCATGGAGCCAAGCTCATAACCTTCACTTTAATATTAACCCTTCAGGCCACGGCCCCTCAGCCGATTGACAAGTTGATGTCCCAAAAAATTTTAGTAAAGATTAGTAAAAAAAAATGAATTATGACACTGTCTCACTAAAATATTAATTACTGCCAAACCACTGTACCCATAATTTAAATAAAACATATTAATATGATAAAAGATAATAAAATAAAACAAATTGAATTAAAATAAAATTAAAACGGGGCCGTCACGCTGAATCGTGTTGTGGCCGATATCGGCCAATTGGGGCTCTAGGGGTTAACAAATGTTCAGTGATGACATACACAAGATCGCCTGCTCATCTGGTGTATGATTACTCCATTGCTGGATGTGTGCTTCCCAGAGTGACTGAAGTCAAGGACTTGGGAGTTTTTTTCGAGCCCCAGTTAAACTTTAAGAAACACATTAGGCAACTATCTACAACTTCTTTCAAGCTTCTAGGGTTTGTAATATAGCAAACACTTCAATAATATTCGGGTTATGCGCATGGAAACGAATGCAGCTATTTGGAATCCGCATGAAGATAACTATACCCTCATGCTGGAAAAGGTACAGAAGTGTATTTTGAGATTTTTGTACATCAAGCAGTACGGATATTATCCATTTTTGTATCCGACTGCATTTATCACAGGCATGGTTGGCTATAATTCTCTCTGTCTCAGAAGAGAAATGTTGATCATGATAATTCTTTCTGCCGTGGGATGAGCATAGAAGACTTAGAGACAAGACAAATCTACTGTCTAGCTCCGCCAACATGCCTGTTAGAGGCCAACGCCTTAAGGTGAGGCTCCGGGAAAGGTACCCAGCGGGCAGCCTCGCCCCCTAACTAACAGTTCTGGAAGGATATCTCCATCTGGAATTAACCTTTAGGATTCCTCCCACCTCCTGAGTGGTTACAGGATCGAAGTCGCTTACGCGGTCCTCTCCCTTACGTAGCGGTGATATGGTGTCTACCAAATCTATCGCGGACCCAGGCATCTTTAGCCCAGCTTATTTACCGGTGGTGACTGAAGTTGTTAAGAGCAGTTGCCGTAAGGTGAACAACTACTTCCGCTCTATAGGAAACATTACTTTCCAGACCGTTAGTCGGAATGCACAATCGATTGGCTGACGTCACACGGTGCGCAAACGGTCCAGGGGCACCCGAAGGTTGACTCCTAGGGGAGACTGACCCGCAGGTCAGAGTCCTACCCGGGCTCGCACTTCGGTGTGTAGGCCACCGGATGGGTGTTGACCCGTGCGTTTGACCGACCCTAAACAGATGGGTCTTAGTGGCCTAACTGCAACAGGGCCCATTAGCTCCCTTAACTTAAGCATTAAGCACACAAATGACTTACTACCTAGACCAGATTTACTATTGCAAGTCACAATTTCATAATTTCTTAGAAGAGTAAACCTTTCCACTCCATGCCTGAGCCGTTTCTACGGCGATTACAAGAATGTGTCAAGGCTAGCCTAAAAGTGCTAATCCAGAGAATTCTTTTGGTGATACAAAAACTAAAAAGTATTACCATGATTAGAGAGTTCCTAAGCGTAGAGATCTCCCACTGCTGAGAATTGAGCTGTTGATAGCAGCCAGCCAGGGCCCACCAGTTGTTGGGCGCCGCTGATCCAGCGCCGGTACTCATGCCCACATCACTGCCCATCGGCAATACTACCCCTGCAATGACAATGTTTTATTAGATCAGAGATAAACAATAATCAAAAAAGCTAGAGCTGCTTTTCAACCATTAGAAAGCTAGCCATGGGAATGAAACTTACGATGGCATGATTTCAATCCTCGTAAACTTCTTTGTAGGGGGCGTTAGCGCACACATACTAATGTATATTGGTGGCTTATTCAATGAAGGCGACTTTTTTTCACATATAATTACATAATTGCATAAATACGAAGATTGGCCGCCTGCAAGTTGTTGCAACGGAATACCACCGATCGGTGGTATTAGCTTACAGGGCTATTGGTTCCTGGATAGATGCCTTTGAGGATGTTGTAGAAGAGATTATTTGCTGTCTATAGCCATATTTACCTCCATGCAAAAATCAATATTTCAGAGTTATTGTTTTTTTTTCCAAAAACAACTTTAGTAAATATAAAAATATTAAAGAAAACTTTTTTTTTATTTTTTTATCCTTAATCTATGTGTTTTTTTTCTACTTCATTGCAAGAATTAATAATAGAATTTGTGACAAAATCAAATGCCAAGAAAACGAGTTGGGCGATTGGATAAATTAGAAAAGAAATTGAGTTTCTTAACCCCTTGAGTATGATACGACCAAATCTGGTTCTGAAACAATTATCCGTTGAGTATGATACGACCAGATCTGGTTCCGCGTTTTTTTCACTTCTTTGACGTTCTCATATTTATTCATAATTATCTAATTGTTTTACAAAATGATATTTCAATATTCTATATTCGAAATTTCAATGCAATCATTGTGCAGTTGTTCTTTTTATGATTGGTGTAGTAGTTTCGTAGTTATAGTACTTTAAGGTCGATGTCGCCGAAAATCCTGCAAAAGAGACAGATGCATCCATGAAAATACCTATTTACTCCAAGGGTTAAGTGACTTTTATCTTGACTTCCTCTTATTACAAGCTGTGAGAAAATTACTGTAAAAGCTGCTCCATTTTATTGGCTTTCGAATGAGGTTAGAAATTCTTACATTGGCATTATTGTAGGGAGCCCGATTAAAACATATAGAATTCTCACAAATTATTAAGATGTACCTGGTCGGGTCCTACATCGGGTACATCATAACAGGTACGTAAAGAATATTTACAAATTCAACGTCAACACAAATCTTCGAAGTCAAGAAAAAAACTCAACCCGATCAGTGGTTTTAGCATTCCAGCGCTTGAACAATGAGAAATGTGTAGTGCTGCGGAGTCTTCAAACAAAAACATCTTTTAGGTGTTTGTTCTTTTTTAGTTAAGCCGTGTATAAGGGTTATAAGCGTAGGGGGGATGGGGGGTTATGATTGCCGGGAAAGTCCTGGGGTAACACAAGTAATTTTTTCCTTTGTTTATATATTCCAATAGCTTTTCACCAATTCACAAAACGATCAGAAACAAATTTATTGAAATTTGGACAGGACATCGGGTCAGCTAGTAATAATAATAATAACAAGGGCCTAATACTAAATCACAACCACTTCTCACCATAAGGCATCATAAAGGTGCCAGGAAAATTAGCCGGCGGAGGGCAACTGAGATTAGGCGGAATGTGTTCCAGCGATTGAGGTGCTTCACTGTGACGAGGCTGAAAGCGACCGTCCTGCAGTAAGGTTTGGCATAAATTGCGAGTTTGCTCCAGTTGTTGTTGCAGCTGCGAAAATAAAATTTAATGTAAGAATCCTTTACATCAAGAAAAACATAGAAAAAAAGACCAAACAATAATATCAGGTTTTTACCATTGATTATAAAGTGTATTAGATTGCCCAAGAGCCTACTACAATATTTAAACTAGTATTTTATTATGAAACACAAAATGTAGATGGCACTTCGAACGAGTTTTAATTTGGCAACTTTCGTGCGATGGCGATTATTTACATAACGATGTCAAATTTTAATTTGGTATACAGATTTCAATACAAAATAATTATGCACTTTATTGTTCAGACAGACTTATTAGTTTATCTAGACAGAATGCCATGTATTGATGGCAATCTAACCTATATAAAAAAATGCAAGAGATGGCACTAATAATCGAATGTTATTATTGATATCGCCGGTTAAATTATTGGGTGTTTATAATCAATTGTCACTTTATAAAAAACCATTCATTATTAACCCTTCAGGCCTCGGCCCCTCAGTCGATTGACAAGTTGATGTCACAAAAAAAATTAGTAAAAAAATTGAATTATGACACTGTCTCACCAAAACATTAAGTACTGCCAAACCACTGTACCCATAATTGAAATAAAACATATTAACATAATAAAATAAAACAAATTAAAATAAAATTAAAACGGGGCCGTCACGCTGAATCGTGTTGTGGCCGATATTGGCCAATTAGGGCTCTAGGGGTTAATGTTATTATAGGTGCCACCTACATTTTGACGTCAAAAAATGGTTGCTTAAATGACTTATAGGGGTGACCAATTTAATACACTACATAATCAATATCCTAACCTAAAGTCGGTGCCAATAAAATCGAATCACCAAACGTATTTCATTTCGATGACTTTATTTTAAAGACACTTAAGACAAATTCTAATATATTGAATGCGGTTTGACAGACAATTCAATAGATATATAAATAAATACAAACGGAGCTGTCATGGAATTGACCAACCGTAGTCGGGCCCATCATAATACTACTATTCCACTTCGGGAGGATGAGCGGTGGACTCTGGACTAATGACGGGCTGTGGTAGGTTTGGGATAGCTGTACTGAAACCTTACCACCCATTTGCTCTCCCTCCGAAGCCATAAAATTTGAGGTATGAAAATTGCAGTTTTATATTTTTTCCCAAGGAAGGAGTTGATTATTTCCTTGGAGAGACCAAGATCTTTAAAGAGGTGAAGCAGATATTTGGCTGGCAGGCCACACGAGCGCCAACTTCCACCGTCTTAAGAAAAAACAGTGAAGCCGTTCCGGGTGAAGGCATTTGCGAGATCAAGATATTTATTTAATTTGTACTCGTCATTTGGGATATTTGATTCCCATGGAAAAGTTAATTCTAAAATGAGGGCTATCTTTCGAGACAGAGAGTAAAGAGTTATATCTGGACAGAGGGCTGTGGATTCTATCTAAAGCTTTCCCGATTATTGAGAAAGGTTTTATGCCTTTAGATGCCGTCAAACCCTTGTTGGCACGATCCACTGAGAGGCTAACTACCTCGCAAATAACAGCTAAACTATGTCTATCTGTGCGAGGGGTGTTGCTAGAAAGGGGCCATGAACTATCCTCGGCATAGCTCCAACGAGCGAGCTCCAACAACTCTCACATGCTGAAAGGCATGTGAGAGTGGCCACCCTTCACTAGACTCCAATTGTTTGTGAGCGAAGGGTGGTTCTCATCAGGAAGTTTTCTCCGTGATTGAAAGTCGAGGATGTTGAAGTTGAAGTATTTATTCAGAAGGTCTGTAGTAGGTTGCCAGTTCGTAACGCCTTGATTGATATTTCGCCGTCGTGTAGGTACTGTGGGCGCGAGGTGAAGCCGTAGTAGTGTGTCCGAAGTGTGTAGTCGAGGAGCGAGGCTTGACGATCGGTATCGCGGATAATGCAGGTACTGCTTGATAACGAAGTGTAGTCGCGATAACTGCCCAACAGGGGAATGATGTGTAGCCGCGGTAACTGTCCACCAAGGGAATGATATCGATCAATCGAAATGTACTGCGTTTTATATTGTAAGCAGTGTAATTTCGTATCGATCAGAAGAAATGACGTTAGTCATCACCTGACTGCGTAAAATGCCGAATTTAGTTGGAAATCAACTGCAGCTGGCTCGTGTAGATTTGAGCGAGTTTGCGGTTTCGATTCTGTAGAAATTACTTTTTTGTTGTGGGTATGTTGGACTGAAGCTCCAACAGGCATTTAAATAAAATGCCAGCATCTCTGGCATCCTGCCATACAGCATTACCTTCCAGTCCATTGAAGGAGGAATGAAAAAGTCCCTAACTGTACAGTCGTTCTGGCATTCAAGTTCAATAGCATGAGTCATACTGTTGCTGTCGGCAAGCTAAGCTGGTAAGCTACAGTTTACCATAATATTCAGTTAAATTCCCAATTCAAAAATTCATTAATTAGGAATAAATACCGCATGTATAGCGCATGTATAGCGGTATCCAATCATGTGCTTTCGAAAGCTCGCAACCTGCATATTCCCCTGTTTTAAAAACTCACCTGAGTAATAAATAATACAAATAGTGTTAACAGAGGAAATCTAAATATATGAAATTATTTATTAAAACTCACCTGCTCTGTATTCTGTTGCCACCAAGATCTGTGAATTTCATTCGTCGGACCCATGGATGTGGTTGTTTCGCCTCCACTGATACTGCTTTCTGGAGATGAGAAAATCAAATTCTAATAAATAAATGAAGACTATAGGAAAAAAGAAGGTTTGCCATGAAAAAAACAGTTTTGAGATAACCGCATTTAAAGATAACATCATTTCAAATCAGTGCCATATAGCTTTTGAGTAAAAGTACAAGTGATGGGTAATAAGTTTATTAATAATTATACAAAAATGGAAAAGTGAAACATTCAATTAATAATAGGCAAAAAAAAAACATTTTTTACGGGAAAAAAGGTGAATGCCACAAAAAACCGGTCATAAAAGAGAAATATCATTTCAATTTCAAAAACCTGTAAATCTTTATGTTGGGCCCGTTTTTTCCAATCTATATAGATGACTCGATAGAATAAATATCGAGCTTTCAAGTGTTATCATTAACTCAATTCACACAAAAAATGACAATCCTTCTTTTTGCACGACTGCCCAACAAAAAAGGAGTGTAATGTGTTCAGGGTGGATGTATGTATGTTTTCCGTTTCTTTATTCCACCATGACTTCTAAATGCTTGAACCGATTTAGAAGTGTGTGGTATTGTTAGAATCATTATGTCATCCCGAGTATCATAGGGTACCTTAACTATCCAAATAGCAAGTAAGTACTTATCTAAAGATCTAAATGTCAATAAATTAACATAAATATATTGCGTTTAGTGTCAAATGAAAGGTCTGATTGAGTACATTCCGGAAATATACATGTATCTATATGGATTAATACATAAACCACAAAATATTTTTAATATATTTACTTATTTCCTTGTGGTTTTCAAGTGTGAACATCTTATTTATTTATTTATATCGCATGCGGGTCAGATTGAAGCGGTTCGCAGAGCGGAGTCGGCCCGCGGGCCGTAATTTACCTATCACTGGGTTAGAATGTTCTTGTAGAGACCACATAAATAGCGAATAATAAACGGGAAATAGTCTTAGGCGAGAAAAGCACTGAGATAAATTTGTAAATCCTACCTTTAGTAGGAAGACTTGCATGGCCGCGCGTGGGGTACGTGTGCTGCCATCGCTGTGAATTGTGCATATGTAAAGGACTGAGAGGAGGCGGGGCAGTGGGTAGGCTCCCTAGGCTACCTTGACTGGCTGCTGCGCTCATGCTTTCACCGACGCTCATGTTCTCCTCAACGCCGCTCTTGCAGAGATGGCGCTGAAAAATAAAATACTCGACTTCAGCAATTTCATAATTTTTAAATTTCGTGCCAGAAAATATAACTAATAACTTTAAATGTGCAAGACCAAGACAAAATAATTGTGGACGAAATTCCCATTTTTAATAATGAATAATACAGTTATATAAGGGGTAGGAGAACTATCAGACGATTGAATAAATTTGTGCCCAATTAACCACACCCGCCGATCAGCGTTTTTTGTATTATCCGTATTATATCCGTATTTATGCAATTATCGGCTCTATTTGTCCGTCCACTGCGGTAAAAGCCTGTTATTGAAGCCTGCCATTAAATAAGCCACCAATATAATATATTATATTAGTATGCTTGCACACACCTTCTACAAACAATAAATAATAAATAAATACAAACGGAGCTGCCATGGAATTCACCGACCGGAGTCGGGCCCATCATAATACTATTTTTTTTACACTTCTGGGGGGTGAGCAGTGGATTCCGGACTTACGAACCGGCTGTGGTAGGTTTAGGACAGCTGTCTTGCCACATGTGAGCGTTCACCTTGCCACCCATTCACTCCCCCTTCGAAGCCATAGAATTTGAGATGCGCAAATCGCAGTTTTAGATAATTTTTCTAAGAAAGAGTTGATTATTTTTCTGGAAAGACCAAGATCTTTAAAGAGGTGAAATAGAGATTTAGCTGGCAGGCCACGAGCGCCAACTTCCACCGCGTGAAGGTGAACAGTGAAGCCGTTCCGGGTTACGGCATTTGCAAGATCATGGTATTTATTTAATTTGTACTCGTGGTCTTTTGGGATATTTGATTCCCATGGAACAGTTAATTCTACGATAAGAGCCACCTCCCGAGATAGAGAGTAAAGAGTTATATCTGGACGGAGGGCTGTGCATCCGAGACTTTCAGGGAATTTATACTGCTTAGAGACCGAATCAACCTCCAGAATCCAATCTGTAGCTTTCTCGATTATTGAGAAAGGTTTTGTAGTTAAATGTTTTTTGCCTTTAGAGCCATCCCGCACAAACTGTATTGGGGGTTTGGAGGATACTGTCAAACCCTTGTTGGCACGAGCCACTGAGAGACTAATTACCTCGCGAATAACAGCGAGAACTTTGTCATGGCGGTAAGTGTACCGTCCTTGATCTAAGGCCACCTTGCAGCCAGCTAGAATGTGCCTAGCTGTGCAAGGGGTATTGCTACAGAGGGGACAAGAACTATCCTCGGCAAAGCTCCAACGAGCGAGGTTACTGGGGTCTGGAAGTGTATGCTGAAAGGCATTCAAATAAAATTTCAGCATCTCTGGCGTCCAGTCATAGAGCATTACCTTCCAGTGCATTGGAGGCGGAATGCAAAAGTCACCAATTGTTGTCCAATCATTCTGGCATTGAAGGCCAATAGCATGAGCCATACTCTTGCTGTCGTAATCTCCCCGCAAAAGAGACTTCTTCAAGTCCACGTCGCTCGTGGTTGTACTGCCATACCCAAGGGGTCAAGGGGTTCAAAATTTTGCGTAGAATGACTAGTTTCCGAATGGTTAAGAGTAAACTTCAACACATTTAAAATTTTAAATACAGGAGTTTTATTTATTTATTATTTTATTTTATTAATTTATTTAAAAAAAATATTTAGGAATTATTTTTACACAATGATTTTGCAAGGAAAATGCCAATATTATACTACCTATATTATATTTAATTTAAAATCTATTGAATAAGAAATTGTTATAGTAAATTAAAAACATTAAAAATAAAATCAAATACACAAAAAAAATAAAAAATCTAAATAATCATTTCTAAGGCTATCAATTAAACGGGTATAATGTTTGAAAAGTCATGGCCCTAGAATTTAATCAAATCATTGAAAGGGTGGCCTATCAGCATCTACTTAATGTTTTTAGGAAGGGGGGATTTTAGTGGTGGGGTTGGTGAGGGCGGGGGGGGGGGGGGGGTGGAGGGGTTGCAGGTTTTTCCCGCGGGGGTGTGGGGGAGGCCTGTCTGCTTGCCGGGAAAGTCTTGGGGGTGACAACCGATTTTTTACCTCTGTCTCTTTCTTTAGACTGCCCCTAATACATTAAGTACTAACAGAAATGTTAGTGATTCAAAATGTTGCGGTTTAAAACTATGACAAAAGAGCCAACCTGATGCTGTTTACTGTGAGGATGTGTAACTCTGTAGGTCGAACCATCCATGCTGGAAGGCTGATTAGGATTAATGACAGACGTATCCAATGAATGGCCAGAATTGCAGTAAGTAGACTCCTCCTAGCAAAAAATAAAATTCACATTTAGGGAGATACATGCAGAAGTGCCAAACAAAAATAACCAAAATAAAAGGTAATTAACCAAAGATAAACAACTACGTCATTTAGGTACGCATAACCAAAGGTAAACATTTAAAGTATAGAGGTGAACATTAAAGATTAGAGGTGTGAACTCTAATCTTTAAAGCTTTTCTAATCTTCAAATTAATCTTCAAAATATTGCCACCTCTAATCTTTGAAGCTTTTCAGAGTGCCACCCATAACCAAAGGTAACTGCATAACCAAAGGTAAACAACTGCATAACCAAAATAAAAGGATAATTACAAATGCTTCATTTAAGCTCGGCGAGGACTCATTACCACACAATGACAGTGCCAAATACCTTGGGATCCATCTGGACAGAAAGCAGATCTGAAGAACACATATTGAAAAAAAACGAGACAAATTAAATCACCGTTTTAGATCACTTCAATGGCTTCTAGGAAGATAATCCAAACTAGGAAGACAATCTATCAACAAGATTTTTAAATAAAACTAAAATACAAACGGGGCCTGCCATGGAATTCACCGACCGAAGTCTACTATTATTACATCATATACTATTATTACAATTTTGGGGGGTGAACGGAGGATTCCGGACTAACGACCGGCTGTGGTAGGTTTAGGACAGCTGTCTAGCTATTCACCTTACCACCCATTCACTACCCCTTCGAAACCATATAATTTCAGATGCGGAAATCACGGTTTTAGATATTTTTTCTAGGAAGGATTTGATTATTTTCCTGGAGAGACCAACATATATAACTATAATAAAACCCGGACATATGGAATTGTTCTATGGGGCTCGGCTAAGAACTCAAATATTGAAATATTGCAGAGATTTCAAAACCATCAAATGCACCATGATTCACTAAAATTGATGAAGTCCACGAGTATGTGGAGATACCTTCAGTCAAACAAGGAGTTGAACGCTTACCAAAATCCTGCAAGAAAATGTTAAATGTACATATGAATTCGTTAGCAGTGGCCCTAAGTGAGCCAATAGAAATGAGACGCCTCAAAAGGCAACACATCTGGGAACTGGTACCTGAGTAGGGACAAGGAAAGCGAAATGAGGAAATCCTTTGATGGAAAGAAATAATAATATCTGCTCACTTATAATATCTGCTCATGGTCCTTGGACCAATCGCAAGATTATCTCAGTAATAAAAAAAATAAAAAAACAAAAAACACAAATGCTTCAATTATAATTGTTATACAAATAGTTTAGGTAAAGGTCTAAAGTTCATGATTAAAGTTTCATTTAATCATATTCTATATCTTAAGAGCATAATGCGGAGAAATGTTGACCAAAATAAAGCAAAACTGTACTATGATTTTTAGATTAGGGATTTTCACTAACATTTCCCTGTGTCAATTTCTAAGTCAGTAAGTTGATGTGAAAGATTCTTAACCCTCTAAAAGAGTTAAGAATCTTTCACATTATAAAAACCTTTAGCAAAAAAAATTTGAAAAATATAAACAAAAAAATAAAATAAACTAAGGAGGGGGCCTAACATTAACTAAGCCTGGTTTAGAAGGCCAAAAAAACATGTATTTCATGTTTTTTTTCTTTTTTAGCAAAGTTAAAATCTGATCATGAATCTTTTATATCAGTTTGATTACCATTTCAAAATTAAAAATA
The DNA here is from genome assembly GCA_944548615.1 of Micropterix aruncella. Taxonomy (NCBI): domain Eukaryota; kingdom Metazoa; phylum Arthropoda; class Insecta; order Lepidoptera; family Micropterigidae; genus Micropterix; species Micropterix aruncella. The sequence continues at coordinate 39,451,242 of OX155950.1, forward strand.
TTTCTTGCAACAGCAAAAAAAACTAATTTTGAGATATTGAATTGCAAATGTTTCTACCGCTGCAGAACGGACGGCCTATGTTTGTTCCGGTAATAGCGAGCGTAATTTTGCCTTAAACAAAAAAAATAACTGAGATATTAATTTTTACATATGTATTTTGTAGATGAACTAAAAAAATAACTAGAAGCTATCATTTTTATTTTTTTTCAAGGATTTAAAGAAATAAAAATGCTACTTAACTACTTGTAACAAAAATCCAAATTTGCATGGCATGTTATGCTTCAGGAACCTGTTGCACGCATTGCAACATGCTTCGCGTGTATTTCTCGTGTTTTTTATTGTTCTTACTCAGTCTTTGAGTTGTTTCATAAGCATTGTCCGCGTCTACGAGCATTTCTTTAAAAAATCGCATAAAAGCTATGACGTTTTGAGCTGTCAGATGAGAAATAGCTGTATTACACGGCCCAACAAAAAATGACTCTCTTGGTGTCCTTGTCGTGACAATAAAAACAAGAGATTTAAAAAAAAAAATATTAAGTTTGAAAGAACATTTTAATAAATGTAATAAATATCACAAAAATATTACTATTTTATTGTGAACATGAGTTGTCATGAGTTTTTTTTTAATCTCCTAAAGTTGGTTTACTGACAGGCACTTCCGTTCTGTCAATTCTGGCCACGGCCATTGAAGGGGACATTTTGTACCAAGATGGCGCTAGCAGTTCTACTGACTCGCGCTGGGCGACAGAGAACTCGCTAAAAGCGACAGAGAACCCGCGGTTCATTGTGCACTAGAAGTGCGGCGTTTTGAAGTTATGTGAACAAGGTCCTATTTTTTGGTAAGCATTTAATTCTTTTGGGGTTTCAATTAGCTAAACGAGTTTATAAAAGTAATGGTGGTTTTTTTCTTTTCATTACAGCGTGGGTTTTGCTGTGTTACTTTTTATTTCCTAATGTAACAAACCCTCAAGAATCGGCCAACCGTGCCCGGATTTTTCTCGCCTGGATATCCCATTGAACTTGAAACGTACCACATGTCACATTAATCTGAAGAGGAGATCGACGGAACTACTTGAATAAAGGACCTTTGTTTTATAACTCATAAATTTGTAGTTTTATTTTAAATTTGCGAAGGTTTATTCTCCGTTTTGCCAAATTTAGTGCCCAACCAAATTCTTTCTCCGACCCTGGGGTTGTTTTCTTATTTTTCGGTCATCACCTAACCTATGGTTTTTTTCTTTTTCGCGTTTTGGATAAACGCAATGGCGCTCTTAATTTTTGTTTTGGTATAACGTAAAAGTGATCCTAATCCCACGTTATATACTAAAAACTATTTAACTACTAAAAATATATATACATATATAAACATTTTTTCCATTTTTTTAGTTTATATAGAAGAGAATTAATTAATCTTTAAATTTTATTTTGGAACAATTCGATCAATCAAATAGCTTTTATTATCTGATGAAAAATATGCTTTTGAGAAAAACGCGTCGCGTTAAAGTTTTCTTTAACCCCTCCTGTTGCGAAGTAAAAACTCACCTATCACTTTTGCGCGCGACATATTCGGGCAAAAAATCGACGCGAGTCAACGGCCTTGAGAAAAACGATCATAACTTATAAACCACTAAACGGATTTAAAAAAGATAAAGAGAAAAATGATCGCATTGAAATTTGACATATAAAACATTATAACCTTATCTCGTAAAACAATTAAGATAATAATGAATAAATATTACAAAATTGGCAAACTGAAAAAACTCGCCTATAAAATCATTTCGATTTTTTTGTCACAAAATACGTAAAATATGCAAAAATTGTAAATACAGTTATGTTCTTTTACCAAAACGATATTTTTTTTTACTTATTTGCATACAAAAATATTTATTTATTCAGCCAAGAAAATTTTTATGTATTCTCGTAAAAAAAAATTTTTTTAATTTTTAATTTGTGACTACTTATGGTATTTTTTTATATGAAATTCTTTCAAAATAACTTTATTACTACATCACACTTCTTAGAAATCACACCAGAACTTTGAGCTTTGTCTGATATTATAGAAAAATCTAAAGTTTTGAGAGTTTCCGCGTCCGAACTTAATAATAAACTTTGAATGCTCATAATATAAAATTCGTTAGATTTTTTCAATTATATTGTCTTATCATAGACTTATTATATGTCTAATAACTAATTACTATACTCCAAAGAGTCACATTTCATCGAAAAACTATGGAAAATCGCACTTTATTCTCTCATAGTAATTATCAAAACAAGTTTCTTTGCGCGATTCATTTTACAAAACAAGATATAATTTTCAAAATACGCCTAATTATGTGATAACTTAGGATGTAAATGAAGCAATACTTATTTTGTTAGTAAATTAAAGCGACATTACGTCATATTTCGCAATATACCGGGATATTTCATGAACATTACAAAATAAAACCAACCATTTTTTCGCGAGCCGTTTGTTGTCGCCGAAGTGTTTTCTTTAAAAATTCGTGAAAAACAGCAAATGGACTATCTCAATTGACTAATCCTCATGCCTAAACTACTTAAAAATGCAAATTACTCACTGTTATCCAGTAAATGGCACAAAACACTGCACAAAACAACCATTTCGCGGACTTTACGCCGCCGCGGCGGTGGCCGATGGAGACTGCCGTTTTGACGTCTATGCTGACTTTTTAAATCGCCGTTCGATGTTTTCGCCGTTCGCCGCCGAATTAAAGATATTTTGGCCATATCGTTCCGCCGTCGGAAAGCATTAAGTACGACGTTTCGAATCGTAAATTGCATTTTTCGCAGCGGCGAGCGCGATATCCAGTAGCGGATGTTACGTGCTTTAGGCGGCCGACATACATGTCCCCAAATGGATGTTACGTGCTGAGCGGGTTAATGAAAAGTAGTAAGTTTTTTACCATTAGGTACAGCAATCTGAGCCTAACAGCTATTTCAGAGGTAAAATATTCATGAAAAGATTTCAACTTTGAGTTAAACGTTTTTTTTTCTGCCATCTAGACCAGGCTCCCCCTTAAAAACTTAACCACTCTGAAAGGGTTTCAAGTGGTTCTCCGACTTATTGTCTTTAAGAGTTAAATAGGGGAGGGAATCAAATAGGCTAGGTTTGTTGACCAATGTTTTAAAATAGGTGAGAATATGATCTCAGAAAACAAAATAACTGTTTCACTAATTTTCACCACGTAATTCTCAGAGTATTTAGGAGTTCACAAAATGAAAATTCAATCAGTGTTTTTTATTTAGACCTTTATCTATCCATTCGTATATAACTTATATATCATTCATAACGTATATAATTCAAGAACTCTTTGTAATATAACGTATATAACACCGGGTATATATAGTGCTAACTAGTAATGGGTCTTTCCGGGTGCACCCTGGTTCTGAACCTTACTCCTCTACCCGCAAGAAATACGCCTTCTCCTTTAAAATTATACTGATCACTTTGGGTTCTTTTATATTAAAATAATATAACAAGATATTTACAAGACGTAAAAATATCATTACGCTAATTAATAAACCTCTTATCTGGTATTATCAATCAGGAATATTCATAAGGTTTGCAGCCTGCACTTGCGCCCGGGCAAAGAACGGAATGCAAATAATCAGAATGACCGATTCTAGAGGAACCATTCACATCACTTGAACTTGGCCTGAAACTTGGAGGTAATGGACTTTATTCCTGGCGACAGGCTGATGTACTTCCTCGTGGGATATTTGTCGGGTTCAAAATTAAGAGTAAAACCCGCTCCACCGGATCTGCTCCTTGCTCCAACTACGAGGCGGAATGACCCATCGCTTAGTGTCAACCATTAAAATACAAAATAAAATACACATTTGAGATATTACATTTATGATATTTGGCTTCTATTTACCTTACACTGATCGGGTGTGGATGCAGCAGTATGCAGACAGCGGGCCGTTCTATCTTGGCGATCTCGAGCGGTCGACGCAGATGAATTCGAAGAATTTTTATTATTCTTCCTGCGCACCATAGACACGGCTGATCCACCCCCTTCATCCCGTTCGCTACATCAGAAAGTGGCACTTCAGAAAACTGTCGTCTGTTTACGCGCAGTATAAATCTGTTTTCTCTCAACTAATAAATATTTACGGATGTATTTATGTTTCATTTGATTTGTAAAATATTTTTCAAATCATTTTGAACGGCGTAAGTTATAATCTTTTTCAGAATTATGTATCTAATTATAAGTTCATGCTGTTAAGTTACCTAAATAAATAAATAAATAAATAAATAAATAAAATAGAAATTGAATTCGATATCATTCACAATCCTAAGACTTTACTGATTCTGTTTCAGAATCCTCCGCCAATCTTGGAACTTCATACTTCCCACCTCAATATTGTGTTTATTTGTCATTGTTGACGTTCATAGACATTTTTGTGTCGACTGTCTTTTTTGACCGACATTAGCTCAAAAATATAAATAAATACTTGTAAACAAAAATACTGAAGGTTCTATTTTTTTCCCATTAAACTGTATAACTTATTTATTTATTTATTTATTTAAGAATTAATTACTATAAAACATTGATTAGCTTACAAAAACAACAGGAACCGAATGGCAAAACCTTAACCTTTTGCTTATTTGTTTCTGTCACCCAACTGGGACTAGCCCGTTCTAGGGTGGACAGGATAAAGGACTATGCATATAGTTATAAAATTGGGTATTATATTGACTTTTTAACTGACTTTAAAAAAAAGAGGAGGTTATCAATTTGGTTGTCTTTTTTTTTAATGTTTGTTACCTCAGAACTCCGTCATTTATAAACCGATTTGGAAAAGCATTTTTTTATTTGAAAGGATATACTTTCAGATTGGTCCCATTTTTATCAAAATCCTGTTCTGATGATGGGATCCATGAGGAATTGAGGGAACTCCACAAATATTATCATATGAAGTTGAAAAATTACATGTTCGTTCAGTTTCGATGACAATGCATTTTTTAATGGTAAGTATGACCTGATTCTACACCCAGGGTTGGCTCCCGACGAGGGGACTTCTCAACGGTCAACAGCACAGACACGAAATTTTATATACGCATTCAGTTATGATAACCCATTCTAAGTTTCACCATGACATGACTGCTGCACCCAGGGTTGGCTCCTGATGAGGGCCTCCTCAACGGTCAACAGCACAGACACGAAATTACGACAGACCGTTCTAAGTTTCACCAAGACAGGACTGTTGCACCAAGGGTTGGCTTCCAACGAGGGAACTCAGAGGTCAACAGCACAGACACGAAATTTTGTATACGCATTAAATTATGATCGCCCGTTCTAAGTTTCACCATGACATGGCTACTGCACTTATAAAAATTTTGGAGTTGGTTTTTTTTTTTGGTAAAATATTTTATTATCAAATTTTTTAGGTTGTTAAATTATAGTATTGTTATCCTTTATATGTGTATCCGTTTCAGTTATTCTGTTATTTGGTGATATCTTCGAAAACTCATTCAAGAACAAATTTTTTACTTTTTCAAAAAATGCCTAATTATTAAGCTTGGGCTTAAATTGAAGCAAAAGAGAATGGGCATTTTGGGTCCACTTTGTCAATAGCTGTAAATCATATACTAATAGAAAGATATCTTTATGTAGAACGTTTTTTAGTAGGGCGACTGATCTCAGTTATGAGCCGTTTCTGTGTTATATCTTGTTAAATATGGCTAATTACATGATATCCCCTAGGGCACCTAACACATCCAGGCATTTAATTTTTAATAACTGTTCAAACGACAATCATCGCAGAATACCCGAAACGATAAAGTACATACATAATATGAGTACAAACTATATATTACTAAGAATGTAATATGGTAAAGTCAGCTGTCCAACATAGTGTGCCTAGCGACCGTACATCATAATATACTATCTTTTATGGATCTACACTGCAAATAATAATAATAATAATAATAATAATAATAAAACTCTTTATTCTTAAGAAAAGGCGAGCTTATTGCCTGCAGGCAATATTTTAGAGCTAACCTATACTATTGTATGAACATTATTTGCGAGTAGACTACATAACTTAACCTATATAAAGAGTATGACAAATAAAATAGAGGAGGATAGAAAGAAGTATATACTTTACTCTTTGTGGGCACAGATTTGCAACATCAAAATAATCTAACACCTATAAGGACGCTAAAGTTTTAAAAGGAGGGGAATGGGAGGGGAAAGGGAATTTATCTGGAGGATTTCAAATGCTCTCTGAGTCTGTTTTTAAAAGTTGTTATGCTTGGCGCGGTTCTCACATTTTTCGGCAAAGCATTCCAAAGACGGGCTCCATGCACGGTGAAAGAGAATGAGAAGAAGTCACTGCTGTGACTAGGGATAGAGAGTAGCAGGTTGTTTTTTGATCTCAGAGGGCGTTCATGAGCCGATAGTGCAGTAAATCTGCCGGTAAGATAATTGGGAGCGACGCCATCCAAGATCTTGAAAAGCATACAGAGAACTCGCATGTCTCTTTTCTCCCGGGTCGACAGCCAGTGAAGCTTCTCTCTGTACTCCGTGATGTGGTCAAATTTTCTGAGGCCATGGATATACCGAATGCAAACATTTTGGAGACGCTCAACTTTGGTGGATAACTCCTCTGTGAGGTCGAGAAATGCGACATCTCCATAATCCAGAAGGGGGAGGAGAGCAGACTGACAAATCGTAATCTTGCTCTCCTCCGGGAGGATATTTTTCAGCCTATTCAGCGAATGAAATCGGCCGAAGATTTTGCGTCGCATTTCTCGAATATGTGGCCGCCATGAGAGGTTGTCGTCCATATAGATACCGAGGTTTTTAACCTCGAAACTGAAAGGGACCTCGTCCGCACCGATGCAGATCTTCAGGACTTCATTTATATTAATCCTCGAGGTAAAGTAACTGCTACCGATGATAATAGCCTGCGTTTTGGAAGGATTTAAGAGCAATCCATGTGCTTTGGACCACTCGTATATCATCGATAGATCTTCATTTACAGCAGCAATTGTTGTTGCAAATAATATATTTTAAATAAATAACTGGCATTGGGGTTTTCATTAATTAGCCATTTTTAAGAGGATTACGAAATTCAAAACGGCTCATAATTGAGGTAAGTTGTAAAAGTCATAAATATTCTAGATAAATAGATCTTTTCTATTATTATTGGAGAGGTGGGTCCAATGCCCATACATTTTTGCCCATTACCCTCTAATCTATTTAAAAAAAGAAATTAATATCTCCTGCTTTATGCTCATACTTAAGGTGTTCTACAGTGTATCTGTAAGTGTCCAGCTTTCCACCTTCGTTGTCCTCGATATTTCTGTTCAATCTTCTGTGAATCTTTGTTGTCCTCGACATTTCAATGTTCGTGTCAAACACTTTAAGATATCTTCATTCCTAACTCGACTCTCATAAACCCAGCTTATTTGTGGTGTCCTCCGATAGATATATCACCTTGACAAAAAAGTATCAGGAAGTTATTTAGGAATTTAGGATATTGTCCACCTTCACTCCCCAATACTCCAAAATACTCCCCATCGCCAGCAACATCTTTATGCCAGCGCTTGATCCAATCCTCGAAACATGTCTGGTACTTGATTTTCAGTATGGCCATTAGAGCGGTCAGCGATTGCTTGATGTCTGGATTGCGTGTCATACTCATAAATCCCCGTCTCGCCTCCAGTAATGATCCGTTTGATGAATGTTGGGTCGGATTCAGCCTTGGAAAGCATGTCTTTTGCGAAGTCAACGCAGTCCCTTTTTTGCATGAACTTCAGGTCTTTCGGCACCAGCTTTGCAGCGACACGTCTGAGGCCCAAATCATTAATCACAATGTCTTGAGAGGATCTATATGCGATGTTCAACTCCTCTGCCATCTCTCTGATCGTCAATTTGCAGTTTTAGGTCAACATTTCTTTCAAATTTATGAAGTTTTCGATGTTGATAGCCTGCCACTGCGATCGTCATCTTCGACGGACTCACGACCAGTTCTGAAGCGTTCGTCCACACATAAACGTTTGTTTTCGATAGAGTATTGCTGCCGAAACACTTTTTCAACATTTCCACGGTCTTCGCACCGTTGAATCCGTTTCTCACACAAAATTTAATGTAAAGTCATTGCTGCAAAGATAATTCCATTTCTAAAATCGTAAAAAATCGCCGACACACTAAAAGGCAGATGCACTATAGACCCCGTAACTTTTACAAATGTCGAGCTACGAGCTGAAAATGGTACCAGATGTCACGGACAGACGAACCAACCTAACAAAAAAAGAGAATTGAGCGCCACACGGTGGTGATTCCTGATACTTTTTGATCAAGATGGTATTTCGATGGATTTAACAGCGTCTCTGTAAGCATCCAGCTTTCCACTTCATAGCAAAAGATCACAATTTAAAGTAGTGATTTACTAACCAGGCAAATCCATGATGAGATTGACAGGCGCAAGAAAGGGCATTGTGAGTGACATCCATGCGACATCCAGGCATTGTGAGTGACAGAGAAGCGTTCGACATGCTGCTTCGTCCCGACTGTCGTGACACCTGAGACTGCGCATCGCTCTGTCTACTGCCCACATTTTCGGGACTCTCTTCATTTGAGTGGTCGAACTGAAATTGTTACAGCATTGAGTATGTGCATATAAGTCTAAAAAGCGGTTGGATCACCCCAAGACTTTCCGGAAGTTTATTCGCTTATTACTAATCAACATTTCGGTCTCTAAGCAGTATAAATTCCCTGAAAGTCTCGGATGCACAGCCCTCCGTCCAGATATAACTCTTTACTCTCTATCTCGGAAGGTGGCTCTTATTGTAGAATTAACTGTTCCATGGGAATCAAATATCCCAAAAGACCACGAGTACAAATTAAATAAATACCAACATCTTGCAAATGCCGTAACCCGGAACGGCTTCACTGTTCACCTTCACGCGGTGGAAGTTGGCGCTCGTGGCCTGCCAGCTAAATCTCTATTTCACCTCTTTAAATATCTTGGCCTTTCCAGAAAAATAATCAACTCTTTCTTAGAAAAATTATCTAAAACTGCGATTTGCGCATCTCAAATTCTATGGCTTCGAAGGGGGAGTGAATGGGTGGCAAGGTGAACGCTCACATGTGGCAAGACAGCTGTCCTAAACCTACCACAGCCGGTTCGTAAGTCCGGAATCCACTGCTCACCCCCCAGAAGTGTAAAAAATAGTATTATGATGGGCCCGACTCCGGTCGGTGAATTCCATGGCAGCTCCGTTTGTATTTATTGTAAACCCCCTGATCATCAGGATGACAACAACGAAAGAGTTGTGACAGCCGGAGAGACGGTGGACGGCGTGAAAGAACGCATCGGGTCGATGGCCTTGCAAGCCAGACCCGATTATATATAAAGCAAAAAAGAAAAAAAAGGAAATATGCCCCCAAGCGGCCTATCAGGGGGGGAGAATTCCCGCTACCCCAGTTGAAACCCCAAACAACGACACGGCTAAAACGACACCGGACCTTGCTTGCCCTATCTGCGGGAAACAATATAAACGATTAGCATGGTTAAAAAAACAAATTGCTGGGCACGATGATAGCGACGCTGCACGTCAGTGTCTTAAACCGTCGCAAGGAGTCACGGACAGAGTTGAACCTCACATGTCCCTTGATTCCACATCTGCCCGCAGTTTGTCACCCGACCGGTCTCCTCTACCCGCGCAAATCGTATCCTTCCCTCCTCTAAAATTCCCTTCACTTGCGAAAGAGGACTGGGAATTTCATAATAATAATTTAACTTCTATTCTTGACCACTCTGTGAACCGTAATGCCCCTGCCAGCATCCAGCTGTCGTCCTTCCAGGTGGCGGTCCATGAATACTTCTCGGGTGTTTACCCAAAATCTACCCATGTCGACCCGGTTCACAGAGAAAACGCATTTAAGGCAAAGCTCCGTAGGCAAAAGCGGCTACTTCGTCGCCAGTTACGTGAAGCCAAGAAAGCCGGGGATAAAGCCCTCTGCCACAACTTCTCGCGCGCGTACCGCTCTATACTAAAACTCATACAGAGCGTAGCAACGCAAAACGACAAGCGCAAGGCAGCATTTCTCAAATCCAAAGAGGAAGCCCGGTTCGACAAAAACCGTTTTAACTACAGCAAAACGGTTTTGTCTGCCGCCAAGGGAAAAATCCAAATCCCGGAAGAAATGGCCTCGGAATATTTTTCGAACACGTATGAGGACACAATGCGGCTCCATAATTACAGCCCTCCGCCGGGCATTACACCTCCGCCCCTGCCTACGGTAGCTTTTGCTTCTCAACCTCCATCTCTAGATGAGATTCTTAATCAAGTAAAGAGGAAGCCGTCGGGCTCTACTCCGGGTCCCGATGGTATTCCCTATTTAGTATACAAAAAATGCCCCTGCCTTCTGCAATATTTAGGATCCATCTTCCGAAATATATGGAATAGCGGTGTAGTCCCACAGAATTTTGGCCGAGCGACAGTCATCTTAATTCCGAAGGTCCCAGTTTGCACCGGACCAAAGGACGCTCGGCCCATTGCTCTCACAGACACCGTGGCCAAAATCTTTTTTAGCATAGTCCACACGAGGATGAGCGAATTCATGCACCGGAATGAGTACCTTGGAGTATCAGTTCAAAAAGGCTTCATGCGTGGCGTCTCGGGCTGCCTCGAGCACAATTCTCTCCTGGCTGCTGCCATCAAGGATGCGAGACAGCACGAACGCCAAATCAATGTATGCTGGCTCGACCTAGAGAATGCCTTTGGGTCAGTCCGACACAGTCTCCTCCACTTTGCACTCCGCTGGTACAACTTCCCACCAGTCGTGCGTGACATTGTAGCCTCCTACTACAACTGTCTGACTTTCCATGTTAAAACGCAAGAATGGACTACCCGCTCTATACCATATTCAATTGGACTATTTCAGGGCTGTTGCCTCTCCCCGACGATTTTTAATATAGTTTTTAATATACTGCTGGAAAGCCTGACCCAGTTTGACAGGAAGTGGGGCTACCGTTTTAAAACAGACGGCCAATACACCTCGTCGTGCCTCGCTTTTGCCGACGACCTAACTTTCATCACCAGAAGCCCCAAGCAGCTTTCCCTGCTATTACAGAAAGTGGAGCTTTTCTGCGACTGGTCAGGCTGTATAAAAGTGAAGCCCTCCAAATGTTTTTGCCTTGGACTCGCCCGCATGGGCACAAAATTTACATCCTATGACCCCAAATTGGTCTATAAGGGCTCTAATATCTCCCTTATAGACCCAAACAATCATTTCAAATTCCTCGGCAGAAAAATCACCCATCAGGGAAAAGACGTCTCGGGCGATCATGTTATAGAGCATTTCAAAAGTTGCCTGGCGAAAATAGATGCCTTGCTAATTTCTGGCCCTCGTAAGGCCTGGATCTATGACAATTATCTAACGTCACATTTGTCATGGCCCTTTCTTATTTACGATTTTACCAAAACCCAACTGTCCCGTCTAGATGCGCTGGTGACAGCTAGTTTAAAATCCTGGCTGTCCTTAGCCAAACCAGCTGACCCCTCGACTCTCTTCAGGTCCAAACAAAATTTTGGGCTAGCGCTTAAACTGCCCTCTCTGCTCTACGCCAACTCCAGAATAACCAAAAATTCGATTCTGTGCAATTCCAAAGATCCGGCAATATCGAAGCACGTAATAAGTGGCCGTAGTGATTCAAATGATCTACAAGCCCGCGTAGACTTCCACAAAAAGTTCCTTACTGGAATCAGCCAGAATGGCACTGGTCTGGGGTATGGCAGTACAACCACGAGCGACGTGGACTTGAAGAAGTCTCTTTTGCGGGGAGATTACGACAGCAAGAGTATGGCTCATGCTATTGGCCTTCAATGCCAGAATGATTGGACAACAATTGGGGACTTTTGCATTCCGCCTCCAATGCACTGGAAGGTAATGCTCTATGACTGGACGCCAGAGATGCTGAAATTTTATTTGAATGCCTTTCAGCATACACTTCCAGACCCCAGTAACCTCGCTCGTTGGAGCTTTGCCGAGGATAGTTCTTGTCCCCTCTGTAGCAATACCCCTTGCACAGCTAGACACATTCTAGCTGGCTGCAAGGTGGCCTTAGATCAAGGACGGTACACTTACCGCCATGACAAAGTTCTCGCTGTTATTCGCGAGGTAATTAGTCTCTCAGTGGCTCGTGCCAACAAGGATTTGACAGTATCCTCCAAACCCCCAATACAGTTTGTGCGGGATGGCTCTAAAGGCAAAAAACATTCAACTACAAAACCTTTCTCAATAATCGAGAAAGCTACAGATTGGATTCTGGAGGTTGATTCGGTCTCTAAGCAGTATAAATTCCCTGAAAGTCTCGGATGCACAGCCCTCCGTCCAGATATAACTCTTTACTCTCTATCTCGGAAGGTGGCTCTTATTGTAGAATTAACTGTTCCATGGGAATCAAATATCCCAAAAGACCACGAGTACAAATTAAATAAATACCATGATCTTGCAAATGCCGTAACCCGGAACGGCTTCACTGTTCACCTTCACGCGGTGGAAGTTGGCGCTCGTGGCCTGCCAGCTAAATCTCTATTTCACCTCTTTAAAGATCTTGGCCTTTCCAGAAAAATAATCAACTCTTTCTTAGAAAAATTATCTAAAACTGCGATTTGCGCATCTCAAATTCTATGGCTTCGAAGGGGGAGTGAATGGGTGGCAAGGTGAACGCTCACATGTGGCAAGACAGCTGTCCTAAACCTACCACAGCCGGTTCGTAAGTCCGGAATCCACTGCTCACCCCCCAGAAGTGTAAAAAATAGTATTATGATGGGCCCGACTCCGGTCGGTGAATTCCATGGCAGCTCCGTTTGTATTTATTTATTGTAAAAACAGTGCATTGAAAAGCAAAATTAATAAAGATATCACCGTAATTATACAAATAGAATGTCACTTATAACACTAGCTATCATATAAGAATAAATAATGAATAGCCTGCAATTTAAACGAATGAGGGTTGACAGTAAAAATATCAAAACCTGGTGCCATTGAGTGAATTTCATTTGAGCAAAGCACATGCCAACAAGTTCCACCTCGAAAGCTAGTGGTTTCAAGCTGTTTAAGAAATATTTTGGTCATGGCGAGTGTCATGTTAAGCTTTTGGAGTTTCTTTAGATCAAATCTATATTCAGCCATACCTCTCTGCTAATCAGGGAATGCAGTCTTCTCTTTCTCTCGTCCTGCGAGGCCTTTCGGTCTAGGCTGGCCACATCGGACAAATGAGGATCGGAATACCGCGACGATCGTGCCCCAGACGAATGGAGACGCTGACGTTCCTCGCTGGCCATGAATTCATTCATCGCTGTCATCGTCGTACCAATTTTCTCATCTGAAAAATGAATCATTATTAATACACTGGAATTTCTTATCACTAAAAGGCCTCCCTTTGCCTCTCTGTGTCTCTATATCCACATCTCTCCCTTTGGTCTACACCGCAGAATATATGGAGAAATGCAAGGAATTTACAGAGGGATTCGGCAGCAAGTGCCTATGCTTTCAAGATTCGTTCGTTAAACGGGCCAAGTCAGGAAATGTTTCTCCAAAAAAGCATGTGGCCTGGATGGGTTTGTATTTTGCTTCTTGCAGGTCCTGGTGTATGATAGGGTTGACAACTGCGGGCAGGTTAGGAGGGGCTCTTTATCCTGCAGCGTTCAACAGTCGCATATTGGATTCTCTGTGTAGCCCCAGCGGATGAGATTGGCTCGGTATCGTCACACCCACCCTTAGTCTGTTGAGACTATGCCAGGTGGCATAGGGGGGATGGGACACGGGTGCTATATTTTCCTTTACGCCCTCGCAAAGTAAAGCCCTCTAATGAGTGATGCAGTTCGAAGATTGACTGCCTTAAGTGTGCGGCTCAAGAATGACTTTTGCAATTTGAGGCACTTGCGGTGTGGCTCTTCCTCGTGCAATGGGTTTCTTTGGAGAACTATCACCTTTAGAGGTTAAGAATCTTATTTAAGACAACCGACTTATTGCTTAAATTACAATTTCCTACAGCTAACCTTAGTGGAAGTTATTATTATTACAATTATTATCTATATATTAATTTGAAACGGCCATATTGAGAGAATGGCTAGGTGCAAAAATTTGGTTGAGGTGTCTAAAAAAAGCTCTCGGTCTCTAGATGTGTCATCAAAAGAAGTGAAGGTGAAGGTGTTTCGTCAAAATTCACTGCATAGTGATTTGTGAAGTTTGAAGTTGTTGGGAACAATGTCGAATTGATGATTTCAGGTTTTCGGCGACAATCCTTTCTAGCAACAACATTTTCAAGAGATCGACCGGTACGTCGACGTAAAGGAGACTTACTGTCCATAATCGACCGTTTCTTAAATTATTTTGACCACTCTTTGAATTGTTGACAAATCAAGTGCGACCAATCTTTCTCGAAAGAAAATTCCGCAAAGCGTGCGAGTGGTCCCAGCGTAACTTTCCCCATTGTTGTAATGGGCTTTCACAATGATAATGCGTTCTTCTTTTGTGTAGCGGACCATTTTTAATAATCGGAACAATCATAGGTGACACCTGTCAAATTTCAGAGTTGCCACTTGCACGAGAAAAAAAAGCCACAAAATTTAAATTGTGCATTTTTAGAGACACCGTTTATAAGTAAAAGAATTTTGATTAAAGGATTTAGAGGACAGGAGGATCGGATGAGACGTACGATAACTAGGAGTTTAGGGACATAACATAAATGCGTTTTCAGAGACGCTTAAAAAGTAGAAACCATTGGTCTGATTTTGATATTGTGCGGGAGCTGATTCCATAGTCTAGCTATATGAACGGTGAAGTAATATGTATAAAAATACAAGTTACAAAAATACAAATTACAAGTAGGAATCGGTATTTCAGTGCAACAGCTTCAGCGACTAAAAAGTGTTCCGTTTGGTTTGTATAGAAACCGACTCGCATTCCTCAAAGCGTACGCACCTACAACATCAACCATTCGAAACAGATTCGTTTTCGTACTTACGGTTTGACATGTTACGCTCTCCGCTGTTTCTACATTTGTTAGAAGTGTTGCTATCGTTGAATCGTCGACTTCCCAGGTTGATATTGTAATTGTGATGTTTCGTTGGATTCATATCCTCGTAGTGAAGAGTTCTAGAATTGCATTCGATACCATTTTCGACGGTTATAGAATTAGCTGAACTGCCGATAGATGACCTAGAATTAATTATAAAATTAAAGTAAGTGAAAATATTGAAGTACTATTATGTTGCGCCTTAAACCCTGGAATGCCAATACCACCTGTCTCGCAGTTAGGCGTTGGTTACCCGTAAGAGACCAACGCCTAACTGCGAGACAGCTGGCCGACCTCGCACCCTTACTACCAGATTTGGCCGGATTTCTTCGTCCTCTTATCTGATCACAGGTTCGAAGTTGCTTGAGGACGTCAGATAGAGGCCCAGCTATCTGACGTTAGCAGTAATTCAGGTCGAATTTATCGCAGACCGTGGCGTCCTTTGCTTGTCTTTCACGCGGGATCGGGTGACCTATGGGTTGTTTCAAGAGTGGGTGACATCAGGTCAACATCTATCCCCATTGCTTAGGAAACAAATAAGATACCTCCCGTCATTCCCCAGAGTGCACAGTCGATAGGCTGAAGTCGCACGGTGTGCAAACCACCCAGGTCCGAACTCATGCACCCGCCTTGGCACGGGAAACAGTCCTTTCTGATTTCGACCCCCATAGGAGCTGAAGAGCAACTTGAGCCGACCAGAAATAACAAGCTGGTCGAAATGGCCCAACTGCACAGGAACTGTCAACAGCAACACTTTAAAGCTGTCATCTGCAACGGGCAAACCCGACACCTCAGGCTGCTATAACGATATAGATAGTTCTGTCAGCTGTGAGGTGATTACACAGAGACTCAAGGACAACACAGTCCAGTTTAGCTCCGCCTACATGCCCGTAAGAAGCTGACACATTACCGCGAGACACTGGAAAATGAACTAAGCGGGTCAACCTCACACCCTTGCTACCAGATTTGGTTGGAATTCTTGAGTTCGCTTGAGCGGCGGCCTCTACCTTACAAGCGGTTAATCAGTTTGAATATTTTGCAGACCGCGACGCCCTTTGCCCGCCATGGTCACTCGGGATCGGGTGGCCGACGGTTCGATTCAAGGGTTGAAGAAGTCAGGTCGACAACTACCCTCCGATGTCATAGGAAACGTACGTCTCCAGACCCCTCTAGTTATTTGCCATCTGTGAATTCAACACCTAGCAAACTGGATGGTGCACCAACTGCCCAGTTCCACACGAGGTATTCCCCTAAATCCGCGATCTTCTGATCCCAATCGCCTTCGACTCTAGGATTACAGCTGTGGCAGAAACTCACAACAACCCTGACAGAGTAGGCCGCTCTCGAGGAAGCTACCAGATAGGAGTTGAACCGTGAGTTGGACAGGCCAGATGACATAGATTTTTGGTCGACACCACCCAAGCTGCAAGGAATAATTGAGATCCAGAATGTAACAACAGAAGGTAGTAAATTAAAAAATAAACGAAAAAACATTCTGGAGTACACCTAATTACAGCAGAATTTTATTGTTAACGAGGCGGCGACCCATTGAATTAGAAATTTTTGGGGAAAAAAAGCATAACGAAATACAAATCCTCAAAGAAAACATGTTGAGATGTCAACCACAACGGGCGAACCCGTCACCGCAGGACGTTTTAACGATTCATCGTTCTATCGACCGTGCAGTGAGCGTAGAAGACTTTGGACATTACAAATCCGACGTCTAGCTACGCCACAACCCGCAAGAGACCAACGCCTTTACCGCAAGATAGCCAGTAATGTTACCTGGCGGGCCGACACTCGCGCCCTTGCTTCCAATTGTGACCAGATTTCTCCGGTCTCTCGATTGGTTCCGAGTTCGAAGTCGCTTGCGCGGTCCTCTCCCTTACGAAGCGGTGAAACGGTGTGCACCGAATCTATCGCGGACCAAGGCGTCCTTTGCCCGACTCTGAACCGGGATCGGATGGCCAATGGTCATTTCAAGAGCAGTCGCCGTAAGGTAGACAACCACCCCCGCTCTATAGGAAACAATACAGTTCCCAGACTCCCCCGACTGTTAGTCGGAGAGCACAGTCGATTGGCTTGCGCCGCTCGGTGCGCAGATCGTCCAGGAGCGCCAGAGGTTTGATTCCCAGGGTAGACTGGTTGACCCAGTGTCCTACCCAGGTTCGCACCCCATGCGTGGAGGCCATCGGATGGGTGTTGACCCGTGAGTGTGACCGACCCTGAACACATGGGTCATCGTGGCCACCTCATCATGGGCCCGTTAGCTCCCAAAGAAAACAGTTGGAATACACAACTAGAGATGTCAACCACAACGGGCGAACCCGTCACCTCTGGAAGTTTTAACGATATTAGATTGGTCTGTCTCCTGACTCTCGCTGGGTGATTAGCCTGGTTATCTTGCGAGTGGCGTAACTAGTGGATTATTTTTTGTCCTCACCTCACGGGAGATCAAATTTCATTAAAACTTCCCGAGGTGACAGGTTCGCCTGTTGTAGCTCTAGTTGTACACCTAATTACAACAGAATTTTATTGTTGACAAGGCGGCGACCCAACGAACTAGAAATTTTCAGGGAAAATAAAAGCATGAAACACAAATCCTCAAAGAAAAGTTGGAATACACAGTCTGCAACTGAAGTTACAAGGTAAAACAGACCTTATATAACATACTGACCGTATATGCGTGGTGTCAGAATTACTAGTTTGCTGTAGGGAGGAATTATAGGCAGGATCGTCGAGTACTGAAGTGGCGAGACGGTTCTCAATGGATGAAACAGTATGCATCATGCCTTTTAGTTTCTCTAATTTCATTTCCATTTCATTTATCTGCGCCGCCTGGTTGCTAGTTAGGTCAATGTCGTTTACAGCGCCTGGAATCACAAGCATTTTTACACTTAATATAAAAAAAGAGAGAGAGACAGTCGCTGTCATGAGTCGGCTTCTCTCGTGACATAACTCTCTAATATATCAGATGATTGCATAATTTCGTACCCAATTTAAAGGTAAACTGCAACATGTTTTAAATTTTAAAACCAGGAGTTTAATTAATCCAGTATAGTCTCCATTCTTCTATATCAGCCGAAGTAAAACCACTTTCTCTTATCCTATGAAGTTTTACACTTTGGTTAAGTTTCGATGACAATGCATTTTTATGGTGAGCATGACCTGTTTCTACAAATAGAGTTGTCAACTACAAAGGGCGAACCCGTCACCTCAGGAAGTTTTAACGATTGGTCGTTCTATCTCCCGTGAAGTGAGCGCAGAAGACTTGGACAAAACAGTCAACCGTCAAGCTTGGCCACATGCCCAGAAGAGGCCAACGCCTTATCCGCGAGATAACCAGGTATGTTACCCAGTGGGCTTACACTCACGCCCTTACTTCCAATTGCGACCAGATTATTCCGGTCTCTCGACTGGTTACGAGTTCGAGGTCGCTTGCACGGTCCTCTCCCTTACGAAGCGGTGAAACGATGTAAACCGAATCTATCGCGGACCACGGCATCCTTTGCCAGGCTGTTCGCCCAGGATCGGGTAGCCGATGGTCGTTTCAAGAGCAGTCGCCGTAAGGTCCGCAACCACCCTCGCTCTATAGGAAACAGTACTGCTTCCAGACTCCCCCGACTGTTAGTCAGAGTGCACAATCGATTGGATTATGCCGCACGGTGTGCAGACCGTCCAGGAGCGCCAGAAGGTTCACTCCTAGGGGAACTAGCCCTAAGGCCAGAGACCTGCCCGGGCTCGCACTTCATGCGAGGAGGCCGCCGGATAGGTGTTGACCCATGAGTGTGACCAACCCTAAACAAAATGGGTCTTCGTGGCCAACTCAGCAAGGGGCCCTTAGCTCCCCTGAGACCTGATTCTACATATTGAGATGTCAACCACAACGGGCGAACCCGTCACCGCAGGACGTTTTAACGATTCATCGTTCTATCGACCGTGCAGTGAGCGTAGAAGACTTTGGACATAACAATCCGACGTCTAGCTACGCCACAACCCGTTAGAGACCAACGCCTTACCGCGAGTAGCCAGGTATGTTACCTGGCGGGCGGCACTCGCGCCCTAACTACCAATTGTGACCAGATTTCTCCGGTCTCTCGATTGGTTCCGAGTTCGAGGTCGCTTGCGCGGTCCTCTCCCTTACGAAGCGGTGAAACGGAGTGCACCGAATCTGTCGCGGACCAAGGCGTCCTTTGCCCGACTCTGAACCGGGATCGGATGGCCAATGGTCATTTCAAGAGCAGTCGCCGTAAGGTAGACAACTGCCCCCGCTCTATAGGAAACAATACAGTTCCCAGACTCCCCCGATTGTTAGTCGGAGAGCACAATCGATTGGCTTGCGCCGCTCGGTGCGCAGACCGTCCAGTGTCCCAGTGAACCCAGTGTCCTACCCAGGCCCGCACCCCATGCGTGGAGGCCATCGGATGGGTGTTGACCCGTGAGTGTGACCGACCCTGAAACAGAATGGGTCTTCGTGGCCAACTCAGCAAGGGCCCATTAGCTCCCTGATTCTACAATCAGGATCGGCTCCCGAAGAGGCTACTCTTCCACGGTCAACAGCACAGACACACAATTTTGTACACGCATTCAATTATGACAGCCCGTTCAAAATTTCACCATGACATGGCTGCTGCACCCAGGGTTGGCTCCCGACGAGGGGACTCCTCGACTGTCAACAGCACAAATACAAAACTATGTATAGCATTCAATTATGATAGCCCATTCTAAGTTTCACTATGACATGACTGCTGCACCCAGGCTTGGCTCGGGGCAGAGCATTTTAATAAAAGTATGTTTTTAAAAATGTGTTTTTACTATTAACTTATCACAAGTGATTCTGCTATCTCTACATATATTAACATGCAATGCTTTTACCTTCCTGTCCGCTATCCTCATCGCTGGAATGGGACTGATCGACGTTTTCTTGAGTAAACGTATAATCCTGGGGAGTGTCATTGCCTGCAGCGTCAGGGGAAAGTGACAAAGAATTGGAACGGCGAGATTTCCGTTGCGTTTCACCAGATAGAGGCGCATCGGAACGGCATGCCAACTGCACCTTTCTTAAGTTGACAAACTGAAATTAAAAAAAATAAATCCATCTATGTAATAAACGACGCAGTGGCATAGTCGTTACGTCACCTAATATTATATTGCAAGCTTGTGGGTTTGATTCCCGACTTGATCACCAAAATTAACAGAATTGCATTTGAATTCTGTCAATCGAATACCAAAACAAGACATACACATACACATATGTTAAGGTATGTGCCCACTCGTGCGTTTTATGTTTCATATTGCGCTTTTCTCTGATGCATGCATGTAATGCCATAGAGCACACAATAGCCCCTGCATCAAAACTAGTCTTTCAATATCAAAAATATACATTTCTTCAAATAATGTTTCAACCAGATTGATCGCCGCTGTTCACCTTTTTTTTCTTGCATTTCTTATGGCCTCTCGTCCACGACACGACTTTTTAACTTACGGTGCGTTAGATGCGCCGTGGAAAAAATGTGAGCTCTTGTCTACGCCACGGTTTTTTTTACCGTACGACGCGTTAGCCGCGCTCCATTTTGTAAACAACATCAAGGTCGAAATAATTGTCTACCGAAAATGTCTGGTCCCGCGGACAAACTCTCATACGCTGTCGTACAACACTGATACAAATTTCGCTGTAAATAAACACGGCTCGCCGAGGGGCAAACTCGATGCATTTTTCCGTAGTGTCCGTGGACAAGCTTTCATATGGATCCATACCCTTTTCACAGCAAAAAAAATCGTGTATGGACAAGAGAGCTAACACTAAATGTTCCACACTGATTGCTAGTACTTCACACTCGTCCATCGAAAGCCCACCAGTGTAGACGTATAGCTGCATGCATGGTTAACCCTTCGGCTACGTAACGACCAAATTTAGTTGCACATCAGAACACCGTTGACTACGTAACGATCAATATTGGCGGCTTGCTCCCGCAGCGCACAGTAATATTATTTTCTAATTTGAACGCATCCTAAAAACCATACCAAATATCTTATTATTACCATAGAATATAGACGGTCACCAGAATAATTTCGCGCGTCATTTCGCGGATATTTCTGATAAAATTCCATTGTCGAACATCATCATTTTTTTTTTTGAGAAATCATCAAAAAATTTATTGGTTTTTATGAGCTCATATCTAAATATTTTTGTATGTAAATAAGCAAAACAAAATATTAAGTTTGATAGAGAATCTAATAAAGATCACAATTTCAAGATCAATATTTACAATTTCTAAATAGGGTTCCGTATTTTTCCGTAAGACAAGTGCAAGTTAGAAATGATGAGTTTTTTTCACTTTTTCGTCTTTCTCATATTTATTCATAATTATATAATTGTTTTACAAAATGACATTTCAATTTCAATGTTTACTAAATTTCAATTCGATCATTGCACAGTTATTCTTTTTATGATTACTATAGTAGTTCCATAGTTATAGTACTTTTTGTCGAGCGCGGCGATATTGCAAAAAATTCCAATGAATTGCCGCGGTCTGCCATGAAATTATAGCGCTACTCGAAGGGTTAAGGCATTCAATAATGCATGCGCTAGATGCAAGATTAAATTGAAAGTGACGACCCATGATGAAAACGAAAACGCAGGAGTGGGGACATACATTTTCAAGCACACTTACATATAAATATTTCATAGGGTTGGCTGTAAGAGATTGTTGTACAATGATAAAACCGCCCATTGTAAAATTTCACAATAAATAGAACCTAACATAACATAATATTTGTCAATATTGAGAAATCATTGAAATTTGAAGAATTAGAAATGATTAAATTTTCGTCTATGTGATAGTCAGATCTAGATGCCTAATGATAGCCAGCCATGTGTACCTTATATCCAAACAATAAAAAAATAAAAATAACCCAGAATAGATTTGCCATCTGTGGGACATTCCAGCATTTCAACCTTAATCTTTAAAATAATTTTGTAAATTAATAAGCCACGTTTATCATGTTATTGAAAGCCACGTTTATCATGTTAGTGTTTGCTATTGGTTAAAAGCATTTTGCTCTAGTATGGTCTAATCCACATACTCCGTTAATCTGGTCTGACTGTGTTTTTGAGTATTTCCTGGCTCTATGTATAACTTCATCACACACCTCTCTATAATCATAATAAACAAACTCACCATATTTTCAATATGGGCAGTTTTAGCCTGGAGCTCCATTAGCGTGTGCTGTAAATCGACAGAGTGTTGACGGGGCATGGACTCATCGTCACCTTCACCATCACTGTCGGAAGCTCGATCAAGCGATTGCAAATCCATTGTTTCTTCTGCGGCCGCCCCTGCACCGGAAGTACGCTCCGATGCAACCTGAATAAATAAAAAAAAAAAAAAATGATAAGCTGCTGCATTTTACTCTACAGTCTTTGGAGGAAGGTTGAATGCTCCAAGGACTCCGCTTGTCCAGACAACGAGCTTCAGGATTTAAGATGCGGAAGAAAACTTCCATTTAAAGCCATTTTTGTTCTGGTATTCTCAGCCTCTTTAGCCGTTGTCGCAATAATTCGTCGCTAGTTTACACCTGGAAACAGGGCACCGAGCCTGCAAGCTCACTGTCCAAATAAAGATTTTTACTGAATTAAAACACCCTTGACAGGACCATAGCCATCGCAAGTGTTAAGTACAGAAGTCGATAAATATATAGATCCTCAATAACATATATAGACTTATTTATCGAGAGATGCATGTGTTTCGTAAGTAACTTTAAGTACATCTAGATTGATGCAATTTACCAATTAGACAAACAATGTTTTTTAAAGAATAACAAAAACAAGAATAACAAGTTACGAGCTTGGCTCCATGCATAAACTGCATCAATATCACGTTGGAAGAGCTCGCAGGCCTCAGAACTTTCAGTAGATATAAATAATTTGACGTCATCAGCAAACATTAGAAAACGAGCTGATGTGACAACTTTACTCAGATTATTAACAAATAAGTTGAACAACAAGGGTCCCAAGTTTGATCCTTGGCTACCTCCGATTAAGTGTTATATAGTTTGGAAGCGAAAGGTATTGCATTCTCTGTCACAAACTTCAGCGCATGTTTCTAATGGCAGTTTAAAATGTTGCCTAATATTGAGGACTAATATCAGCGCATACAATATACATACGTGTGCATAAACTTATTGTAGAAAAAAAAGAAAAACATTACGCCGATAATCGTTTCCTACGAAAGTAACATATTGAACAGATTTCAGCATATTTACTTAAAAATTAATTATAAACTAAGTTCATATTAAATATAAAATTAATATAGAAAACCGATGGGAGAGGTAGGGAATTGGAAGTGATTAGGAAGAAGGAGTTAGAGTATATGTATATGTAAATAGATATAGATAGGTCGTATAGAATAAATAAATACAAACGGAGCTGCCATGGAATTCACCGACCGGAGTCGGGCCCATCATAATACTATTTTTTTTACACTTCTGGGGGGTGAGCAGTGGATTCCGGACTTACGAACCGGCTGTGGTAGGTTTAGGACAGCTGTCTTGCCACATGTGAGCGTTCACCTTGCCACCCATTCACTCCCCCTTCGAAGCCATAGAATTTGAGATGCGCAAATCGCAGTTTTAGATAATTTTTCTAAGAAAGAGTTGATTATTTTTCTGGAAAGGCCAAGATCTTTAAAGAGGTGAAATAGAGATTTAGCTGGCAGGCCACGAGCGCCAACTTCCACCGCGATTATAGATATATATAGGTCGTATTTTGTATACGCATTCAATTATGACAGCCCGTTTTAAGTTTCACCACGGCAGGGCTGCTGCACCTGGGTTGGCTTCCGAAAGGACTCCTTAACAATCAACAGCACAAACACGAGGCCAGGATTGGCTCCGGACAGAGCATTTTAATAAAAGCTTGTTTTTAAAAATGTGTTTTTACTAATAACTTATGTTTTAGTAGTGGAAATATTCTCCTTAACATTTTTTTAAAACTTATTTATTTGGTAATTTACAATTATCTACAGTAAATGGACATATACAATTACAATGTCATAGCCGAGAATACAGTAGCAAAAAAACTGATAACATGTTATGCCAGAAACTGTTGCCAGTGATCCTATTTTAATATCGACTAACTAGGCAATAGCCTGTTCTAAGCCAGGTATTTTTTTTTGCGTAAATGAGTAGTATTTTTTTTTAGTACCTCCCTTGAGGTTTCAAATTCCGTAAGTATAGTTTTTATACTTTCTTTTGAATTTAGCCTTCGCCTTTTCACAGTGGGTAGTTACAAAAGACCTTACAGATCTAGGTGACATCAAGGGCTGGAAACAAGCCCCCCACTCCATCTACTACTACTAGCCTTCGCCTTTCCTCTTTAAACTCGGTGGCGCTCCTTCTATTTAATCTTTTAAAAGGCATTATTTTTTTTTGTAAATTGTTATCTTGTTACAAAGTCTGAATTAGCGGAGGGTAATTCCTATGCACCCTCCAAGTTCAATAATACTTTCAGGGCATTAGTTACAGCCTCAAAGCTATAGTTACGGCAATCATCAAGAGTCGAAAAAAAAGGCATACCCGAAAAGGTTGGCAGGCTTCTGCATAGTTTTCTCGATGTTGACTAGATCCTCGTCTGCCGCCTTGATGAGAATTCCTGTTGAACCTTTCAGATTGAATTGAATTGAGTCGTTGCTGAAAACCAAATATCATTTTATATTTCAGAGCAAGGGTATTCAACTATGGATCAATTGATATGAAATCAAAATTCAAAAACTAAAATTGTTACGAAATTAAGAAGTACCTAACTGACCAAAAAGTACTGAGATAATTTATTGTTTCACACCCGCTTAACATAATCTTTGATTATATAGCGTAATATACTGCTCAACACCGTACTACGATTCCGCAGTTAGAATTTTACTGCAAAATGCAATGTGTAGATAACACTCATAGATTCAAACATTCATTAATCTTCTCTTATGTTCAATATGGCGGCGTTCGATGTATGGCAGTAAACTATAGATGACGCTTTAAACTCGCCTATGCAGTAACCTATCTCGAAATAAAACAATATAAGTAATATAGCAAACGAATTTTTAAAGCATTATTCTTTTATTCTTTTAATTCTTTCTTCTTCTCTTATTATCTTCGTAAATATGTCAATTTTTAACTAGGTATACAGGTTTTATTAGGTAATAATTATGCACTTTAATGTTCAGATAGACTAATAGCTAGCATTCAATCTCTTAGTGTTATTTCTGTGATGTAATTAGTCTATATATAAATTCGATGGATGGCACTAATAATTGAATGTTATTATTGCTATCATTGGTTAAACAATAGGATTTTATAATTAATCAGTCCTTTATTTTTTTTTTAATATTCATTATCTACGTTATTATAGATGGCCAAATAAAGTGCTATTAGTCCTTCTTCTCGCGCCTATGATAATATGATGTCACAGTCACAGGGATAATGAATTTGGACCAATATATTGACCTCTTATCAAACCCTATGACATGGGAGATACACAAGGTCTATCCTTCCAAAGAGGGATATTTTCAACAGGATCTCGCCCCATGCCATTCTTTGAAAAATATTTAACAGTTTTTCACACAGAACCAAATTACTGTACTTGAATGGCCCGGAAACTCCCCTGATGTCAACCCGATCGAAAACCTTTGGTTTATTTGCAAAAAACGGCTCTCCAAGATGGATTGTACAACGAAAACCAAGATGATCAGTGCAGTAATTCAAGTCTGGTTTCACAATGATGAACTGAAAGGAAGCTGTCAAAACCTGGTAAATTCTATGCCTACAAGAGTGAAAGGTGTTATCAACGCAAAAGGAGAACACATTCTATATTAAAACTAACGATCATAACTACCAGTACTGTTTTTGTATGTTTATGTCCAATAAAGCACTTATCGAAGAAAAATACTCTTTGTTCCAATTAATTCGCACGGTACTGTATGTCTAGAAGTTTCCTAGACATAGCTCTTTGAAAATTGGCAATGTTTGGCTATCTTATTAATGCGCTATCACTCAGATTGCCAAGTGACTCCTTTAATCGCCAAATAATTTGACTTTTGTGGTTTTTTTTTTACTCTTTGGAAAACATTGCCGAAACCAAATGGAAAATCACTGTTTTCTGGACACCATATCTATTCTTGCACGCATAGCTATTCTTGAGTATGGCTATCAGCTCTGGAAGCCCTACTTATGCAAAGATGTAGATGTTCTGGAAAAGGTGCAGCGAAGGGCAACAAAATGTCAGTGGCTCTGAAGAATAGGAATTATGAGGAAGGCTTGGAATTACTTGGACTGACTGCTCTCGAACAAAGAAGACAAAGAGGGGACCTTATTGAGACATATAAAATTCTCACTGGGCTGAAGAATATTTACAGAAGAATATTTATATGTATATATCTAAAAGATACTTAATACAAGAGTATTCTTTTAAAATATGATGTTTTTCGCTAATCCATCATTATTAGTTGATTTATTTATTCTGACGGTTTTTATAGAGAATGTATCTATGATATTGTAATAAAATACTGTATCCTTACATTGAAATCTCTCAACTGTTGATTAGAGAATTGGGGTATGCGTTTGGGAGTGGATGCACACATGGCTTCGTGCCGTGTCGAACCGCTCGCGTTAACTTGCCGATACTGTTATAGGAAAAGAAAAGGATCTATGAGATCGGTAGAATTAAGAGTGCAGTTTGCTAATCTAATGTTCTTGTCGAGTGGGGTTAATTATGAAATTGTGCTTACGTTCTGAGCATTTTCTGCAGAATCATTAATCATTCCGTTGGCGACGCCGGCGTAGTCGAGTTGGCATGCTTCGTTGTCTTGCGACGATCGATTTGCCATGGCGGCATTCACTTTGGCTAGTTGCATTTTCGCTTGTTGCTGAAATCAAGTTGATTGATTAACAGGGTTTGAAACTAATGTGTGTACCGGTTATTGGGTTATTGGCAGAGGCGGCTCGTGAATATTTTTTATGGGTGTGCAATAAAAAAAACAGGATATAATTACTTACATTTATTTGTAAATAAAATCCATTCGCCGGTCTTTTTGTCCAGCGAAAACATCTATCACTTTCTTGTGAAAGTCTGAGATGGAATTAATTAAGCGTTTTTCTATGCTTATCATACACAATGCATTCAGACGATCTTGTGCCATAGTATTGCGTGAAAACGTTTTGACTTTATTTAACGTCGAAAAACAGCGCTCACTTTCTACTGACGTCATAGGAATGGTACAAATAATTTTTAGCAGTTTCATGCTTTCAGCAAATACGGATTCTAATGCAAATTCCATAAAATGTTGAAGTAAAGCAACGGCGCCGTCAGCGTTGTGAAAATCTTCTCTGCTATAAATGACTAATAGCTCATTTTTCAGTTTAGTTTTTCCAGGAAATCATACGTGTTTACCACTTTCTTAAAATCATCATCCGGAAAACTCTTATTGTAGTCTAAAAATTTGTCAGTGTAAAACAATTTGGACGCCAATAAATGGTCTGTATGAACAAATCTGTCTTTTATCTGCATTCGTAATATGTCACACACTTCTTTTCTCATAGCTGAATGATTCACGTTATCAGGCCGACGTTTTTTCTTAGGCGAAGGCGGTGGAACAGCATCACGTAATTCATTGACGACCTTTTCAAATTTAGTGACTTCTTTCATAATTTTAATTGAGTCAAGGGATCGAGACTGCAAACACTTGAACAGCATTTCACAGTGGGGCATGAGCGTCGCGAAAAAGTTTAGCCAATATAAAAAATTGTCTTCATTTAAATATGAAAGGAGCATTTGAGCTTGATTAAATGTTTTTGGGTCACTGTTACGACTGTCCATTATTGCTTGCATACACTCTTTCAGGGGCTCTAAGTTATCGTATAAAACTTTTACTGTACGTGTATTATAATTCCATCTTGTCTGTGGAGCGGCAGGTATTCTTTTGTGGACGATTTCTTTTAAAAATTCGGATCTTTTCGGCGATCGCGTGAAAAACGATGGAAATGCATGCAAATTGCAAAAGAAGCTTCGTACTGTGTGGTTAATCGATGCACATTTTTCTAAAATTAAATTGAGTTGATGCGCGTAACAATGTACATAATAAGCATATGGGTAGATATTTCTAATAATCTTTTGGACGCCATTTGTACTTCCACTCATGACGGCAGCTCCGTCGTAGCTCTGTCCAATTATTTTTTTTTTATCAATATTTAAAGAATCAAGCTCTTTCATGATTTCAGCCGCTATTACTTCTGATGTATAACCCTTAGGTTGCAAAAATTTCAAAAATCGTTCGTAAATTTTACCATCATGTATATACCTTATAATAAACACCAGCTGTTGAATAGTAGAACAATCAGTTGTTTCGTCTGCCTGAATTGCAACAAAATCTGCATTTTTTATTTGTATCTGTATTTCACATCTGCAAACTTCATAAATAGCATCCAAAATATCGTTTTGAATTGATTTAGACGTACCTTTAAAAACAGAACTGCTTGATAAGTGCTGCTTCATGGCCAAATCGATCTCTGACACAAAATCAACCAAGCCTCTATATATTCCGGGATTCAGAGATTCCGTAGATTCATCGTGTCCCCGTAATGCAATTTGGAATGCACCACAGAATACCACGCAATCTATTAAGCGACGTAAAATATATCGATTTTCATCAACACGCTCATTGAACTCTCGAATAGATTTTCGATAAGCAGAATCGAGCGCCTTTCGAATATCTTGTCGCCCGATAGATGCCAATTGCACTTCATTTAACATATAAAATCGAGATTGCGAATGTTTTTTCACTTTAATTGAAAGATGCGCTAAATCTTGAACACCAGTTTCTGTCCATACAGTCTCGGCACCACCGCCCGCACCGGCTCCAAACACAAGACATGGAAAACAAAACAATTTGTTCGTTTCTTCACACCCACATAACCACGGTGTTTTGGTATACTGCTCAGGTTTGAAAACACGTGTATAAGTTTTAGATTTTGTACTACACGTTTGTGTTAGCGTTATTTCAGGACGCGGTCGCCCCTTTGATTTTAGTTCGAGACGCACTTCTAAAGTCTTTTCACAGTTTTTTATGTACGACACACTGTATTGTTCCATTGTTACCGCCAAATAACATGCAAACAAGCTATTTTTCTAATTATTTACAGTCAAACAGTGCCAAAATTCGATATTGCCTCGCGCGCGTGTCAATTATTGACACTGACTGACATTTAATTTTGTTTACGTTCGGCAACAACAGTATGAACGTAGTCGCACTGGCTACGTCCCGGTGGGAGCGAGATAGCGAGCCGAGAGCGCATGCGCGTTGTTCACCCGTTGGAGCGGCGCTCTTAATACTGCTAAATTTCGATACAAAATCTTTTGTTTCACGTACAGGAGATTGTCGATTTTTCTCTTTCGCACTCGTTACATTCAGTGCTGTTTGTTGTATTGAACATTGGTTCATAGGAGCGTATTCGCTGGCGCTCCACTTAGTCGGTCGGATTATTGTTCCTAGCGATGGATTATTTTTAAAAAAGTGTACAGGGTAATTATTGATTAAATTGCTTAAATTTTTGTGGGAGTGCACCGCACCAGCGCTCCTTAGGACGAGCCGTCACTGGTTATTGGTACCTCGATAGGTAATTTTGGAGATGTTATAGAACAGACTATCTTTCTATAAAGCCATATTTACCTCTATGCAAAAATCAAGAGTTTTGGAGTTATTTCTTTTTTTTTTAAGATAATGACATATTTTAGTGAATACAAAAATAATTATGCCACCCGTTCCAACTTTCAATTTCCTCCACCTATTTACCACAAGGCTCACGAATAGAAAAAAATATATTTTTATTATTTTTTAATATTTTCTGAGTCTAGTGAAGATAAGGGTAAAAATTGAAGAAATCCAATTCGACACTTGAATCGCCCATTTAAATTGTCAAAATTTACTTCAAACTCGATTCAAAGTATCAGGAGGTCATGTTGCAGCAGGAGGGATATTCGATATCTACAAGAGGATTTGAGTGATATTAAATTTTCAAATTTGGAACAACTCCCATCTCTCTCTCATCAGTCCAATGACTGCTTTCTCGCCCCTGATGAACTACTCTCACAATATGAACTCCTAATGTTATAAAATGCTTGATCCAGCAACCAAGGAAGCCCTATATACCATTATATCATTAGTATTATATTTAATGTAATTTTTTAGTGAGGGTATTTTTTTTTGCAAGCCAAAACAGTCGATGGGCTCGCTATCCTACCTCACCTCACAAGGGCCACTCTATCAAGCTACATCCATCTGCGTTTACTATTTTCATGGTTGTAAGCTACATAGTTTCATTATTTTTGGATAATTCAAATGAATCAACCATTTACAAAAGAGAATAAAGCAATTGAAGCCACGAACAAAGCCTAGTGCAAATGAATAATGAGTAAGCTTACTTGACACATCATCAACTGTTTCTTCTGATCCTGAAGCGCCTGTATCCTCTGTTGAGATTTCTCTAATTTAACTCTCAATTCGTTCTGGTATAATTCATTTTCACTGTAACCTGAACAGTTGCTCTGAGACGATGAGGGTCTCGCCTCCTCCTAAAAGAACATGTAAAATATTTTTAATAATGATTTAATGAATCATTCGGGTATTACAAAAGGGGAAATTATAAACAAACACGCGGCAAATGCAAGCGCTGGTATTACAAATTGTAACGTGGAGACAAACATCAAACGGCGAAGATAATGAGTCCTTTTCATTCTTCATTCCCCTTCCTCAGTTTATTTCAATATATAGCGCAAAAAAGCAGCATAACATAAATAAAGCAAAAATGGATTGTAACACGTGAAGTTTGTAGCACTCGACGTTTAGGCAATGTGACAACTGCCATTGTTCTGCAAGTAGGCGGCATACTGCCATTACTAATTAGATTATAGCGGTGTGGGGATAGGGCGCATATGAATCTTGAAATTCCACTGAGCTCACAAAACTCACATAAATTAAAATAGATTGGAATTTATTGAACAGATTAAAATGTTTACGGAAATAAATATTATTCTAAAAAATAAATGAGCAACGGTCTGGATATCACTTCTCTTGAAAGTTCCCAAATGTCTCTTTCGCTCTACCTTATTTTCTATCTCTATCTGAAATTAATAGTACGAAACAAGATATATATTTAAATCTTATAATTTTAAATTTAATGGCATATAATGAAACATATTTATTATTTAAAAATTATACACATTGACTGTGTTTAAAATAATTATGCACTACATTACAGAAGATAACAAACAAACAAACAATCAAAATAAAGTTATAAACAGAATATCATAAAACACAAATACTTTATGGGCAAAAAGTCCAAAATGATAAAAAAAACTGTATTTTTTTCTCATAGTTTTTAAGTGAAACTGGAAAATTTTCATCGTTTAACGTTTCTAGGCGAAAACTAAAAGAAACCACAATCATAAGATTTCATCAGTTTTATGATGTCGTGTAATCCCTTTATGCCGCAAAATACGTTTGGAAAAATATATTCTTTATGTGCCTATTCAATATTCTATGTCATGTAGATCGCTAAATAATCAGAGCAACAATCGACGATTCTGATTAATAGGAAAAACACCAATACTCGTAGCGTAATCGGTTGCATCCCTAGATGTATCATCGCCAAAATGTCAGGTGTTGCAAACGTCACATGGTAAAATCCGTTTTTGTCTTATTTATAATGTCGCACAAGCGCGATAGTCTTCGATTTCAAAGCCTGAGGTAAATGTAAAAACCAGGATACATGCAATTTGAGTTCAACTAAATCACACCAAACAGTGTTAATTGAATAGAGTACAGTTAAAAAAAACCTCGTCTTGTTCAATCAGTTCTCTCTGATCGTTTTCTAAAGCATTTTTCGAAATATTTTCTAACTGAGTCGAACTGTTGGCGTTCTCAATAGCTCCGGAGGAAATCTCGACGATTTCCACCGCGTCGTCCCTCCCACTTTGAGAAACGTCGGAGGACTCGACCCGAGATTCATTCCGAGGACTGTGCAAAAGCATCATCTCTAACTTGTTCTCGTTGTCCTTCATCTTATTTAATTTGTTCAACAGCTCTTGCAGCAGTTTCTCCTGGTCTTCGTCCTGAATAGCGCATAGTAAATTAAAGTAAATAAAGGGAATGGGAGAAAAATCTTCGCTGAGGAGAGGAATAGTTCCTTACCCATAAAGTTGCCATTTTACAAAGAAAATTAAAGGTTCACAGCCTTACCAATAAACGAGTTGTAAAATTTATACCTCTGTTATTACTAGGTATAAGAAAATCTGTGACCAATAAACGCGGTATAGCTTACACCACTGATCATCTCGGGTATAAGCATGGAATAGTGGTACTGGATTTCCATCCGCACTATAACTCCGCTATACCACCCCTAGGCCAGGTATAACAGCGGTTTAATGGAGTATTAACCCCTCACGTTGCGAGGTAAAAACTCACCTATCACTTTTGCGCGCGACATATTCGCGCAAAAAATCGACGCGAGTCAACGGCCTTGAGAAAAACGATCATAACTTATAAACCACTAAACGGAATAAAAAAAGATAAAGAGAAAAATGATCGCATTGAAATTTGACATATAAAACATTATAACCTTATCTCGTAAAACAATTAAGATAATAATGAATAAATATTACAAAATTGGCAAACTGAAAAAAACTCGCCTATAAAATCATTTCGATTTTTTTGTAAATACAGTTTTTGTAAATATCAAAAATTGTAAATACAGTTATGTTCTTTATTAAATGCTTTACCAAAACGATATCTTTTTTTTACTTATTTGCATACAAAAATACGGAAAAAATATTTATTTATTCAGCCAAGAAAAATTTTATTTATTCTCGTAAAAAAAAAAATTTTTAATTTTTAATTTGTGACTACTTATGGTATTTTTTTATATGAAATTCTTTCAAAATAACTTTATTACTACATCACTTCTTCTTAGAAATCACTTTGAACTTTGACCTTTGTCTGATATTATAGAAAAATCTAAAGTTTTGAGAGTTTCCGCGTCCGAACCTAATAATAAACTTTGAATGCCCATAATATAAAATTCGTTAGATTTTTTCAATTATATTATCTTATCATAGACTTATTATATGTCTAATAACTAATTACTATACTCCAAAGAGTCACATTTCATCGAAAAACTATGGAAAATCGCACTTTTTTCTCTCATAGTAATTATCAAAACAAGTTTCATTTTCGCGAGCCATATTAGAAAAACAACATATAATGTTCAAAATACGCCTAATTATGTGATAACTTAGGATGTAAATGAAGCAATACCTATTTTATTAGTAAATTAAAGCGACATTACGTCATGTTTCGCGATATATAGGGATATTTCACAAACATTACAAAATAAAAACGGCCATTTTTTCGCGAGCTGTGTGTTTTTGCCAAAGTGTTTTCTTCGAAAATTCGTGAAAAACAGCAAATGGATTGTCTAAATTGAATAATCCTAATGCCTAAACTACTTAAAAATGGAAATTACTCACTTTTATCCGGTATACACTGCACTTATATCCACAAAACACTTCACAAAACAAACATTTCGCGGAACTATACGCCGCCGCGGGGTGGCCGATCGACACTGCTGTTTTGACGTCTAATGCTGACTTTTTAAATCGGCGATCGGTTAAATCGTCGTTGGCCGGCGAATGAAAGATTATTTGGCCATGTCGTCCGGCGGTCAGAAAGCATTAAAGTACGACGATTCGAATCGTAAATTGCATTTTTCGCAGCGGCGAGCGCGATATCCAAAATCGGATGTTACGGATTGTAGGCGGCCGCCATACATGTCCCCAAATGGATGTTACGTGCTCAGCGGGTTAACTTAAAAATGGCCGACCGGCGTAACAGCTGTTTCAAACTGACAGCCACCTGACAGCCGCGGACGTGGAGCGTCCCGTTCGCGAATCGTGCGCTTTCGTTGTAATAGCCGTGTTACGACGCCTTTTATACTGCTGTGAAATGGATTTTGTCGACTTGGATGATATGATCGATTTGGATTTATTGGAAGAAATCAAAATGCGTCGTGATAGGCGACCAAAAATTTTCAAATTTCGATACGACCCATTCGATTTGGATGATTACAATTTTAAAACTAAATATCGTTTCACTAAGCCATACGCCGCAAGAATCATCGATATCCTGAGAGCTGACCTGCAAAATACCACTATAAATTCGATCAGCATTCGCGTAACAAAACAATGGGCACGGGCTTTCTGACAACAAAAAGTGACATTTCATGTGCATTTCATGCCGCTTCAGTTGGCCACACTGCTTCCAAGCGGGCGTTGCCATGCTAGAAATACGACTTGTCTTTGGTTTCAGGGAGTAGTTATAATCGCGTTATAACTGATTTATTGGTCACGATTTTACAACTTCGTTATAACTCGGCTATACCGGGTATAACAATAACAAGGGTTTAACGCGGTTATAAGATAATTTTATTGGTAAGAGTGTTAAGATTTTGTAAGAAAAATATAAATTTAATTAATCGAAATATTGACCCTCAATAACATCATTTTTATTCTTCTACCCACAGGGCTGCTAAAAAGATTTTAACTACTAAAGGAAACCCCGCCACTCCAGGAAGTTATAACGATATCAGATCATTCTTTCTCATGGGAGAAAGAGTGAATGCAGAGACTTAGGGACAACACAGTCCACCGTCTAACTACATGCCCGTAAGCCCATAAAAGTCTTACTGCGAGGCACTGAGAAGTGAACGCAGCGGGCCGACCTCACGCCCATATTATAAGATTTTAAAGGATTACTCCATCCTTCGGTCTGTTCACAGATTCGAAGTCGCTTGCACTGATATTA
This sequence comes from Micropterix aruncella, assembly GCA_944548615.1. Taxonomy (NCBI): domain Eukaryota; kingdom Metazoa; phylum Arthropoda; class Insecta; order Lepidoptera; family Micropterigidae; genus Micropterix; species Micropterix aruncella. The sequence goes on from OX155950.1 coordinate 39,486,206, forward strand.
GCGGTAATTCAGTTCGAATTTATCGCAGACCGTATCACAAGTGATCGGGTGGCCAACGGATCGTTCCAAGCTGACATCAGGTCAACAACCTAGGAAACGTATGTTTCGAGAGCCCTTCCCTGGTTATTAGCCGGAGTGTACTGTCGATTGGCAAACGCCCAGTACCGCCCAGTATCGCCCGAATAGTTCCCCTAGATTTGAATGACCGATCCCACCTGTCCACGACACAGTCGTTGCCTGTTGCCATGTTGTTGTTGAACCCGCCTTGTTGCCTGTTGCCACATCGCAATTTTTACTTATCTTTATTTTTCATGTGTTCTAATTTTATTTTCTAACGTTTTAGCATGTTTAACGTCTGCAAATGTATTTTTTTAGCGTATTCAACGACTATGTTTATGAAATGTCCACCCAAGCACAAGACGGACAGAGGGCATTATTTAATAATTGAGTTTAATTTCTTACTGTGGATTATGTGGTTTAATTAAATGATACTCTATTTGATGTTCTATATTGTATTTTTTAATATATAGTGAATTGCTTTAAATTAAATTCAAATGAAATTATTATTATTATATATTCTGGACAGACAGTTTTTCTGATACGTCCAGATCAGATCTTGTAAAGCTAGTATTATAAACAATATTTACAAGTTTTTAAGTACAAATAGAGTCTGTTTTTAAATTGATTGTCAGAATTTGCACTAATAACTTGAAAGGAGTTTATCCCACATGTAAGCCACTCTATTTTGCAGAATGTTTTTAAGAGAATTAGATTTAAATTTTGTATGCTCAAGATTTTTGATGTGACCTTGAAGATTTGTGTTGACGTTGAATTTATAAATATTCTTTAGCCCAGGTACATTGTAATAATTTGTGAGAATTGTATATGTCTCAATCAAGAGAGAATTGTATTTGTCTTCATTGTTTGAGAGCAGTCAGTCAAGTAATTCCAAGCAATTTTCATGATTCCTATTCTTCAGGCCCACCGGCATTTTAGTTACCATCTACATCTATGCATAAGTAGGGATTCTAGAGCTGATAGCCATACTCAAGAATAGATCTCACAATATACCTTGTAGATCGTTAAAAAACCTCTAATGGCAGATGTTGGAAAGCCTTATTTTAACGATTGCAACCATGTGTTGCAATCACTAAAATAAGGCTTTTTTGTTGTTTAACTGCTTCTAATTGGGCGTTTGACAGAGAATATTGTGATAATCCTTCCTTATCAGATAAGAGAGTAGAGTTGGTTCTTTTAGCAATTGCAACTATGTGTTTTTCCAATTTGAGATCATCGCTAATTGTTATTCCAAGATATTTTTGTTGCTTAACTGCTTCTAATTAGGCGTTTGCGAGAGAATATTGTGTATTAGAGTTGCTTTTCCCAATATAAAGTTCTACACATTTTTCGCTTAAATTTTGTCATGATCCTGTTGAATAACACTGCTTTAAAAAAATACATTTATTTGAATTTGGAATTTAAATTAAAACTGAAGTTATACAGGTTCAAATTGGTCAGTGTGCAAAAATGACAACTACATAGGTAAGGACATAACGAGCCGGACTTAAGGGGTAGATCTTCACACAAAACGCCAATACAAATTACTCTCGAACAAAAATTGCAGGGTCATGAAACTTAACATAGCTCACGATAGATCATGGCATTTGACATGGTTCTGATTGAGAAGATTTTTTCAAAAAAGTGTGATACGAAAGTTATTAAGATTTCTTGAAAATCTAGACACTGCAATTTTTTAATCAAGAGTAATTTGTAATAGCGTTTTGCACAAAGGAGAACCTCTTTAGGGGACTTTTAAGGAAAAAAAGATACAAACCTCATTTTCCACTGCTCTAAGATCGTGGACAAGATTCGAAGTGGCTCGTATGTAACCTCGTATCTGACCTAGTTCAAACTCCACATTATGGGGTGCTGCTTGCGACATCCTATGATCCTACATTAAAAAAAAATCCTAATTATTTTCTTTGTACAGAAAACTAAAGAAAAACAGTCAAAAAAAGCGTGCCCTTATGGACAAGCCAGAAGCCTTAACGTTTCAAAAATGATCTTCTGATTAGGGCGGCCTGGCGGCCGTGAAGTTGTTTTTTATAAATTAGCAATAAACATTGAATGAGCTGAAATACGAGGGTAGATTGAAAAGGTTCCAGAATGGGCAAGAAAACGCAGTAATGGAACAAGTTTTTGATTTTAATTTTCAACATAGTCCCCTTCAAAGGCGATACACTTTTCCCAGTGGTACTCTAACTGTTTTAAGCCCTCAAAATAATACGATTTTGGGAAGTCTGCAAAATAGCAGGGTTGGCAAAAACCCGGGATTTATCAAAAAATATCTGCCCACTGGGTTATTTGGGGTTTTTTGGGGGATTTTTGGGCTTTTTCGGAAAATTTCTGGTTTTTTTGGAGTTTATGAGAATTTTAAATGAATATATTTTAATTTTACATTTAATTAAATTTTATTACCATTTTATTGCATTTTTTTCTCCCAATCCAAATCTATTTACCTACATACTACTGAATAAAGTTGTAAAACTACCATGAAGGGAATTTCCCCGAAAATCGTTATTGTCAGTTGTCGGGGAGATCCCTTTTATTTTCACAACAGGATAAGAGTTAACACTAACAACCGCCAGTGGGCGGCCACTTCCATAGAAAGAAAATTTGTATGGAGCCGGGGGCTATCAAGGTGGCAACTTAACTATGCCACAATAACACGAAATGCGGTTGTCAGCCTGCGAGACGCGTCTGCCCACTTTTCCGCGAGCTGTATATTGTCTTTGCTCTGTCTGACCATCACACATACTGGGCATTTTGCTGCGCATACGCACGCATAGCGTCCGCACACCGCTTCCGCTCTGCTGTCAGTCGTGCGTGTGATCAATGGTGCGTCTTATGTGCGTTGTTTGCTTACCGTTTGCTGCGTCACTTGTGTTTTACGTCTTACCGGCTTCATTTTGGGTCTAATTAGGCGCAAGAGAGGAGAACCTGAGGGTGTGAGTGTCTTTTATGGCAGTATTATTAATGGCACATTTTTTCATAGTATTAATATTTATTCTAATACGAGACATCAATAAACCGTATGCTTGATTCATAATTTTGTTTTTATTTCTATCGATTTATGTATCCGGTAAGGGTGGGCTACACTGGCTTGTGGCGTTTTTATCGATATCGATAGGTGGGCTGCGCTGGCTTGTGGCGTTTTTATCGATATCGATAAATAGGCTGGTTAATGATTAACTATTGCATTGGTCAGATGTTGCCATTTCGCAAGACCAGAGGGTTGCCATTCTGCTAAAACCAGAGTGTTGAAAAAGAGTGTGACAGACACATTCTACAAGAAATTGCGACGGTTGGCTGCAATGCGGTTTTTGTGCTGTTGGCTATATTATAGTCCCCGGTACTAACAAAAGTGAATTTCGATTCAAATGTACTGAGTTCCGCATCTTATTTATATGATCAGTGACAACCGCTAGTGGCGCTGTTTCAGCGCGAAAGTATTGAGCAGTAGTGCAAACGATTTTAGAACTAAATAGTGTATATTGAAGTGTGTATAAGGGTCTTTGTCGCTTGAAGAGTATTGTAATAGTTTTGTAATAAATCGAGTTGAGTGTTCTACCGTGTTTTTGCATCTTCTGCTGTCTATCCACGTAACAATATTATCCATAAGTTATCTTATAAATCATGCCAAAAGTAGTCGGAAGTGGTAGAAAGGAAGGGGCAGAATGGACAGAGGTTATTAAAATAGATAATAAAAGAGTGCAGTGTAAATACTGTAAAATAGGAATAAGTGGAAAAATTGAAACCTATCACAAATACATCCTTTTTTTCTTTTTGATAAAATATAATATAAATGCTATATCCGTTCATTGATTTAATTATTATAAACAAGTATTTTTTCAAAAACCCACATTCGTCAAAAACCCTCGGGTTTTTTCAGGTGGGTTTTACCCAATTTAACCCAGTGGGTTTTTTCGGGTTGGGGAAAATCAAGCCAACCCTGCAAAATAGGCAGATGACCTCATTTGACGCGAAGGACTCACCCCCGAGCTAAGTCTTCATGATCAGGAACAAGAAGAAGTCGCGAAGGGCCAGGTCTGGAGAGTAAAGGGGATGCGGCACCACCTCGTAGCCAAATTCAACCAATTTGGCTATGGCGATTCGGCGGAACATTATCATGGCGGAATACCACTTTTTTCCGCTGCAAACGAGGCCGTTTCTCCTTCAATACACCATCAAATTGACCCAATAAATGAATGTTTTATGAAAACTCTCCGGGGAGTCGTCCACACTCAAGGCACATATTATGAAACTCTAGCCATCCGCATCTGAGCGGGTATTAATGAAAACAGTAAACCGCAATATAAAATATAATTTACACAACTTCCATTATACACAAGTCAAATAATTAATGTGACAAATAGTTATTACTCACTTGATTATTGTCTATGCCATTGCTGGGTTGAATGTTGGACTGGCCGGCAGCCGGATTAAAGCCGTTGTGTATGATGTTACTAGATTTGGGCGCATTCGAGATAGACGGCCCTATCGTAACCGTATTATTATTGGGCAAGGCCCTCTGGTTACTTCTAGGCCGAGCGGATGGTAGAGACCGGCCAGGTGGGAAATTAGTTCTGCCAATGCTGTTGTTTCTCACAATGATTGAATTCTGCAAGAAAGACTTTCATTATCCTCTTCATCGGCTTCTAAGTTAGCAAGTTAGTGCTTTAAGGGGATCCAAGTCGCAATCCACCAACCCTGTCGTTTAAATTGCAGGCTATTCATTATTTATTCTTATAATGATAGCTAGTATTATAAGTGTCATACTATTTGTATAATTACAGTGATATCGTTCTTAATTTTACTTTTCAAAGCATTGGTTGTACTGTAATGTTTATTAGTAATAAGCGAATAAACAAATAAATAAATAAATAAAATCCAAAAATACCATACGTATATTTTAATCAATACGGAAACTATCATTACTTATACCTACTAGATTTTTTACTAGGCATGGTGGCCTATAATTCCCTTAAATTGCGCAGAGAAATGCTAACCATAATTTTTTTGTCTACATTTTTAAGCTGATCCGGAGCAGAGTTGATATTTGTTTGTCTCTTTGTTCTAGATATACGCCAATACGCCAAAGAGAATCTTTTAAATTGCGAGCTTCACTCCACTCGACATAGCCATAATACGCGACATAAAAACAATGTGTTATTGCCTAAAGTACGCTTCACTAAATATCAAAAAACATTTTTATATATTAGTTTTAAATTGTTCAATGCTTTGCTGTCATCGACGAGAAGACTTGAGATGGCAGCATATAAAATCTGCTTGAAAAATCAGTTAGTCAAACATGCCCTTTACAAACTGGACGACTTTTATGATATTGCAACCACAATTGTTTGATTATAAATAACCATATTATGACTATACTTTCGCACTAAGTTTTAGATTTTATTGACATTGTTTTTAATTACGCATGTTTCAGAATTTTTCTTTTTCATTGTATTGATTATTATTTATTGTTTGATTATTGATTATTTTGTAAATATGACTATTTTTAAGTAATCACCCCTGATTACAATTTTTTTTTTTCCTTTTAATTAATCAAAGCGGTTTTATCATTCGGTAAATTATGATTGTAAAATTTGACATGTTCCTCAGTATTGTGAAATGCTTTTATGGAATGAATAAATGATGATGATGATGATAAGATAATTATAATCAAGCTAGGTTACATGCTCTACTTGCGGAGCCATCCTCGCGAACAACCCTAAGTCGGTGGAGTCGCTTACGCATTCCATACGGCATATAAATGCGCTATGTTTGACAGTGTCAGACCTGGACATTTTTACAGTTTATAATAAACCATTCATAAAGGTATCATTACTTTTCTAAAATACTGAAATTGCAACAACACTGGAAATATGCATGGAATCAAGGGCCAGCCCTCTACAGTTGATTATAGAGGGTATTTGATTGCTTAATGCCGTACTACGTTTTGGCAGCTAGGATTTTACTGTGAAGCGCAATGTGTAGATGGCGTTCATACATTCAAACATTGATTAAGAGGGTGCTGCACGAAATTTCTCAAATTAGGGTCTAGCGTTTTAGTTATTCCGCTAAAACTACGCTAGTAAAAGCAGTGACAAAAAACACTCGTTTTTATCAATAAGTCACTTATAAGGTGAGGTAATAAATTTGGCAATAGTTTGCGTAGTTTTTTATAAAAACACCCGAGAAAATATACAAAAATGGGCGCGGGGTTTTAGTCCTCACTGGGAAAATAATAACTAATTTGAATTACAAATTATTATAAAAGAAAGTTAAATGACATATCTTCACTATAAAATATTTAAATTTCAATTATTGTAATAGGATTTTATACAATAAATCCCAGAAAATCAGGTATCAGATTCTCCATACATATATTGTATGGGCTAGCCGCGTTAATAAATACACAGGCGCGCTATGAAATAGATTCACTTCCCTGCTGCTATTGGAAGTGAGAGCACGTCTTTTTCGGTTAGCTCTTGTCAGTTCCCGCTCACGTAATATTTTATTCTTCTACACCGCAGTACCGCATCGTCACGCATCGTCACGAAAAAGCAAACAGCAGTAAGTATTTTTTTTTATATTTGTTTTTTTTAATGGATGTTTATGGCATCTTTGTTATAACTTATTATAATACTCTACATGTATTTTAGTGAATGGGGAAGCGCAAGAAAACATATTTCGTTTTTTGAGAAACCCCATAGAATCAGCGTGAAATTTCAGTCTAAAGACATGAGAAAGCGATGTTGTTTTCAGTCCGAGATATAAGAAAATGAGATAGTTTTAAACGCCAAGATTCAATCGGCGCTCATTATATAAAAAATAGATCGACTCAATAAGCGTAAAACAATTGAAAATATTTTCTGAAGGGACCACTATTCTAAACTTGTAATCTCGAATAGTTTAGTTAATTTGCGTGAAAAACCTGAAATTAAATAAAGAAATACTGAAAGACGCATAAAACATGTACAGGTAGAATATTGATTTTGAAAAGCAGTTTCGCCATCAGGAGTGAGCAACGAAGGACATTTCGGCATGCAGATGTAACATTTTCGTAAGTTGAAAATAAGTGGTTGGCTGTAAGATATTTAGCTTACAAAGAGCATTGATAGGATATGCACTGATTTAAGGTTGTGACACGTCATTTAAACCAGAAAAAGCACGGGAATTTTAAAATCAAATAGTCCTTGAAAATATTCAAAACTATAGAATACTTATAAATATTTTGAAACTAGAAAAATAAAATAATTTGAAAATCATTTTAAAATGAAAAAGGCTTTGAAAATATTCAAAACTATAGAATACTTAGAAATATTTTGAAACCATAGAAATTAACATAATTTGAAAATCATTTTAAAATCTAATAGTTTTTGAAAATATTCAAAACTATAGAATACTTTGAAATATTTTGAAACCATAGAAAAATAAAATAATTTAAAAATTATTTTAAAATCAAATAGTCTTTGAAAATATTCGAAACTACAGAATACTTAGAAATATTTTAAAACCATAGAAAAATCCTTTGAAAAACATTTTAAAATCAAATAGGCTTTGAAAATGTTCAATATCATAGATATTCAATAGTATAGAGAGAGTTTAAAAAAAATTGAAACTTGAGATTTTTTTTTTCTTTTATTTTAACTTCATCTCATACATTGTTCACCTTGATAGATCAGTAGAACATTTACATCTCATCATTGCGTCACATCACAAAAATAACAATTTTCAATCACATTAATTTTCAATCTCTACGTTACATTATTTAAAATATTAAATTTAAAATTATCGCAGAGTTCGGAAGACCATCACGGGGCCGAGAAACCACCGCGGGGTTTCTTCCGCCCTACTACGGCATCACAGGAAGACTCGATGGCCGCATTAAGTGCGACACACAAGTCTCTCTACTACTAGAAGGCGATGGAAAGGCCTCAACATTCTCGCAGAGGACTTCACCAAACCGGTCCCAGTTAATGTCGCCGTTTCACTTTCCAATTGTTCATCCAACGGGCGAATCCCGGGGAGCACAGAGTGAAATCCACAAAACTCCTCTTCGAGACTGTTTAAAACTGGCATTCATTAATTTATTTCTTTATTAATTTTAATTACATATTTGAAGTTGTTCAAAAATATATAATCACATTAAGCCGCGAAATCTATCTGTACGTTCTTTCCGTCGGAAGTAGTTAATTTATAAAGGTAACTGCTTTTTGAAATAATTAAAGTTTTGGTGTAGCTATTTATACCTATAATAATTACTGTTTTTTTATCCTTCTCGACATACATTTTATCCTCGTACTGATGAGAATAACAATGTTATAATTGTTTTAAGCATTATCCATTTTTATTTCTTTACTCAGAATCATAAAGTATCTGCTATCCTGATAGTGGAAGCGGTTCGTCTCATATTTTGAAAGAATACTGTAAATTGTGATAAAAGCAAATTCTTTTGCACACGTGTGTTCATTAGACCAAAATAGTCAATTTGACCTGCCGCTCCGACATATTTGGCCCAGCGGACTCAAAATGGCGGCAATTTTCCAAGATGGCCGGTAATAAACCAAAATGATTATTCTCGTGCTGATTTTAAAGACCCACGACCCCAAAATAGCCGAAAAGGCCGGGTCATTAAAATCAGCATGAGAAAAATCATTTTGGTTTATTAGCGACCATCTTGAAAAACGGCCTCTATTTTGAGCCCGCTGGGCCAAATATGTCGGAACGGCGGGTCAAATCGACTATTTTGGTCTAATAAATACGTGTACAAAAGGATTTGCTTGTATCACAATTTGCAGTTTTTGTTATTTGCAATTTGCTATGAGCAATAAAATGATAAAATGCGGGTTACTTCGCTTTGGCGGGCGACCGTCTGTTCAGCGTTATCAATGTATGCGATTTACTCATGCATACGTGCGTGGCCGCTGCCGGCAAGCGTAAATTACCTACATTTGTGTAACGGCATAGGCTCAGACCCCTCTTAATCTTTTCTTATGTTCAGTAGCTCAGGATCTAAACACAACGTTACAGTATCCTATCTCAAAATAAAATAATAATATAATAACAAAGGAATTTTTAAACTATAGCTCATTATTTTCATATTATTTACATAAAGATGTCAATTTTAATTTTTTATAAAGGCTTAAATTGATAATAATTAGGCGGTTTAATGTTTAAATAGTCTAATAGATGGCATTCTAATTTCTCCCTATTATTTCTGTGACGTAATCAGGCTTTATTTAAAAATGCGCCCAAAATCGCAAAACACCCTAAGCATTGATAGCGAGGGTGTTTTGATACTACTAATTTGATACAATAATAATTTATTGTTATTATTGTTATCATTGGTTAAATAATGGTTTTTTGTAAACAATTAGTCCTTTAAAAAAAAAACATTCATTATCAATGTTATTATACACAGTATACCAGACAGTAGCTTCTCTTAGAGCAAAATTGAAATCAAAGCAAATACATCTAAGAGTCGTAAGGGTTCGGATATCGCCGCCAGATGTCCTGCTACTCGGCCCATGCAGATATCCACAAGTTCGAAAAGGTCGCCAGCCTTTACCTGCGCGTATTGCTAACCAAAGGTGTTCGTTGGGACGTACCCCTCTGCCCACATTACTCGCATCCTATTTCCGCAATGCCCTGTAGCTCGAGAGTAAAGCTACTGGTTGGTATACTGTGTTATAGATGGATAAATAAATTGCTATTAGTTTTTCCGGATAATGCTATCAGTGCCACATGCATGTTGCCGGCACAAAAAGGTTGACAAAACGTAATACAGCATTGAACAATCTAACACCCTATATAATACCATTCATATACCAGTGTTTAATGTATACTAGACATTTACTCGCACCATACCCGCAGTAGCTCCCTTTTGTGCGTCCCCAGAATACGACTGGCAAAAGTACAGAAAAGCTACTTATACCTTAGCATTAAATTCTACAATCTACTCCCTACTACTGTTAAACAGCTGGAGGACTTAAAATAAAATAAAAACATGAAGGAGATGCTGATATGCCATCCTTTCTGGCCGAATTTGAGAGCCTTGACTTTTCAAATATTGTGCCCATTTAAATGACTTAAAAAAGTAGAGCCCTATTATCTGGTTATTTTATTTGATCATATATTTGTACTTTTAGTTTTTAATTTCATGGCATAGTTTTAATTTGATTATCTAACATTTTACTGACAATTTGAATAATACGATGAAGAATTTTACTACGTATCTTTTTGAGCTATTGACTGTTTCAAATAGTGTGCTTCTATTTTGATTATATTTATATGTATAATTTGACAATCTAGTAGTTTAATTCTTGACTATCTATGTATGTTCAGTAGAGTAGTAACGGGACTTACTACCTAATACGATTATTTTGACACGTCCAAGAGCGGTTTTTGCCGTCAATTGGACACGACGAAAATATAAATGTAATGTAATGTAATCAATGCTATCACAAACATAAATAAAATAAAATACAAATGGAGCTGCCATGGAATTCACCGACCAAAAATCGGGCCCATCATATATAATTATTACACTTCTGGGAGGTGAAGGGTGGATTCCGGACTAAGGACCGGCGGTGGTAGGTTTAGGACAGCTGTGTTGCCACATGTGAGCGTTCACCTTATTCATCCCCCTTCGAAGCCATAGAATTTGAGATGCAGAAATCGCGGTTTTAGATATTAGAAAGGAGTTGATTATTTTCCTGGAGAGACCAAGATCTTTAAAAAGGTAAAATTGGAGCCCAATGATCGTAAGTCATGGTTGTGAATTGTATTTATCGCAATATCTTTTCTTCTGAATCATAACATTGCACAAAAGGTGATATAGCAAGCATTTAAACTGCTTCAACTCCATAGATCCACTTTGCGACTAGGGGCCCCTTAAATAAAAATAATGCGTAACTCACGGCATTTTGATAATTTTCTGTATTCTGTTGAATTTGCTGATTGCTCGAGTTCGCAGTGGTCGGGTTCACAATCATCACAGCTGCAGCTAAAAAAAAAGTTAATTGAGACTTTTGGTAAATTGTTTTCAAATATCCTGTTGCAAACACATATTGGAGAACGGAAATAACCACTGGGTGCATTTGAAAACCACCTTGTGTTTTCCAAAGATCAATTTTACTTTCCCGCATGGTCCGAGAAGCCATTAAAATAAGAAAAACCCTGAAATACAATAGAGACGAAGGTTTTAAACTCTCTCTATGTAGAACCCTCTTCTTACACCAGAATCTATAGTCGATGCTTGACCGATGGGAAGCCAGCCTTTGCGCGCAAAAAACTGCACCGCAACTTTTTGGTCGATTTTGTGAATATTTAAATGCTAACTGTAATGAGGTGCAGACTGCTTGGACAACCTCTAATTGTCGCTGGTGAGGATCACAGGATTCTGTATAATCCACCTTGTTCCAGTGGTTGCACAAATTTATTGTCGGTTTTGTACAATAGAAGCGCATGCAAGCGCGCAATTACAGCAGCGGATTCGACCGTCCGATCCGATCGCTGACAGTTTGACATGTGAGGCGGCGTTCGACCAGTCCTCCGTTCTCCCATTTGGTCGCGTTCGGCTTGCCAAGCTATAACGTTTAACCCTTGGAGTAAATGGGTATTTTCATGGATGCATCTGTCTCTTTTGCAGGATTTTCGGCGACATCGACCTTAAAGTACTATAACTACGAAACTACTACACCAATCATAAAAAGAACAACTGCACAATGATTGCATTGAAATTTCGAATATAGAATATTGAAATATCATTTTGTAAAACAATTAGATAATTATGAATATATGAGAACGTCAAAGAAGTGAAAAAAACGCGGAACCAGGTCTGGTCGTATCATACTCAACGGATAATTGTTTCACAACCAGATTTGGTCGTATCATACTCAACGGGTTAAACTAAGTACGTAACACTAACAATATAGTTTTTTTATGAATTCCCTCTTTTACCTAGTAATTAATCTTGTTAGTCATGTATATTATATATTTCTATAATATACAGGGTAAGTTTTGATTAACCGACATCCTTTAAGGGGGTGAATCAGTACGAGCAACTAAGCAACTTTTGATATTTTTTTAGGGAAAAAAAAGGTTTTTTCCTTTGTTTTTAAATTGAAATTTTGAAGAACTATACTGTTAAATAAAAGTTTGACAAGCGTATGAGCGCGCTGAGGCTATCTATCCGTAAATAAAATATCACTAATAAGCAATATTTTACCTAGGTAGCGCATTGTGCTCAGCAATTTTTATACTATAAAAAAAAAACAAATAAAAAAATATACATTTATTTTTTTAATTTTCCCACATTTTTATATTAAAAGTTGCCTTCTTGCTCGTACTGATTCATGCCCTTTAAAAATGCTGGTTAATTAAAACTCACCTGTATATGGGGGCTGGCCGAAACGCCAACCGACGCAAAAAGCCTATGGGCACTGTCGGCGTCCGACGGGTTAAGCATTAACTGTTTTAAGTAATGTTCAAGTACCTGTTTTAATTCTAGTCAAGTAAGCAACGCGTAAGGAGTGGCTCAAGCTAAGTATTCCATGGACGATCCTTGAGCAATGCTTGGAATAGTCAAAAACGTCACTCATATTTTTGCATATTTCTGATGCCTTCTGTGTTTTTATCGACTTTCGCCTTTGATTCTTGAATTTGATTAGTTTTGTTATCAGATTGGAAATTTTGTGGATATTTTAACAACTTGGCCAGTTACTGAACGAACCTTACATTGCAATGACAAAGCAAAATGGCCGCCGGTCCTTGCTGCATATATTTTTAATGGTAGGCAATGAGACAACGGCGGTTGCAATAATGCCGAAACATAAGGTGCAACAAACTGCATGCGGTAAATCCGTTTTGTCCTATTTGTCAGCCAATCGTCACGCTGGGGCCAACGTTCCGCGATCCTCATAGTATTTTTATTTCGTTTATATTTTTAAATCTGGCACTGGTATTTAAAAAGCTTTAAATGTAACGGATCAGTGCCTATTAATTAGTATTGACCTATATTTAGTAGCGATTAGTGGGTGGCGTCATGCCGCAAATGACTTTCTCACTAATTTGAAATGAGATGATACATGGACCGATGAGAAGATGAATAGACAAAATATTATGATAAAAAATTCTTCTTTCTACTTTGACTTTCTTCCTATTTTGAATTTTGTTAGTTAGATATAGCATCCAGGGTAACCTATTCATTATTGTTTTATTATAAATAGGCTTAAAGTTTACGGCATGAAATTTGTAGCACCCGATATTTCGGCGATGTTGCAACCGCCGTTGTCCAAGGTAGACTAAAGTACTGTCAATCGTCATCCGTTGTTCTGCAGGTAGGCGGCAAAGAGCTGCTGTTACTTTGCAAATTATAATGGTGGTTTGGAAATTTTAACAACTTAAAATTCGGGGTGTGCAAATTTTGAAAATCCGCCGTGAACACAACACTCACTATATCTTGTGTTATGTCTCTGCGCTCAGCGATGTGCATTAAAAACATCTTAAAAAGAGGGTTTCACGTAGGAGAGGGTTTGTAACCGTTGTCTCTATTGCAGTACTTCTTATTTCAAACGATGGGTACTACAAAATTGACGCGGTAAATTCGTTTTATCCTATTTATGATGTTAAACAACCGCAACAGTTTACAATTTTGTATTGTTTTATTGATATTAATCATAGGAAGGTATAGGGGTACATCAAGGGTGTGTTATTTCTAAATTCCTTTTCAATTTTATACTCAGCAAGAAATTTCGGTTTTACACTACAGTAACAAGAGTTCAGGGTTTAATATAAAGAATATCCAAATTTGGAATAAGCGATGCCTTTCCTCAATAACAAAAGAGTAGACCAAAAAAAAGTTGTACATAATTCTCACCTCAATTTTCATGTATAATAATCGCCTGTAATTTAAAAAAACTACTAATATTGAAAAACTTTTTTTTTCCAAAGAAAAAAGTCTTTTTTTTTTGTTATAATATATTTTTTCTTTTTTATTATTACTATTATGCAGTCTGCATACTAATAAGTAGTCGGCATTACTGCTGGTGTGCCTATACCACAATTATTATTATTATTGTTCCTTTATTAGGATATTACAATCAAGACGAATGGGCAAATTAGCCCATCTTAACCAAGTAATCATTTGCCAAAGTTATGCAAAAACAGTAGGATATACGGTGTGGTGAATATATATCTTCGATCCATATAAGAGACCTTGTATGCGGCAAAAAATCGAATTTGCATTTTTTTTGTTATTCGTGTAAAATCAATCTCCAGATCAATCTGTCTATGTCCCGAGTGGCTCAAATTGCTTAGTTTTCTTGCAATTCTCATTTCAGTAGCATCTCGTAGGCATGACTATATGATTTTATCGGATGATACCCTTACATGCTTAGTAGTGATAGCTCGCAAACAACTTAAATCTTTTAGTTTTAATCCAGTAAACTATTATTTGTATTTTTTGTCCCATTGACATCCCACTATTGAACATCATTCTTAACCTGCATGAGATACAAAAATGTTTATAAGGCACAGACTTTTATAATTTTATATTCACAATCGGCGACTTAAATTTGTTTTATTTTTTAGACTTTTTTTATTTTAATCTTATTTTTAACATTTCCTACCTGTTGTATTACAGCGGTAATTCAGTTAGAATTTATCGCGGACTGGGCGTTCTTTGCCCGCAGTGCCAAACGGGATCGAGTGGCCGAAGGTCATTTCAAGAGTGGCATGACAACAGGTCAACATCCACCCCCGCTGCTTAGGAAACAGTGTATTTTCATAGTCTCCAGACCCCTTCAGCTATTAGTCAGAATGCACAACCGATTGGCTTGGCCGACCAGTGCACAAACCGTCCAGTGTTGCCGGGATGCAATCACACCGGGAGGAACCGGTCCACCAGCTCTGAGGCCTGAGACACGGGAGTCTTACCCGGGGTAGCCTTCCACTCGACAAGGCTTCTGAATGTCATGTCATGCCTGTTGTCATGCCACTCTTGAAATGACCTTGGGCCACTCGATCCCTCTATACTTGTGGGGTACAACTGTACCCCACGAGATCTATTTCACACTCTAATTCTGTAGTCGCGCGGGTGTCAGTGATGTAATGTCGGTGTTGTCGGTGTCCATGTAATCTCAGTGTAGCCAGAGAGTGTGTTTCTAAAATTAGGCCTAATTTTATCATTTATTTTATGAAACGACGATTATTTCTAGTGCAAAAACATTTAAACATGATTAAAGGTTGTGTGAAAGTACATATTTTCTTAGCTTAACTTACTTTATTTGAAAAAAGGTAGTATTTCCGGTTGTCTTTGTTAAAATTTTATATAAGTTTTATGTTTTACCAATTAGAATAATATTAAAGACATTCGATTCTCAAATGGCATTTTATTCCTATGCTAAAATAGGAAATATATATAATTTCTCATTTATATAAAAATTTTCCTAAAAAAGAAAAGGGGTACAAAACAACCCCACTAGTGGACATGCCTGTGCCAAAACCGCGAGTGTGGTCAAGGGTTAATCAGCCTATATAAAAAAATGTGATAGATGTCACTAATAATTGAATGTTATTATTGTTATCACTGGTTAAATTATTGAGATTTTATAATCAATCAGTCCTTTATAAAAAAAACGATTCATTATCAATGTTGTTATAGATGGCCTATTATATTGCTATTACTTTGGCCGTCAGTGCTATCAGCGCCACCTGTATTTCGCCGTCTTGGAAGCGCTGCCAAATTGGTCTATTGGTTTGCGCAATCTAATGCCATATATAATCAATGATATTATGTAGTAAATCTGGTAAAGAATTTAAGTAGAATGCACACTGCACACAATACCTTATATTTGAAAAATAAACCATAATTACCATTGTTTTGCCTCGAAGTTTGATTGGAAAAGTAAGCATTCGGACTGCCGAAGGTTTCATCCATCTGATCAGAAGCGCTCATGGAATCTCTATAGCGGGAGAAAACCGGACATTCCCTGTGTGCGACTGGGGCTTTCGCTACGGGAGTTCTTGGCTGCGGTCGCACGGGAACAAAACGGCCGCCCTCGTGGACTAGCGATACATCACCTGGAGAAAATATCAATGAGAATATTATAAGGCCTTTACTTAAGTAATTGCCGATTTTCACACTGGTGACTAGTTTGAACTTGTATAACTTCTATGGATAGAATACTTCTATGGATACAATATTATCATTATTAAGTAAAATACAAACAGAGCTGCCATGGAATTCACCAACCAAAATCGGGCCCATCATATATAATTATTACACTTCTGTGGTAGGTTTAGGACAGCTGTCTTGCCACATGAGAGCGTTCACCTTACCACCCATTCACTCCCCCCTTCAAAGCCATAGAATTTGAGATGCGGAAATCGCGGTTTTAGATATTTTTTCTAGAAAGGAGTTGATTATTTTCTTGGAGAGACCAAGATTTTTAAATAGGTGAAACAAAGATTTAGCTGGCAGGCCACGAGCGCCAACTTCCACCGCGTGAAGGTAAACAGTGAAGCCGTTCTGGGTGACGGCATTTGCGAGGTAATGGTATTTATTTAATTTATACTCGTGGTCTTTTGGGATATTTGATTCCCATGGAACAGTTAATTCTACGATAAGGAACATCTTCCGAGATAGAGAGTAAAGAGTTATATCTGGACGCAGGGCTGTGCATCCGAGACTTTCAGGGAATTTATACTGCTTAGCGACCGAATCGACCTCCATAATCTAACCTGAAGCTTTCTCGATTATTGAGAAAGGTTTTGCAGTGAGATGTTTTTTGCCTTTAGAGCCAACCCGCACAAACTGTATTGGGGGTTTGGAGGATACTGTCAAACCCTTGTTGGCACGAGCCACTGAGAGGCTAAGTACCTCGCGAATAACAGCAAGGACTTTGTCGTGGCGGTAAGTGTATCGTCCTTGATCCAAGGCCACCTTGCAGCCAGCTAGAATATGTCTAGCTGTGCAAGGGGTGTTGCTACAAAGGGGACATGAACTATCCTCGGCATAGCTCCAACGAGCGAGGTTACTGGGGTCTGGAAGTGTATGCTGAAAGGCATTTAAATAAAATTTCAGCATATCTGGCGTCCAGTCATACAACATTACTTTCCAGTGCATTGGCGGAGGAATGCAAAAGTCTCCAATTGTTGTCCAATCATTCTGGCATTGAAGGCCAATAGCGTGAGCCATACTATTGCTGTCGTAATCTCCCCGCAAGAGAGACTTCTTCAAGTCCACATCGCTCATGGTTGTACTGCCATACCCCAGACCAGTGCCATTCTGGCTGATTCCAGTAAGGAACTTTTTGTGGAAGTCAACGCGGGCTTGTAGATCATTTGACTCACTACGGCCACTTCCGTTCTAATGTTCTGTAATAATGTTGTAATAGCCGAAATAATAACCAACTTTCGGTATCGAACAAGACACCACAAGAAGAAGAAAAAAAATCAAATGTCAACAATTTCAAAGCGCATTTCAGCGCATGTAAAATTATAGCAATATGAAAGAACTGGGGAGAAATCAAGACCGAAGCGGAAGGCAGGTTGACGCATAGAATAGATTCTAAGTAGAATCACAGGATTTGAAACTGATAACTAAGATTATAAAATGAAATACTGAATGAAAATTAGTCAGGCTCATCATAATACAGTAGATCCCCGATGATCCGCGAGCGGATTATCTGCGAGTGTAGCAAAAAATGATTTTGTATTGTCAAGAAGCAAAAACGAGTGACTACGGTGAGTATAGTTAAACGAGTAACTGACAGTTTTTAAAAAGACATAACTAAAAAATTTTTGGAAGTATTGTATTTTTTTTACTGGTATTTAGGTATTTATACCTACTTAAAGGTTTATGCAATACTGTACAAAAATATTTAGGTATTTATTAGGTATTGCTACCAGTTCTACATTTCTGATTTTTTAACGTCATTGGCTATATTCACCACGTTGATTCCGAAACTTCAATTATCTTTTATCAGACTCAATAAATAAGAGAGATATAGGCATTTAAAGAAGTGTCAAACACCTACATTACGGTAGGTTAGGTTAGTTTTTTTTAAACAATTCAAAAACACTTATTTGTCAGTAGGTTAAATTAGATTTTGTTAAACATCATAAAAACTAATTAAAAAAAGAAAAACAAAAAAAAATCCCAAAAAAAATGTTTCTTTTTTTTTTGAAACATAGGCGAGGTAGCAACACCTAATATATTCCTAGTCTTTTTAGCCTTTTTTTCCGTTTACCTGCAACCCATCCGCGGTGTGCTTGCCACCCTATTTTGAAGATAATCAGGGCTCTACTGTACTATTATTACAGTTCTGGGGGGTGAGCAGTGGACTCCTGACTAAGGACCGGCTGTGGTAGGTTTAAGACAGCTGTCTTTCCACATGTGAGCGTTCACCTTACTACCCATTCACTCCCCAGCAGTTTCAAAATGCATTTCATCGCATGCAAAATTACAGCAATAGGGAAGAACTGGGGTGAAGTCAAGACCGAAGCACAAGGCAGGTTGACGTATAGAAAAGATTCTAAGTAGAATGACAGGATTTAAAACTGATCACTAAGATTATTAGGTAATATTGTTCATATACTTACCAAAATCAGGGTTAGAATCCTCATCGATGGTTCTCCGGCTTCTATTCTGAGTTTGACCGTAGTCCGGACCCGGCACCAGATCAAGAGACGACTGAAACAAACAGACAAGATGCGTCAATCCACTTCTATAAGCGGTTTGCTGCAGCGCGCGCTATATTGATTGTATTGTTTACTTTACGCCGTGAAGCACATCCACCCATATGCTTTAAACCGGTTGATGAGACGATTACATCGATATGCGTACGTCCGGAGAAATTGATGCCGAAAATAGTCGGCTGAATGATGATTCTATTTTTGGCGGCGCCTCGCTGGCAAGTTTTCAGTTTGGGATGCGGCGGACGGACGGGAAATGAAGCGCGCGCGGCGCTGCACGTATACTATTTCGGTAAATACTTACATTCACGAGATTTCCTAGATTTATATCTCGTCTCGTCGGAGTGACGGCTTCCTGCGGGACATTGCTGTTATTTCGCACTTTCGTCTTCGGTATAGTTCCAGTCTGCCGACTGCCACTTCCCGGTGACATCCTTTATTAAAAACTCAATTTTCGACAACAAATCACCGATTAAACAGTTCGATAAATAAAAATAACGCGGGCGGCGGGCAGTGCGCTACATTGTTTGACGTTTATTTACGTCCGCCTACCAGTGCCTGCATCTGCATGGTTTTATTGCGATTGACTTCACAATCCGTTTATTTATATTAAGAATGAAACTGAAACACTTCAAAACAAAACGATAGTCCTACTGTTTATAAAAATATTCGCTTCTCATCCGCCATTATTTACTTTTTTTTTTTAAATCCACCGACGTATGAAAATCCCATTAAATTTCAGGCCAACATTTCCTTGCCTCATTAAAGGTATTCAACAATCTAAAGGCCCCTACTCACGAGTAACTCCGCAAGGGCAATTTCTAGGGTCCCATCAAACTTGCAGAATGCAAATTTGCAGACGGCAATCTTGCAGACGGCATTCTTGCAGGCGGCAGTTTTGCAGAAGGCAATCTTGCAGAAGGCAGTTTTGCAAATGTCAAAATGACCTAACCTAACCTAACAGAAAAACTTAAAACATTTTTTTTAATGTTTAGTTTGATGTATAAAAGTCATCCACTACAAGGATGCCGGTAATTAATGTCACTTCGATTTTAGGGAAAGAAAAACCTAACCTAACTTAACCTAACAGAAAAACTTAAAAACTGTACTGAAGGTTGCCGCCTGCAAGGTTGCCGCCTGCAAGGTTGCCTCCTGCAAATCTGCCCTCAACAGATTTGGAACTGTCAAAAGTGACATTTGTGCAAAATTGCCGCATGCAAAACGGGCGCCCCCCCCAATTTCTAGGGCGATAAGAGCTTGTGGGGGCGACTCCAGAGGATCCTATGTAAATGTTGTGGATTTAATTTGATTATTTAACGTTTTACCGACTAATTTTGACATAAAGATGAATAACTTTTAGTATGTATCTATCAGTTAGAATTATTGGCTACTTCCAATTATTAGGCTTCTATTTTGATTATTTAACTATATACTGACTGTTTTGGTGTAGGCATAAGAATAACTAAACATGACAGGCTCATTTTAACAAATCGAAAAAGTAGTTCTTAAAATGCCTGCAGAAAGGCAATGTTCACCGGGTACCTAGTGGATATAACTTTTAGTATGTACCCATTTGAATTATTCAGTATTTTAATTTTAAAAGCCTTTATTTTGTTTTGTAATAGGATTTACGACGAATAAGTCTTAGTAGTTTCCAAATAATTGACTATTTTAATTATTAATGTATTAGTGTGTAATGTACCAGTAAAGAGTAGTAACGAGACTTATTACCTAACACAAATATTTTAACACGTCCAAGAGGGGTTTTTAGCCATCAATTGGATATGACAAAAGTGTAATGTAATATAGTACATGCGTATAAATTATATACCTACCATATATTAACATGTATGATTGTATACGTTACCTGATCAGTGGCCGACCTTCAAAGCCTGCAATTTGAATAGGTATATGTTTTTTGATATATGTATATGATAGGTATATGTTTTTTAACTTTTGATGTGAAAACGTCTTCTTAAATTCTCCCATACTAAAAAACCCACCAGTTAGCGATTTGATGCTTTTTATGTACACATATATTCATGGTCCGAGGGTTGCGGCGCAAAGTGAACCGTGTCTTTTTGTGGCGAGGCCTTGGCAGCGACCAACGATGTATATGCTCTTCAGGTTCTTCGCCACATATTCGGCAGTCCTTGCTCTCGGTCAAGCCAAGGTTGAATAGATGTGCTCTAAGGGTTGTGTGGTACGGTGAGAGATCGATAGTGGTTCTAAGGTTCTTCTTACTCATGTCAAGTAGGGCCTTGGTGATCCCTTAAAAAAAGGTAATTTTTGGGATTTTTTTTAAAGAAAAGTATTACATTGAATGTTAAAAATTTTGAGGATATACCTACATATTTGTACATAAACAATGTATAAATAATAATTATTTTGAAGAAAAAATATATTTTAATTTATGAAAAAAAAAATAGTTTAACAAAAATTGTTTAAAATTCGATGAATTTTGCTCAAAAATCTGAATATTTTTGAACAAAATTTTTTTTTTTTGAAAATTGCCATTTTGTTTACATTTTTTTACAATCCTGGCTCATTGTATAGACAATACCTTCTAGTTTAACGAGCTTTCTTTTATTATTTCAGCACTACAGCAATGGGGGAATGTTTTTTTTTTTGGGACTTGCTGAAAATAAAACATTTTCATTGAAAAAAAAATATATCCACATTATATTTGCATAAATATATCCTCAAATTAAAACATTCAATACAATACTTTTCTTGAAAAAAAAACAAAAAATCACCTTTTTTTAAAAATCACCATTTTCCAGCCATAGTGCTTTAAGGGGCACACTAGGTGTGCCCCTTAAAGCACTATGGCTGTAAAATGTGCCAGCCATCTGACAACACTGGTGAACAGTCACCTATGCACCCTAGAGAAAATGGCATTTACCACCCACATTTTAATAAACAAATCAAATCCCACAAAAAGTTAATTTTATATATATTATCTACAAATTTATACAATTTATATTTCAGGAACATCGTTTTCGTTTGCACACTTTATCCAAAGTATTTCTTCCCTATTCATCGCTTTCGTTCGAACCGTGTACGGAAAAGTGTCCATTCCGTGGCAAGCCGCACTGTATTCTCCAATTTTATTAACCGCTACCACGGCACCGCTGAACGCTGGATAGAATCTTGAAATCCGTTTTACGGCTTCTGCGGTCGCTTCGGACGGAGTCGATCCTCTTCTCATTTCCTCAACGGCCAAGAAACTGGAAACATTCCGTAGTTATTACAAAATACCACTATGTACCCGACATCTGTTTATATGACGATCCCTAATGGGACAAACAAATAGTTGCAATCGCTAAAAGACCCAACTCTATATCTCAGCCTTTCCCAAATGGTGGGTTGCGACTAGGGAATGCAATCTCGGTATACCAAGATCTTGCACTAATTTAGCAAAATTAATATTGCGTACAAAATCACACGCAATCTCGCAAGATTTGCAAGATCGCGGAGCAGCACATTTCATGACCATTTAGGAGTGCGACGTCACAACCCGGGGATTCCCGGCGCTATAATGACAGTGCTCCCCTGAGACCGGAACGGAATGTCGCGAGTGCACGCAGGCAGTGCGGGGTATTTTTCTTCGGCAATTCTCAATAGTTTTCGTGCGCGTAACAAAATAATTTGAGTGTTCCGATTGTTTTTAATAGTAAAATATATAATAGTTTCCTGTCGGAAATTGGTTTCGTATGATTAAATTGGTGTCATCATGTCATCAACCATAGTTTATAAGGTAGAATGGGCATTTTCTGCTGCAGGATATCTAACACGCAGCATCCGAAGTCGATTAGCCGACGAGACTCTAGATTTTTGGTGTTTTTTAAGAAGTTACTTTCAAAATAATTCCATTTATTAAAAATAAATGATTAAATATATATTATTTCATTATTTCACCCTTACGATGTAACTTTACCATGTTGTAATACAAATAATCAGAATACAGTAGAGCGTCGATTATCCGAACTAATCGGGGGACAAGGGTGTTCGGAAAATCGATTTATTTGGATAATCGAACTGTATAAAAAACTGTATTAATAAAACCATATATGGACATAATAATATCTATTATCTATGTAATCTGTTTTAACTTTTTTTATTTATTACAATAGTGAGTAGTAATCCAGTGAACAAAATAGATATGTGTGTATGTAATACATACGTACATGAGGAGGAACGAATTAACGCTTAAAAAAGTCCTTAATTTTGGTCTGTCGAAGCAAGCCTACCCGCTTATGAGCAGCTAATTCCTGCACTTTTTTCAGTACAGATATCTGATACTGGTCGCTTTCATTTTGAGCTTCAAACCATCGCAAGACAGTATCTAGACATGTAAATGCTTCAGAAGGTGTAGGTATTTTTTCATCTTCATTTTCTGATTCACTAGTCGATGAGGTGCTGGCGGCGTCAGCATTATCAGTCACGAGGTCTACAATATCGCTGTCCTGCATGATTTGGTACCCTGGATCTGCATTGGTACATCAACCCTCATCCGCGTGCGAGCGAGAGAGAGTCTGCGACCGCAGCAGTTCGGTTAAGCGGTCGTTCGGTTGACCGACGTTCGGATAATCGACACTCTACTGTACTTATAAATTTTAAAATATATTTTGAATTCTGCGAGATCTTGCTAAATACCGGATCTTGCAAGACTGACCTCTTAAATATTGCAAATATCGAGATTGAAGATTTTGCTGCAAGATTGCATTCCCTAGTTGCGACCCGGAACCAGGCCACGAAAATAAAATACCGTGTCGCAGCATTGTCTCCTTGTTGTTAAAACCAGTGTTTTTCAACCTTTTTTCGATAGCAACCCCCTTTTTAGTAAAAAAAAAATACTCTTAAACAACCCTCCTTCGACCGTAACTTAGTTCTCGACCCCCCTTCTCTCTGAAAGGGGGGGGGGGGACGAAACACAGAAATCGAGCAGATCAAGAGCATTCTAAGCATTCTAACCATACGTCAAGGGCGTGACATCAAATAAGTAAGATGCTAAACAGATTCGATATAAAAACGATCTTCAAGCCGACATAAAATATAGCTCGATTTTTGAGGCCTGTAAAGGATGTAATACCACTGCAAACCCCAGGTGTGTATAACCCTTGGAGTAAATGGGTATTTTCATGGATGCATCTGTCTCTTTTGCAGGATTTTCGGCGACATCGACCTTAAAGTACTATAACTACGAAACTACTACACCAATCATAAAAAGAACAACTGCACAATGATTGCATTGAAATTTCGAATATAGAATATTGAAATATCATTTTGTAAAACAATTAGATAATTATGAATAAATATGAGAACGTCAAAGAAGTGAAAAAAACGCGCGACCAGATTTGGTCGACTCGTAATCAACGGATAATTGTTTCGCGACCAGATTTGGTTGACTCATACTCAACGGGTTAAAGTCGAATGCAGCTGCGGTTTAGCCTACGTTGGACAAACGAAACGGCCCATAGCCACGCGACTGACAGAACACATCAAAGCTGTTAAAAATGTTCAGCGAGAAAAATCGGCGATCTGCAAACATATATTGGATAGCGGAAGTAATCACTGGATGCAGTTTCAAAATTCCATCCAAGAAACAATTCTATTTTCCTCGCATGATCCGGGAAGCCATTGAAATAAAAAGAACCCCGAACTTCAATAGAGACGACGGTTACAAACTCTCTTCTACGTGGAACCCTCTTCTTAAAATGTTACCGCCGCCGAACGCCGTACGCAAGGACGTAAGACAGGATACAGTGAGTGTTGTGTGCAATGTGGATTTTCAAAATTCGCACGCTCCGAGCCCGGCCCCCCACCACCGTTATAACCTACGCAGTGGCGGCAGCGGTATGCGGCCTACCCGCAAAACAACGGATTGACAGCTCTTTCAGTCTACCCTGGACAACGGCGGCTGCAACGTCACCGAAACGTCGGGTGGTACAAATTTCACGCGGTAAATTTGTTTCTATCCTATTTATACAGACTCGATTTGTACCTAAAAACTTGTTGATATTGTTTATGACTAGCTTCACGAGATCTGATGTGAAAGTAACAGCAAAGCTGCTTATCCAGAATAAATAATAATAATATACGCTCTGTTACCTTGGTAGAAACCTCAGCAGAACATCTCCATCTCCGGTTGCCGCTGCAGCTCCAACTGAACTATCTGCATAACTTCCGGATCCAGGAATTGGAGAATCACCAACTCTCCTAGACATAAATAATGTTTTATCAACCGATTCTGTGCAAGGATTTGTTATTATTACCATTGATTATAAAGCGTATAAGATTTTACTATGAAAAGATATGGCAGACATAGTTCTGAAAATTGATTAATCTTCACTTATTATGTTCAATATAGCGCCGTTCTTGGTGTAACAGTATGGCGGCGCACTTTAGATGTCTCTCTAAACACGCCTATATGGTATAAAATAATTATATAATAACAAACGAATATTTAAATCAAAGCTCTTATTATTTTAGTATTATTTACATAAAGATCTCAATTTCTAATTTGGTATACAGATTTCAATACATTTAGTGATTGGATAGACTAATATATGACTTTCAAATCTCTCTCTATTAATTCTGTTATGTAATCAGCCTACATTTATAAATAAATTAATAGTTTTAAAAAAACACTAAAAACACGCTTTTGGGCTATAATACGATATTCACATACACACGGCTATGATAAGATATTCTATCATGGAATGCCAGTGCCTATCTTCCGGCTTCATCATCAGACCTTGAAACCTAATCGTGGTCAAAGTTCATTCCAAGACTTTTCTAACAAGTCCAAACACACATCGTATCATAGCTCTACGAGTATATGATACGATGTTCCATCATGAAGTTCCAGTTCATATCTTCTGACTCCATCATCAGATCAGTTCGACAGTACCATATTATTGTATTGTCATCAGAACTACATACAGCTGTCAATTTTCATGACGCTACGATCCTTGGAAGATAGTTAAAATAGTTACCTTAGATTCCATTACATAGCTACATACAGGTCGACCTAATAAAAGCGTGTTAAAAATACGATAGATGGCTAAATTACTGTTACGATTGTTATAGTTGGTTAAATTACTGGGTTTTTATAATCAATCAGTCCTTTATACAAAACGACTCATTATCAATATTATTATAGTTAACCAAATAAATTGCTATTGGTTTAGCTGTCAATGCTAATCAGCCTAAATAAAAAATGCTATAGATGGCACTATTGAATTGTTGAATGTTATTATTGGGTTTTTCTAATCAATCAGTCTTTTATAAAAAACCCATTCAATATCAATGATATTATAAATGGACAAATAAATTGCTAATAGTTCGCTGTCAATGCTATTAGCGCCACCTGTATTTTGCCATTGCGAAAGGGTTGCCAAATCGTACTATGGAAATAAGCGATCTAATGCCATATATAATCAATATTATTACATACCCTGGTATTTTATGCCGTGCTCCATTTGTCGAAGTGCCAGAAGCGATATTTCCCCTACTATCAATTGCAATAATACCAATCGTATCATGATTTTTACTATTAAATATATTTAAATTATTGAAGTCTTTATCGTCACTTTTGATTGGTGTATAAGGACCACAATATTCTCTCGGGTTTGGCTCAACATTCTGAAAATAAGCAAAATAAGGAGATTTTTTAAATAGTTGAGAGGAGGGTATATAGGGGTAACGGGGTAAAGTGGGGCAGTGCTCTTAAACGTGGAAGTAATGGCCGCATTGCAACCGTTCTGTTGCATGGATTTTATTCGCTTCCCGACCCGCATGAGTGCTAGACATTGCCAGGCTTGCTAGATATTACTTTTTTTTAAAAAAAATTAAATTTCATTTCAAACTGTAATGGACATATTTAGGCTATGAATACCGCATCTTTAGCCAGTTCGTTTGGAAAAAAGAATATTTTTTATTTTTAAATATCAAAAATTTATCATTTTAAGCAGCCTATAAAATGCAAATCACATTGCCCAGTTAGATACCCCGCTATAACACAATATCTGAGGCAAATGCCTTTCGGAAGTTACTTTCTCATTAATCTGGTAGTCCGATACCAATATAATTATTAAAGATAATGCATGCGCCTTGATATAGTCAATAGTCTTTTATTCATCCAAAATTATAAATAAAGCTGGATATGTCATAATAATAGTTGTTTAAAACACAAATAATCAAAATATTAACGAACAAATAATCAATAAAATTCAACTGTAGTCAAAAGATTTCAACCTATAGTCCAAGTCAACCATTAACTAATAAATATAATGTAATATAATCTTATATAATACATAAGAGGTATACTATAATACATATATATTAGATATCAATATTTATATATGTATGGAAGAGTATAAGTGTGTGTGTGTGTGTGTGTGTGTGTATGTGTATACATAAACAAAATACTTTTTATTATATTGACATTTTATTAACAATAATTATTTAACTTTCAAATACCAAGGAGGTACATAATAATACCTGCATATAATGAGAAGTCTCCTCAGTTATGTTATTTGTATACGTCAGTTATGCTTCTCCACCCAAGTCAGACAAGACATCCTATGATCAGATACAGTCTACACTCGACCTAGTTAGGTATGCACTGAGCATGGTCGTGTGAAAGTGGTACGTCGTTTACTTCGCACCATTACTTAGTATGACCATTTTATTTATTATCGTTGTTTGTTTAAAATCTATTAAAAAACTTATACAACAGTATCTTGCTATATTATGGGCTATCAAAACTTAGATTTCCCGTTATGCCCCCTCTCCCGTTGTTATTTATTCACAATATCTATCTCGAATGTAAGTCAAACAAAAGGATCTAACTTTCAGTAAAACAGTGATCAGACAACCATCCGGCAAAGATGTTGTTCGGTTGCATTCCTGTGGTCAGCAAAAAGGAGAATGTAACTGCCCAATAGTTGACCTAGTCAAGCCTATAAAATACCTCTGACTAATTCTGGATTAAAACTTTCGTTAGTCAGATCAAACGCATAACTTGATCTACATATTTAAGGAGCTTTGTAGCATGATGGACCCGTCTACACTAAAAACAATTCAATACTTCCTTTATCAGTCAGTACTGAGCTATGGAATAATACCATTGGGCGGTAGTACTCCAACAATACTTAGATCCACTTACAAAAGCACAAAAAACTTTCAACCCGACAATGCGGTGAAACAATTCTGGCAGATCCTGTGTCCGGCGGTTACAATTTACTGAAGAAGAAGATGAACATGTCTTCAGCGATGACTACTAGCCCTCATCTGATGACTCCACAAGAAATTTGGACACCGAAAATTCAATAAATGTAAGTGGCGCTTGGCATTGTCTTCCACCTAACCTCAATTCCCAGTTTTGCCGCTTAGCATCTCAGCACTGTTCTTCATTCCTTTATTGGTATAACTTTGATCTTATACGTTTATTCTTATCTTCGATCTTATAATTTAGAGTAAGAGAATAACATTCTAGTATTCATTATTCATTGATAATTCCACTCTAAAATTAGATATACCTTAAAATTTGGATAAATTTTTGGGGCAAAATAGTGCAAAGCGCCTGGACAAAAAAAATGTAAAAAACTAAAAAAATAGACCTAATGTTAATAAAAATGGGGTAATACACTCATGAAGGTATGTACAATTGCTTTTGAAACTCATCTAGCCTCTAAATCAAATTCCCAGATTTGAGGATTTCATCAAACTTTCAAATGCGTTTTTCTCAAACTTGGCACTAGGCACCCCTGACATCTTCACATATAAAATAATAATTTCTATGGTATTTAGATATTTTGCTCAACTATATAGACTTATTTTGTAATATATTCATAGCACACTATGTATGTATACAAAAACTTGCTTAATTGAGGACCATTTTCTCAAAGTGATAAGTCAGTTTTATTTTCAAAAATGAGTTTCTAATGGTTTCATGTACTTATATGTCGGACGGAGACATCAGTGAAAAGAAATTTCTAGAAAACGATACAAAAACCTTTTTTAAGCAGTCGCAAAACGTGTTTTTTTAATCCTTCAGGCTTCGGCCCCTCAGCCGATTGACAAGTTGATGTCCCATAAAAATTTAGTAAAAATTTGTTAAAAAAATTGAATTATGACACTGTCTCACCAAAACATTAATTACTGCCAAGCCACTGTACCCATAATTAAAATAAAACATATTAACATAATGAAACATAATAAAATCAAAGAAATTAAATTAAAATTAAATTAAAACGGGGTCGTCACGCTAAATCGTGTTGTGGCCGATATCGGCCAATCGGGGCTTGAGGGGTTAAAAGTGATACATCATTCATAGATAATCTTTGATTCTGTGTCTTGTGAGATTTTTTTATGACTTTAGCGAAGATGTTAAAACACAGACATAGGAGATAATAAAGAGACTCTACCGAGATACTGAGGTCATTTGTCTTGTATAAGAGTTGAGGAACCATTATTGTATAAAATTGACAATGTTGCAATTACGGCGGAAGATTTTGTCTACTGCAATTTGGATACATTTTGATCTACTGCAAAAGTATCATTTTGATAAAAACTGGCACTTTAATAACTAAGATACTAAAGAAGATTTGTATTTGTAATTATCAGGTTGCGTTTAGATTTATTGATATCTGACCTAAGAATTAATTTATTAATGTAAATGTTAATGTAATGTAAACATTTTATGAATACAACAATTTCTGATGTATCATTTAGAGAAAACGGTCCTTAATTCTTCTTTCAATTTATATATATATATATATATATATATATATATATATATATGTATATATATATATATATATATATATATATATATATATATATATATATATATATATATATATATATATATATATATATATATATATATATATATATATATATATATATATATATATATATATATATATATATATATATATATATATATATATATATATATATATATATATATATATATATATATATATATATATATATATATATATATATATATATATATATATATATATATATATATATATATATATATATATATATATATATATATATATATATATATATATATATATATATATATATATATATATATATATATATATATATATATATATATATATATATATATATATATATATATATATATATATATATATATATATATATATATATATATATATATATATAAAAGCTACTTAAAAAGTAGCGAAGGAAATCACAGCTTGTATTGGGAAATGCTTATGTTTGAATGAGATATACTTACGGATGTACACGACTTTCGACTGTGCAATGTAAGTTTAAAGGTCCTTTTGCAGTCGACTAACGATCACTATTCCTCCATATATCTCATAAATAGGGCTTATCCTTATGCAACACAAAATGCCTTCAATTGAGACGAATTAAGCGAAAAAATAAGGTTATTTTTTATTTTTTCGCTTAATTCGTCTCAATTGAAGGCATTTTGTGTTGCATAAGGATAAGCCCTATTTATGAGATATATGGATGAATAGTGATCGTTAGTCGACTGCAAAAGGACCTTTAAACTTACATTGCACCGTCGAAAGTCGTGCACATCCGTAAGTATATCTCATTCAAACATAAGCATTTCCCAATACAAGCTGGGATTTCCTTCGCTACTTTTTAAGTAGCTTTTACTAATTTTATTTTAAATAAAAACATCATCCTATAAACGGATTTCTTTACAAACATTATCAAATATAACTATATATATATATATATATATATATATATATATATATATATATATATATATATATATATATATATATATATATATATATATATATATATATATATATATATATATATATATATATATATATATATATATATATATATATATATATATATATAGTTTTATTTTCACACATACTTACATATATTATTATTAGTGAATTAGTTTATATTACTAATATTCCATAAAATATTATATAATGAGAAAATAAATACAACCTACATAAAAATAATAGAAAAAATAACAGTCGTTAGGATAGACGTAAGACATAGTTGAATTTTAATCGATAAATAACATACTTTCCAAAAGTTCGGTTGGCAATTATCTTGTTTCCAATTCGTCCACATATTTTTGGAAACATTCGTCGATAAGGTCTCTTCAGAAAAACCCATTTGTTTGGCGAATTTCGTTGCCAAATCACCGGCTAATATAGAATGTGTGGAATGCTCTAATACAGCTCTCGCAACCGAATTAACGTGTTTAATCCGCCGCAACGAAAGCACTGCTCCTACATCCATAGTGGTACTAAAATACAGAATAAATTATAGCATTTTGACGCAGGGGTGTGATTCTTGAAAATTTTAGCATGTCAAGTTTGTTTATGGTCAATTTGATTTACATAGGCTATAGACAAATTTAGCAAGCAAAATGTTTCAAGAATAGTTTCCCAGAGGTTAAAAATATTTTTTTTCTTAGAGTATGAGGTGTGGCAATTAAGTTCTGTGAATTAGTGTTAGCTCGGAAAGTGACAGCACTGCGTCGTTCGTACACAAATGTTTGGAAAGACATTGGTTTGTGTTTTATGCGTGTTTTTCGAGTGGGGAGAGTGGGGAGCGACCAACGAAAGCGAGGATGTCCAAGTCGCGAATGAAGTCAATGTTGATCTTTTTTTCGATATCCGTGGCATCATTCATCATGAATTTGTTCCTGCCAGACAGACTGGATTGGTCAGTTTTATGTTGGCATCCTAGAGCGGCCTAGAACTCGCCGAGAACGGCTAGATCTTGCACCACGACAATGCGTCGGCCCGTTCCTCGTTCAATCTGCAAGAGGTTTTGGCGAGAAAAGGCATTCTATAGCCCCAATATTATCCCCTGCGACTTTTTCTTATTTCCCAAGATGAAGTCGCACCTCAAGGGAACTAATCATAACGGCGTACAGGAGGTCAAGGAAGCTGTAAACGCTGTGCTGAACGAGTTAACTTCGGAGGATTACCAAGGTGCATCCAATCGTGGGAGCAGCGTTGAAATTGTTGTGTAGTTAGGTTAGGTTATGGAGACTATTGTGAAGGTCGATAATAAAATTTTGCTCGTAATTTAATTTGCTTGTGTTCTAGTGACGAATTCCCGAAACTTAATTCCACACCTCAGTGCAGTGTCTGAACATATTATTAAGCCAAACGTGCATTTAAGTACTGATTTACAACATTCAATACTTAAAATCATATTTTCTGTCCAGTGCTTATGATTAGTTATTGAATTATTTATTCTGTAAATAATAAATACGTTTTACCTTTACATTTATAAGAACTACATAAAATAATAAAATCCCTAACTCAAATCATCGTGATGAAAATTGCCCATTTTAAAAATTGTCATCAGAAAATCGCCCACTACTATTACCTATATCAATCCATTGAGGCTTTGCAAGTATTTTTGCATTTTAATACATTTATTCTATCAGTATTTATGCAGTTTAGGTACCTCATCTATATTGAAGATATTTTAAAGTCACAATAAATAAAATACAAATAAAATACAAATGGATCTGCTATGGGCCCATCATAATACTATTATTACACTCCTGGGGGGGGGGGTGAGCGGTGGATTCCGGAATAACGACCGGCTGTGGTAGGTTTAGGACAGATGTCTTGCCACATGTGAGCATTCACCTTACCACCCATTCACTCTCCCTTCAAAGAATTTGAGATGCGGAAATCGCAGTTTTAGATATTTTTCCTAGAAAAGAGTTGATTATTTTTCTGGAATGACCAAGATTTTTAAAGAGGTGAAACAGAGATTTGGCTGGCAGGCCACGAGCGCCAAGTTCCACCGCGTCAAGGTAAACTGTGAAGCCGTTCCGGGTGACGGCATTTGCGAGATCACGGTATTTATTTAATATCAACTCGTGGTCTTTTGGGATATTTGATTTCCATAGAACAGTTAATTCTACGATTAGGGCCATCTTCCGAGATAGAGAGTAAAGAGTAGAGAATATCTGGACGCAAGCCTGTGCATCCGAGACTTTCAGGGAATTTATACTGCTTAGAGAACGAATCGATCTCCAGAATCCAATCTGAAGCTTTCTTGATTATTGAGTAAGGTTTTGTGGTGAAATGTTTTTTGCCTTTAGAGCCATCCCGCACAAACTGTATTGGGGGTTTGGAGGGTACTGTCAAACCCTTGTTGGCACGAGCCACTGAGAGGCTAATTACCTTGCGAATAACAGCAAGGACTTTGTCGTGGCGGTAAGTGTACCGTCCTTGATATAAGGCCACCTTGCAGCCAGCTAGAATATGCTTGGCTGTGCAAGGGGTATTGCTACCAAGGGGGCTTGAACTACCCTCGGTAAAGCTTCAACGAGCGAGGTTACTGGGGTCTGGAAGCGTATGCTGAAAGGCATTTAAATAAAATTTCAGCATCTCTGGCGTCCAGTCATACAACATTACTTTCCAGTGCATTGGAGGAGGAATGCAAAAGTCTCCAATTGTTGTCCAATCATTCTGGCATTGAAGGTCAATAGCGTGAGCCATACTATTGCTGTCGTAATCTCCCCACAAGAGAGACTTCTTCAAGTCCACATCGCTCATGGTTGTACTGTCATACCCCAGACCATTGCCGTTCTGGCTGATTCCAGCAAGGAACTTTTTGTGGAAGTCTACGCAGGCTTGTAGATCATTTGACTCACTACGGCCACTTGTTAAGTGCTTCGATATTGCTGGATCCTTGGAATTGCTTAGAATCGAATTTTTGGTTATTCTGGAGTTGGCGTAAAGCAGAGGGCAGTTTTAGAGCTAACCCAAAATTGTGTTTGGACCTGAAGAGAGTTGAGGGATCAGCTATTGTTATATGTTTTTAGACATATTCCATAAAATAAACACCCCAGGCACCTGAAAGTAAAAACTGTTCAAAAGTATCAGAGTATTGAAAAGTGATAACAGTATCGTAATGCTCGATGGGCCAGTATTAATGCTATTCTATGTAATATGTAATATGAACCTGTTCTACAGTGTTGATTTTTTAACGTCACCTGACTATATTCACCATGCTGATTTCGAATCTGCAATAATCTTTATTCGTCCTCAATAAATAAGCGAGATATAGGCATTCAAAGAAACGTCAAAGCCATACATTTTGCTAGGTTGTTATTTTTTATATGGTGGGTTAACTTAGTTTTTTTAAACAATTTTAAAAACTAAGTAAAAATAAATATTTTTTTTTGTATGTAATGTTGTTTTTTGTCCTGCAATATTGTGTGTCCGAGGCTTTTTTCTATCACATTTAGCATTTTAATGATCGAATCTAGTAGTGTTTTTTTTTTAAATTATTTTTGAGAAAGGTTCCTTTAATGCATATATTCCGATGGGACTAATAATATGGCTAGATAGTGTGATTACCCATCCATGATCATGGCATCGAGGGTAGTCTCTCCATTTTCATCGGGGCTTCCCCCGTAACCGACCGTCCCATCGCATTGCAAATTTTCACAGGTTGTACAGCCGGCCTCGATGCTATCTAAAGCTGAATCGGTGGACACCAATGTCTTCCACGCTAAAACATGATAAGGCATGTGATATATTCTGGTTAGGTAACTATTTCTAATAATTTAACATTGGTATTTATGCAGTTTAGCACGCTTCTACATTAAAGCCGTTTTAAGACATTCATTGCCGTTCTCGCGATATTGCGTATTGCGGCCCCCCACCAAACAGACATTCTTACAATATCGCATGGTCTTCGCTAACAAGTTTTTATGCAGGAATATACACAAAATTCAAATTAACGGTTTGGCAATGAATCTGTTAATGTCACCTTACTAAATTCATCATGCTGAATCCAAATCTTTGCTCATTCTCTATAAATAAGCGAGATATAGACAGCAAAAGAAGCGTCAAACACCTTGCAATATCGCCGCAGTTGTATTGAGATTTAGCGGCGATATGGCAGTAGGTTGTTTTTATTTTTAAAAGACAATTCACAACCTAAGTCGATAGAGTCTGCTTACACGAGCTTTGCGGCACATAAATGCGCTATGTTCGACAGCGCCAGACTTTGATATTTTTACAGCGAGCCCGCATCTCTTCCAGGTGTGGGCATTGCGCTACTTGTTTATGTCAGAATAATATAAACTGTTTTCATTCTTTATGTACTGTAAGTTTGTAAGTTTTTCTATTCTTAATGCCTGTATTTGTATTTAACGCTTATTTAAACATGTTATGTATGTACTTGTGAGAATTCTATTATTTTTTATATTTATGTGTATGTTGCATATCAACGGATTGGTATAAACTATAATGTTGATTTGTTATGAAATAAATAAATAAATAAAAAACCACTCATATGGCAGTAGGATACGTACCTTTTTTTAAAACCATCATAGACACCAATTAGGCAGTAGGTTAAGTTATTTTTTTTTAAGAAAAAAAAAGGTATTATAGCATTGGTACCTTTTTTACACTGTTGACATTTTAACGTCACACGACACGTCACGCTGATTCCGAAGCTACAATAATCTTTTATCGACCTCAATAAATAAGCAAGATATAGGCATTTAAAGATACGTCATACCCCATTCGGTTAAAGACAACAATTTCGGTAGGTGAAGGTAGTTTTTTTTAAAACAATTTATAAACCCCAATATTCGTTATATATTGTTTATATTTTACTATTATGCTAAGCTGTATGATTTTAATAAAATAGTATATGGCAGTAAGTTAGGTTAGTTTTTTTAAATCATCATAAAAACTAAAAATTAAAAAAACAGAAAAAAATTGTGTTTGACGCTATCTTCTATCAGATAATAGCATTTAAATGATTGAATTTAGTAGTTTTTTTTATAAATAGACGAGGTACTAATATCATAATAAATGTTAGTCAGCTTAACTGCAAAAATTCCTTAAAATTTATAAGTACCTACCTTTCGCAACAGCTTTATCGAAATTCCATGTTGATAGTACTATAGGGATGGGGTCTATGTTCGCGGTTATAAAACTGTTCCCGAATATAGCAAAAAAATACAGAGCGACCGAAACTCGCCCCATTGTAAACAACAATGGGGGACAAAGATAACGTAATAAGGCGATAAATATGATAAAATGCACTCGATCGCCTTAGCACAAAAGTACCAAATTATGACACAAATGTCAAACTGACATCTGTACGGCTGACTGACGTCCGTCAATTTCAAACCCGAAATTCCCGCCATTACCACCAGAAGAAATGTGTAATGTTGCCGTTGCATAATATTAATTAAAATTGGTGTTTTTATAGGGGGGCGCCAGTTTTGCATGCGGCAATTTTGCACAAATGTCACTTTTGACAGTTCCAAATTTGTTGAGGGCAGATTTGCAGGAGGCAACCTTGCAGGCGGCAACCTTGCAGGCGGCAACCTTCAGTACAGTTTTTAAGTTTTTCTGTTAGGTTAGGTTAGGTTTTTCTTTCCCTAAAATCGAAGTGACATTAATTACCGGCATTCTTGTAGTGGATGACTTTTATACATCAAACTAAACATTAAAAAAAAATGTTTTAAGTTTTTCTGTTAGGTTAGGTTAGGTCATTTTGACATTTGCAAACTGCCTTCTGCAAGATTGCCTTCTGCAAAACTGCCGCCTGCAAGAATGCCGTCTGCAAGATTGCCGTCTGCAAATTTGCCTTCTGCAAGTTTGATGGGACCCTTTTTATATTATGTTTCCAGATGCATCCACGTATAGCCGTGAGTGTATTGATATGAAGTTTTTGATAACGGTACATTATTTTCCACACGTTGACCAATGTTGGCCAATATCGCTAAGGTGGAAGCGAGATGGCACCACTTGGACGTCAGAAAAATCTATGAGAAAGAGCGAAAGAGTCATAGGCGATGCGGCCAACGTGCGGAGATCTCCCAGTAGCTGGTTTCTTAGGTAGCGCTACCTCGTATGTAGCTCGTGAACGCATAGCTGTCAAACAATCTAATGTCAAAATGACAGTTCTTGCAGCGCGTGCTGAGTCGGATTTTTTTGCATAAAAGTATATTTGAGAATAATCGTGGCCTACGTTGTAAAAACGGCTTTTGTTGTTCCATTCTGTCAGATTTTAAATATTAAGTGAGAATGGATTTAAAACAATTAAAAAAGGCTGAGCGTAAACAGAAACGGTTTCATCAAACAGTTCTAAAACAACTCAAAATAGAGGCATCAACAGATCCCACAAAGGTCAGTAGTAGGCTGACATCAAGTCAACAACAACCCCTGCTGCTTCGGAAATATTCGATTCCAGACTCCCCCGGTTATTCGCCGGAGTGCACAGTCGATTGGCTAACGCGCACAATGCGCAAACCGCCCAGTACCGCCGGAAGGTTGACTCCTAGGGGAGACTGGCCCGCAGGCCAGCGTCCCACCCTGGCTGTCGCTTCTGCCTGGAGGCTGCCGGATGGGTGTTGACCCGTGCGTTTGTCCGACCCTATACAATTGGGTCTTAGTGGCCAAACTGCAACAGGGCCCATTGGCTCCTATGTAAAGCAGCACTGTATAAAATTAATGAAATATAACATTACATCACATCACAAATTTTGGATATTTACAGGTCATTGCCATTTGTAATGCTGGCCAAGCCACTGGTTTAACATTCGATGGAATATTATCATGTGCTGGAGAGTTTATTTCGAGACAAGATGTAAAGAATTGTATTCTGCCAAATGGGATGTCGTATGGATTTCTAGAATTCCTAAATGTCGATCGATCAACCGTATTTTATAATAACGTTCATGGAATCAGCTTAATAAGACCTGATAATGCAGATGGGCCATTTTTCCTCAGCTATATTCAATCAGGTCAGTTTATAATGTTATTATGTAATATAGGGTTTTCCAACAAGGGCAGGTGGATGTTGGCAGTCTGTGAAATTCTTTTTTATTTAAAAGGCCCGTGTATGCTATTGTCTATGGAATATGTCATCGTTCAAATGTCCGCCGCGGCTTCACACGGTGGCACAGATCCGTGACATCCAATTTTCAACGACTCTGCCACATAGATCTGGCTGAATTTGAGTGATGGCCTGGGTTATGTTGATTTTGAGGGCATCGGTCGATTGCGGCTTATTGGACCTGCGACTTCTGAAAACCCCACTAGAAAACGTCTAGCGGAGTCAAATTGCTGGATCTTGGTGGCCAATACACGCCACCTTTTCGAGAGATAACCATGCACTCACGAATACTCATTTCGATAATAAAGTTTTAACGTGCTGCTTAACCCTTCAGGCCTCGGCCCCTCAGCCGATTGACAAGTTGATGTCCCAAAAATTTTTAGTAAAAATTAGTAAAAAAAATGAATTATGACACTGTCTCACCAAAACATTAATTACTGCCAAACCACTGTACTCATATATTAAATAAAACATATTAACATAATAAAGTAAAACAAATTAAATTAAAATAAAATTAAAACGGAGCTGTCACACTGAATCGTGTTGTGGCCGATATCGGCCAATCGGGGCCTGAGGGGTTAATCGTGTAACTGCCATGGTGATTTGTCATCAGTATGTAAATAATAAACGACATATTTGTCAGATGCCACCAAAACAACATGGCCCCCACAGACTCAACATCAGCCTGCCCTTATTCAAAAACCAGATATTACAGGTTGATGTGATTTGAATTATCGTAGTATTTATTACAGTGCCAAGAACTACCGATGAAAAATCAGTGATAGTTCCTGCCGGGCTCGCTGTGATTGACAATTTTATAACTACCGAGGAAGAAGCCACCTTGTTGAATGAATTCGGTTGGGAGAGCAGTGAATCAGGAGGTGCGTTGAAACAACGTGAAGTCAGTCACTACGGATATGAATTTCGTTATGGGTCAAATGATGTCGATAAAGATCAGCCGTTGAATAAGAAAATTCCGGATGCATGCGATTTTTTGTGGCAAAGGTTGCAAGAAAACGGACTTCCTTTTACTGGACCTCCGGATCAATTGACTGTCAATAAATATAAACCGGGACAAGGTATTCACATGCTTTGCATTTATATTATTTCTTTGTGTCGTCATGCCTTAGTTGTTGATATGATTTCATACTGGTTTTAAAGGTATACCCCCACATGTTGACACCCACAGTCCGTTCGGGCCGATACTTTATGCCGTTTCTCTTGGGGCTCCGGTGATAATGGACTGGAAACACTGGAGTGGCCGGAAAGCTTCCATCGATGTACCAAATAGATCGATTCTCTTGATGTCGGGAGAAGCTAGGTATTTTAATTAATTATTGAAAATAATTTATTTATTTATTTCACAAACGAACTTATCATAATAATTAAGACGTTGATATGGACCTTAATGCTAACAATAATGAATAAATACAGCATAAAAATAGCTAGCAAGAACCATAACTAACATAACATAACATAACATAACAAGTAGCATAACTAAAATAAGTTAATAGTAAAAACACATTTTTAAAAACAAGCTTTTATTAAGATGCTCTGTCCCAAGCCAACCCTGGATGCAGCAGCCATGTCATAGTGGAAATTAGAGCGGGCTATCATAATTAAATGCTGTACAAAATTTCCTGTCTGCTGTTGACCGCTGAGGAGTCCCCTCATCGGGAGCCAACCCTGGGCGCAGCAGCCATGTCATAGTGAAACTTATAACGGGCTATCATAATTGAATGCGTATATAAACTTTCGTGACACTGTTGACCGTTAAGGAGTCCTCTCGTCGGAAGCCAACCCTGGGCTCAGCATCTTGCGGTGTCGACTACAACGGGCGAGCCCGTCACCACAGGACGTTTTAACGATTAGTCGTTCTGTCGCCCTGCAGTGAACGTAGAAGACTTTGGACAGTACAATTCTACGTCCAGCTATGTCACAACCCGTGAGAGTCCAACGCCTTACCGCGAGTGAGCCAGGAATGAACCCGGCGGGCTCGGGATACTCGCGCCCTCACTTCCAATTGTGACCAGATTTCTCCGGTCTCTCGATTGGTTCCGAGTTCGAGGTCGCTTGCGCGGTCCTCTCCCTTACGAAGCGGTGAAACGGAGTGCACCGAATCTTTCGCGGACCAAGGCGTCCTTTGCCCGACTCTGAACCGGGATCGGATGGCCAATGGTCATTTCAAGAGCAGTCGCCGTAAGGTAGACAACTGCCCCCGCTCTATAGGAAACAATACAGTTCCCAGACTCCCCCGATTGTTAGTCGGAGAGCACAATCGATTGGCTTGCGCCGCTCGGTGCGCAGACCGTCCAGGAGCGCCAGAGGATTGATTCCCAGGGGAGACTGGTTGACCCAGTGTCCTACCCAGGCTCGCACCCCATGCGTGGAGGCCATCGGATGGGTGTTGACCCGTGAGTGTGACCGACCCTGAAACAGAATGGGCCTTCGTGGCCAACTCAGCAAGGGCCCCCCCCCCCCCCTCTGGGCTCAGCAGCCATGTCACGATGAACTTACAACGGGCTATCATAATTCAATTCGTTTACAAAATTTCGTTTCTGTGCTGGTGACCGCTGAGGGAGCCCCTCGTCGGTAGCCAATCCTGGGTGCAGAATCAGGTCATGCTCACCATAAAAATGCATTGTCATATCGGAACTGAACCAACATGTAAAATTTCAATTTCGTAGGATAAGAGGAAGTGGTTCTAATTCTGCTTGCAAGATTTGACCTAAACAAACATACTGACAAACATTGCAAGGTAAATAAAAGCTTGTAAAAATGGGCTCCAGTGCAAAATTGAACAAAAGGCCCCTCCTACTTATTTACAATCATTATGGCATACAGGATGTAATGACTGTATACCTAGCTACATACATATTTATATTGTAGATACGTTATGAATCGGCTTATTAATTTGGGGGCATTACCTGAAACATGTTGCGGAACAAGTTCCCGAGCTTCAGCGGACACCTGTAATCACATAGAACATTGTTGCGGGAGAATGATAGAAACATTTGTTTGTATATTAATATGGCGTTTTAATTACTGAATTATATTTCTCCACCTTTGAATGTTAATGAGAAATAAAAAACGATATCACTTTTTACTTTATTTTGAGTGCTTTATTTTATTACCACTTGCTAAACGGGTAAAACTAAAAAACACCCAAATAATAATATTACAAATATACCAATTTTTGCATATCTACATATTAAAATTAACTACTTAACCCTTGGAGTAAATGGGTATTTTCATGGATGCATCTGTCTCTTTTGCAGGATTTTCGGCGACATCGACCTTAAACTACTATAACTACGAAACTACTACACCAATCATAAAAAGAACAACTGCACAATGATTGCATTGAAATTTCGAATATAGAATATTGAAATATCATTTTGTAAAACAATTAGATAATTATGAATAAATAAGAGAACGTCAAAGTGAAAAAAACTCGGAACCAGATCTGGTCGTATCATACTCAACGGATAATTGTTTCAGAACCAGATTTGGTCGTATCATACTCAACGGGTTAATGTATTATAAAAAATATGAACGTATACATTTCGAATGGTTGTCGTCTTAATTTGATATTTTTTTGGCTTCCTTAGCTTTTTAGCAGTGTTGGATGGAATGTCGATCGTAAACAGAAGTTCTATTTTGGGCCCCCACACTATCGTGGGCCCCGGTGCGCCGCTCCGGCTTAGTTACGCCACTGGCAAGAACACAATACTTTAGTCAAAATCAACTAGGTCAGTCTGAAAGCTGCCACTAGATGGCAGTGTGCTGATTATTTTCTTTTAAGTTGGTAGTACTGTCACAAGAGCATATAGAAAATATCATTGTCACTTTATTTATGTATTTGCAGCTGTTCGAAATAGACGCATCACAGTATTTTTAAACGTGGATAAATCGGAATATCATGCGGTGATTAAGTTTCTTGTTTTGGATAGTGTAAAATAGACAGTCCCTATTCTGTCGGCAGAATCTCCTATCGAATCCCAAATAATAAGACAAGGGCTCGTGATTTATTTTATCTACCGAGAGTCAATACCAATTATGGTCAAAATATGTATTTTTATAGAGCACTTCGATCATATAACTTAAACTTTCAATATTTGGATATTTTAAAATTATCTTTAAATACTTGCTTCAAAGACATTAGAAATACGATAAACAGCCTTCGGGTTTGATTAGTATTTCTTCGTCCATTAGGTACGTAGGCCATGGTAATGGTTACCACACTATAACAATGCTTTCTAGCCAGTATAATATTTTCTATAAAAGTTCATATGTATATTAACATTATAAATACATTGTGACGTATATTATATATATTTATATTAACTATACTTTTACATTTTATTATTACCTTATCGTATTATTTATATTAATTTATTATTTGTGCACATGTATGTATGTATATATGTATGTATGTTATATATCATCATATATCTTAAATACATCTACATAACCCATAATGTGGCTTCCCTATCCCTTTCCCCTTACTTAAACCTGCATTTTTTCATAGCTCATTGCGCTGTATCAAAAGATTTAGTTTAATTGTGAAAACTTTTAATTGGCCTTAGATTTGTATAATATGTGTTAGCATTAAGTATAAAACGCTGTAAGTTTTCCGAAAACTAAAAATAAATAAATAAACATAGAGCCAGGAGCAGGCACACTGCAGTGCGCTAACCTTATGATTCGAAAAATCTCGAATTATTGTGGTCCGCGCACTACGGTGGAATGTTTGGACTTTTCCGCGATTTCCGCATCTCAAATTCTATGGCTTCGAAGGGGGAGTGAATGGGTGGTAAGGTGACGCTCACATGTGGCAAGACAGCTGTCCTAAACCTACCACAGCCGGTCGTTAGTCCGGAATCCACTGCTCACCCCCCAGAAGTGTAATAACACTATATGACGGGTCCGACTTCGGTCGGTGAATTCCATGGCAGCTCCGTTTGTATTTTATTTTATCATTTGTATGCAAATCTCTGCGTATAATTTCCACACTGCTCGGGGCTCTATATAACTCTATAGTGTGGAAAAATCTATCCGGTTACGCACCGCAGACAATCTGCAGCAATCCACAGAATTTAAATCCGGACCAATTATTTTTCCGCAGTGCGCGCGCTTTCATGTGATTCTATAGGTCACAGATTTTCCGAAAATAAATCGCACGGAATTTTACCGCAGTGCCCGGTTAGCTTAACGCAGATTCTTAAAATAAAAGCTGATAAAAGTTTATAAGGACTACTGCACCCACTTACCTTTTGGTACACCACTTATAATGATTAAAAATTTTAAATTATATATTTATTTTTAGGTACGACTGGCTTCACGGGATTGCATCGCGAACCTGGGACCCTGTTGACGGTTTCGCAGCGGACGGCAAAAGATTTCGTGGTATGAGAATTTCGCTGACGTTCAGATGGACTAGTAGTCCCCCGTGCCAGTGTGACTATCCGAAATTATGTGATCGTGAAAATTATCTGCCCGAAAAAGATCGGGACAGCAACGACATAGCATCTACTTTGGAAGAGATACACGTGCATCAGGTTATCTTGAGTTTTAGTTTTCTTTCAGCTGCACTCAAATAAACCACACTCAAATTGAATCGTTTTTTTAGGTTTACGAAGATATAGCTCCTCATTTCAGTGTGACGCGGCATAAACCGTGGCCGCGCGTTGTTGGATTTGTAAAGGAATTGAAATCCGGATCGATTTTACTTGATCTTGGCGCTGGTAATGGGAAAAATATTTCAATGAGGAGTGATTTAGTTCAGGTACATCCTTTACTTTACCGGTCTACTAACCAGAAGGCTAAGTATTGTGAATGCAGATTTTTTTTCGAGATGAAGGTGGAAATATAAATATAGCCTCCCCCCGAGACGATTGAGACTATTTCCAGACTGAAGTCTGTCTGTGTGGGCTCCTCTTCTTAACCCTTTAGGCCTCGGCCCCTCAGCCGATTGACAAGTTGCTGTCCCAAAAAATATATTAAAAATTACTAAAAAAATTGAATTACGACACTGTCTCACCAAAACATTAATTACTGCCAAACCAACTGTATCCATAATTAAAATGAAACATATTAACATATTAAAACATAATAAAATAAAACAAATTAAATTAAAACGGGGCCGTCACACTGAATCGTGTTGTGGCCGATATTGGCCAATCAGGGCTTGAGGGGTTAAGGTGCACTTCGCTCATGGTTGTTTTGACATACCCCAATCTAGTGCCGTTGTGGCTGGTTCCAGCAAGAAATTTTTCGTGGAAGTCTACTACACTAAACTAAACGTTTTGTAATCTATAATTCATATTATTTTTAGATAGCGCTAGAGCGCAGTTCCGGTCTGCTAAATATTTGTCGAGAGCACTGCAGTACGGCTGGTCCTTCCGATTGTATTCGCGGCGATGCTTTAGCAGTGCCATTGCAAGACTCAACAGCCGATGCCATAATATGCATTGCTGTACTCCATCATTTTGCGAATGAGGTACGTTTTACTTATTGCTATTCTCCTTTATTT
The DNA here is from genome assembly GCA_944548615.1 of Micropterix aruncella. Lineage (NCBI taxonomy): Eukaryota > Metazoa > Arthropoda > Insecta > Lepidoptera > Micropterigidae > Micropterix > Micropterix aruncella. Next base: position 39,530,412 of record OX155950.1, read on the forward strand.
TTTTGCTTCTTTGAGCTACGCTGCCTACATATATTTACTTAACCCAGTTGCTACTGAAACTTTTTATTATCTCGTATCACAGTAGTTTATTTAGTATACCTTGATGCATAAAGTAAACATGGAAAATACAAAAAAAACTGACTTCAGAAAAGCTCGGAAAATGCGGATCGTTTTAACGATCAGTAGTACGATAGGCAGGTAGGTTAACGCTCATATAACTACTACTTTATCGATTGTATCCTATTTTAAATTAAAGAAACACAGTTATCACTATGAAAAAGGCTTTATTATCTATCTATCTATATCTAGCTATATAATCTATATCTATCTAGGTCATAAATTTATAAAAAACATGCATAAAATAAATTTCAATCACAAGCTTATTTGTAAACACTTACCATTTTGAAGACATAGTGAAAGTTAATTACGCTAATACGAATTAAAATAGAAAAGCACTTCAAAACTATGATCACAAGATAATTATCTATGTATTGAAGCACTGTCAAATGATCACTGCGGCGATTGGTAAACAATAAGCAAAATTTATCTGCTCATTAATATTTTTAAATTGAGGGTATTCCCTATATATTTTTTAAAATCTTTATAACGAAACGGTCGTTGTAAATGGGTTAATTAATTAATTTATTTAGTAAATATGTGTGAATATGTGTGGGTGAACAGTTTTAGCTTTCGTACTATGCACAAAAATATTTTAAACATTGAATCAATAACAGAAAATGAATACATCGCATAGTCCAGTGACAACATTACCTAACTAGGGCGGGACCTGTTCTAAGGTAAACATTTAATTTTGCGCGTGCTTGCTCAATACTGTGTTTATAAAAAGGGCATATAACCTTTCGCAATGAAGTTGTTATTAGTATATTGAAAAAATAAAATAATTATTTCTTCACAAAAGAATAAAAATGCAAATACCATATTAAAAACTACTATGATACATACCTAAAATCAGAAGTGGAAAATTCGAGTGTCAGCGAATAAATTGCAATTAAAAAAAAAGTATATTTAAAATAAAATAGTCAAATTAGAAAATACAGATATAAATAAAATATTCCTGCACTTTGCTTACAACTAAGATGAAGAATTATAAAATTAAAACAATTTACCTCTTGATATACTATAAAATAAAAAATATGTAATATAGAATAATATAAAATATAGTATTAAGAGTACAGATTAGTTTGGTCCGTTTTTCTATGGTCAAAAATGCGTTTCTTTCAGAACAAATAAACTAGCTGAAACCGGTCGAATTTCGATGGTCACTTTATTGACAGTAATGTTTCAAAAATAAACGGAAACATACTTATTATTTATGTATAAATAATATTTGTTTGTATTAATTCGATTACGTTGCGGTGCCTTGCTCATTTGATCTACGATCAGGAATGTCACCAAGGTCTTGGAGAAAACGGACAGGACCAATCGAAGAGCGGCGCAGACGTGACATGACATGTCACTTGCGCAATTCATTTTGATGAAATTTTTTGAGATAATTTTGATGCTCCGAACACCCATTTCCCCTAATTAAATCGAATAATCAGTGTTCTACTATGTATAATACGATTCTGGGTATGGACTATGTCAATGCAGTTTAGCTATCGCCCATTAGAGGGCCACCTGTTGACAGTACAAAAAGGTCGCGCGGTAATACAGCAGATAGCGCTAGCGATATATTTTTTATTTTTCTCTTTTGATGAATTTTTAATTTTTCTCTCTTGATGACGCATCTACCGACCGAGAGCTTTTGTTAGACACCCTAATCATATTTTTACATCTAGCCGTTCTCTCAATTTGGCGGTTACACGTTTCAAATTAATATTGGCCAGATTAATCAAAGTATTATCCATCGTTGACTGCTAGTTTTTACCACCTCTCAGGCAATTTCAAAATCCATTTCGAAAAAATGACTCGTCTTTTCAGGCGATCCAAGTTACAGGCCAATTTTCGATATCTGCAAAAGAAGTGACCCAACGACCTGTTAAATCGTGCTGCATCCTTCATGTCCTGACATTAAACCTACTTTTATATATTTTAGGAACGGCGAACCAGAGCAATCGCCGAAATTGTACGCCTCTTAAGAAAAGGAGGAACTGCGTTAATAACCGTCTGGGCTCGAGACCAAGGCGGTGCATCATATCTAAAAGAGTCCAACGGAAATTCACCAGAGGGCAATAGCGAAATTCTTGTTCTTCCTGGAGTGCGCCTTCCGATCCACGAAAACCGCACCCAGTTCAAACAAGGCGATCTCTTAGTGCCATGGAAACTCAGAAAACCAAAGGAATCAGGTAAACTCGGCGATCAAGAATCCACCCTCCTACGATACTACCACGTCTTCGAACAAGGAGAATTAGATCACATATGTTTAAATATCCCCGAATTGTCAATCGTAGACTCGTTTTACGAACAAGGAAATTGGTGTATTATAATCAATAAAACATAACACTCCATCATCGTTTTTTTATTTAAACTATTGTTAACATAATAATATAATAAATATGCTTAACAGTCATTTAATTTTATATATATACTAAAATTAATATGTCCTTAAAATTGTATATTTTACAATCTCGTTAAAATTTTCTTACAGTATAATGAACAGTTTATAATGCTCTAATATTTAAAATATATAGACACCGAGTATATAAAATATTCTTTTCGGTATTTTTGCAAAATATAACCCGTGTGGAATACATTCTCATTATCTTGATATGTATTTTTCCAAAATACTCTTTTCATATATCGACCAGGCCGTTTCCAAGCGAAGGGGTTCTACGCGAGCATTAATATTATTTAACTATTGGTGTATATATATGAAGGCCTCTGAAATCCTTATAATACACTAGTATCATCGTTCGTCCGTCCGTAAATATACATATTTAAATAGGACGCAACGACTGAATGAATGATAGAAAATCCATTTGTGCGTTCAATTCATCCGCGGTTAAAAGTAGGAACAGATGAGATTCTTAAAAAAACGATCGAGCCCAAAGCCTAAGCATTGATTATATATATATGGTATTAGATTGCTCAACTTCGTAGTACGTTTTGGTAACCCTTTTGCGTCTGAAATGCAGGTGGCGCTGATAGCATTGACGGCGAAACTAATAGCAATTTATTTGACCAGCTATAATAACATTGATAATGAATGTTTTTTGTTATAAAGGAGTGATAGATTATAAAAACACAATAATTTAACCAATGATAACAATAATAATATTCAACTGTTACTGCCACCTATCACATTTTTATATAGGCCGATTACAACACAGAAATAATATGGAAAGATAGAATGCCCTCTATTAGTCTATCTGAAGTTAAAGTGCGTAATTATTACGAATTGCAACCTGTATACCGAATTAAAAATTGACATTTTTATCTAAATAATATCAAAATAATACGAGCTATGATTTAAACATTTCTTTGTTATTATATTATTCATTTTATTTTGAGATAGGATTCCGTAGGCTACTGAGATAGGATACATTTTATTGCGAGATAGGATACTGTAAAGGCGTGCTTAGAGCGCCATCCGTACCGTACCGTATGGCAGTGTACTTTAGATGGCGTTAGTGTTATAACGTAACGGCATTAGTGTTATAACGGTATTGTTATAACACTAACGCCGCCATATTGAACATTGAGATGATTGATCAATTTTTGAAACTCTTAGTGCCATATATGCGTAGTGTTTTGTAGTAAAATTCTAGCTGCCAAATCGTAGTACTGCATTGAGCAATTTAATACGCTATATAATCAACGGCCTACAGAAAGTGGTGTCCCTTAGAAAACTACACAAGGTGAGTTAAATTTATGAAACATTGGTCTTTGACTATAAACAATATGGAGATATTTTTTTTCGCTAATAGATACTTTGATTTGAGATTGAGTCGTGCAAAACGTAATTGGTCATAATATTGAAAAATAATATTAGTATAAATATCTATAAAAAATACTCCCTGTGATTGGCTAGAAGATGTGAAGGATAGTAAAAATAAATTATCGAGTGTTTAATCCTTCGAAGCTCGTTCCGTTTCGGGACAGAAACCATAACTAGTGTGTGAATGCTAGATTGAGCGGAGATCAAAGCATTTTTAAAACTACAAAACATAATTTTATCGTAATAATACTAGCGGTGTTTAAAAATATACATATTAGATCCTTAACTGTGTAGTTGCCGTTTTGGATATCTTCGGTTTGAGTTTGAATTCCAAAATTGTTTGTTATTGTTGTTCGGATATTTTCGTGTGTGTAATCACGGTGTTGAGTTTAAGTTTATATATATAGAGTGGACTGTGAGGAAGGTTGGTTATTTTAAAGGGATTATAGGCATCATTGTGGAGAGGAGAAGGAATCAAATTTACGCACCTTTCTATTTTTCGCGTAAATTCCTTGCTGCAATTTCACTCCAAAAATGTCTCCAAATCTTCGGCTGGCCAGCTCATGAACGCGAATAATTACTATCACAGCACGATAACGAGAACACTCACAAGAGCACGTCTGGTTCGGCCGGCGCGTAAATTCTCACTGATTGGGAAGGTAGGTAGGATATAAATATATATTATACGGTATAATTGAAAATGGCCTAACCGCACGGAATAGTCCACAATTGGCATTATATGAATATTATCTATTACAGCTTCTTGCGGTCTGTCGCAACAAATAACGCAAATGTTATTATTATGTAATTCCCTAAGTACATACAACCTTTGCCCAAAGACAGTTGTATTTCATCGCCCCAAAAAATTTTAATACTTTAGGAGAGTCAGTAAAAAATGTTCAAAATGTACACCAATTTAAGATAAAAGTAAATAAATGGCTCCTTTACGAAGTAGGTCATACAAAGACTGAAAAAGAATTGCTTCATACAATAATTTAAAATATGTGTGTGTGTGTGTTATTATATATGTATGTATGTATGTTTGTATGTGTATATGTGTATATATTTATGTAACTAACCCTTTATCATATATATTTGTATTAATATGTGTACTATTTTATGCCATTACTTAGTGTTAGTATTGAAAGTAGTCTATTAGTGAGTACTACTCAAACGTCAGTACTACTCAAAAACAAAGGCTATATATTTCGTATGCCCAGATACAGGCTGTTCGGTCTAGTTAGGCATTCGTCTAGAATGATCGTATGGGTTGTGTTCATTTCCTCATTGCTTATATAAATAGTTACAAAATGCTGATAAATCCAGATCAGATCTTGAAAAGCTAGTCATAAACAATATTGGTTTAGGTAGAAATCGAGTATGTTTTTATATCGATGCACTAATCACTTCAAATGGTAGCTGAATCTACATGTCTACCCTTCTATGGTGCGAAACATTTTTAAGAGGATTAGATTTGGAGATTTGTGTTGATGTTGTATTTATATTTATTTTTTAGCCCAGGTACATCATGATAATTTTATATGTCTTAATCAGGTTAGTCGTTGTTTTCTTTGTTTGAGAGTAGTCAGTCCAAGTAATTTCAAGCGATCTTCATAATTCCTATTCTTCAGGCCCACTGGCATTTTAATTGCCCTTCGCTGCACCTTTTCCAGGACATCTACATCTTTGCATAAATTGGGGTTCCAGAGCTGATAGCCATACTCGTGAATAGGTCTCACATATGCGTTGTAGATCTTTATAAAAATCACTATTGATAGATTTTGGAAAGCCTTCCTTATCAGATAGAGAGTAGAGTTGGCTCTTTTAGCGATTGCATCTATTTGATTGCAACAGCGATTGCGATCTTTAGCGAGTGCCAGCGACTTTTAACGATTGCAACAGCTGGAGACTCATCGTCATCCACCGAACTCGCCAGATCTCGCTCCGACAGACTTTCACTTTTTTCTTCGGAATTTGAGCAACTTTTCAGGACATAAAATTCAACTTGAAGAGGCAGTGAAAACGCCTTTAAACCATTCTTTGAATCTTGTCAATGACAGTTTTCCAGCAGAGGCAATAACCAATTCCATTGAATGGAAAAAAATCATAGATAATAGGGATTAATATTTTGATTAGTTAAAAAACAGGTGCAGCAACTTTTAGTTCGTCAAAAAATCAATTGTATCGTTGGCTGTATGGGCAGTGGTGCCATCCTGTTGAAACCAAATATCGGCCAAGTCTTCCTCTTCAATCGTAGCATATAAAAAGTCAGTTAACTTAACTCGATAACGGTTGCCAATGACTGTTAGTGCGGCCTTGCCAATTTTCAGAGAAAATTGGCCCTATGATGCCTTTGGACCATATTCTACACCACACGAAAACTCATTGTGGGTGCATTGGGTTTTGGATTGTCACGTCTGGATTTTTTGTGCCCCAAATACTGCTATTTTGTTAGTTCACATAACCTCAGTGGTAAAAAAAAGCATTGTAGGAAAAGGCGCTCCTGGACGGTCTGCGCACCGTGCGGCGTAAGCCAATCGACTGTGCACTCTGACTAACAGTCGGGGGAGTCTGGAAGCAGTACTGTTTCCTATAGAGCGGGGGTGGTTGCGGACCTTACGGCGACTGCTCTTGAAACGAGCATCGGCTACCCGATCCTGGGTGGACAGCCGGGCAAAGGACGCTGTGGTCCGCGATAGATTCGGTAAACACCGTTTCACCGCTTTGTAAGGGAGAGGACCGCGCAAGCGACCTCGAACTCGGAAGCAATCGAGAGACCGGAGTAATCTGGTCATAATTGGAAGTAAGGGCGCGAGTGTCGGCCCGCCAGGTAACATCCCTGGCTATCTCGCGGTTAAGGCGTTGGCCTCTTACGGGCTTGTGACGTAGCTAGATGGTGGACTGTTTTTGTCCCAAGTCTTCTACGTTCACTCCAGGGAGATAGAACGACTAATCGTTAAAACTTCCTGAGGTGACGGGCTCGCCCGTTGTAGTCGACAACCCAAGTTGTAGGAAAAGATGATTTTTTTGGTAAATACAACGCCAACTCACTCACTGAACTGGCAACTGAATCACTGAGAATAAGTTTTCAAGATTTCCGAATGTTGGCCAAACGTATATCGACTCATTTCGTTCACCGGGAATATAATACTGAATTTCTGCCACTTGACAGCAGAGCTGAAATAACCGCTAGTTCAAAAGCGAACCATAAGATGCCGCACTCTTTATATATTTTTGATCAACAAAATACACACAACAAACATACAACAAACAAAATTGTTGATTATAAATTTCCTTCGTAGAGCGGCAACTTCATAGGTAAGGACCTAGTATTAAAAGTTTTGTCGTTTACTTATAAAAAGTTTTTTTTTTTTGGTCGATAGTGATCTCTTAGAAACGATAAGAACAATAGATTTCTAGTGATGTGATAATCGTTCTATGTTACAATCGTTGAAAATATATTACTAATCTACTTACGAGTCAGTAAAGGCTACGGAAGAGGTGAGAGCCTCACTGACTTTATCGCTCATTATTTTATTAGGATGATAGCTAAAGCCATCCTGAAGCTTGCGTGTGTCCGCTGACGGGAATGATGCCAGGAAGTCGTGGAAGGACGACTACTTGACCGTTGCGGTGTTGCTCCTGAAATATCAAACAAAAATATTTAACTAGCGACTGGAAATTATTGCTTATAGAAAGTCCAGGGGTTCCCAAAAGGTGTGCCGATAAAGTCCGCGAGAACTAATTCTAGGTCCGCGAAACGAAGTTCATTATAATGAGGAAAAATTCATCAGATAACGAAGTGTGCCAGCTCCGCTAATCAAGTGCGTGCAATGGCATTCGTTTACAATGTAAAAAAACACAGAACAGCCACAGAATAGACTACTTTCCGGAATATTAACCGACCGAATCGAATTATAGCCATAAGCTGATTCGCAGTCTTTTTGATATTGCTGTTGAAGTGGGTGCAGAAGAAATTCAGAAAGAGCTGATTGAACTCTAAAGAATTTGGTCAATACGCTCTGTAAGAATTTGAATCAGTTTCAGAGTATTTGAATCAGTTTCTCTTGAAGAGTTCTTGTGTAAAAAAAGCAATTTCATATGCTACAGTTCAGAGATTCGTCTTGCGATATCTTATGCTCTTCTCCACAACTTACTAATGTGAACGAGGGTTTTCCGCTTTGCTCATAATTAATTACAAGATCAGAAATTGATCCGTCCTGTCCTAGTCCCTGTTTAAAAAAAAAAAGTTTGCAAACCACTGACTTCGATAGACTGCTCAGAATCTTTGAATATTCGTGCATGTAGCCGATCTCGCTGTCGTGTCTTCGGAATATCTCACCGGCGGTCGCTACAGCATTGTGAGTCCCATAAAAAAACTGCACTTACTAATTTTCCAATAATTGAATTGAATTTTGTCGAAACGAACCGATAGTGCAAGTACTAATGATCATGAAAAATACTGCGTGTACGAAGATAGCTACATGTCGATTTCGCTTTGACAGAAGTAAACGACAAAGAAAGACCGCAGCGTGCGGTCTAAAGTTCTATCATCCGAGAGCAACCCGAGTATATCGAGGTGGCATCTTGAAAAAACGCATCTCGACTCGGTTATCCCAATAGAAAAATTAATATTTGCACCGACAAAAACACGTTTTCATTAAGAAAGCGTCAGTGTCAAACGATGCCTCGATGGCTTTATTGGAGGTAGCATACAGAGTAACGAATTGCAACAATCCATACACTATTGCTGGGGAATTTATTCTATGGATGCCGTCGTAGCGGTCCGCTCGCTCGCGGTGTTTACGAGGTGTGCGTTTATAAAAGCGACATGACAATTTATCCGACTCCAATAATTACTTTGCGCGTGGCAATACTGCGCGCGAGATATTATCATCCGTGTCGGATTATCGTCAGTACTCGCTCAAATTGGGCTTGGATCGATACCAGCGGACTCAAGCGGAGATTCCTCACCTTATAGGGCGACTCTTCTAAAGACGTAAGCAAGGGCTCCAAGGAATCGGCGGCCCGGTCCCGGTGCCAGCGGGGGCGCTGGCCGGCGCCGGCCACGCTCTCCTCGGTGCTGGAGGGGGTGAGGCCGGCCGCGGCCGGGGGCCGGCTCGCGGCGGACGAGTCCTGGCAGGGCACTCTCGGCAGGTCGCTCTGTCGCGGGGCATACGACGAGTGAACGGATTCCGCCACTCGGGCCGGAACGCTGGATGCGCGCTTAAGAAGCTGCCGATTTAAAATATCATTCAATAAATAACTAGTAGTATTGGCCGCACCAAATTTCCCAGTCTCTCACCAATTCCCTGAAACCAAAAAAAGATAGAAATCGTTTAAAGGATTGGTGAATCGTTTAAAAATAGTGGGTCTATTGCCAAATGGCAATATCTTACGACCATACGGCTAGGTGACTGAACGTTTATGCTGGCAGATTAATAATAATAAAAGGTTTTATTTGCTTAATCCAAAAGGCGAGCTTATTGCCTAAAAGTAATATCTTACATCTAACCTTAACCTAGTGAAACAACATGTTATGCGGTAAAAATAACATAAACTAATAAATTAAATTTATAAAGGCAATGCAAACATATAAATTCAGCAAAAAAAAAAACAAGAAAAAAAATATATAATAAGTGTAATTTTTGTACAGTTGTAGTCATAATAAATGAGTAGAATTATACAGTAAACATAATAAATAAAATAAAACAGAAATTATTAACATATATCAACTCAATATCGAAGGGAGGAATGAGATATAAGATCAAGCTAGGAGACGGGTGGGGGGAAGGTATTCATATGTTAAGTAAATGTCTCTTTAGAGATTTTTTAAACCCAATCGGGTTTGTAAGTTGTCTCAAGGGACAAAGGCACCGAGTTCCATATTCGGGACGCCTGCACTGCAAATGACAAACATAAAAGTTGATGATTGCTGAGGTATAACCAGTAATATATTTTCTTGAGAGCATAATCGAAGGCAATGGGATGAAAGTGGAGATCCTTACCCAGTCGTAAAACCTTGCTACTCATAAATTTAAAAAAATTATAATTACACATCATTCACATTCAATTGTTTATTATTATTATTTATAACTATACACAGTTCATACTCAATTGTTTATTCCCTGAAGAAGTTTGATCACATATCAACCTTTCATAGGCAAATGGAGCGGTTTTTAATTAGACAATATCGGAATTTTCACATACTCACACTACTTTGCCTTCTCATTCGTAATTATACATATAAGAAGGCATGTTTGAATAAAACGAAGTCCACGACAAAGTAGGGTGAGTATGAGAACATCCCGATATTGTACCACTCCATTTGCCTATGAAAGATTGATATGTGATCAAACTTCTTCAGCGAATAAACAATTATGGGCTTGATTGCGTTTCTTCTTGAACTAAAATCGGAAATTAGTTCATGTGAATGAGACAGAGCAGTAGGTACATCAGAGCGGAATGTGAAATGAACGGTTGTCACTTATACGCATTAAAATTACCCATAAACCTTCTGAAATGTGTTCAAACTTATTCGAGCGTCTATAAGTTCGACAGGTAGTTTTGGTGCGGTAAAATCGACGATAGTTCATTTCATATTCCGTTTTAACGTATTGCTTTGCCGCGTTCGGTTGAATCAAGTTCTGTAAATATCCTGGTCGTGGTGGTTGATGACAAGGTCCGTGAACACGTCCAGAGTTTTATCTTTCAGTCCTTTATACCTCGATGATTTTTGAGGGAAAGTAGAGAGAGCCCATATGTTAATATTTGATCACGTTTATTAGATATTACATTTTACAGAGAAAGAGCGACTTACCCATTGGAGTATGTGACAGAAGTGATTTTATTAGGTAACATTGCGCTCTTTTATATTAGAATATTTCAACATCAATAATTCAATTTGCGTCAATACAATACTGCAAAATTATGAAAGACGCGATTTGATCGATTCATTGTATAATAAATACAAACGGAGCTGCCATGGAATTCACCGACCGGAGTCGGGCCCATCATAATACTATTTTTTTACACTTCTGGGGGGTGAGCAGTGGATTCCGGACTTACGAACCGGCTGTGGTAGGTTTAGGACAGCTGTCTTGCCACATGTGAGCGTTCACCTTGCCACCCATTCACTCCCCCTTCGAAGCCATAGAATTTGAGATGCGCAAATCGCAGTTTTAGATAATTTTTCTAAGAAAGAGTTGATTATTTTTCTGGAAAGGCCAAGATCTTTAAAGAGGTGAAATAGAGATTTAGCTGGCAGGCCACGAGCGCCAACTTCCACCGCGTGAAGGTGAACAGTGAAGCCGTTCCGGGTTACGGCATTTGCAAGATCATGGTATTTATTTAATTTGTACTCGTGGTCTTTTGGGATATTTGATTCCCATGGAACAGTTAATTCTACAATAAGATTTATATAAACTTATATTAGTCATCAATAAACGCAAATGAAATTACATTTTTATAACCAGAATCGATATCACGTCATGCCGTATGTACAATCGTTTGGATTTGTGGTATTTATTTATTTTTATTTTAATTTCAAACCATTTGATAGGAATTCCAACACTTGGTTATGTCAAAAAGTAACAAAAATAACAAGTATAATATTTAAATATATACCTCGAAGACTATCGCGGTTGTTTGACATTATAAATAGGATAGAAAACGAATTTACCGCGTGAAATTTGTAGGACCCGACGTTTCGGTGACGTTGCAGCCGCCGTTGTCTAGGGTAGACTAAAGAGCTGTCAGTCCGTTGTTTTGCGGGTAGGCCGCAAACCGCTGCCGCCACTGCGTAGGTTATAACGGTGGTGGGGGGCCGGGCTCGGAGCGCGGGAATTTTTAAAATCCGTCTTGCACACAACACTCACTGTATCCTGTTTTACGTCTTTGCGTTCGGCGTTCGGCGGCGGGAACATTTTAAGAAGAGGGTTCCACGTAGAAGAGAGTTTGTAGCCGTCGTCTCTATTGAAGTTCGGAGTTCTTCTTATTTCAATGGCTTCCCGGATCATGCGAGGAAAGTAGAATTGTTCCTTGGATAGAACAATGGGATTTTGAAACTGCATCCAGTGGTTACTTCCGCTATCCAATATATGTTCGCAGATCGCCGATTTTTCTCGCTGAACGTTTTTAACAGCTTTGATGTGTTCTGTCAGTCGCGTGGCTATGGGCCGTTTCGTTTGTCCAACGTAGGCTAGACCGCAGCTGCATTCGACTTTATACACACCCGGGGTTTGCAGTGGTATTACATCCTTTACAGGCCTCAAAAATCGAGCTATATTTTGGGTCGGTTTGAAGATCGTTTTTATATCGAATCTGTTTAGCATCTTACTTATTCGATCAGTCACGCCCTTGACGTATGGTAAGAATGCTCTTGATCTGCTCGGTTTTTGAGTTTCGTCCGTATTAGATCGTGTGCGTGTCTCGTGATATTTTCCGTATCCATTTTTCCTAAGGACATCATTGACATGTTCCATCTCCTTCGGAAAATGCTCAGTGTCGCATAGATCGCGTGCTCGATTCACGAGCGACGTTTGCACTGAACGTAGATGGTAGGGATGATGGTGTGAGCTTGCATGCAAATATCTGTCCGTATGTGTGGGCTTTCGATATACCGTATGTCCGAGAGTATTGTCACTTCTCCTCGTCACTTTGACATCCAAAAATGGTAAGGAGCCGTCCTTCTCTACTTCATAGGTGAAACTGATTTTTGGGTGTATGGAGTTTAGATGACCCAGGAATTTAGATGACCGGGTCCTACAAATTTCACGCGGTAAATTCGTTTTCTATCCTATTTATAAATATATACCTATTAAGATATAAGGTATAAACGTCGGTATTGCAAGGTATGAACGTTGAACATCCAAGCGCAGATTTTCTAGGTTATATAGAGGAAACAACATTTTCCAATATTTTCAATCAAAATTCTTACATAATTTCGTAGAATTTTCATGTGGACAATAGTACTAGTTCAGATACTAGTTAGATACAATAGCTACAGTTCCAATTTTAGTTCACGAAGAAACGCAATCGGGCCCTGAGTATAATTATAACAATAAATGAATAAACAATTGAATGTGAATTATGTGAAATTATTTAAAAAAAATGCATACATAACAAGGTTTTGCAACTAAGTAGGCTGTGCTTTATGCCTAATACTATGCATGACACTGCTTATAGTGATAGCAATGTAGAGTTGGAGTAGAGTTGTTTATCTTTTGGATATTGGAGGCGAGAAACTAAAATTACGTACATAAATTTACATACCTTCTTATCTTTTAAACATATAACAGGATCGGGACTAGCATTTCTCGAATCAGAGAATTTCTTTCTCTTTTTCTTTAAGGCCACCAGTGCGCTAATACCTGAAACAAAGAGTTTTTATAAGAAAATCAGCTAACTTTTTTTTATAACAGCCTCTTCAATAATTATTATATACAGCCTAACCTAATCCAATATTAACGAACGAATCTTCCAAACTGAAATTTTCACATCAAAAAACCCCATAGATTGACATACTCCTCTACAGCTTTACGCTTATTTTCTTTATTGCTATATATTTTACCGTGCGAATAGGCGTGTTCGCGCTCGTCGACCAGATACTTCTCGCGTTCGCGCAATCTGCAAGGAGGCCGGTCGGCTAAGCTGCGGTTGCTGTCGCTGGGCGAATCTGTGCCGTCCGCTTCCGCTTCGCTCGGCGGACTGTTGCTGTGCGACTGCGACGAATGATGACCCGCGCACTGCGAGTTACACACAGAGTCCTCCGATCTGAAACCAGAATTTCGCTCTGTATTAATAATAATAACAGTCTATGCGGGATGGCTCTAAAGGCAAAAAGCATCCCACTAGAAAACCTTTCTTAATAATCGAGAAAGCTTCAGATTGGACTTTGGAGGTCGATTCGGTCTCTAAGCTGTATGAATTCCCTGAAAGTCTCGGATCCAGAGTCCAACGTCCAGATATAAGTCTTTACTACCTATCTTGGAAGATGGCCCTTATTGTAGAATTAACTATTCCACGAGAATCAAATATCCCAAAAGACCACCAGTACAAACTATATAAATATTATTATCTCGAAAATGCCTTCACCTGGAACGGCTTCACTGTTCACCTTCACGCAGTAAAGTTGGCGCTCGTGGCCCGCCATACAAATTTCTGTTTCATCTCTTTAAAGATCTTTGTCTCTCCAGGCAAATAATAACTTCGTTTTGGAAAAATTATCTAAAAGCGCGATTTCCATATCTCAAATACTGTGGCTTTAATAGGGGAGTGAATTAGTGGTAAGGTAAATGCTTATATGTGGCAAAACAGCTGTCCTATACCTAGCACAGCTGGTCGTTAGTCGGGAGTCTACTGCTCACCCCTCAAAAGTGTAATAATAGTATTATGATGGGCCCGACTGGCGTGGGTGAATTCCATGACAGCTCCGTTTGCATTTTAGTTATAATAATAAATATAAAATGCTTTATTTGATGAAAAAAATCAGCGAGCTTATTGCATTGAAACAATGTCTTACAGCTAACCTTAACCTAATAGGAAAACATGGTTTTGAAGTTAAAAAAAATAGGCTAAGATAAAACTATGATTAAAATCACTTATAAAGGCAGCTTGTATCAAATGTATCTAACGTTAAAATCCAGCAGAAAATGAAACATTAATTAACTAATTTAAAAAGCAATTAAACCACAGGGTTTTCCAATAAGGACAGGTTGACGACAGTCTGTGCAATAAAACAAGCTGTATGTGAGGTATTAACGAAATTCTTTTTTTATTTGAAAGGCTCGTGTATGCCATTATGTATGGGATATGACATCCTTCAAATGACCGTCGCGGCTCCGCTCGGTGGCACGGATTCAAGAGGTCCAATTTTCAATGTCTGCCGCATATATCCGACTTGATTTAAGCGATGGCCTTGGTTATGCTGACTTTGAGGGCATCGGTCGATTGCGGCTTACTAACGTTACGACTTCAGAAAACCAACGACCAACGACCTGTGACTTCAGAAAACCCCACAAGAAAAAGTCTAGCGGGATCAAATCTTGTTGACCAATTCACGTCACCTCCGCAAGAGATATCCATGCACTAACGAACAATCATTCCGATAATAAAGTTTTAACGTGCTGCTCAATCGAGTAACTTGCCATGATGATTTGGCATCAGTGACTGAATAATAAACAACAGATCTGACAGACGCCGCCAAAACAACATGGCCACCATAGGCTGTCAACATCGACCTGCCCTTATTCGAAAACCCTACATAATGAAGACGGAAAGGAGGAGGGGAGGGGACGAGAGAAATTTATTATCGTTAAAGGGGTCTTTGAGCCTGCGTTTAATGCAATACAAACTCAGTGCTATCCATTCATTTGTGGGTAAAGCATTCCAGAGACAGGCTCCATATATGGAGCCCATTTATATAATTTTAATTAATTATGTAGTTTTGTTATAATATAAATGTAATAATACAAAATATTGTAATAATGTAATAATACTAATTATAAATGACCATAAATTTACATTTTGAACTGTTTTGAAATAGGGGCGGGTAACCCGTATAGATAATATAAATCACCTGCTTCTTCCAATGAGACGGCTGACGCGGCCCGCCTTTGCAGCTTCTATGAGCGTTCCCCATCGCCGCTTATGTGATGATGTCCTCTTAACATGGAATCTCCCCATGCCCAGCGCCAGGTTTCTGAAATAACAAACAGAGGTGATAGTTTGGATCATTGATAATAGCATAGATTATAGTGTGAAAGTATATGGTAATATGTACATATGTATGTTTGTTTTGTTTCAGTGTAAAATTGCATCATCGCACTTTCTCGAGTGGCGAGTGGGGGTCCTCTGATGAGCTCTTGGCAGCTTCTACCTCTGCGCATTTCGCTCATTGCGATTACTAGACATTGCGATTATAAAAGCATTCGAGATGTGGGTAAACAGATGCTTGAGGTCGATATCTTGGACTTAGAAAGTCACCAATGAGGAAGTTCTACAGCGTGTAGGCCAAATACGCAAGTTATGGCAGACCATCAAATAGCGCAAAGCTGCATACCTAGTTCACGTGTTTAGGCACGACAGGTATGAACTCCTGCAACTCAATATTATGGGAAAAGTTGCAGGGCAGAGGAGACCTGGCCGTAGACGGAAATCTTGGTTGCGGAACATTCGAGAATGGATTGAGATTATGAGTCTCGCTGAATTGTTTTGCCTGGCGAAGGACAAAAAGAAGTATTCAGAGCTGACTGCCAACCTTCACTAGTTGGAGAGGCACCCTAAGAAAAAGACATTGTGATTACTAGACATTGTACTATGATTTGTGGTAGCCCTTAGGATTCGTGGACGTCGCTCGCTTCAATTTCAATTTTATTCTGAGAGAAGCTACCATTCTGACTCTGTATACTGTGCCGATACACATGGGATGCCGAAATGCCGATACGATGGAACGGATACGGAAACAAGTGAAGATGAATAGACAAGGGAACATCAAACAAAAGGCAAGGCACAAAGATCCATAATATGCTAAATATCATTGACGAAAGAAGTGAAAATATTAGGTAGATGGAAAGAAAATTAAAAAATATATGAAATCATTACGGCTATTGTTAAGAGTTTGAGCAGTGAGTAATATAATACTACCGGTCGGACTATACTGTCCTTCCTATATTATGAAGGCATGTTCTTCAAGAGTTCTTTGACACCATTCTATTGGATTTCCAACATTCTGTCTCTTGTATCTCTTTCAATGTGTTGCTTTTGTTGAAACAGTAGAGTGATGGTGGCCAGAGTGTTACACCAAATAAATCGAGTTTGGTTCGTTTTGGATACTTTTAATGCACCATTGATAATCTTCAATGTGTCGAAGAGATTTATTTCTATCACAAGTTTTTTTTATCATAAGTTTTTTTTATTACCTGTGATAAGGATTGGCCTCGCTGCTGAGCGAACTCTGCGAAGTCCTGAGTGAGTGATGATTTGGTTTATGAATACTACCTCCTCCGAATATACCCGAGAAGGTGGAGCCGAACACCTCGTGATTGTGTCCATGCCCTTGCTCTGAATGCTGCATCAAAAAAAACATAGAACATTTTAAAATTACCTTGATTAAAGCTGTCATAAATATTGCATTTGAGTTCTGCAAATTGGAAGAAACTCCAAGCGATACAGTGGAATGGTGGCATGGTGGATACTGTCCACTCTGACCACCCGGTGGCATAGTGGCTAGGTAGCCTAATCTTACATTGTAAGGGTGCTACTACACCAATCGATCGATTGCATCGTTCGAGGGTAGAATGGATCAGTCGTTCAATGAAATTGATCCGTGAACGATCAATTGGTGTGGTAGCACCCTGAGGTTCCGACTTGGATTCCACCATTCGGGTCACCATTTTCCATTGGGATAACATTAAAGGAATTGCATTTCAATTCTGTCGATCAATGCGATAACAAGACACGCACATACTTGCATGTTACACGCACACATTTATATATATAAACACTTCATTGTAGGGTAACTTGTAAGAGATTGTCGTATGACAATAAATCCGCCCATTGTGAAAATTCACAATAAAGAGTAGAAACAAACAAGTGATAGATGCGTACAATCATGCATGCCCATAAGATACTGAATAGAAGAGTGCATAGTCCGTATAAACTGGCCCCGATTTGCACTAGATCTTATGTTTTGATGGCCGAACCATTCACCTGGTGAGAACCATCTGAAAAACGCACTACCGGAGACTGGTAGCGTAGCGTTCGATCTGGCAACACTATTGGCTCCCCTTTAACCCCTCAGGCCCCGATTGGCCGATATCGGCCACAAAACGATTCAGCGTGACTGCCCCGTTTTAATTTTATTTTAATTTAATTTGTTTTATTTTATTATGTTTCATTACGTTAATATGTTTCATTTTAATTATGGGTACAGTGGTTTGTCAGTAATTAATGTTTTGGTGAGACAGTGTCGTAATTCTTTTTTTTTTCCTAATTTTTACTAATTTTTTTTGGGACAGCAACTTGTCAATCGGCTGAGGGGCCGAGGCCTGAAGGGTTAAAGGAGTGGCAAGCCAACATCTAATGCGTCTTTAGTACAAGTTTAAACTCTTTAAAGCAGTGATTTTCAACCAGGGGTTCTGCAAAGAGACCCTGGGGAGTTGCTGGCTTTTTAAAAATAAAAATCGAAAATATTACAAAATCTTTATTTATAATATGCAAACATTTATGTTTTTTACCAACTTTTACCACTTATATTTTGTTATTGCTTGCTTTATTGTGTTGATCTAAGATGGAAACAGTTAGGTACGGTTTTGAAAGTTAAAAACAGTTAAAATTAATGTGGTTTTCGTTATTGTTTTTCCAAAAACTTTTTTTAACACGCTTTTATTAGGTCGACCTGTATGTAAATATGTAATGGAATCTAAGGTAACTAATTTAACCATATTCCAAGGATCGTACCATCATGAAAATTGGCAGCTGTATCTAGTTCTGATGACAATACAATAATATGGTACTGTCGAACTGATCTCGTGATGGAGTCGGAAGATATGAACTGGAATTTCATGATGGAACATCGTATCATAGCTGTGTTTGGACTTGTTAGAAAAGCTTTGGAATGAACTTTGACTACGATTAGGTTTCAAGGTCTGATGATGAAGCCGAAAGATAGGCACTGGCATTCCATGATGGAATATCGTATCATAGCCGTGTTTGGACTTGTTAGAAAGGTCTTGTAATGAACTTTGACCACGATTAAGTTTCAAGGTCTGATGATGAAGCCGGATTTTTTGGTTTTTACGTGTATTTATAAAAGCGTGGTTTTAGTGTTTTTTTTAAAACTATTAATTTATTTTCGGCGATAGTCGAAAGTCGGTCGATAGTCGAAAACGATAGGCGGTGGCGACCTTTTTTGGTTTTTAGGTGCATTTATAAAAGCGTGTTTTGAGTGTTTTTTATTGTATGCTTACAGTTACAGCTGTGGAAGAGAAAACAGTCTAAGGGGGATCGGGAATGAGTTTTTTTATACCAAAAAGGGGGGTCGCGACCTAAACAAGGTTGAAAACACTGCTCTAGAGTCACTTAGTGGTCCGTATCAATTATTTTCTAGGACGTTTTTTATGTGTTTTGATAATGAGTGGAAACGGTACGCATCAAGTCATGTTGAGTGCAGTGCGATGGGTATTTTTGCAAACCTTCAACCGGCCTATCAAGACAGAGTTTTGTCTAGTGGGCTGCGTTTTCAGGTGGTTTCAAGCATTCTCAGAAGGCCGAGACTCGATTAAAAATGAAGCTCGTGGAAGGAGTGATGAAAATGCCAACCGAATCTGGGATCTCGTGTGTGCTGACCGCTGGTTGATGGTGAGAATGATCAAGGAAGCGTTGCATTTGACTCGCACAACCGTTTATCAGATTTGGGAACAAAAATGGTTCGGTAGAACCTGTCGCAGATCAAAAGGATAACCGAAGAGAAACAACACTTGGGGTGGATTGAAAATCAAACGTCTTGACTTGAGTTCCTGTCACCTTTTCTTTTTCTGAAGATTAAAAATTCCCCTCAAAATATATTATTTTGGAATATTAGGGAACATTGAAAAGGAAGTAACCGATAAACTGAATGACATTCCAGTATTTGAGTTCTAGCACTGCTATGAAGAATGGACAAACCGTCTCCAATGCTGTGTCGCTTCCCAAACGTTAAAGGGAAGTTATGGAATTTTAATTGCTAAAAAAACATTGCAATGTTCAGAATTTGCAATTGCATCCATTATTAATTGTTTTAACACAAATCTTCGATGTCACAACAAAAAACTCAACCGTACAAAATTTAAATCTAATCCTCTTAAGAACATTCTGCCAAATAGAGTGGTGGACATGTGAAATAAACTATGTACCATTTGAAGTGATTAGTGCAATCTCTGTCAATCAATTTAAAAACAGACTCGATTTGTACCTAAAAACTTGTTAATATTGTTTATATAATATTGTTAATATTGTTTAGCTTTACAAGATCTGATCTGGATATATCAGCAAAGCTGCCTGTCCAGAATAAATAATAATAATAATAATAATATATTATTACCTGTTGGTGTAATGAGGCTATAAATTCAGCAACAGGTGGTAAGGAAACACTGTTCGATGGCGCTATATTGAAACCCTTCATGAGCCGGCGTTCCTTCTGGCGATTCTTTTTCCCGCCTGCGCCTATTTTGACAACAAAATAATTTAATTCGAAGTACTGATAATCTTTTTCATTTAGATTCGTGTAAAAATCTAAAAAAAATATGTATTATCAGAACCTGTTTTATTTATCAAAAAAAAAAAAAAAACACTACTAGATTCGATCATTGTAATACCAAAATCTGATAGAAAATAGCTTCGGATATACTATGTGTGGAAAATATATTTTTTAGTTAGTTTTTAACCCCTTGAGTATGATACGACCAAATCTGGTTCTGAAACAATTATCCGTTGAGTATGATACGACCAGATCTGGTTCCGCGTTTTTTTCACTTCTTTGACGTTCTCATATTTATTCATAATTATCTAATTGTTTTACAAAATGATATTTCAATATTCTATATTCGAAATTTCAATGCAATCATTGTGCAGTTGTTCTTTTTATGATTGGTGTAGTAGTTTCGTAGTTATAGTACTTTAAGGTCGATGTCGCCGAAAATCCTGCAAAAGAGACAGATGCATCCATGAAAATACCCATTTACTCCAAGGGCTAGGATATAAAAAAAATAAACCTACTGCCATTTTTAAAAAAAATATATTTGATGACTGTGGCTTTTCTAAGGTCTTTATGAGCCTTGTAACACTGCGACCATTGTTGATCTATTGTGTTCGCCACCTACTATAGTTCTGCGCTAAGCCCTGTGTCATTTAAGAACCGCAGCAGGCTTTTGGCGCCAGATTGTTTTACCTCCTCAGGTTGGAGGTAATGACCACCCAAGTGGGTGTATCTATTACGCATCAGCGGGCTACACTCGCACATGAGGTGCTAGGGAGTTTCCTCTGCCCTTTGGCAGAACCTGCTCATTTTTGTGTCTCTGAGCTTGAGGTTGAACATGTGTTTGTTCAGGCCACAATGCCCCGTGAGCGCCCTCAACAGTATGCGTAGATTGTTCCTATTTAGCGACAAGGCCTCACGGGCCGTCTTACGGTCGTAAGCCTTAATTAGCGCTTTGGAATGATTCAACCCTGTCGTGTTGTTCCAGTGGTTGACGGATTGTTCTAAACCGCCATATAAGAGTTGTTTTAACAAAAACTAATTTAACCTACAGAAATGTAGGTGTATGATGCTTAAAATGCATATATCTCGCTTATTTATTAAGACCAAATATAGTCCAGTGAAGTTAAAACATCAACAATGTAGAATAGGTTCTGATTATACATAAATACCAATCTAAAGGCGATTGCATACCTGAACCGGTACCGCTGGCCGTGGACGTGTTCATTCCGCTGTTTTTGAGTATTTCAACGAGCTCACAGCGGAACGCCGATATATCCTGCTTGATCTCATTAACATCGTCCTCGGTCACACCCTGCGATTCTGCTTTTCTTTGTTGTACAGTCACATAGCGGCGCACTAGGTTTCGCATTATGCTCTGAGACAGACAGTCGAACTAAATTCGATAAGGTCTTTGTTGTAAAATTACGTGTTAGTTCGATTAATATTACATTTAAGTGATTATTACTAAAACTAATAACGCTATGGTCGATTATCAGATGCTTGACAGAAGAACAGGCAATAATTCCAGCCGCCATTTTATTCTTATTACGTCACGCACCATTTAATTCATCCCATATTTCTCAATAATTGTGAAAGCTTCAGATTGGATTCTGGAGGTGGATTCGGTCTCTAAGCAGTATACATTCCCGGAAGGTATCGGATGCACAGCCCTCCGTCCAGATATAAATCTTTACTCTCTATCTCGGAAGATGGCCCTTATTGTAGAATTAACTGTTCCATGGGAATCAAATATCCCAAAAGACCACGAGTACAAACTAAATAAATAACATGATCTCACAAATGCCGTCACCCAGAACGGCTTCACTGTTTACCTTCACTCGGTGTAAATTAGCGCTCGTGGCCTACCAGCCAAATCTCTGTTTCACCTCTTTAAAGATCTTGGTCTCTCCAAGGAAATAATCAACACCTTCTTAGAAAAATGATCCTAAACTGCGACTTCCGCATCTCAAATTTTATGGCTTCGAATGGGTGGTAAGGTGAACGCTCAGATGTGTCAAAACAGCTATCCTAAACATACCACAGCCGGTCATTAGGCCAGAGTCCACCGCTCACCCTCCAAAAGTGTAAAAATAGTTATGACTTTGGTCGGTGAATTCCATGGCAGCTCTGTTCGTATTTTATTTTTTATTTATGCCTATCAGGGGGGAGAGAATCCCCACTACATCAGGAGAAACACCACACAATGACATGACGAAAATACCGGACCTTGCATGCCCTATTTGAATAAAGAAATACAAGCATCGAGCATGGCTAAATAAGCACATTGCTGGGCATGATGATAGCTACGCTGCATATCAGTATCTTAAACCGTCGCAAGGAGTCACGGACAGAGTCGAACCTCACACATCCATAGACTCCACATCTGCTTGCAGTCTGTCACCCAACCGGTCTGGACTACCTGCGCCAATCATCTCTTACCCTCCTCTCCCTTCACTTTTTAAGAGGACTGGGAATCTAATTCTTTGTAGAAAAATTTGATGGCTTCGAAGGAGGAGTGAATGGGTGATAAGGTGGACGCTCACATGTGGCAAGGCAGCTGACCTAAATCTACCACAGCCGGTCGTAAGTCCGGAGTCCACCGCTCACCCCCCAGAAGGGTAATAATAAGATAATGATGAACCCGATTCCAGTCGGTGAATTCCATGGCAGCTCCATTTGTATCTATCTATACCATAACATATTCATATGTATTTTATTAGTATAAAGTAAAAAATATCTAAACCTAAGAATATATTAGATAGAATACACAAAGGAATAAAGTTAAAAAAAAGAAAACGCAAGAAAATACAAAACATAAAATATAAGAAAATAAAGAGATAATTAAACACATTACAAAGAAAAGCATGAAACACAATCTATTTTAGTCATCACGCAAGTAATATTCCTCCTGCGAGTAAAATGCCTTATTCTGTGAGATACTTCTTAAGGCATCTATTAAAAACTCCAAGTGATTGTGATTGTCGAATGTCATCGCTGGGTTGTAAAACGTTTGACTGGCGACATATGCTAGCCTCTCCGACTTGGATAATGCATGGCTCACCGAACGTAGCTTGCTTCGGGATCTTGTTGGATAGTGGTGATGAACACCATTCACACCAAAATTCGGTGAGAGCTCTGCGAATGTACAGCATGACTTTCATTATATAAATGGACGGCAGCGTCATAAATACCCATACATTTCCATCACTCCCTTATTTATGATTTCGTCTATAAGTGACGTCATAACAATATCGTAATTGTTTAAGAACATGCCTCGTTCTTCTGTCAAGATCGGATGTAATGCTAACAGTGTTGCCAAGCTAGACGAAATTTCACCATTTAAGCAACCTTTGACCCCACTATGTAACCGATTAGGCTACCTCTTCATCTATACTAATATTATAAAGAGGTAAAGTTTGTGACGTTGTAGGAAGTAATCTCTGGATCTACGGAACCGATTTTGAAAATTCTTTTACCAATAGAAAGCCACGTTATTTGTGAGTGTCATAGGCATATATTAATCCAAAAAATGGAAAGACTTTTTTGTGGTAGTCGGATTTCCAAAGAAAGTCGGAAAAAACGGTCGAACGAAAACGTTTCTAACTAACGCTGCCTTAACGATGAGAGATATATGATTAAGTTCTAGAGAAAAGTTATAGAGCTTGATAATGCCCACAAAAAAGTCAGCGACAGCATACGTCTAACTTTTATATTTAGTAACAAAAAGTAGTATTTTATATTAAAAAAATAATTTAAATCGTTAGGTCATGTTTATTGGTCATATTATCAACAATTATGAATTCTTATCAAAATAAGTAAATTTACTGTCTCAAGTGTTTAAAACAAAAGACTTTTCCCCTTTACTGCCTTTAATTTCACTTTTACTGCATTAATGGTTAAAGAGATAAGACACTCACAAATTAGACACTCACAAGAAGACACTCACAAATAACGGTAATATGTCAAATTGGCATGCAAAATTATGAATTCATAATTATCAACAATTATGAATTATTATCAAAGAAAGTAAATTTATCGTCTCAAGTGTTTAAAACAAAAAACTTTTCCCTTTTACTGCATATAATTTCACTTTCATTGCATAAATGGTTTAAGAGATAAGACACTCACAAATAAGACACTCACAAGAAGACACTCACAAATAACGGTAATATAGTCAAATTGGCATGCAAATACATACATACATTTGCAGTAAAAATATAACCCTTCTTTTGGCAGTCAGGAAATAAATCATAGCACTCAGTACTAACCAAACCACAATAATAATTTCATCAGAAGTAAAAAGTTTTACCGCCCAACGAAGTGGGCACGGGTCAGCTAGTAATATATAAAACAGTCATTAAGGTAGAGACAGACTGAGCCCACGTTCGCAATGTATGCAACACATTACATCAGGACCCTTAAATTTGCATGAAAACAGATGACTTAGAAACATACTTAACATAAGCAACATTGTCACACTCGTCCCATGGAAGTTGGCCTGCAATCTCCAGATTGGCATGGGAAGCCTGGAGAGGATGACAGTACGCTGTCCAGTGTGTTTCTACAACTTACGATTGCATTCCGTCAGACCACATAGAACATTGGTGTATGCACAGAGAAAAAGACCGGTGCAAGCGTTTATATTTGTTTGTTTACATATTGAAAATGGGAGATAGACAACTGATTGATTTGGTAAGGCGATATGAAGCCAATATCTGAATCCAATATCTTCTTTTCTTAACGTTTTATTTGATTTTCTTGTGCGGACATTTTCATACAATAACAAACTGTGCAAATCATTCTCTAAATCACTCTCAGAATCAGAAATTTCTTATAAATATTGTGGTCGTTGTGTTACTCTTAAGTTCGGTACTGCTACAATAAAGCTGTGATGTATTTTTACCAAACAGTGTTTTCATCCTTTACTGATCTCATTTGCTCTTACAGATTTCGTTTCTATTCCCTTGCATATTTTGAATAGTACCATAAAGTGAGTTTCGTTCACAGATACCTGGCAACACTGATTGCGGGGCAGACATCTAAGCACCTTGCGGATTGTCAATTTTCTATAATCGACACTCCATTGTTATAACAACTAATCTCATTGCGAAATATTTAATAAAGAAGCAGTATATACATTTGGAATAGCTCTAAACTAATGCATGCGTTTGATGAAAGCACCGTAGCGGATTCTCATTTTCTATAATCAACACTCGTTGATTATACGAAATTGTTATTACAACTAGTCATATTGGGCAATATTTAATAAAGAAACAGTATAAACATTTGGAAAAGTTCTAAACTAATGCATGCACGGAATTGAAAATGGAAAATATATGGATGGTTTGATGAAAGCAGCATATTTCTTTTCAGAAACGTTACTGATAGGGTAAAGGAACTGATGTTGAAAATCTATAAGTCATTTGTAAGACCCATTTTGGAACACGCCTATCAGATCTGGAATCCATACTTTAGGAAGGATATCGATCTTCTAGAGAAGGTCCAGCGAAGAGCAACTAAATTGCCTTTTAACTTGAGGCATCTAACATACGAGAAAAGATTGTCGGCTCTCGGTTTGACCACTCTGGAGCAACGCAGGGCACGGGGTGACTTAATCGAGACATATAAGATCCTAACTGCATCGTATGACGTTCCTGGGTTGCAGACTGTCTACACTATGAGAACTAATACAAATCTGCGTGGGCAGCATCTGAAACTCCAGCGTGAATCATTCTATTCAAATCCCAAGAAACATTTCCTCAGCAGTAGAGTGGTAAACGAATGGAATGCTCTTTCAAGTGAAGTGATCAATGCCAAAAGTGTCAATGACTTATTCCACAGAAATTGTAATGCAAGCACGGACTCAGGCGCATCAGCTTAAGCTGCCTGCCTGATAAATATATAATAATACTAATAATAAAGATTATACAATGGGAATATATATGCAAAATGTTATTTAAAGGTGTGAAGTAGACGACGCACCGGCCGAGCTGGTATATGTACAAAGCTCGGTGTGTCAGAAGTATGGGAGAACATTAATAAAGTAGTATAATGTATACCTGACAGAGAAAAATAAAAACATAGCAGTTTGATGTATGGATAACATTGTTAAAACTTTCCCGGCAAGTAACCAAGGACTGATTTCATCTGAATATTAATTTCATAAATAAAATCGATGAGCGCCCCTCGATGAGCGATTTTCGGCCTGTGGACGAACTCGGTTGGGTTCCAATGCGGCTGCCTCGGGCGTCGCGGTTCGCTTCTCGGCTAAGGGCGGGGATGGGCTAAGCGCCAACAGATGGCGGTACCTACTATTTAATTAAAATGTATGGCGGAGTTTAAATATCTGTCTTCCGTGAGCTGCGAAATGTGCTATCAAAGGCAACCTTGAGAATGGTTGACATGGCGTTAATTGGTTCACTGGTTAATTGGTTGGGGTGCCTGTACTAAGTCGGCGAAATAATACGGAGAGATAGAATGCCATCTATTTGCCTATCTAAACTTTAAAGTTCATAAATATTACGTATTGAAACCTGTAACCCAAATTAAAAATTTACATCTTAATATAAATAATATATAAATATAAGAGCTATAATTTAAAAATGATTTTATTTCGAAATACCTTATAGGCATGTTTAGAGCGCAGTCTAGAGTGCGCCGCCATACTGTTAACCCACATAAGTCGGAATACTGAACATAATAAGAGTTTATCAATTTTTGGAACTAAGAGCGCCATCTACAAGTTGTATTTAGTAGTAAAGTCGTAGTTGCCAAATCGTTGTACAACATTGAGCAATCTAATACGCTATATAAACAATGGTATTAGATACTTTTAACTTTTGGAGATATATTTTTGATTTAGTTTTAGCAGACTACTATGTAACAAATTACTATGTTTTCTTTCTTCTCCTTCAGGTACATATCGACGCTTGAAAGGCAAAACTGGCTAGGCGACATTAAGTACACTTAACAGGAAAAGGATTTAAAGTTAAAATATTGTAAGATTGTGATTTTAAATTCACCTAATTGTTGGATTGAAATGATTATAAACAGACATAGAAATATGATTTTTATAGCTATCCAAGATGTTAAAATGTCACCTAAATATTTAAGGTTTAAATCACTTTCCTGTAAAATTTACTCAATGTCGCTTATTCAGTTTTGCCTTTCAAGCGTTGATATAATACTTTTTCTATGTTCTCTCTCACTCTACATACACCGAGCATTGTACGGATGCTCGCTCGGGCAGCGCGCAGTTCACTTCATATCCTTCCAGCACCAGTAGGTGGAAGAAATTAGCAGTGAACATCCCCATTGATGTGGCGTTTGAAAAGGAACATTTCGAATATTCACACAAGAGACGATGGCTTAGTGGGGTACGACAGATGTCCATAGAAGACGCCTCTAGTACCTAAGTGATTCATCTACAAAACATACTACTTTTTCATATATGGGAAAATAGGTGAGAGAAATAAACTACACTAACCTGATATCGAAAATCTCGTTCGTTCGCCTGTTTTACTTTTCGCTGCGAAGAGAAATTGAAAATTGACTTTGTAAAAAACTGATGAATTGTTCGAGAGTTCAGTTACCGAATTACTTACCCGTATAGTCCGCATGTGCTCCTTTTTCGCCCGCGAATGTCCGCACAGTTGTCTCTGCAGCCACTGGGAAGCGTACCACAGACTCTTGGGCGCAGGAATGACGTTGAATGGAGGCGGCGCCGTGCCGCCTTCCTCGAAATAACTAATCCACAGTTTGCTCCTGGCAAACTTCCATTCTATATCTGCTCTTTCCTGTAAAAAAAAAACAAAACAATATATTTTATATCTTTTATTTTATTTTATATTTTTTTACTGTAAAGAAAATTGAACTTTTTACACCAGAAACGATTTTTTTAATAACCTTCTTCTACAGGTGCATTCTTCTATTTAGAGGTTGGACGATCATCATAGCCATCTCAACTTTGGATGCTGCTGCCTAGGGGCGGACCGTGCGTTTGTAGGGCCCCGGGCTAATATTACTTGGGGGCCTGCCTAATTAATCAACTAATTGCCATTTTGCCAAAAAACTGTTTTTGATAATGATGACTAGGTCACTAGGTACCCAATATATAAAAAAAGAGGACAATACAATATATTATTTGTTTAATATACAGACACACAAACACAACTGAAACACACAAACATTTAACTTTTCACTAAAATAGACAAACAACATTAATACTAATTGTAATAATATGTTAATTAGTAGCTTAATTAAGCAATAGTAGTAATATTATTTGTAAAGCTAGTTAATATTAGTAAAATTTAAACAAACATTCATTACTAGTTACCTATTGACAAAGCACTAGCCTCGGTAGGAACTCAACTGCTATACATAGATGTTATTTGTATGAATAATGAATTTTTAAAAAAGGTATTGCAAAAGAATTTGTCGCTAGTGGTCCGCCCCATCCACCGAGAAATTGATACATGAAGCTTATTCGCTGTAAATGCGTTTGCGAGAAAATACACTGAAAACAAGCGGCGGGGAGTTCCCAGGAATAGATGCGAGAATTTGATCTCAGGGTTGCCAACCTTATGATAGGATTTTGGAAAATTTGATATTTTGTTTTTTAATTCAAAATATTGTTCATTATTTTCAATGGAGGCTGGGGCCCTTTATATCCACGGGGCCCTGGGCTGCAGCCCAAAAAGCCCTTATATAGATCCGCCCCTGCTTCCGCCTGGAGTAAGGAATTCGTTCTTCTTCCAAACCATTGTCTTAAATCAGGGGTACCAAACTTTTTTGTCTCGTAGACAACTTGCTAGTTTTTTTTTGTTTTCCGTAGACCCCCTGCCCTATTTTTTCTAAACTTGAACTTTAAATGTGTTTTTGACATTGGCACAGTACATTATTATTATTATTTATTCTGGACAGGTAGCTTTGCTGATACATTAAGATCAGATCTTGTAAAGCTAGTTATAAACAATATTAACAGGGTTTTAGGTGCAAATCGAGTCCAAGCCCTTTCTAAAAAATACAGTCCACCGCCTGACCTTCAGGATATCAACCACTTATAACGGTGCCAGTTTTGCATAAAAATATAAAATACTATTGCTAAAATTTGGTCGGGCTCTACTTAGAGGTTTTGCTAATGACAAAAGACACTTAGCTGTCCAGCTCTTACCAGCCCTTTCTAAAAAAATACAGTCCGCCGCCTGACGTTCAGGATGGGAGCCAATGGGTCCTGTTGGAGTTGGCCTCGAAGACCCATTCGTTTAGGGTCGGTCATACTCACGGGTCAACACCCATCTAGAGAGCCAGGGTAGGATGCTGGCCTGCGGGACAGTCTCCCCTAGGGGTCAATTTTCGGGCGCTCTTGGACGGTATACGCACCGTGCGGCGTCAGCCAATCGATTGTGCACGGAAGTCTGGGAACAGTAACGTTTCCTATAGAGCGGGGGTGGTTGTTAACCTTATGGCAACTACTCTTGAAACAACCATTCGGCCACCCGTTCCTGGGTGAATAAGCCGGGCAAAGGATGCCGTGGTCTTCGATAGATTCGGTTGACACCGAATCACCGCTTCATAAGGGAGAGGACCGCGCAAGCGACCTCGATCCTGTAACCAATCAGGAGGTAGTAAATATCCTGAAGGTTAATTCCAGACGGAAATATCCTTCCAAACTGATAGTGAGGGGGCGAGGCTGCTCGCTTGTTACCTTTCCCGGTGCCTCGCCATAAGGCGTTGGCCTCTGACGGGCAGGTGGCGTAACTAGACTGTGGATTGTTTTTCGTCCCAAGTCTTCTGCGCTCCCCTCACGGGTGACAGAACGATAAATATTGTTAAAACCTCCTGAGGTGGCGAGTTCGCCTGTTGTAGTTGACAGCTCTAGTTGACGTTCAGGATATCAAACACTTATAACGGTGCCGAGTTTACATAAAAATATAAAATAATATTGCTAAAATTTGGTCAGGCTCGACTTACAGGTTTTGCTAATGACAAAAGACACTTAGCTGTCCAGCTCTTACCAGCCCTTTCTAAAAAACACAGTCTGCCGCCTGACGTTCAGGATATCAACCACTCATAATGATGTCGAGTTTTACATAAAAATATAAAATACTATTGCTAAATTTGGTCGGGCTCCACTTAGAAGTTTCGCCAATGATGAAAGATACTCACAGAAATAAGTTGATAGGAATGATTCATCATGGCGATCAGTAAATTAAGGAGCACGACGATATTGATGACTGAATAAGTGCCGAACATGAGCATGCCCCAAAATCTAGTGAATATTTTGATTCCGTCGAGCTCGAACGAATCCAAATCAACGAGTCCGAACACAGCCCAGAAGAGCGTCTGAGTAGTCTCGAATAAGCTGACAAAATAAATAAATTGGTAAGACAATAAAAAAAACAACGGATATAGAAGACTATTCTCACTAAATAGGATAAAAACGAATTTACTGCATGGAGTTTGTAGCACCCATTGCTTCTAGCCAACCTTACTAGCAGCCGCCGTTGTCCAGATTAGGTTGAAGTACTATAGAAAGAACGGTTGGGTGTAATACCACTGCAAAACGCGGGTGTGTATAAAAGCGAATAGCTACAGCTATGGTTTAGCCTACGTTAAACAAACGAAGCGTCCCGTAGCCACCCGACCGATCGAACACATCAAAGCTGTTAATAACGTACAGCGAGAAAAATTGGCACTCTGCAAACCCCTATTGTATAGTGGAACTAACTACTGGGTGCAGTTTCAAAATCCAATTGTGCTATCCAAAGAACAGTTTTTCTATCCCCGCATGATCCGGGATACCATTGAAATAAGAAAAACCTTTGAAATTGAAAATATTTTGAATCCTATATTATATTATGTTATATAATTATTATTTTATTTATTTATTTTTTTTTGTTTTGTTTCAACGTATATTAAGAGATAATTTGTTTTAGTTTTAACACTATTTTATCTTAGTTATAAGTAAAATGCAGGACTATTTTGTTTAAATTCTTATTCTATTTTGTACTATTTTAAATTGTTTTGTTTTTTTCTGATTTGAATTTATTTGCTGTCATTTTAATTTTCCACTTCTAACTTAGTCATTTTTAATATGGTTTTGCAACTCTATCATTTTGTGTACCTATACATGGAATATATGCCATTTTTATAAGTTCGGTATTGTTGTAAGCACATTCAAAAATAAATGTTTACCTTAGAACAGGTCTCGGCCTAGTTAGGTGACGTTGCCACTAGACTATTGTGATGTATTCTTTTTTCTGCTTTTGATTCAATTTCGTAAGTATTTTTATGTATAATTCCTACGCTGAAATTGTTTACTGTTATTTTTTAATATTTGCATTACTTATATAAATAAATAAAAAAAAAGAAGAACACCAAATTTCAATAGAGAAGACGATTAAAAACACTTTTTCATGTGGAACCCTGTTTTTAAAATATTCTTAATGCCCATCGCCGAGCGCAAAGACGAGCACAAGATACAGTGCAAGATACATCTCCGAGCACAAGATACAGTGAGTGTTGTGCGGACGGTGGATTTTTAAAATTTGGCTAATACCGCCTGCTGTATTAATCAGCGAATTAACAGCAGCAGTTTGCTGCTTACCCGCAGAACAACAGATGATAATTGACAGTACTTTAGTCTACCCTGGACAACGGTGGTTTCAACATCGCCGAAACGTCGGGTGCTATAAACTTCATGTGATGAATTCGTTTATATCCTATTTATAACGTCAAACAACCGCGATAGTCTTCAATTTCATATTCTCACTTTGCAAATCTTCTCCAGACGACACAAGCGTTGGGATCTGTCGTATTTGTGTTAGGATTATTGTTAATTAACGGACATCTCTTCTTTTCCATATCGGCGTAATACCAAAGCAATTGATTCAGACCTGTAGCAACAATATATAATTAATATTTTACCAGTATTGCCATTAAGCCATATTAAAATAAATGAAATGAAACTCACCGCATGAAAAAGCGAATAGAACCAGAACATACAAAAAGAAAAACTTCATAATATCCATCACCATTCTCGAAAGAGATACTTGTAGTGGTCCCAGATGCGGATTTACAGAAAATATATATACTAATTTAAGAGAACTGAAAAATAAACATATTACATTACATTTTCGTCGTGTCCAATTGACAGCTAAACACCGCTCTTGGAGGTGTCAAAATAATTGGGTTAGGTAGTAAGTTTCGTTACTACTCTTTACTGAACATACATAGGTAGTCAAGAAGTAACTAATAGATTGTCAAACTATAAATATAAATAATCAAAATAGAAGCCTAATATTTTAAGTAGTTAGTAATTCGAAAAGATACTTAGTAAAATTATTCATCGTAATATTCAAAATGTTAAATAATCAAATTAAATCTACGTTATGCATTTTAAACTAAAAGTACAGATATAAGACTATATAAAATAATCAGACAATAAGGCTCTATTTTTTTTATTAATTTAAATGGGCACAATATTTGAAAAATCATGGCCCTCAAATTTGGCCAGATTATAGAAAGGGTGGCCTATCAGCATCTCCTTGATGTTTTTACTAATTTTATGTCCTCCAGCTGTTTAAATTTTGTAGGGAGTTTGATTATATGATTATATGAATAATGTAAAATGTGAAGGTACGAGTCTTATGTGTATACCTAAAAATATTAGCGGCTGAGAAGAGTCCCTCGGACAGAAGCATAGGATCCCAGGCGTCCCAATCTTCTCGGGGCAAATCAGCCGATCTAGCGTGGGTAATCATTTCCCTTTGTACCTGGAAAAATAATTGCAAGAATGAAGACATTGAACCTTGTTCAATGATGCTCTTCTTATTATGGTGCTATGTTCGCTACCATTTCAGTAGCTTATTATCAAAACAATTTGTCTACTTTTTGATATTTTTAGTAAATGGCAAATGTATGTTTGACTATTGAGAAAACCCATACATGTTATATATTATCTTTAGGGAGGTATAATGATACTGAAATGCTATAAATCCTGCAAGATTTTCCTGTATATTACGAGAAAATTAAATTTTCAATTTGGACTTACCTTGTTTTAATAATAATGTATGGACTTGACTTGTTTTGTAAATTATTACTTTGGACTTGACTTGTTTTGAACTGCAGAAACGGGACTTGCCTTGTTTTGGCACAAATGCGAATATCGGCTTATATTGATAGGGTTGGCACAATTACAATCTAGTGACACAAAACAATCTCATTTATTTTGTACTTAAGTATGTATATTACATAAAAATCAAACAATAGAATCAAATAAGTTGACATGGTGAATCAAAGTTCATGTGTTCTTCACACAAGAGATTATGTTCTTGCTCTTCTGCATTTTCCGGGATAGTTTCTGGTGTACTGAGTAGTGATGTATAGTATCGGAGTTGCGGGCTTTCGGCCCAATCATCACCGAAGTAGGTTCTTAGTAACTTTTTTACGTCCGCAACCTTAGCTGGCTTTACTGCTACTTCTCTTGGAGTTTTTTTGCGCGATTGATCGGGCGGGACCTCCTGTACGGGTTTCTCCATTATTTTCCAAGGAAACTTAATAAAAAGTGAATGAAAACTGGACAAAATCACGACGCGGTATCAAAGTGACTTCCTTGCGCGTCGATTGAGATAGTATGGCAATTTTCAAGATGGCGGCTTGCAATCGAGCGCTGCTATTAAGCAAATCGGACCAGCCTTGTTTTGAAAGGAGGGTGCGCATGACCTGACTTATTTTGATGCTAAGCGGCAGTTTGTATTGAATATTATGGTTTTTCGTTGCAAGTCTGGCAACACTAGCACAGAACTGTCACAATAAATGTTTGTAACCTCAAACTGAGTCGCTGTGTTTTTTCTCTCATCGCGTCCCGTTTTCATTTTTGCTAGGACTTTAATTTACGCGGAACTTCCTGACTGGAACAATTCAACAGGTTATGGGCCCAGCTCACGACGACTGTGTAAAGAAAAGTGCAAATGCTGAAAACGCGGTTTTCGCGACTGAAATAGTGCAAGCGGAGAAAGTGACTATTCTGGTGAATCGTTTTAAATCGCGTGGAATAATTCAACTGAATTAGTGCGATTTTAGATAAACGGACAAAAACAAAAGTGTCATTTCGTTTTGTGCGGTATTTTTTAGTGGGTGCAGCGATTACTTTTGAGGTTAGAATCAGCAATTTTTCTGTCTGAAAAACTGTGGTGCGTCGATAGCTGTTTTTTTGTGCGTGATTTCATCATCGCGTGGTACAAGGAAAACGTTTTTCTCAACGCGCAGTTTTCGGGAGCGAGTTTCTTTTGGATTGAAATTGAAAAGTTTTTTTCGGAAAATTTCAAATCCGGCAATTCGAAAACAGAAGAAATGGAAGGTGATCGAATAAATATCGAAAAATTGGAAGGTGTCGGTGAGTCTTGCAATTGGCTGACATGGAAATTCCAAATGCGTCAAATTCTGGAGGACAATGAATTATTCGATATTGTCGATGGAGCCGAAGAGAAGCCAACGGCTGCAGAGCCGGACTATGCAACAAAAATCGTCGTTTGGAAGAAGAAAGACGCCAAATCGAGACGAATCATTTCGACAGCATGCAGAAGGCAGGCGGTAATGCAAATTATGACCTGTGCGACAGCAAACGAGATGTGGGAAATGCTCAGAGGAACCTATGAGCATACATCGAAGGCAAACACACTACTTTTGCAACAAAAGTATTACAGTTATGCGAAGAAGGCAGGAGATGATATTGCGACGTTCTTATCGAAATTAATGGAAATTGTGCAACAGCTGCGAGATCAAAAGGAGACCATATCCGATTCCATGGTAATTTCGAAAATTTTAATAACGTTACCTGCTGAATTCAATCATTTTCACAGTGCATGGGAATCTGCAAGTTCTGAAAGTCAAACTTTGACAAATCTGCGAGCGCGATTAATGGCAGAAGAGCTTCGCCTGAAATCGCAGGGACAAGTCGAAGAGGTGGAAGCGCTGATAGCTAAGCGAACTTTTCCCAAGAAAACCTACAACATCAAAAAGGGAAATTCGTCGAACAGCAACAACAAATTGACGAATAAAAGCGACAAACCGAAAGGCAAGTGCTTTAAGTGCGGAAAAGGAGGTCATTGGAAGCGGGACTGCCCAGAGAAAAAGCATAGCTCTGACGAGAAACGAGAAGATGGCTCGGTCGACGCGTTCATTTGTCACTCAGCGACGAGTGGAGACAAAGACACTTGGATATTAGATTCAGGGGCAACTGATCACATGAGTCACCGGCGCGATTGGTTCGAGAATTTCACTGAAATATCCGAACAAGTGAAGATAGGTAATGGCGATAGAATTGTGGCTCGAGGCAAAGGCGACATCAGCATTCACGCTTTCAATGGCAATGATTGGATTCGCAAGCGAGTCATGGGAGTTCTATTCGTACCGGATCTTCAGATGAATTTATTTTCATCAGGAAAGGTGACAGATCATGGACATCAGCTGAGCATGGACAACAAACGTTGCGAACTGCTGAAAAACGGAAACGTAGTTGCAGTGGGAGTTCGTAGAAACGGTTTGTTCCAGATGCTGTTCAAGGTGAATCAGATTTCACGAATCGAGGCTACAGCAAACGTAGTAATAAAGAAGAGATCGCTTTGTTCGTGGCACGAGCGACTTGGACATCAAAACGTCATACATGTGAAGAAGTTTCTGCAGACTCGAAATATTGAATTCATCAATGAAGATTTCACATGTGAAGCATGCGTACTTGGAAAACACCATCGAGGTAGCTTCAAGAATCGTGAGGAGAAGTCGAAAGCGTGTGGAGAAGTCATTCATACTGACGTGTGCGGACCATTCCAAGAAAATTCGATAGGTGGCGCCAAGTATTTCTTACTATTGAAAGATGATTACTCACATTTTCGTTTTGTCTACTTCATGAAACAAAAGTCAGAAGTAGCAAGCATCATCAAGAAGTGTGTGAAGCTGATTCAGAGGACATATGGACACAAAATTCGCATTATCAGATCCGACAACGGCACAGAGTTCGTCAACGGAAAATTGAAAGCATTTTTCGAGGAAGTTGGTATTCATCACCAGCGAACTGTGCCATACACGCCTGAGCAAAACGGCTGTGCGGAACGGGAGATGCGAACAATCGTCGAATCAGCGAGAACGATGCTTCAGTCGAAGCAAATAGAAAAGAAGTTTTGGGCCGAGGCAGTAAATTCAGCAGTTCATGTGCTGAATAGAACTGGAACGAGCACAGTCGCGGACAAATCACCTTATGAATTGTGGCACAACAAGGAAGCAAAGGTCGATCATCTGCGAATTTTCGGCTCGGAAGTGTTCATTCACGTTCCAAAGGGAAAACGGCAGAAGTTGGATCCAAAGGCAGAAAAATGTATGTTCGTTGGTTACGACAACCATTCGAAGGGATATCGAGTTTGGAATCCGAAAACAGGCAAAATCGAAATCTCACGAGACGTCGTATTTTTGTTGGAGGAATCCATGGCCACACTGGACATCGGAGCTGAAGAAAAAACTATTGAGAGCACGGGCGATACAAACGCAAATAAAGATGATGTAAATGATGAGGATGTAGAGGAACTCTTTACTCCAGAGGAACGCGAGGAACGTGGTGCGATATGCGACCTTGACAACAGAAATGTCATAAATCGGCGTTTGCGCGATCGAAACACAATTACAGCAGCGAAGCGTTTGACATATTACGCATCGGGACATCATTCGGCAATGTTAGCAGTCACCGAAGAGCCAAGAACTTTTGAAGAGGCGATTAAATCGAGTGACCACCGACAGTGGAAACAGGCCATGAACGAGGAGTACGATTCACTCATTAAAAATCGTACGTGGACTTTGGTTAAGGCACCAGTTGATCAAAGAGTTATAGATAATCGATGGGTCTATAAAGTCAAGCAGAATCCAGACGGAAGCATTGATCGCTACAAGGCGCGATTGGTAGTGCGGGGATTTACGCAGCAATATGGCATCGATTACCACGAAACTTTCAGCCCGGTGGTAAAGTTCACATCGATCAGAGCAATCCTGGCGTTGGCGACATCGAAGAAAATGAAGTTGAAGCAGTTTGACATCAAGACGGCATTTCTAAATGGAGATTTAGAGGAGAATGTCTACATGAGCCAGCCGATTGGATATGATGATGAAAGCGGGCGAGTATGTAAGCTATCAAAAAGCTTATATGGTTTGAAACAGGCATCACGCTGTTGGAACAAAAGGTTTACTTTGTTCATCAACAAATTTGGTTTCAAAGCAAGTGAATCGGATCCATGTGTTTTCGTTTGCAACGGAGAAAACGGCATGCTAATTCTGGCAATTTACGTCGACGACGGATTGATTGCGGCGGAAAAGCAGGAAGCCATTGTTCCAGTCATCGGACACTTGAAAAAGGAATTCGAGATAAAAATATTTGAGCTGAAATGTTTTTTGGGACTCGAAATTGATCAGCGATCTGACGGATCGATTCACATTCACCAACAGGGATATGCAAGAAAGATACTTGATCGTTTTAACATGACGAATTGCAATGCTGTGTCAACACCATTGGACATTTCTCAGAATCTTGGAGATTTTGAAACAGACGAAGAGACCGATTTTCCATATCGTGAAGCAGTTGGAAGTCTGATGTATTTGGCTGTCGCTACCAGGCCAGATATCAGCTTTGCAGTTGGAAGTGTCAGCAGATATTTGGAAAAACCAGCTGCAGCCCATGTGAATGCAGTAAAACGCATCTTAAAGTATGTCAAGGGCACGGTGGACATGGGAATTCGCTTCGAGACAGAAAACGATTTACATTTTTGTGGATACAGCGATGCCGATTACGCCGGAGACGTCAGTACGCGAAGATCGACGTCAGGATACGTTTTCATGTTCGGAGGAAGCGTTATCAGTTGGGGATCAGAACGACAAAAATCGGTTGCACTGTCTACAACAGAATCCGAATATATGGCAGCATCACATACCATAAAGGAATTGGTTTGGCTGAAAAATTTGTTGTGCGAGCTACAGCAATCGAAGTTGGACGTGCCAATATTTTTCATGGACAACCAGAGCGCAATTCGACTTGTGAAGAACCCGGAATTTCACAAGAGGACAAAGCACATCGACGTGCGATATCACTTCATGCGAGAGAAATTCGAAGACGGAATATTTGAGCTAAAATACGTTCAGACGGATGAGCAGACAGCTGATATAATGACAAAGGCATTATCAAGGCCAAAACATCAACATTTTTGTACTTTGATGAATGTCATGCCAAATAATTAACGTAGAGTATTCAAGGAATTAATCTTAATTTTGAATTTGTTGGTTAATTGTATTCTCAATTTTATTTTGATTTTGGCATTGACTTGTAACAAAAAGTGGGAGTATTGAATATTATGGTTTTTCGTTGCAAGTCTGGCAACACTAGCACAGAACTGTCACAATAAATGTTTGTAACCTCAAACTGAGTCGCTGTGTTTTTTCTCTCATCGCGTCCCGTTTTCATTTTTGCTAGGACTTTAATTTACGCGGAACTTCCTGACTGGAACAATTCAACAGTTTGTTTCGTTTATAACGAAGAATCTATGTGAATCTGACTTGATTTGAAGTTAAAACTTATTTTTAAATGTTATACAGATCAATATTCAACAATAATTTTTGTTAGACCAAAAAGTAGACCTGACTTGTTTTGATACTATACTCCTGATTTGTAGAACATTAAACTTGGTAGAAAAGAAACGGAAAAAATATTTATGACAATTAAAAGATAAAAAAATTTAAAAACAAGCTTTACTTTTTATCGGGGAGTTTCAGTGGCAATCTCCCGACTCTATCTTCAGATCCTCGTCATAATATGTAATGGAAAGTACTTATGACAACAAGACAAATGAGCCCAAACTCGAGTATCTTAGCACTCTCCGTCAGAGAGTTCCAGTGGCAATCTTCCGGCCCCATCTTCAGACCCTCGTCATCACATGTAACGGAAAGTACTCAAGACAACAAAACCGATGAACCCAAACTCGACTATCTATACACTTTTCATCAGGGAGTTCCAGTAGCAATCTTGCGCCTCCATCTTCAGACCCTCATCATAATGTGTAATGAAAAGTACTCATGATAACAAAACATACTAGCCTGAATTCGACTGTTGTACCGTTTGCCATTAGGGAGTTCCAGTGCCTACATCCCAGCTCTATAATCCAATCAGCTCGACGGTACTATAATATTGCATTGTCGCCGAACTTACATAAGTTTGCCAATTTCAGCTCAATCAGATACCAGAAAGTGGTTGAAAAAGGGTTTGCAAATTTTGAAACGGACAACTTACATACTTGAAAGTAATTTACAACTTATAATTTACATAGTGATAGCGTCTACGAGTGCAGTAAGAAAGCGGGACTTTTGAAGAACCTCACTAAAACAAAGATTATAGTGGTTTCAAGGAACGAGGATTTGAACCCGACAATCACGGTGGCAGGGACTAATTTAAAGAGATAATCAAAATAAAAGTACCTAAGCACATGGGTAATTGAAACGTGGGAGTCCGACCAGGAAGTGAAGACCCGGATAGAGATTGCCCAAGAATCCTTCAACAAAATGAAGAAGGTACCTTGCGATCAAGACCTCAACATCAATCTCTGAATTAGATTGCTTCAGTGTTACATCTGGCTAGTAGTTTTGTACGGCTGTAAAGCTTGGACCATCAAGAAGACAACCAGCACGAAACTTATGCCTTTAAGATGTGGTGTTACCAAAGAATGTTGAGGATTAGCTGTCATATGTGGAATTATCAGAAATGTGGAAGTTCTACGGCGCGTCATTATATACTACTACGCGATCCCGAGAACTCTTATTGACCATGAAAAAGAAGAAAATCAGTTACTTAGGATATATGCTTCGACTCGATCGGTACCAATTTCTCCAAGTAATTATTATGGGCAAGATTGAGGGGAAGAGATGCGGTGAAAGAAGAAATGGATTGGAATATCCAGTGTAGAAGACCTATTTTACTTGGCACAGAATCAAAACGCGAGAGAATCGAAAAGCGGAGAGCTGACGGCCAACCTCCAAGAGGCACCGAAAGCAGAAGAAACTTACATACGAACATTGCAAGTTAAAGTAAAGCTTATAATAAATAATACCTGATAATGTGCAACGATTCTCAATGCTACGGTTGCGACATAAAGAGAATTTGTTACAAAATCTATAACATTCCACATATCATTCACATATTCTTCCAGGCCAACGTCCCACAGCTGCTTTACTTCACTCCAAATTAGACCTGCAAGAACAGAGTATTTCATTTATTGCTGGACATTTGAACAGATGTAAATCATATCATTAAATAGGTTGCCGACGACGATTGCCGATCTATTTGCCGACGATACCAAGTTCTTCGCGAACCCACTCATAGGTCACCGGAATATGCAGACCAGCCTCAATTCCACAGTGCAGTGGAACAATGAGTGGTTGCTTTCTCTCAATGCAGATTAATGAACTGTTCTACAATGATGTATGATTACTCCGTCGCTGGGTGTGTGCTTCCTAAAGTGACTGTCTCCAATCTTCTTTTTCTTCCTAGACCCTGTCCCATTTACTTCGGGTTGGCCTTTCTTGTCCTTCTTCTCCACTGAGCACGATTTTGTGGAGTCGGCGTCGAATTGAGCTTCCCTTAGGTCTTTTTCAACCGTAGTCAATCAGGTGGAAAATGGTCTTCCGAGTTTCGTCGTTGGCAGGTCTAGGGCAAGCTTTACCATGTGATCATCTGGGCATCGCTGGGTGGGACCGTACAACCGTAAGCGTCTTTCTTTGACTTTATCAATTATTGGACCGACTTTAAAACATCCCCTTATGTACTAATTTGGGATTTTGTCTAATAGTATAACACCCGATGACCGTAGCATCCACATTTCTGTTGTATATAGTTCATTAAGATGTTGTTTGTTAGTCGCCCAACATTCTGATCCATACGAGACAGCAGGTCTAATGACTGTCTTATACATTTGCCCTTTGATCTTAAGGGGCATTTTTTTGTCGCGCATAACGCCTGTTGTGTAGTTGTCTCCACTTCATCCATCCTGTTAAAGATCTATGAGTAACATTGTTGACAATTTTGCCATCGTTGCTTAGTATTGAGCCCAAATATTTAAATTGTGTCACTGTTGGTAAAGGCGTAATTCCTAAAGAAATATTGATGTTAATAGGGTTAGTGATGTCATCGATAATGCAGGACATGTGTTTTGTTTTCTTTCTACTAATCGTAAGGTTATTTGTTTCTAGTGCCTCAATCCAGTGAGTCCTCAATCGAGTGACTGTCTCCAATATCTCTCAAACAGTCAAAGACTTGGGAGTTTTTTTGACTCACAGTTAAACTTCAAGGAACACATTAGGCAACTATGTATAACTTCATTCAAGCTTCTAGGGTTTGTGATACGGCAATCCAAACACTTCAATAATATTCGAATTATGCGCATGTTCTACAACTCAATTGGTAGAAGTCGCATGGAAACGAATGCAGTTATTTGGAATCCCCGTGAAGATACCTATATCATCATGCTGGAAAAGGTACAGAAGTGTTTTTTGAGATTTTTGTACTTCAAGCAGTACGGATATTATCCATTTTCGTATCCAACTGCATTTGTCACAGGCATGGTTGGCTATAATTCTCTCTGTTTCAAAAGAGGAATGCTGAGCATATCCTATATTTTTAGTCTGATTCGATGTAAAACTAATAACCCTAGTTTACTAGCTAAGGTGGATCTTTTCGTGCTTGATCACCACATCTTTTCGCGGAGCTGCTTTGCGCAAAAACCTTACAAGGTGGAATTTGTCGGTGCGTGCTTTGCGGCGCTTAAATCACTGCTTTGCGGAACTTAACTTGTTGGCACCAGATTTCAATATTTCTACCGCCAACTCTCATGAGTTTAAATTACAGGCAATTAATTATTTATTTTTATATGATGTATTATTTATTCTTATGTGCTAGTATTTTACACTACAATCTAGTTGATATCATTAATTTTACTTTTAATGCATTGGTCTTTCTAATGTGAATAAGTAATAAATGAACAAGCAAATGAATAAATAAAATAAATAAATAAATCTTACTCTAGCGCTAGATACTTACCGCTAACCCAGGAGAGTATTAGCCACTCAACTATAGAAGGAGGAGCACCACGTTTCGTAGGCAAGTCTTCTTCGACGGGGCTCATATCGCCCCAAAGCCAACTGCCAATCACAGATTCGATTCGTTGAGAAGCCAGTATTAAGAGAACTACAGAGAAAAATAATAAAACTTGTTAGTTTCAGATAGTCGAGCTAGGTTAACCTTTAGATTGCGCGGGAATTTTACATTAAATAGTCAATAGTCTTTTATTCATTTAAAATTGTGAATACAGTTGGACATGTCATAATCTTAATTGTTTAAAATATAATAATCAAAATATAAATGTAACAAATACTAACTTTTTTTTATCATTAAAATTAATACTAAAATAAGTCAGACAAAATAAAAGATAGATGCTTAATAATGTCATATGTAAAACGACAATAATTATAATGAATAATCAAATATTATCAACCTTGTATGTTTTAACGTAAGAATAATAGAGGTATCTTAGAGATACATTATTTTTCATAATAAATATGTAGCTATACCAAAGATATTGTACCCATAATTAAAATAACACATATTCACAATAAAACATAATAAAATAATACAAATTAAATTAAATAAAATTAAAACGGGGCCGACTTGCTAAATGTTGTTGCCGATATCGGCCAATTGGGGCTCTAGGGGTTAAGCGTACACAAGCGTACAGCTTGTTTTTAGCATACCTACACTAAACAACTGAGAATATACTTTTTTTTGTATGAACACCTACCAATATATATATATTTTCATTTTTAGTGAATATTGAATGTTAGGAAGGCTTCTTATGATTTTTTTCCCTGATAGAACAGAAACAAAAGCGAAAACTAATGCAGTGAATTTGTAGTTCGATTTATTATTTTTTTCCATTTATAAGTTTTTTATTGATTTACTTTACAGCAACCGAGAAGTTTTAATACATTTTTTGAGTAGTATTAAATAGTCTATAAAATACTTTTTATTTGAATAACCTAGGATTCTTAGTTTTCAGCTGCTTAGAGTGTAGCATTCACAGGCGTAGTATACAACTTTTATTATAATCATGTCCAGTATACAGGTGAGTTTTTAATTAGTGACATCCTTGTAGTGGGTGAATCAGTACAACGAACTAAGCAGCGTTTAATAGAAATTTTTGAAAAAAAAAAAACATTTTTTTTTGTTTTTTTTTAACAGTATAAAAAGTTTTGAGCACAATGTGCTATCCAGCGGTATGTAGAATATCGCTAATATTGTTTATTAGCGATATTTTACCTACAGCTAAGATGGCACAGTGCGCTCAACGCTTCTCAAACTTTTCCTCAATTGATAAAATCTACAAATTTGACAAAAAAAAAACAAAAAGTTGCTTACTTCGTTGTACTGATTCACCCACTACAAGGATGTCACTAATTAAAAACTCACTCTGTATATCCAGTTTTTAAAATACATGGACCAATTTTTACAATACATATGTATTTGTGTAGCCTTACTCTTATGTAAGTTCTCACTTACATAAAAATGTGAAATAGCTCGCCGAGTGGCAGATGAACTTGATGAACGGTTTTCGCATCGTCCGTCCGACGCCAGAGTGCGGTGCAATTATATAGGCCACTGAGAAAAATGGAAACATCATGCCGATCCGCACGATCTCCAGCGCTTGAAACAGCATGTTTTTCCGCCGGAAGCCAGGTAGACCTTCGTACCAAATGGAAGCGAGCAGTTGCTGGACGTTTGGATGGGCGACAAACTGAAACGATAAATGAAAGAAAGAGTATTATAGAGGTGCAAATTGCATACCTGAATATACCTAATAAATTGATAAACATGAATACAGAATATTATGTCCATTACTATACTATATGCCATTGCTAATAATTAACATAATAATTAGCAAAAAAATTTTTAAGTGTTATTATTTTTAACCGACTTCAAAAAAAAGAGGAGGTTATCAATTCGGTTGTATTTTTTTTAATGTTTGTTACCTCAAACGGGTGTCACGGAAACGCACCACATCCGCGCCACGTCCACGCCAGACGCTAGCGCTACGTCGCTTCTGTCTGAACCCCTTCTTATATCCCAAATTAAGAATATTTGGGAAAAAATCTTAGACTGTTTAAGAATGTCGATAAAATCTTTTGACGAACTAATGCAATTGGTTAGTGA
Source organism: Micropterix aruncella (assembly GCA_944548615.1). Classification (NCBI taxonomy): domain Eukaryota; kingdom Metazoa; phylum Arthropoda; class Insecta; order Lepidoptera; family Micropterigidae; genus Micropterix; species Micropterix aruncella. Next base: position 39,574,833 of record OX155950.1, read on the forward strand.
AGATATCTAAAGTTCTATGACTGCAGAAGTTGATTGATGAGATATGAGGATTCGTTTTCAGATTCGATTCGATTCGATTCAGATTCGTCGAGATATGAGGACATCCCTGTGGATTTGAACATTATTAACCAATATGTTGCCAATATGCTGTCTTAGTAGTAACCTGCTGAGTATTAATGAGGGTGTTTCGGCTTGCCTTTTTTCATATCACCTGCAGCAATTAAATTTTGCTCACTAGAGGCCAATTTTCTAGTACATTTTTAAATATTTTATATAATGACAAACAAAAAAGATTATCTTCATCATTCAGAGTCAAAGCAATCCATTGCAAGCTCGTGGACTTGTGACGTCCATACAGCGCGGTGTCCGCGACGCAACTCACGCTCAACGCTTAAGTCTAAATGGTTATTCGCACGCTCATGTTAATAAGACCCGTGCGGGAGCTGCAAATTTCTGGAACCCCGCGATTATCTCCGTATCTTGACGCGGGCTAATGGTCTGGACTTGGTCACAGGGTAATCGTTTGGCGGTAATGGGTCTTGATCCTCATGTCATGCTGATGTCAACTTCCATCGCAGGCAAAGGGCGCCGCAGGTATAGGTAGAAGTCCGCGCAGCGGCTTCAAACTGTTATCCAGTGGATGGAGTGATCCATCCGAAAATGGTAGACAGGAGGCAAAGGGGCTCACTGGCTTGACAGCGCCCTTGGATAGTCTTAAAAAGTAGGGGTCTTCACAAACACCAATCGGTCCAGAGCCGACATTGCCACTGGCAGAAGGGTACCCAATTTTAAACAAGGACCGCATTGCACAACCAGGGAGTGGTGAAAGGAAGAGGAAAGCACAGGTGAAGAGGAACAAACAGGAGGCAGATAAAGAGGACCATTTAGGAATCCACACCAAGATTAAAAAGTTACTGTTCGAGACTCTCCAGGGTTAACTTGAGGAAGACAGTGGGCCCACTCACTGGACACTGCCGACTGAACAAGCTTATGCAGACACTGGGAATAGTCGATGACCCCTTGTGCAGGGTTTACACTGCAGAAAATTCATCGGCTGAGCATGTGATATTCGCATATCCGGAAAAGCATGTCCAAAAAAGAAGTCACCCATTGTATGCTGCGTAATTAAAATGGAACTTCCCCAATTAACAGGTTAATAAATGCAATACCTGTGATCTGAGCATGTGGGCGAGGAACCGAGAAATTTGACGCGGCCTATAAATAACATTTCGATAATGACTAATAAAAACGACTAATAACGACGATTCTAATAAATACCGCTGCGACAGTTACCGGATTCAGTTGTCCACGCCAGTCAGGGCCAAACGCACATGAGATACAATAACCCAAGATGGGTCCACCAACAACTCAACAAGTAAAAAAAATTATTTGGGTGGCTAGTGCTTGCGTGCGGACTATACCAAGGGAATTTAGAGTAAATTTATTTTCTCTAAGTGTATTTTTGTCTACCAAAGTTGAATACTTGTTGAACAGAGAGGTAAATACATTAACTGGGAAAAAATATCAAGATATATAGTAGAATGGAAGAAGATTACAAACGAAGACAAGACTCACAATGAGTTGTAGCGAAAATGATGGTCCGTCCCTCCCGTGTTACCTACCTTCTTTTGTCTGAGCTTAATGGCGAGTTTAAGTCTATTAAGTTGCATTCTCTCTCCGTGCTCAAAGGCGGGTCCCGTAGGGTCGTGATTGAGCAGAACCTCCAGTTCGTGGGAACTGCGAGTGTGATCTAATAGGGCGGTAGCAAAATCTTGACACTGTTTCCGAAGCTCTTGATATTCAATCTGCACAATATAAAATAAAAATGATGCATTAACCAATCGATGAAATACTTATCTTTTTAAATGCGAGGGTAGGCTGAAAAGTAACGTACACATGCTTGTAGAACGGGAACGAAATGATCTTCAGAAGCGCATCTGGTGGCGTGTAAAAGTACCATTCCCCCTCTATACGCATGCGTACTGTGCAGTTTGAAGACCTTCTTTTCATCCATTTTATTGTAACAGAAGCATGGAGATGTGTTCTATATATAGTGCTATGTCAACGCGAGTTAAACAGCATGCTGTTATCGAATTTTAAATTGCTGAAAAATTCACTCCTGAGATTCATCGTCGTTTAACCCCTGGGAGGCCACCAATTAGTGGTTGCGGTGGCTAATAGATCCGCGCCTAGCCATTTCTGCCGGCCTCAATATATATTATATAAATATATGATATACTCGACTAACAAGATAAATTATTAGGTAACAAGAGATAATTCATAAAAATTGATATTGTTAGTGCATATTTATATACATAATCATCCAAAAAGATTGCGCGAAGGCTGGCTTCCGACAGGTTTAAGGCTATTTATAGTGACAATGCTGTTGATGGATCTACTCTAAATCGATTCAGAAGTTCAAAACACAACCATCCGCAAAAACTTCTTTTGACTGTGTTATTGGATGCTCATCGAGTTTATGTGACCGATATCTGGAACAAGGAGCAACGGTAAATTCTTCTCAGTACATAGAGGCTCTAAAACACCTCCGATGTCAAGTTTGTTGTGTCAGAGGTACACACACCTTGCGTGCAACTGAAGGAGATCTGCGATACCAGAAGTTTGAACCTATTCCACGCCCTGCTTACTCCCCCGATCTTGCGCCTCGAGTTTTTTTTAATCCTCTCAAGAGAGACCTCAAGGGTAATGAATACACCTCTGACGTTGAGGTGAAGGCCGCTATCAAGTCCTGGATTTGAGAAGTCAGAAGATTTTTTCAGTCACGGAATGAAAACACTTGTTAATCGTTGGGAGAATGTGTTGGACGATTAAAAAATAAATATATGATTTTAAAGCTTAAAAACTATACTTTAGTGTACTTTTTGCCCGATCTTGCTATTTTTGCATTACTTTTCAGCTTACCCTCGTGTTTATTTTATTTATTATTGTTTAAAGAAAATCTGGTACTTATTCATATTCTTGAGTGAGATGATATTCATGTTATTATAATATCACAATTATTTTACCGGATATCTGCCTGTACTTTAGATTTAAAGAAGCGATTTGAATAAAAAACATTTTTTGAGAAAATTACTAATTTTCAAACTTAACAATTCAATTACTTGAGATGTCGGTGTTCTGCTGTACTTCTAAATACTATAGAACGATAAAACAATTTTGCATAAGAATAATCACGGCAGCAATGGTCAGCAATCAACAGGCATCCTTACCTTAAACTCATGTTCCATAAAGCTAAGTCTTCTTAGTTCCCACGATAATTCGAAGGCAGTTAAAATAGGATCTTTACTGCTGAGTGCAATCAGGGAAGGGCTGGCGAGCGCTCGGTAAGCATTTATCCTGGATCTGGAATGGCGAAGCGAATCCTCCTGGCGAGACGTGACGCACTCATCGCAGCCACATCTGTAAACATTGAAGCGTGCTACATTGGCTAGGAAAATATACAAAATTGAATATATTTGTGACTAGCTGACCCGTGCCCACTTCGTTGGGCGGTAAAACTTTTTACTTGTGATGAAATTATGAGTGTGGTTCGGTTAGTACTGAGTGCTATGATTTATTTCCTGACTGCTAAAAGAGGGGTTATATTTTTACTGCATATGTATGTATGTATTTGCATGAAAATTTTACTATATTACCGTTATTTGTGAGTGTCTTCTTATGAGTGTCTCATTTGTGAGTGTCTTCTTGTGAGTGTCTTATTTGTGAGTGTCTTATCTCTTTAAACATTTATGCAGTAAAAGGGAAATTATATGCAGTAAACGGAAAAGTCTTTTGTTTAAAACACTTGAGACGATAAATTTACTTATTTTTTATATGAATTCATAATTGTTGATAATATGACCAATAAACATGACCTAACGATTTAAATTATTTAAAAAAAATATAAAATACTACTTTTTGATACTTAAATATAAAAGTTAGACATATGCTGTCGCTGACTTTTTTGTAGGCATTATCAAGCTCTACAACTTTTCTCTAGAACTTAATCATATATCTCTCATCGTTAAGGCAGCGTTCGTTAGAAACGTTTTCGTTCGACCGTTTTTTCCGACTTACTTTGGAAATCCGACTACCACGAAAAAGTCTTTTCATTTTTTGGAATAATATATAGCCAAATTTACCTCTTTATAATATTAGTATAGATTTAAAATATGGGACATTTTGGCTGGCATGACGATTATTGGTCAGACATCATGTCATTAGAAAGATATAATCAATTTTTATATATAATCTTTATATATAAATATTCAGCCTGCGTATGTTTATGCTCGCAAAACTCAAAAGTAGTAAGTCGATTGACTTGAAATTTAGACACAATGTTGCATTCGAATATGCGCGACAAAAGTCTTGCCGCACTGGTGAAATCTTTGGTGCTCTTCGACATTGGTGTGTTTCCCATTCACTACATATCAGACTAAGCCACAGCAAAGCGTAGCCAGGTTTAGCTAGTAATAAATACAAACGAAGCTGCCATAGAAAGCACCAACCAAAGTCGGGCCAATCATATAACTAATATGCAAACCTTTCTCAATAATCGAGAAAGCTTCAGATTGGATTATGGAGGTCGATTCGGTCTCTAAGCAGTATAAATTCCCTAAAAGTCTCGGATGCACAGCCCTGCGTCCAGATATAACTCTTTACTCTCTATCTCGGAAGATGGTCCTTATCGTAGAATTAACTGTTCCATCGGAATCAAACATCCCAAAAGACCACGAGTACAAATTAAATAAATACCATGACCTCGCAAATGCCGTCACCCGGAACGGCTTCACTGTTCACCTTCTCGCGGTGGAAGTAGGCGCTCGTGGCCTGCCAGCTAAATCTTTGTTTCACCTTTTTAAAGATCTTGGTCTCTCCAGGAAAATAATCAACTCCTTTCTAGAAAAATTATCTAAAACCGCGATTTCTGCATCTCAAATTCTATGGCTTCGAAGGGGGAGTGAATGGATGGTAAGGTGAACGCTCACATGTGGCAAGACAGCTGTCCTAATCCTACCACAGCCGGTTCGTAAGTCCGGAATCCACTGCTCACCCCCCAGAAGTGTAAAAAAAAATAGTATTATGATGGGCCCGACTCCGGTCGGTGAATTCCATGGCAGCTCCGTTTGTATTATATTTATTTATCTGGGGGTTGAGTGGTGGACTTTGGCTTAACGACTGTCTGTGGTAGGTTTAGGACAGCTGTCTTGCCACATTTGAGCGTGCACCTTTACTCCAGCTTCAAAGCCTTAGAATTTAAGATACGGAAATTGTGGTTTTAGATATTTTTTCTTGGAAGGAGTTAATTATTTTCCTGGAGACACCAAGATCTCTAAAGAGATGTAACAGAGATTTGGCTGGCAATCAGGTGCCTAAAAGGCAGGTTGTGCAGCACTGAATAAATTGTAAAACTACTACACCACAATCACAATAAAATAAATTGAATTGAATTGATTACAAAAGTAACGCATACTATTGCTTAGATGATTATTATCTGTCACATGGTGTCCTCCTCTGTCAGCAATTGTTATAACTACTCAAAGAGGATGGGTAAAAATGTATGGAACCGGGCCTACAAACCCAAGGTGTGAAGTGATTGATGCACCTTGCGTGGCATATCACTCGTGGTGCATCCCTCACTTCACACCTCGTTGGGCTGATTGGTCCGGCGTTTACCACTAGCGCCACCTACAAAAAGTTCTGCTCACACATCCCCATTATTAAAAACAAAACAATCGTTTTACATGTCCTAGCATAATATACCCAAGTGATATAGTAATTAAACATAAGCCCTGCAGCAATGCGATAGTTTCTGCTGCTGATTTATCGAAGAAACCGAACTTGACTTTAAAACGTTACTTTCTCATGTCCAGTACTGCAAAATTGCATTACACGTAAAACAGCGTTATTGCAAAAAATCACACTGCTCGCTTAGATGGTCAACCGATGCCCCTTCGTATGGCGAAGGTTTGTAAAATATTTTTTTTTAGACTTACCTAACATCATGAGGCATTGGTAATGTCGCACCACGATCCAGTAAAATTTTAATAATTTCATAATTATCCCTATGAGCAGCTAAAATGAGTGGGGTTATATCCGGCGTAAATGTGGCTGTTTCCGGTGGTAACGCTTCCCAACTCTGAAAACAAACAATTATTTTTAATTATTTTCTTGTATAAAATCATGCGACCACTGATTTTGCATATACCGCCAAATTTAAAGTGACAGTCAGGTGTACCAACCTGATCATTGACATCAATGTAAAAACATCGCACACACAAGAAATTTACAGAAATTACAATTGGTTGTTAAATGCTCGTTATAAGTACCTAATATTTAATCATGCGGATATTTGAGAATATTTTTAGAGGTCATGGCGCTTGCGCGTTCTTTCTCGTGGCCGCTGCGTAGCCAGAGCACTAAAGATGCTAACAGACGGTGAGTAAACTCGCGTACAAGTTTGCGAACTTTATGGCCGTAACGCATGAAGGTATTGCAATGGGATGTTCACTGGAATTTTATACCGCTACAGGGCGCAACAGCCACTGTTCCTGATAGATGCGAAGCCAGCGACGTACCAACAAACATCGACTAGAAAATACAAATGACTGTATTAGAAACCGCAGTTGCAGAAACCATAAATGTTTGAAAAGGAAACTAGAAATTGACCCTTGGAGTGAATTGGCTAAGATATTAGTAAGAACTTGGTCAGATTCCATGTTACAAGCAGTGCTCGCATTGAATATGCGTACAGGATGTTGCAGCTCGCTTCTTGCGCGCGATGCCGTCCATACTGCGAAAGTTGAATTGCGATAGATGCTTTTTTTCAATTTCAATTTATTTCTTTTTTTGTGGTGAATTTATTTTCATAACATTGATTTGCAACTCTCATACCCAAAATAATCCGTCACGTCCGGTTAACTCCGGTTCGAGCCATTGTACAAGTGAAGTTACGGGAAAAAACATCAATGACAATGTTAATAATTTCTAGGTAATTTCTAGGTAACAGCAACACCAGTAAATTTCATATAATATATGAACACACCAGCGTTAAGCTGCTAGTTCATCAACAAATAATAATAATAATAATTCTGTTTTAGAAATTTACAAACTTAAGAAATGACCGTTTAGCCAGGGTTTGTTTGAGTGAGAAAAAATATATTTTGTCTGTAAATCAAGTATATTTGAGTTTCTAAAAAAATACATTTTACTACACCTAAGAAAAAGTATCTCATCTTCAGAAAATAAAGAGCAACCAAGTGATTATTATATACAAATCATTATTATAATATATTATTTATATTATAATATGAGAATATTATTATCTTTGATACAAGTCGTGTAGAAGTCTCACTCAACTCACGTGTACCGGCCGCTTTAGTTTAACGAACGGAACGGGCGGCAGGCGGCCGCCGCGGCCGCCATTTTATTTTCTGACGCACCACGGGTTTCCTGCCGCGGTGTATCGCTGTAAAATTCACAAAATCGGAGGTTTTAATCGGATTTTGGCGCTTTTCAGTTGTAAATTGGTGAGTAATTTACTTGAGGATCGTTAGTAAGTGCTGGGAATGACAGATTTCGCTTTTGAGCGGCGGTGATGACGATGCGTATTCGTTTTTTAATTAGGAACGACTGTTTTGTGCTAGTGTTTGTTTATTTATTATTATTGTTGGTTGCTACAGTTGATTTTATTCTGTAACTATCGTAGGGGGGGGGGGGGGCGTGAAGGAAATCGAGAAGAAGATGACCCACCGTGCAGAAAATGGCGACGTTTTTAATTTGGATAGGCCGTTTACACTCTCGCGCGAGGCGCGAGGCGAGACGCAAAACCATATCAGTAAACAAATGGAACAGAGGCAAAGCTTCTAACGAGCGTACAAAATGTTTACCTACTTGCTAGAAGCTTTACCTCTGTTCTGTTTGTTTACGCACATGGTTTTGCGTCTCGCCTCGCGCCTCGCGCGAGAGTGTAAACGGCCCATGACAGTTCTGCTGGATCCCTAGTCATTCGGGGATTAGGGGAAACGAGAGTGGACGAGCTGGCGAATTCGGCTCGCACTTTCGGCTCCGAAGTCGATTGTCGTCTGCCTGTCTCCGACTTCTTCCCCTCGATAGACAATAAACTTTTAAAAAATTGGACTCAGCGATGGCGCACTTCCTCTAACACAAAGGGCAAGAGGTTCTCACTTATCCAGGGCGAAATCCCTTCGAAGCCATGGTACCACCACCAGCCATTTAGTCGGAAAGAGATTTCGATAATCTGCCGCACCTCCACCGTATTAATGTTCTCGCGTCTCCGCAATGCGATTGTGGACACGAAGATTGCACGCTGGACCATCTATTTTTTAACTGTCCCATCCTCAATAATTATCCGAGTTTTATCCCAGACCTTGTAAAGTATAACATCCAACTCCCTCTATGTGTTCTCCACTTGTTATCCCTCAACTCTCCCAAAATTTATAAAGTAATATGTAAATTTATTTCCCTTAATAATATTTCTGTATAGTATAATAGCTTATTTCACACCCTTTCCTTGTTTGTATCATCCCCAATAACCATGTTTTATGCTATATGTACCTACATTTTTATAAATTAGTATCCCTTTTTTCAGTATTGTGCCGTCTTATACATGTAACTGTGCATGTGAAACTAACTTAGATGCCCTCCGAAAACGACTTGGCAGAAAAGCACCGACTATCGGTGATTGCCACAAAGCAACAAGAAGAAGAAGAAGAAGTAATTTTGACAGGTGTAATGTTTCGTGTTTTTCAGAAGCTTTCCGAAAATGCAACGCGAAGAGAAGCAGCTAGAAGCTGCTCTTCAGACAATAATCGTCAGAGTAAACGAATTAAAAGGCTCTATACAAGCGATGATACACAAAATCGAGACCGAATATGAGACTATTAATTGGCCCACATTCTTGGATAATTACGCGTTGCTGTCCGGACATGTAAGTATTGTACTTGTGCGCCTTGAGAACTATATGCAGTTTAGCTAACTCTACCATATTAAAATAAAAAAACTAACCCACTAACACCAAATAGGTGTTCATGAAGCTTTGAAAAAAAAATAACCTGCTGTCATACACAGTAAAACGAGTTAGAACATTAGGCGTACTCTCGAGTGGCAAGTCGTTGCGGGGCAGGGTGCGAGGGATGCATTACGGCAAACGCTTGAAGTCACATTGGGATATATGCAGTATAGGAACCCTTCTTGAAAATCGAAAAAATAAAGAAATACTACTAGATTCGATCATTGTAATGCAAAATGTGAAATAAAAAAGCTTCGGTGAGTAAAATTACGAGACAAAAAAAAACAAATTTACCCACAAAAAAATAAACTGCATAAATACATCGCATCAATATCGACAACGTCGTTGTCCCATACAGCAGCACTGTAAAAGACTTGGGCCTGCTCATTGATGAAAACTTATCTTGGCATCCTCAAGTAATAGAGGTCAGTCAGAAAGTCTTTGCAAGTCTCCATTCTTTTAAACGGGTTCCGAATCTCCTACCTCTTTGTATTAAACGCTAAATGGCACAATCTTTTCTCTTACCGATAATTAACTACGCTGATGTGGGCTACCTAGACGCGAATGAAGAAATAATCGATAAGATGGAAAGGTATACTTTTAGTTTAAAATGCATAACGCAGCTTTAATGTGATTATTTAACATTTTACTGACAATTTGGATATTACGATATAATTTTACTACGTATCTTTTCAAATTACTAACTACTTCAAATATTAGTTTTCTATTTTGATTATTTATATTTATAGTTTGACAATCTAGTAGTTAATTCTTGACTACCTATGTATGTTTAGTAAAGAGTAGTAACGAGACTTACTACCTAACAAATTATTTTGACACGTCCAAGAGTGGTCTTTAGTCGTCAATTGGACACAACGAAAATGTAATGTAATGTAATTCAAAACATGTGTATTCGTTTTGTTTATTCCCTGAAGAAGTTTGATCACATATCGACCTTTCGCAGGCAAATAGAATGGCTCTGAATGGGAAATTATAATAATAATAATAATTTATAGTTTGACAATCTAGTAGTTAATTCTTGACTACCTATGTATGTTTAGTAAAGAGTAGTAACGAGACTTACTACCTAACAAATTATTTTGACACGTCCAAGAGTGGTCTTTAGTCGTCAATTGGACACAACGAAAATGTAATGTAATGTAATTCAAAACATGTGTATTCGTTTTGTTTATTCCCTGAAGAAGTTTGATCACATATCGACCTTTCGCAGGCAAATAGAATGGCTCCCCATTAGACGATGTCGGGATTTTTACATACTTGCCCTAGGCATCCGTGTACTACAGTCAAACATGCCTTCCAATTTGTATAATCTCTTTTCTCCGCTTTCATCCCATGGCCTTCCATTGCGCTCTCAGGAAAATCTATTACTGGCTATACCCCAGCATTCATCAACTTTCATGTTCAACTTTGCTTGTCCTTATATTCCTTGCCTCCCTTCGTTATTGAGTTGACATACGTTATATTTTTTTATGATGATTATGTTGTAAGTGTATTAATTTATGACTTCCATTAAATTTAAAAATTACTTCTTTTAGAAATCAATTTGCCCACATAAACATTTAGTCACAATAATCCTGGCGGTATGGTCGAAAGATGTTGCCACTTGGAAATAGGCCCGTGTTGTACCCTTTTGTGTGTGCAATAATTTTTTTCAAACAAACAAAGAAATACCCGCTTTGGTTTTAGATTTGCAAAATTGTTGAAAGTTTTATTATTTCCAGCTGACAGGTCTGAGTAAGATATTGCAATCGGAAATGGCGCCTAATCTGCGGTCGTTGGCCGTTCTGCCGCTGCAGTTGGGCTGCGAGCGGGACGAGGCGCTCGTGCGGCTGACGGAAGGTAGAGTGCCTGCCTGCACGCACAATCTAGTGCCGGATCTGTTGCGAACCAAACCGGAGCCGGAAGCGGACAAGCGGCTCAATCAACTAGTGCACAAAGCGAGCGGCCTCAACTTTGAGACGTCTCAGGTAATCCATTACCTACCTATAGATAAATAGAATAATTGGGAAGCCATCGACAAAAAAGCGAGAGATTTGTAAAAGTTGATACTTTCAGATCAGACAGTATTTTGACCATAGAATGCTTGGGTAGAGTCAGCAGGCCAGATTCCGAGACGTTTGATGCTGGCGTACTAGGAAAGGTATAATTTTTATTAGTACCCCCAAAGTGTTGTGGAAAAGCTGAAAATTCAACAGAGACAATGGATGCAATAAAGAACTCGAACCAAATGGTCAGACTGATTAACAATAATAACGCATGGCGTCAGCATTACTCCATAAATGTCACAAAAATGAAGTCGCTGTAGATACGCCGGTACGTATTTGTTGGTACTATTATGCATCGGTCTAATGTGCCGCGCAATATAATGGACTTAATTGTTTTTGACATGTATGGAGTAATGCTGACGCCACGCATTCTATTGTTAAGCAGTCTGGCGATTTGGTTCGAGTTCTGTAACTGACTATTGATGAATTTTCAGCTTTTCCAAAACCCTTGGGGGTACTAATTAAAATTACACCTTTCCTAGTACACCAGCGCCAGGTGTTCCGGAATCTGGCCTGCTGACTACCCCAGCATTCTATGGCCGAAATACTGTATGATCTGAAAGTATCAGCTTTTACAAAACTTGCAATTTTTTGTCGCTGCCTCTTGGCCTATAAAACCTCGGTTCATCAAGTTTCAAGAGGCGCTGTCGCTTAAAAAATTGCATAATAAATTATTTTATTATTACTGATAAGTAGATATCAAATCTGGAATGATAGTCACAAACAATATTAACACTTTTTTAAATTGATCGACAGAGCTTGCACTAATCAACATGTCCACTGCTCTATTTTGCAGAACGTTCTTAAGAAAATTTGATTTAAATATTGCATTGTTGAGTTTTTCTGTGACCTCAAAGATTTGTGTTGACGTTTAATTTGTAAATATTCTTTAGGCCTGGTACATCGTAATAATTTGTGAGAATTTTATATCTCAATCAGGTCCCCTCTTTGTCTTTTTTGTTTGAGAGTAGTCGGTCTGAGTAATTACAAGGGATATTCATATTTTTTCATTCTTCAGACCAATTGGCATTTTGGTTGCCCTTTGCTGCACCTTTTCCAGGAATTTTACATTGCATACGTAGGGATTCCAGAACTGATAATCGTACTCAAAAATAGGTCTCACATATGTCTCGTAGATAAACATATAATAATACAAACGGAGCTGCCATGAAATTCACCAGACAAATAGACCAGTAGAAGAGAACGATGGATTCTGAACTAACGGCTGATTTTGCACCTTCTGGGATGAGTTAAATTAGACTGAAGTTTCTCATTTGACCGTAGTATCGGCTGCTGACACTAGGTTTTGTTAGGGTTTCTATAAGTGTGGCCAAAAAAAGAAACCGAGCTTTAGATTAGACGTTAAGGTTAGAAGTTAGGACTGCTCTTCCGGCCTTATAAAAATTTAAGCGAACATTTCGATTGAGTTTAGAGATATTACGTTATTATGTAACTATATATTATGTTTATCGCGTAACTGTACTCATTTATTACGACCGCTACTTTTCAAAAATCACACTTCTTATAATTAATTTGACCGCATAAACATTCAGACACTTTAAGCCGGACGGTACGGTCGTAAGATATTGCGCTCTGTCGTATGAGCAATAAAGTTTTGGAAACGAGCGGAAGGTATTGAAAGTGGGGTGCCTCGCGAATATGGCAGTTTGGACCTTTGCATTTGGCAATTTCAGAAACAAGTGACGCAGTTCAACAAGGTGGTCGGCCACATCTGGGAGATGGCGGCCAAGGGGCGCGAGGAGTGGGAGGGGGAGACGCTGCGCGGGCAGGGGCCGGCGCAGACGCACTCCGCGGCCGACACGCTCGCGCTCGTCACGGCCGTGGGCGCCGGCAAGGGGCTGCGGCCGCCCCCCACGCCCGAGGGCCGCGCGCCCCCCGCGCCCCCCCCGCGGCGGCACCCCCGGCCTGGGGGGCGCGCCCCCGCCCAAGGCGCCCCAACCCATCAAGACCAACATCAAGGCGGCCGCGCAGATCCACCCCTACCAGCGCTGAGCCCGCCTACTTTACCTTTCCTAAATTCTAATTAGTCAGTAAGCGGCGACGAACGTTTCCGGACTGGAAGATTCCCGGCACGTTCGAGATTTACCCTGTAGATCCGGGCTTTTGTGGAACGATTCGATTGTCAGAAGCTCGTTTCTACAGGTATATCTCGGACGTAAAGCCACCCGGCCCGGATATACGCGCGAAACGGACGGATCTCGTATAGGCAATCGCGACATACAGCAGACCAGAGGCAGCATTGGCAAATCGAGAATAATCCTACAGAAGCTATTTTAATAAGAAATGATCGTACGCTCACTATGCGCTGGCAAAATTGAACAGCGGGAGGGAGGTAGAATAATGTAAAAGGTTTTTTCTGCGATTTAATAAGCTTCATTGGAAAGAATTGTCAGAGAAAACTAATTTGGTCACTTTTTGTGAGTTATAAAAAATATTGAACACTTTTCTTTATATTTTGTCTGGAAAGCATCAGTCTATATTTTACGACATATTAAATGTTTTTGTTGTTCTTAACTACAAAACCTTTCTCAATAATCGAGAAAGCTACAGATTGAATTCTGGAGGTTGATTCGGTCTCTAAGCAGTATAAATTCCCTGAAAGTCTCGGATGCACAGCCCTCCGTCCAGATATAACTCTACTCTCTATCTCGGAAGGTGGCTCTTATTGTAGAATTAACTGTTCCATGGGAATCAAATATCCCAAAAGACCACGAGTACAAATTAAATAAATACCATGATCTTGCAAATGCCGTAACCCGGAACGGCTTCACTGTTCACCTTCACGCGGTGGAAGTTGGCGCTCGTGGCCTGCCAGCTAAATCTCTATTTCACCTCTTTAAAGATCTTGGCCTTTCCAGAAAAATAATCAACTCTTTCTTAGAAAAATTATCTAAAACTGCGATTTGCGCATCTCAAATTCTATGGCTTCGAAGGGGGAGTGAATGGGTGGCAAGGTGAACGCTCACATGTGGCAAGACAGCTGTCCTAAACCTACCACAGCCGGTTCGTAAGTCCGGAATCTACTGCTCACCCCCCAGAAGTGTAAAAAATAGTATTATGATGGGCCCGCGGAAGTAGTAATGCTGTCAGTGCAAGAATTAGTTTGAAATATATGTTCGTTGTATTTTAAATTAAAAAATGAAAATGTATCGTGAGATGGATATGTACGAAATTATCATATATTGGCGTAAGATTCTTGGTTATGGACCATACATTGAACCATTGATTATATAATTATAGCGTATTAGATTGTTCAAGCTAGGATTTTACTATGTTCCAAATGTTCAATATAGCAGCGTTCGTGATATAACAGTATAGCGGCGCACTAGATGCCGCTCTAAAGACACCTATACTGTATCCTATCGAAATAAAATAACATAATAAATGAATTTTTAAATCATAGCCGGTATTATTTTAATATTATTAACCCTAAACCTATCTGAAGCCAGTCATTACACGCAAAATTTTCGAAACCCTCGAAAATTTATAGAAGGTGTGCAAGCATACTAATATATAATGGTGGCTTATTCAATGACAGGCTGTTACTGCAGTGGAGGGAGAAATATAGCCAGTAATTGAATAAATACGTATATAATACGGATAATACAAACTGTCAACAAGGGTTTGACAGTATCCTCCAAACCCCCAATACAGTTTGTGCGGGATGGCTCTAAAGGCAAAAAACATTTAACTGCAAAACCTTTCTCAATAATCGAGAAAGCTTCAGATTGGATTCTGGAGGTTGATTCGGTCTCTAAGCAGTATAAATTCCCTGAAAGTCTCAGATGCACAGCCCTCCGTCCAGATATAACTCTTTACTCTCTATCTCGGAAGGTGGCCCTTATTATACAGGTGTCGCAGCGAGAGCTGGCACGTTCACAGTACTCACACTAATGCAATGTCGTGACGCGCGACGTGACACTTGATGCGCATCATAAAAAGTCTTTCCGTCTCTCGCTCGCGGACACTGTATAGTGACATTGCATTAGTGTGAGTACTGTGAACGTGCCAGCTCTTATCGCGTGACCTGTAGCCCTTATTATGCCAGAATGATTGGACAACAATTGGAGACTTGCATTCCTCCTCCAATGCACTGGAAAGTAATGTTGTATGACGACGCCAGAGATGCTGAAATTTTATTTAAATGCCTTTCAGCATACACTTCCAGACCCCAGTAACCTCGCTAGTTGGAGCTATACCGAGGATAGTTCATGTCCCCTTTGTAGCAACACCCCTTGCACAGCTAGACATATTCTAGCTGGCTGCAAGGTGGCCTTGGATCAAGGACGGTACACTTACCGCCACGACAAAGTCCTTGCTGTTAGTTAGTTAGTTAGTTATACTGGGCGTTCCTCCGCAAGTCGACATCCAGTGTGCCTATTTTGCGTGTAACGGGGGTAGCTCTATTCCACCCACCCCAGTTCCTCTACGAAAGCCAGCAGGGCTTTCAGGTTTCCTGCTGCCTCGCGCAGGGTGCCTGGAGTCCCAAGGTGTTTTGTCCTGTATACTTCTACCTGTTTACAATCTAGCAGAATGTGTTTTGTGGTTTCTTCCGCCTCCATGCATGCTCTGCACATAGGGCTATTCGTTCCGCCCATGTTGAAGAGGTGTTTGTTTAGTGTGTTGTGTCCTGTTATCAGTCCCACTAGTTTGCGTAGTTGGGGCCTTTTTGTCCTTAGAAGTGTTTTGGTAAGTTTGTGGTTGTATTCCACTACTATTTCTTTGGTTTGTCTGCAGGTGTCTATCTCTTTCCAGTGTGTTTGATGTAGTTGTTTGTAGTGGTTGTCAAGTTGGTTGTTTATGTGCGAGTAGGGTAGGGGCACGATAGGTTCGGGTCCGTATGCCGGTGTGTCTGAGCCCTTACGGGCTAGTTCATCCGCAGCATCGTTTCCTCTTGAGTTACTGTGTCCCTTGATCCATTTCAGTGTCACCTTATTGCCTTTTCCGCATACCTCGAGGAGGCTTTGGTGGCATTCGTATATGAGCCCAGATGTAAATCTATCGCTTCCCAGTGCCTGTAGCACTGACCTGCTGTCCGATAGAATACATATGTTTTCGTGTTTTAGCTGCCGCTGTTTCACTGCGTTGCAAGCTTCTATTATTCCCATACATTCTGCTTGGAATACTGTGTTGTGTGCTCCAAGTGGTTTGGAGATGTGTATATTTAGGTCTTCCGAGAAGACCCCACATCCTGTACCTTTGTTGGTTTTTGATCCATCTGTGTAGATTCTTAGGTCCGTTTGATTCAGTGCTTCTTTTGAGTCTTCTGTTAATGATATGGCATATTCTTTCCAGAAGATCATAGTTTTGGGTATTCTGTCGATTGCCGCATCCAGCATTGGAAAGCTTGACAGTATATTATCATATATATTCGTGTGCGGTGTTTTATATTTGGTCCATAAGTTTAGATTCTTTAGACGAGTAGCCGTTGCGGCTGCTTCTTTTTGTATATGTAAGTGTAGTGGTAGAAGCCCTAGCATGATTTCCAGCGCCGCTGTCGGAGTTGTTCTCATGCAGCCGGTCGCTGCTATACATGCTAGCCTTTGCACTTTCTGTAATTTGTTGATTGCAGTAGTAAGTTGGGTGCGGGGCCACCATACTACAGCTCCGTAGCTTATCATTGGTATTATTATCATTTTGTACAGCCACAGTATAATGTGTGGGGCTAGTCCCCATTTCTTGCCCACCATTCTTCGGCATTGCCAGAAGGCGACTGTTGCTTTGTTTAGTTTGTTTTCTAGGTGTTTATTCCAGTTTAGTTTTTCGTCCAAAGTTATTCCTAGGTACTTTACTTCTTTAGAGAGCGTTAGTCTGGATCCAAACAAGGTTGGCATTTTGTATGTACCCAATTTCCGTTTATGTGTGAAGAGAATGGTGTCGGTCTTTTTTGGATTTACCGATAGGTCATTCTCCTTGCACCATTTCTCTACTATTTTCAAAGCTGTTTGTGTAAGGTCGCACAATGTGCTTGTTACTAGTCCGTTGATCATTATTACTAGATCATCTGCATATCCTATTGTTAGGAAATGATTGTTGTTTAGTTTTGTTATCAGGTCGTTTACTACCAGGTTCCATAGAAGTGGCGAGAGTACACCTCCTTGTGGGCATCCTCTCATCACGAGCGCCTGGTGATTTTGGTTTTCAGATAGCCTGATGATTCTCTTTCTTAGCATGTTCATTATCCATTCTGTAATCAATGGTTCGGTTTGATGTCTGTTTAGAGCTTGTTGAATGCTACTGAAATTTGTCTTGTCGAACGCTCCTTCTATGTCAATGAAGGTGCCTAGGCAGGAGTTTTTCCTTGCTAGTGCAGTTTCTATGTTGTTTACAACGGCAAGTCCTTGCTGTTATTCGCGAGGTACTTAGCCTCTCAGTGGCTCGTGCCAACAAGGGTTTGACAGTATCCTCCAAACCCCCAATACAGTTTGTGCGGGTTGGCTCTAAAGGCAAAAAACATCTCACTGCAAAACCTTTCTCAATAATCGAGAAAGCTTCAGATTGGATTATGGAGGTCGATTCGGTCTCTAAGCAGTATAAATTCCCTGAAAGTCTCGGATGCACAGCCCTGCGTCCAGATATAACTCTTTACTCTCTATCTCGGTAGATGGTCCTTATCGTAGAATTAACTGTTCCATGGGAATCAAATATCCCAAAAGACCACGAGTACAAATTAAATAAATACCATGACCTCGCAAATGCCGTCACCCGGAACGGCTTCACTGTTCACCTTCACGCGGTGGAAGTAGTCGCTCGTGGCCTGCCAGCTAAATCTTTGTTTCACCTTTTTAAAGATCTTGGCCTCTCCAGGAAAATAATCAACTCCTTTCTAGAAAAATTATCTAAAACCGCGATCTCTGCATCTCAAATTCTATGGCTTCGAAGGAGGAGTGAATGGGTGGTAAGGTGCACGCTCACATGTGGCAAGACAGCTGTCCTAAACCTACCACCGCCGGTCGTCAGTCCGGAATCCACCCTTCACCTCCTAGAAGTGTAAACAAAAAAAACAAAAAAATATATATGATGGGCCCGATTTTTGGTCGGTGAATTCCATGGCAGCTCCGTTTGTATTTTATTTTATTGTCAACAAGGGTTTGACCATAGATGTGTATAATACATCTATGGGTTTGACAGTATCCTCCAAACCCCCAATACAGTTTGTGCGTGATGGCTCTAAAGTCAAAAAACATTTAACTGCAAAACCTTTCTCAATAATCGAGAAAGCTTCAGATTGGATTCTGGAGGTTGATTCGGTCTCTAAGCAGTATAAATTCCCTCAAAGTCTCGGATGCACAGCCCTCCGTCCAGATATAACTCTTTACTCTCTATCTCGGAAGGTGGCTCTTATTATAGAATTAACTGTTCCATGGGAATCAAATATCCCAAAAGTCCACGAATACAAATGAAATAAATACCATGATCTCGCAAATGCCGTAACCCGGAACGGCTTCACTGTTCACCTTCATGCGGTGGAAGTTGGCGCTCGTGGCCTGCCAGCTAAATCTCTGTTTCACTTTTTTAAAGAATCCACTGCTCACCCCTCAGAAGTGTAAAAATAGTATTACGATGGGCCCGACTCCGGTCGGTGAATTCCATGGCAGCTCCGTTTGTATTTTATTTAAATGCTGATCGGCGTGCGTCTCAGGGCCTAACCACCTCTCAGCATACGTCTCACAGACCCTGATGAATTTTTCGGCGTGAATATTATTGCATCTGAGCTTCATATAAACGTGTTCGTTCTTGTACCTTTTCCTCGCACCCCTCAGCGCCGCGCAACTGCTCGAGGCAGTCGGACATGAGCGCGTTTGTCTCTGATAAGTAAAAGTCTGTTGCCGGGGGGTCTAAGAGACCCCTGTTAGGCGGTTATGAGACTTTAACCCCTCAAATGAATGGCGATTAGCTCGGATTGCCTACGGCAAAATGTATATAAATTTATATTTACATTTACATTTACATTTACATAGAGCGGGGTTTACTATAGAGCTATAGCATTACTATAGAGCGGATTACTATAAAGCGGCGCACATTTACATTTATATTTACATTTATATAAATTTATATACATTTTGTATACATTTTGCCAAGGCATCCCTTAAGGGACGCCTCACATTTGAGGGGTTAAAATTCGTGTATTTTTTATTGTTTTTGTTGATAATGGCTTTAAATGACGAAGACATCCAGAAGTGAAGTCACAAAAATGTTGATATGACAGTTTTTGGTTTAACTAAAGATATCACTATATCATCAAATGTACCAAAGCAAAATAAAGCAGTGGTCACCATGTCGAGTATGCATCACATGCCAAGTGTTGAGGAAACTACCAATAAACCTGAGATAAACCTTTTTTATAACTAAACCAAAATTGGAGTGGATCTACTCGACCAATGGTGTTCAAATTACTTCTTTGGATCCTTGAATTTATTTGACCGAGTCTCGTGATGTCTACCCAGTCTTAAGGTCAAAAGATTGAAAGTAGATTTTCATTTATGAACCATCGAGCTGAACAACTGACTAGCCCCTAGAGCCCCAATTGGCCGATATCGGCCACAACACGATTCAGCGTGACGGCCCTGTTTTAATTTTATTTGAATTTAATTTGTTTTATTTTATTATGTTAATATGTTTTATTTTAATTATGGGTACAGTGGTTTGGCAGTAATTAATGTTTTGGTGAGACAGTGTCATAATTCAATTTTTTTACAAATTTTTACTAAATTTTTTTGGGACATCAACTTGTCAATCGGCTGAGGGGCCTGAAAGGCTAGACCGCAAATGGAGCGTCTTGCAAATAACTCGAAATTACAACGTGATATCAGAATGGCTATTCGACGCATCCTCCACAGTAACAAAAGAACCGTTCCATCAGCAGTTCCATCTAGTAGTAGCACTGAAGAAAGGTTAGTAGTGCGTAACAACTGTTCTACTTGCGACTCTAGAAAGAAACGCAAAACACAATACATATGTTTCGAATGCAAAGCTCCTATTTGCCTGGAATGCTCACACAAACTGTGTTTTCCCTGTCGTGAAAAACTTGAGTTTTGCAATTTCGTTTTATTCATTCATGTTTATCGATTACTGAATATTTAAAAAAATAATAAAGAAGTACCTACTTTATGTAATTATTATAATGGATCTCATTTTCCAAATGTGTTTATAAGTATTAAATAAGAAATGTTGATTACCCGCTGGCTCCGTAACGTCCCTTGCGGGACGCACGGTCGCCTACCGCAAGATGTTTTATATTTCAAATTTCAATGCGGTCATTTAATAATAAATACAAACGGAGCTGCCATGGAATTCACCGACCGGAGTCGGGCCCATCATAATACTATTTTTTTTACACTTCTGGGGGGTGAGCAGTGGATTCCGGACTTACGAACCGGCTGTGGTAGGTTTAGGACAGCTGTCTTGCCACATGTGAGCGTTCACCTTGCCACCCATTCACTCCCCCTTCGAAGCCATAGAATTTGAGATGCGCAAATCGCAGTTTTAGATAATTTTTCTAAGAAAGAGTTGATTATTTTTCTGGAAAGGCCAAGATCTTTAAAGAGGTGAAATAGAGATTTAGCTGGCAGGCCACGAGCACCAACTTCCACCGCGTGAAGGTGAACAGTGAAGCCGTTCCGGGTTACGGCATTTGCAAGATCATGGTATTTATTTAATTTGTACTCGTGGTCTTTTGGGATATTTGATTCCCATGGAACAGTTAATTCTACGATAAGAGCCACCTTCCGAGATAGAGAGTAAAGAGTTATATCTGGACGGAGGGCTGTGCATCCGAGACTTTCAGGGAATTTATACTGCTTAGAGACCGAATCAACCTCCAGAATCCAATCTGTAGCTTTCTCGATTATTGAGAAAGGTTTTGTAGTTAAATGTTTTTTGCCTTTAGAGCCATCCCGCACAAACTGTATTGGGGGTTTGGAGGATACTGTCAAACCCTTGTTGGCACGAGCCACTGAGAGACTAATTACCTCGCGAATAACAGCGAGAACTTTGTCATGGCGGTAAGTGTACCGTCCTTGATCTAAGGCCACCTTGCAGCCAGCTAGAATGTGCCTAGCTGTGCAAGGGGTATTGCTACAGAGGGGACAAGAACTATCCTCGGCAAAGCTCCAACGAGCGAGGTTACTGGGGTCTGGAAGTGTATGCTGAAAGGCATTCAAATAAAATTTCAGCATCTCTGGCGTCCAGTCATAGAGCATTACCTTCCAGTGCATTGGAGGCGGAATGCAAAAGTCACCAATTGTTGTCCAATCATTCTGGCATTGAAGGCCAATAGCATGAGCCATACTCTTGCTGTCGTAATCTCCCCGCAAAAGAGACTTCTTCAAGTCCACGTCGCTCGTGGTTGTACTGCCATACCCCAGACCAGTGCCATTCTGGCTGATTCCAGTAAGGAACCTTTTGTGGAAGTCTACGCGGGCTTGTAGTTCATTTGAATCACTACAGCCACTTATTACGTGCTTCGATATTGCCGGATCTTTGGAATTGCACAGAATCGAATTTTTGGTTATTCTGGAGTTGGCGTAGAGCAGAGAGGGCAGTTTAAGCGCTAGCCCAAAATTTTGTTTGGACCTGAAGAGAGTCGAGGGGTCAGCTGGTTTGGCTAAGGACAGCCAGGATTTTAAACTAGCTGTCACCAGTGCATCTAGACGGGACAGTTGGGTTTTGGTAAAATCGTAAATAAGAAAGGGCCATGACAAATGTGACGTTAGATAATTGTCATAGATCCAGGCCTTACGAGGGCCAGAAATTAGCAAGGCATCTATTTTCGCCAGGCAACTTTTGAAATGCTCTATAACATGATCGCCCGAGACGTCTTTTCCCTGATGGGTGATTTTTCTGCCGAGGAATTTGAAATGATTGTTTGGGTCTATAAGGGAGATATTAGAGCCCTTATAGACCAATTTGGGGTCATAGGATGTAAATTTTGTGCCCATGCGGGCGAGTCCAAGGCAAAAACATTTGGAGGGCTTCACTTTTATACAGCCTGACCAGTCGCAGAAAAGCTCCACTTTCTGTAATAGCAGGGAAAGCTGCTTGGGGCTTCTGGTAATGAAAGTTAGGTCGTCGGCAAAAGCGAGGCACGACGAGGTGTATTGGCCGTCTGTTTTAAAACGGTAGCCCCACTTCCTGTCAAACTGGCTCAGGCTTTCCAGAAGTATATTAAAAACTATATTAAAAATCGTCGGGGAGAGGCAACAGCCCTGAAATAGTCCAATTGAATATGGTATAGAGCGGGTAGTCCATTCTTGCGTTTTAACATGGAAAGTCAGACAGTTGTAGTAGGAGGCTACAATGTCACGCACGACTGGTGGGAAGTTGTACCAGCGGAGTGCAAAGTGGAGGAGACTGTGTCGGACTGACCCAAAGGCATTCTCTAGGTCGAGCCAGCATACATTGATTTGGCGTTCGTGCTGTCTCGCATCCTTGATGGCAGCAGCCAGGAGAGAGTTGTGCTCGAGGCAGCCCGAGACGCCGCGCATGAAGCCTTTTTGAACTGATACTCCAAGGTACTCATTCCGGTGCATGAATTCGCTCATCCTCGTGTGGACTATGCTAAAAAAGATTTTGGCCACAGTGTCTGTGAGAGCAATGGGCCGAGCGTCCTTTGCTCCGGTGCAAACTGGGACCTTCGGAATTAAGATGACTGTCGCTCGGCCAAAATTCTGTGGGACTACACCGCTATTCCATATATTTCGGAAGATGGATCCTAAATATTGCAGAAGGCAGGGGCATTTTTTGTATACTAAATAGGGAATACCATCGGGACCCGGAGTAGAGCCCGACGGCTTCCTCTTTACTTGATTAAGAATCTCATCTAGTGATGGAGGTTGAGAAGCAAAAGCTACCGTAGGCAGGGGCGGAGGTGTAATGCCCGGCGGAGGGCTGTAATTATGGAGCCGCATTGGGTCCTCATACGTGGTCGAAAAGTATTCCGTGGCCATATCTTCCGGGATTTGGATTTTTCCCTTGGCGGCAGACAAAACCGTTTTGCTGTAGTTAAAACGGTTTTTGTCGAACCGGGCTTCCTCTTTGGATTTGAGAAATGCTGCCTTGCGCTTGTCGTTTTGCGTTGCTACGCTCTGTATGAGTTTTAGTATAGAGCGGTACGCGCGCGAGAAGTTGTGGCAGAGGGCTTTATCCCCGGCTTTCTTGGCTTCACGTAACTGGCGACGAAGTAGCCGCTTTTGCCTACGGAGCTTTGCCTTAAATGCGTTTTCTCTGTGAACCGGGTCGACATGGGTAGATTTTGGGTAAACACCCGAGAAGTATTCATGGACCGCCACCTGGAAGGATGACAGCTGGACGCTGGCAGGGGCATTACGGTTCACAGAGTGGTCAAGAATAGAAGTTAAATTATTATTATGAAATTCCCAGTCCTCTTTCGCAAGTGAAGGGAATTTTAGAGGAGGGAAGGATACGATTTGCGCGGGTAGAGGAGACCGGTCGGGTGACAAACTGCGGGCAGATGTGGAGTCAAGGGACATGTGAGGTTCAACTCTGTCCGTGACTCCTTGCGACGGTTTAAGACACTGACGTGCAGCGTCGCTATCATCGTCAGTTATTCTTTTTATGATCCGTATAGTGGTTTATAACTTATGATCGTTTTCCTCAAGGTTTTCCTCAAGGCCATCGACTCTCGCCAATTTTACGCGCCAAACTGACAAAACAAAAGGGACAGCCGAATGTTTACTTCGCAAAATGAGGGGTTAATTGAGATTTAAAACAAAAATGACGATTTTCCTGTGCCTTGTTTATTCTAATAAATAATTTAATATGTTCCTAAACTGATTTTCAATTAAAAACTAAAACTTACCTCACAAAATTTTACAAACAAGAATAATTTTGTTTCGGGGTCTCACAGATGTATGTTAGGTGATAGTGTGACAATAACAGGTGCTAGGTAGTTAATTTCAATGTTAAAATTTGGTTGCCAAAATGTACTGTGGGGTTAAACGATTTAATGTGATATATAATCAATGATTGTATGGAGGTAGAAATTATAGTTACACCTGGCAACGACATTATTCTATTGTAATAATTATTTACTTACTAATGAAATTTTATGCATGCATGTTTTTGCCGAGTTACTTTTTGTAATTCCTTTGAATGATTTTAATAAATGCCTTATAAGCATCGAAAGGTCGAAAATGTACATTTCTACACAAAGGCTTGGGTTCATTAGGTAAAACAGCTACATTGGGACCGATTGCGTTTCTTTGTGAACTAAAACTAAAATTAGTCCAAGCGAACGAGACAGAGCAAATAGGTTAGAGTGGAATATGAAACGAACGATCGTCGATAAATACTACCTGTTGAACTTATACTCGTCCGAATAAATTGAAGCATATTTTGTGGGGTGTAAGATTTGACCTTGGCGCGCAGTTTTAATGCGAAAAAGTGACAACCGGTCATCTCACACTCCGCTCTAGCGTATTGCCCTGTCTCGTTCACACGGACTAATCTCCGATTTTAGTTCACGAAGAAACGCAATCGAGCCCATTATTTCGGCTGATATAAATTTGTCATTGTTGCTAATAATTGCTGCATTGCATTGCATTACTGCATTGTTGCTAATTACCTACGCACTTGGTAAGAATTTGAAATTTTGGAATTTATCGGTAGGTGTTTTAATAAATACATAAAAAAAGGAAGAACACTCACGTGCGGCTCCCCGTATTTGTGCCGTGTTTCTTCGTGATCCAGGAGCGCCTCGACTGCTTCAACAAACTCCTCGGATATGGCATGGAGGAGGGCATCTCGTGTTTGTACCTGTATTCACACAAGGAAGTAGATAATTAGGTATCATCGTCATCATACGAAATTGTAATTTGCGGAATAAACCCTTTTTCGAACTGGCAAACGATAAAGAAACCATACCTAAACTGGGCTCTGAACCTATGATTCATTATTTATTTCCTTCCTTGATTCGACATGAAAACTAGCAATGACCTTGGTCAAGTATGGGTTTTTGTTTGCTGCACTTGTTGGCCACTGCCTATATCGCTTTGGTCATGCATTTTTCATAAGTGGATGGGTGGTGCCGACTCGCTTTCACCACATGCTCGCTTTTTACGGCCAATATTTGGCCTCATCGCTAATTCCCGCTCTACATGTTGGCCACTGGCTAGTATCGTTATTTTTCCTATACATTTTTTCACGTCACAGTGGTGCCGACTCGCTTCCACCTTAGCGGTGTGGCCAAGCATTGGCCAAAGAGTAGAGCGGATGTAAGCTAGTGATGAGGTTGATGCGAGTCGGAACCACTCTATAAAACGTATGAGAAAGGGCGAGAGACAGGCAGTCGCCAAAGCATTGGTAAAGTGTAGAGCAGGTATTACAAAAACCCTTTTTTGACCAAGTTCATTGCTGCGGTAAGTACATGCAGGCACTTTCATTGAATTAACGCTTGCGGCACACACCAAACTTTAATTTGCCCGTGCAATGAAACTGAACCAGATTTCGGGGGGTTAAATTCCAACCATCCCCCCCCCCCCCCCCCGGATACGTGCCTAACACTAGGTACATAAGTCTAATTTGACATTCTCCCTAATTCTCAAATTTCCTGCGTTTTTTTTTACTGATAAAAAATCGGGGGGGGGGGGGGGGTGGCGCGTACCCTGTGTCCTTCCCTGGATACGTCGTTGAGTCCATGACCTTAGCAATGTGGCCAAGCATTGGCTAACGTGGAGAGCGAGTATAAGTTGAAAGCGAGTCGGCACTGCAAAATGCACGGGAAAGACCGAGAGACAGGCAGTGGCCAAAGCATTGGCCAACGTCTAGAGCGGACATAAAGATTGCTCGACTTTTAAGTAGAACCATTGATTGATACCAACATATAAAAACAAAAAACGGTGACAAGGTTGCGTTCGGCGGACTTCAGAGCTCCGCAATTGGAGCAAAAATGATTGATGGGCGGAGGCCGGTAAACGGTCCCCGCCTGTCAAATTTAACGGCTTTTTAAATATTCAGCCGCTAAATTAAAATTTCGTTTGACGCAGCTTTCAACAGTTAGCGCTTCGTTTTTTTTCGCTGAAAAATGTGAAAATTCTTACTTTATGCTCGATGAGAAGCTCCACCATCTCGAGATTCTCATTGTCGATCGCCATTAGGAGCGCGCTCCGTCCCAGCGGGTCCACACAGTTCACATTGATGTAGTCCGTCTCTTGAGCGCGTTGAAGCATACTGTCGACAAATGATTGGTTTTCCGGTTATTATTGCTCGCTATTTAGGTACATAGCCGCTCGTTTGCAGATGCTTCCCTGTTATTCTAGCGGCGAGAAGCGATAGGCAGCGAGCGCCATTCTTTTCAAAGCGTTCAACAAGCGAGACATTTTGCTTTCCCGGCCCACCAACCGACGAGAAGGGAAAGTGTTGTGAACGTACTTCTGCGTATCTGCCTGTGTGTGTTTATACGCTTGCGTTTGTGTGTGTATACCTGCACGATAGCGCCCAAACGCGTAATCCGATTATAGTGAAATTCGGCATCCAGGCATCATTTGGTCATGGCGAGAGTTGAAAAGATTGTGGTTGAAATCGGTGGCGGGCGCCCTAGTCGAGGCTGAAATATGACTAGGAAGCGCCTTAGTCATATTTCAACCTCGAAATATTGGAATTAAAGGCTCGCAACTTGGTCCTGATGTAAAATATTGCTTGGATTATCTTATATACAAGCTACATTTATGAATATTTAAATTCCGTCATACATTTTAATCAGATATTAACGCCTCGGGCGGTGCGGTTCGTTTCTTGGCTAAGGTTCTTGGAGCCTAGCCACGCTCGGCCGCCGACCGAGAGAGGGCCATCGATTTTTTTACATGAAATTATTATTCAGATGAAATCATTTCTTGGTTATTTGCCGGGAAAGGCTTGGGGTGACACAGCCGATTTTTCGTGATCTTCGGGCGTGTACATGCTAGGACGAATGTAGACTACTTGAGTGCGTTTACCTTTTCTAATATTTGGATATATTTACAACACGTATACATATGTATGCGTGTATAACTACATTTTAAAATACTTTGAAAGCAACGTCGTACTTGCTTTGTAATTTGTAATGCACATTTTTGTGGTCAACTGTTAGTTTACAGTCTTTTTTTGTTAAATGGGATAATTTTAGAGTAATTCGCTATACACCATTCTTTGTTAAATTGTGTCCAATAGCGTTTCTTCGTGAACTAAAATCAGAATTAGTTCATGTGAGCAAGACGGGCCAATACGTTAGAGCAAAATACAGCATAAAACCGCTTTTACAGCATTAACACTTTGACAGCATAAAACTACCAATCCAAAATAAAGCGACATAATGTAAAACCGGACGAAATGTTTTCAAACTAATTCAGATGGTTTTATGTTCAGCGGGAAGTTTTTGTGCGGGAAAAGATATGATCGTTCATTTTACATTCCGGTCTAACGCACTGCTCTGTCTCGTTCTCATAAACTATTTTCGATATTAG
Source organism: Micropterix aruncella (assembly GCA_944548615.1). Classification (NCBI taxonomy): domain Eukaryota; kingdom Metazoa; phylum Arthropoda; class Insecta; order Lepidoptera; family Micropterigidae; genus Micropterix; species Micropterix aruncella. The sequence continues at coordinate 39,602,411 of OX155950.1, forward strand.
TTCACGAAGAAACGAAATCGAGCCCATTGAGTAACTAATTTAGGATTAATTTAATGCATTTGGCCATTCCTACACAATTGTAATAGTCAATAGTCTTTTATATCCAAAATTGCAAATACACTTGAATATGTCATAATAATAAATGTTTAAAATACTAATAATGAACATATGAATGTAACAAATAATAATATAAAAAATATCAAAAAAATCAAGACCTTAAAACTAATGCAACAAATAATACTAATAATAACCAAAGTCAGATAAAATAAAAGATTTTATTCACAATAATTATAATGAAATATCAAACGTTATCAAATTATTCCTATGAGGTTTAAGTCGTATGTTTTAACTTAAGAATGATGGACTTATCTTAGACAGATGATATCAATTTTCAAAATAATTAATGTAATATTTCTTCGAGGTCGTCTACCTTAGAACTTCTTTATACTTTTTCTTTATTCTTTATTGAGAAATCACACAGTATTACAGTAGCAATATTTAAAAAATATACAGATTTACAACAAATAAAACCGGTTACGGATTTCAATAAAATTACATAAATTACGTTTTAAAAAAATTACTTAATAAAACTAATGTACCTTCAATTTTAGTACTACACAAGAGTCTAGTATTAAGGGTGTGTGTGTATATGTTTGTGGGAGTGTGTTGAGTGTGTGGGTGTGGAGTGTGAGCGTGTATGATATTAGTAATCGCGTATATAAAATATAATAATAATAATAATAATCAATAAAAATAGCTAATACTAGTCAGTTTATTGCATCGGTTAGGGTTTGATTTACGGAGTATTTATAAGTGATTATGGAGTTAATAAATATATCAATACCATTAAAATGGGTATTATAAAGCTCACAGCAGCGCGTGAGTACTCTATTCCTTGATGCATTAGTTTTAAAACGCGGCAATCGAAACAAGTCAAATTGGCGTGTGGTACTGGGGCGTTGATATTGATCTCGCCCACCAGGTCAGAGCAATCGAATATACCATTCATTTATTTCATAGAGGCACAGAGCATCATTCAAGTTGCGCCGATAAGATAGCGAATTTATTTTAAATAGTAAGGCCCCCTCATTAGTAGTATTACAATAACTTTTCGTCTTGAAATTTAAATATCGAACGAACTTATCTTAGATACTTTGAAGTCTGTTAATATGGACCTGATAATAGGGAGACCATATTGGAGAAGCAAACTCAAGGTGAGATCGAACAAACGCATTGTATAATACCTTCAATATTAATGGGTCGGTGAATGGTTTCGATGCGCGAATTATGAAGCCAAGCATTCTTCTAGATTTTTCGGCAATAGCTGCAATATGTGCCCGAAAGCTTAATCTGTCATCTAAAACTACACCCAGGTCCTTAATAGAAGTGCACGTCGCGATAGGAATGTCATCGATCTGATATGAGTAGTTAATCTTGTTTCTATTTCGCGTAAAGCTTATGTGGAAACATTTTGCTACATTCATTTTGATTCTGTTTTTGTTACAATATATTTTTAAAGAGTCTAGATCCTTCTGGAGGAGAACACAATCGTTTTCAGTTGTAATAATTTGGCATTTGTGACGATCCAGTCTTAACTCTATATTCAAACATTTTTGGTTTTAAATCTCGTATTGACTTTGGAATGATTGTAATAGAAATACAGTCGTGTGCAAAAGTTTAAGACCACCCATTAACAAAAAAAATATTTCATGGAATTCAGCAATAACGGCATTTAAGAAAAAGAACAAAATAGGCTTTCAATGATATTGAAGTAGGCTCTATATTTTGTAGCACCTCCTTTATTTTCATTACTGATGCAATCCTGTAAAGCATGCTATAAATCAGAGACTGGCAGTAAGCTTGAGATTTTTATGTACACTAGTCATATTTTATTGCTTAAATAATTGCTGTAGCACTCGATGGTTGCTTTCCCGCGACTTCATTTTTCAGAATACAATACAGATTCTCGATTGGGTTCAAATCTAAAAGTCTCAAAGTAAATTCAAGTCTAAAAGTAACTTCATACATTTTACAAATCATCGAAATCGGAATAAAGGTTCGCCAATAATACTTTCAATAAATAACACTGCCATTCCTCAAACTCATTGTACTAGATTTTTAGGTGTTCATGTCGACGAACTTTTAAAATGGAACTTTCACTGTGAAAACCTCGATAGTAGGTTAAGTCGGGCATGTTATGCTTTAAGTATTGTAAGAAGGTCTTTGGATGAATTGCAAACAAGAAATGTTTATTTCAGCTATATTGAAGCTATCCTAAGTTATGCCATTACGATCTGGGGAAATTGTTATGCTTGTCATAGGGAACCCATATTTATACTCCAAAAGAGAGCAGTGCGAATAATTGCAAAGGTGAAAAGGGAAGAGTCATGTCGACCCATTTTTAAAAGGCTAAGAATCCTCACCTTAACCTCACTCTATCTCTTTAAGTTACTAACTGAGTTTTTTAAGAATAAAGAAACACATTATAAAAAGTTTTCAGATACACATACTAAAAATACGAGAAATAAATTAAACATTTTTATACCATGTATTAAACTAAACACAGCAAGGCAAGACAAAAAATACTCAGGGCCATATTACTTTAACAGGCTACCAGAAAGTTTAAAAACTATTCAAGTGGAAAGCTTATTCAAAAAGTTACTTAAAGAATTCTTATTAGACAAAGCTTTTTACTCGATCGATGAGTTTGTTAATTTTAAATAATTTTTCAAATTTTTTGGTCATTTTTTTGACAATTTTAAGTAGCATTTTTTAATTATTCTGACTTTTTCTGATTTTAATTTCTTGATTATTTTTAGCAATTATTTTAATTTGTGGTTTTAGTAAATAAATCTTAAAAATGATTTGGATGCCCTAAAAGCAATAATGAAGTAACTGTATGTACGTGGTGATAAATTTAAATATTGTAAAAACGAACTAATATACTGTAATTTAAATGTACCTAAATATTAAGTTTCTACAATCTGTTAAGATTTTTTGGAAATAAATTGAAATTGAAAATTGAAAATTGAAAATTGAAATCTCAGCTGTTACCTGACCAATCAAATACTTGTATTTGCTCCGCCGGCAGATAGTCCTTAACAGTCCTTGATTTGTGACACTGAGCCCCGTCATGCATGAAAATAAAACAACGATGAACATCCATGTGAAGCTTCAACTTATCGTGTAACAAATTAAGGCATTACAAACAAACTTCCATTCAAAGTGATTTTAGACGGCATGAAATATAGAGCAGCGGTACCAAACAGAGACATTGCACCCCGTATCATCCGGCTTGGAGGACGTTTCACAGTTGGAGTAGTATATATTTCCTCAAATCTTTTACCCATTGCGCAGATATCACTTCTAATACATGCAGGTAATTGCTGGATACTTGACTCATCAGAAAATAATACCGTACTTCACTGTTGTTACTGTTCAATTCTTATGTTTTCGGACGAAAATCAGTGGTTTCTTTTTCATATTCGGGGTTAGTCAAGGTTTACTTGCTGGTTTGTCGGATAATAAGCAAAATCTGCGGTCAAACATCTTGAAATGGTACCCAATCTAAAGGTTGTAGCTCTTTGCCGTCAGAGTATGTTAAATTTTCTTGCAGGAAGTTGCTGGACATCGTACGACCAACCTTGAGATCGCATGATCATCTGTTGGACTCGATTTACTTAGGCAACCGTTTCTCTTCAGATCTGTCTACTTTTCTGAAATATTAAATTTACTGTCAGCTTTATGAACAGCTGTCTTGCTGACACGTACCCTCTTACCTACATATGTCATGTTAAGAAAATCCATCTTTATACAGGGCCACTATTACTACCCTTTTTCAACAGTAAGTAGCGGTTTTTTAACCATTACAATAATTACACGACATCGTTGTCTACGTCTAAATCCACGATACAAATGACGATAAAGGGGACGGAGAAGTTTATTAACAGCAGTTGAATACGTCTAATGCAATCAACACGTGAGATGACCCAACGATCTACGAAAATGATAAAATATGTTAAAATACCGAAAATCAGCTACTGGTCTTAAACGTTTGCATACGACTGTGAATACTCTATTCTTTATTCTTGGATGAGGAGCAAGGCAAACATTCTGAATAAATACATGATTTAAACTGGTTTGTAGTATAAATTGCAAGGGGCTCCTGGACGAATTCTATTCCAGATTACCCGCGAGCTTTTCTACCCGTGCTACATACGTTTTACTACTTTCGCAAGTTTATTTATAGAAATCATTCGCTATTACAATCGTTAATTATTTGCGCGGCCGGTGCTCGATGATTGTATCGTTTTTAGTTTCCGTGACTTGAACAAAGCCCCGCCTGCTCTTCATTTAAATCGACCGTTGGATATTACGGTACGAAATACGAAATGATGCATCTTGTTTGGTTCTTCTGGCAAGCCACAGGCGTGCCGGACGATGTCGAGCTTCCTATGTTTGTTTACCCAAATTACAGTATATCAGCTTCTATTAAAACAAAATTGAAATCAAAGCGAGCTACGTCGCGAGACCTGAGGCTTCTTGTTCACGTTAACTTTTTTTACCGTGCGGCGCGTTAGCCGTGCCGCGGTTTTTTAGAGCGTTCACAACACTTTCCATCTGCCGGGAAAATAAAAATATTAACAATAAAACAATAAAGAATTGTGTCTAGGTAGCAGCGATCTAATGGGTCCTCCTGGAGTTGGTCACGAAGACCCATTTGTTCAGGGTCGGTCACACTCACGGGTCAACACCCATCCGGTGGCCTCAACGCATGAAGTGCGAGCGCGGGCAGGACTCTGGTCTGAGGATTAGATTCCTCCAGGAGTCAATCTTCTGGCGCTCCTGGACGGTTTGCGCACCATGCGGCGTCAGCCAATCGATTGTGCATTCTGACAAACAGTCGGGGGAGTCTGGAAACAGTACTGTCTCCTATAGAGCGAGGGTAGTTGTTAACCTTACGAAAACTGTCTCCTATAGAGCGGGGGTAGTTATTCACTTTACAGCGACTGCTCTTAAAACGACCACCGGCTATCCGATTCCGGGTGAACAGCCGGGCAAAGGATGCCGTGGTCCGCGATAGATTCGGTGGACACTGTTTCGCCGCTACGCAAGGGAGAGGACCGCGCAATCGACCTCGAACTCGTAACCAGTTGGGAGACCAGTTGGGGGTAATCTGGTTGCAACTGGTAGTAAGGGCGCGAGTGTCGGCCCGCCGGGTAACATACCTGGCTATCTCGCGGTTAAGGCATTGGCCCCTTACGGGAATGTGGCGGAGCTTGACGGTGGACTGTTTTGCTGACGGTGGTGTCTTCTGCCCTTACCTCACGGAAGACAGAACGATCCAATTTCGTTAAAACTTCCTAAGGTGACGAGTTCGCCCGTTGTAGTCGACAGCTCTAGTTGTAGATATCTAGGTAGCAAATGGTTTCGTGCAGCTAGGGCCACAAGATGCATTTTGTTCTCGGATCGGCTCAACTCACGATTCAGCTCCTATTCAGAAGCCTCCTCGTGCGGAAGACTATACCCTATGTAAGACTCTCGCGTCTCAGGCCTCACAGCTGGTGGACCGGTTTCTCCTGGCGGGATTGCATCCCGGCGCTACTGGACGGTTTGCACACCGTTCGGCGACGCCAATCGGTTGTGCACTCTGACTGATTGCTGAAGGAGTCTGGAGACTATAGAAATACACTGTTTTCTAAGCAGCGGGGGTGGAAGTTGACCTGTTGTCATGCCACTCTTGAAAGGCACTACGGGCAACGGACGTCCAGGTCCGCGATAAATTCAAATTGAATTACCGCTGTAATACAACAGGTAGAGGCCGCGTAAGCGACTTCGGACCCGTAACCAGTCGGTAGGACGGAGGTATCCTAAAGGATACTCCAGACGGACATATCCTATGAAAACTGGTAGTTAGGGAGCGAGGCTGCAGGCTGCGTACCTTTACGGTGCCTCGTCGTTGACCTCTAACGGGCTTGTTGGCGGAGCTAGACAGTAGATTGTCTTGTCTCTAAGTCTTCTACGTTTATCCCACGACTGAAAGAACAATCATATATCGTTATACCAGCCTGGGGTGATGGGTTCCCCGTTGTAGTCGACGCTGCCCTACTGTATCTATAAAATTTTCAATTAGTGTAAAATATATTTCCTTTTCATAATCATGTCTGCAACAAATCACACATTCTTTTATGGAATGAAATTCATTTCCTGATGAAAGATTCTTTAGGTTATTACTGAATTGAATATATGTTTATACTAGTAATGACACGAATAGTCATTTGGCCGAATACCGAATAACGAATATTTTATTAATTTATTTATTTATTTAGGAATTAATTACTATGAAACATTGATTAGCTTACAAAAATAACAGGAACCAAATGGCAAAACCTTAACCTTTTGCTTATTTGTTTCTGTCACCCAACTGGGACTAGCCCGTTCTAGGGTGGACAGGACTCCAATATTACAATCAAGTTTGCTTGATTGCTTTGATGCTTACAAATGTACAAGTTTTAGTAAAAAGCGACACTAAATGACACTAAATTGCATTAAAATGACTCCAATATTACAATCAAGTTTGCTTGATTGCTTTGTTGCTTACAAATGTACCAGTTTTAGTGAAAAGCGATGTTCGATATTGTTATTGATAAATTCGAATTCATTTTAATATTATATTTTGCATAATTCAATTATCGATTGGTGAGAGCTGTCAACTCACAAAAACCTGACAGTTGGCAACATCGCCCGCTTTCGAACGGGCGGGTGAGTCTGTCAATTCGAACGGTAGCAACGATTTTCGACCGCTGTCACGGCCTCGCCGACTTAGACAAAAACCTCGTTTGTTGTCTCGGAATCGCGGACTCGGATTCGTTGTAAAGGCACAAGCGATCCTACGGGAGTGTTACGACTGCACCCCACAGGAAACAGCGCGTCGCACGCGACCTACACTTGGATCAGCGCACGCGTCGCGCCGGACACGCCGCACGAATCCCTCGATCGGGCCGTGCGCGCTACGCAACAGCGGAATCAGCAGCACGCATCCCACTGCTGCAGCTACATGACCGTCAAGGTACGTGAGTTTTGATTAGCGATCGCCATATCGATAATTCACCGCTCAATACTCATCATAAGTTTTCAAACGCTTCCACTGTCAACTAAACTTTGCACAAGCAACCAAATGATCCACCCGAAACCCACTTGATATCCCCGTCAGACGGTTTAATTACGAGGCGGGATATCGCACATTTTGGTAGCAGAGCGTGGTTTTCATATGTATGTATTCTGTCAAACCGGACTGTTGGTAGAACTGACCCATACGACGTGACGTTCGTAACGAAGCCGTTTCGTCCGTGATGGACGGCCGTTGCCGCGACATTTCAAATCATTCCAATTTTCGAATTTAACACTTTGTGTTTTTCGCCACCATTCGCGTATGAATGCAGTGTGACATTTCGATCACATCAAATACGTTTTGACGTATTGTTTACGAATTTAATACCTTGCTGTGTTTCACGCCGCGAACATGGCTCTAAAACAAAAACATGCAGTTATAAAATATAAATTGCTCCTAAAACGCTTGGAATTTATATACAAAAGCTCTCACGAAATCGACGTATCAAAACAACACTTATTTGAGTTTCGAGTTGGCGCCGAAACAATTGACTCATTAGAGAATGACTTATTAGAATATCATGTCTCGGTAGAAGCTGACGATGCAGACGGATTTGACCAGGAGGCGCATGACGCTTGCTTTCAGGAGTTTCAAGCTAAAATCCAAACAATTAAAGCAAAATACGCAATTTTAATCGAATCCCAACGCAACGCCGACAACCGAAATACGTCATTGTGTGCGACCAATTCAAACAGTGGGACAGTCCGATTGCCTCCAGTCAAATTAGCACATTTTTCCGGAGAACTCGACCAATGGTCAAGCTTCTTTAGTCTTTTTTCGAGTCTCGTACACAGTGATTCAAATCTGTCAGACGTCCAGCGACTTTATTATTTGCTGTCTTCGCTTTCTGGAGAGCCATTACGAATAGTAAACCATCTCGAACTTTCAGATGGTAATTATGAAGTATGCCTTAATTTGTTAAAATCGCGCTATGAAAATAAGCGACTTATAGCAGATAAGTATCTTCACAATATGTTTAATTTACCTAATGTCATACGAAAGGCTGAACAATTACGTAATTTTCTTACTACAATTAACGAGTCGGTTAAGGCCTTAACAGCCCTAGGTTTTCCCACGGAGGAATGGTCTTTTTTGCTACTACATCTTTTTTTTAAAAGGATTGATGCGGATACACGTACTCGATTCGAAATCGAGTGCGTCGGTGAGGGAAAGGAAATCCCGACCTTTAATGAATTCCTTTCATTCCTGAATGGCCAGTGCCGTGCTCTGGAGTCAGTTAAGGGTGAACCTCAGATCAAGCAGGATCAAATGAAGGCTTCAGGCTCGAAACGCGTTTCATTTCACGTCGAGGGTGCGGCTAGCCCCCCTGAGACTTATTCGCGTGCTCGCTGCCCTCATTGCTTTGACCCTCAGCACTATATTTACAAGTGTCCAAGTTTCTCAAACTTGTCTAATGACAAAAAATTAAACTTTAGTCGTGCAAAAAAACTATGCGTAAATTGTTTAAAGCCGCATCAGTTGAATCGATGCAACTCAACCTTTTGTTGCAAACTTTGCGGATCGGCCAAACACCATACTTTACTACATCGTGACGGTGGAGTTGGACCCTCTTCTCCGCAGTTTATGAACTCCCCTGTCAATCGTTTCGGTGGGCAATCTTCTCCCATTACAAACGCAGCGCGGTCACGTGATCGTCCCTCGGACGAAGATCACGTGACTGTTACTAATGCCGCTCATGCTGATACTTGCGAGTTCCGATCCGGTGTCAAGTCTACGGTGCTGCTTGGGACCGCTATGGCCATAGTTATGGATTCGAGTGGATCGTATCAGAAGGTACGCGTTCTCATTGATCCAGGCAGCCAAAGTTGCTTTATCACGTCACGTTGTGCGAAATCTTTAGGACTTCACTACCACTCGTCGAATATAAACATACGCGGCATCGCTGGGGGGCACGTATCTCATCCGGGTCGAATTGTTCAACTGTTTATAAAACCTATTCACTACTCCAGCCCAGTCTTGTCCACGGAGGCACTGTTATTGGACAAAATATCTAATAAACTACCATCAGTTCCGTTACCGGCAGACGTTCTGTCCGGTTTCAATCTCCCACTGGCTGACGACCAACTCCACAAGCCACGCGAGGTGGACATACTTGTGGGGGCAGACTTATATCCAGACATTGTTACTGGCGAAGTCATCAAGTTAGGTCCAAATCTGCCTTCTGCCTTTTCATCAATTTTTGGGTATTTCCTTATTGGCCGTGCCAATATCGGAAACACAAAAGACCGTAATGTCCTGCACATGTCGTCATTTCTCGCCCAGACGCCTAGCTTGGAGAAAACTCTGGAGCTTTTCTGGAAAATAGAAGAACCTCCTCAGTCCGTGCCTGACCAATCCGACGTGCTGGTAGAGAAGTGTTTTTCCGATGCGCATACTCGACATGACGACGGAAGATTCGTCGTACGACTTCCGTTTACTAAGGATAGGCCCGCGCTCGGTGATTCGAGGTACCAAGCTCTCAAGCGTTTCATAGCGATTGAGAGGAAATTTGAAAGAGATCCACTCCTGAAGGAACTGTACGTTCAGTTCATGCAGGAATACCGTGAGGTCGGTGACATGACACTGGTCTCTCAGCCTCCTCCTGACGACCAGGAAAGGTATTATATACCGCACCACGGGATCATCAAATACAAGTACGGTAAACCCAAAATTCGTACCGTCTTCGATGCATCCATGCCAACTACCTCAGGCGCTTCGTTAAATCAGTGTCTAGCGGCAGGTCCAATGTTGCAACAGGATATCCGTGATAGCCTACTCCAATTCCGAACTCACCGGTATGTTTTCACCACTGACATCAAAATGATGTTCAGACGGATTCTAGTTCATCCTGAGGATCGCCGTTTCCAAATGATTCTCTGGCGTGATTCCCCAGATTTTCCGATTCAGGAATATTTCCTGAATACTGCTACCTATGGTGAGACCTGTTCGCCGTTCCTTGCTATGCGTTGCTTACATCAACTCGCGTACGAGAACGAAGAGCGATTCCCACAGGCGTCGCGCGCTATTCTTCACGACATTTTCGTCGACGATATTTTAACGGGTTCTGACACCATCGAAGCTGCTCAGACACTGAAATCCGATATAATTTCGTTATTGTCCCTCAGTGGATTCGATTTAAGGAAATGGTCCTCAAATTCTCCAGAGTTGCTGTATGACCTCCCTTCTGATCATTGTGAAGTCCCTCTTGACTTTGATACTTCAGATGATCAGTTGTTTCTCAAAGTTCTTGGGGTTCAATGGAGCCCCAAGGATGATACCTTTTTTTACGCATTTCAAAATGTCGAGTTCAGGCCCTTGTACGAAGCGTTCCATTCTATCAAGAGTGGCGCGTATTTTCGACCCCTGTGGCTGGCTCTCTCCAGTCGTCTTTCGGGCTAAACTTCTTCTGCAACAACTCTGGCTTCTAGGTGCTGAGTGGGATAAACCTCCTCCAGACCATATTGTCCATGAATGGGACTCATTCTTGCAGGGCTTACCCAGTTTGTGTTCGGTCAAAATCAATCGCTTTATTTTAACTCCAAACTCGGAAGGATACTCACTTCACGGTTTTTGTGATGCATCCTCGTCTGGATATGCTTGCGCCGTTTATCTCCGGGTGATTCATCACGATGGGTTAATTTCCATTCACCTTCTAATAGGGAAAACTAAGGTTGCCCCAATCAAAACTAAACTGACTATTCCCAAACTTGAATTGTGTGCGGCGTTGCTTCTAGCTAGAACCGCTTCTCATATTCGAGCTTCACTGACCTCTCAAGTAGGTCATCTGGAACTAACTTGTTGGTCGGACTCTACGGTCGCTCTTTCTTGGCTGAAAACCCCCCCGCACCTATTGCAGGTATTCGAGTCGAATCGTGTTTCGCAAATCATTTCTCTGGTCGACCCAGAGGTATGGAGGTACGTTCCTACCAAGCTTAACCCGGTGGACTGTGCATCCAGGGGCATTTCGCCCGAAGAGCTACTTGATCACGACTTGTGGTGGTCACCGTTATGGCTGGCAAAACCTGATGCCGACTGGCCTAAAAATATTGTTCCGCTCTCATCCGACAAACTGGCAGGCATTCGTCGAATGTCCATGACTGCGTGCACTTCCTCCACGGTCACTACACCGTGGATTGAAAATTATAGCTCTTTCGATGAACTTATAAATGTGACTGCGTGGTGTCTTCGCTTCAACCTACGGCTTCACTCTAAGCTTACCGGACCGTTGTCCGTTTCAGAGCGTGCGTCAGCTCTAAATACTTGTATACGTTTTGTTCAACACTCCGAATTTGAAGTCGATCTCGAGCTATTAACAAAAGGCAAGAATCCTTCAACCCTCGTTTTCAAACTATTTCCGTATGTGGACGCCTCTGGGCTCCTTAGAATAAAGGACGATAATGCTCCCCCACTACAATGGTCTTTGGGCCGTATCATCGAGCTTTGTCCGGGCAAAGACGGTATTGTCCGAGTTGTAGGCTTAGGACACAGCAAGGTATTCTAACTCGTCCGATGGTTAACGTCGTGGTCGTACCCCGATCTGACCCTACGGTTTAAACACGCCTTCGCTCCACATTACTTAATTTACTTTTATCTATTTTCATTTCTTTTATTTCTTTTACTTACTTCTACCTTTTTTCCCTTATTCACCCTTCTGTATCAATATCTCAGCGCCTTTTTGCGTCAATCAAGGGCTGGACCCTTTCTCTGCTGGGGGGTATGTTCGATATTGTTATTGATAAATTCGAATTCATTTTAATATTATATTTTGCATAATTCAATTATCGATTGGTGAGAGCTGTCAACTCACAAAAACCTGACAGTTGGCAACATCGCCCGCTTTCGAACGGGCGGGTGAGTCTGTCAATTCGAACGGTAGCAACGATTTTCGACCGCTGTCACGGCCTCGCCGACTTAGACAAAAACCTCGTTTGTTGTCTCGGAATCGCGGACTCGGATTCGTTGTAAAGGCACAAGCGATCCTACGGGAGTGTTACGACTGCACCCCACAGGAAACAGCACGTCGCACGCGACCTACACTTGGATCAGCGCACGCGTCGCGCCGGACACGCCGCACGAATCCCTCGATCGTGCCGTGCGCGCTACGCAACAGCGGAATCAGCAGCACGCATCCCACTGCTGCAGCTACATGACCGTCAAGGTACGTGAGTTTTGATTAGCGATCGCCATATCGATAATTCACCGCTCAATACTCATCATAAGTTTTCAAACGCTTCCACTGTCAACTAAACTTTGCACAAGCAACCAAATGATCCACCCGAAACCCACTTGATATCCCCGTCAGACGGTTTAATTACGAGGCGGGATATCGCACAAGCGACATTAAATGACACTAAATTGCATTAAAATGTGGTCTTCAGAATAAAATTAAAAAAATAATAATAAAAAAATATTAAAAGATAATATAATAAATAAAATGAAATTTCATTATATAATCGCCAATAAATATAATATAAACTTCGATTAAATAGTATAAATAAAGTTATATGTGAGAAAAGAAAGAAACAGTCATTAGTATTTAACCCTTCCTATGTGAGCTAACCATTTTTAATTAGACGCTTTCCGCGCTGTGCTAACTGTAATATTTATTCATTATTATCTTAATTGTTTTACGAGATAATGTTGTAACGTTATAATATTTCAAATTTCAATGTGATCATTTTGCAGTTATTCTTTTTACGATCCGTATAGTAGTTTAAAAGTTATGCGCAAAACTATCCCGGGCAGAAATTTTACCCCGCCATAGGAGGGGTATGTAAAGTAAAATAGGATTTAATATTCGGCCACGCTATCGGCCGAAGCGCCGAATATTCGGCTGCCTAATGTTCGGCGTAAGATATGTGCGTGGCGTGCATAATTGCGCGTGACAACCCTGTCACGCGCAATTATGCACGCCATGGTCATATTATGCACGCCAATGAGACAGGTCATAACCCTATGACCTGTCTCATTGGTTGCCACTTTTCTTGACCCGCGGTTTAAAACTAGTTTCCTGGAATTAGTTCAAACGAAAAAAGCAAGACAAACAAATATTTTACAAGCTCTGAAAATGAGTTGTGATGAGTCTAGTAGCATTGATTTTGTATTGAATCTTATGGTGATTCTTCTCCACTCCGTAAGAAATGAAAGTCCAATGAAAATGATAAAATTATTGAAATACACGACATTTTTTGGAATTGTTTTGAGAAAGTCGCTACAGATAATATGCAAAATTATGAGGGTGCGGAGAGATTGGAAACGAATGCAGTTACATGGAATCCACATGAGGATCTTTATATCACCATCCTGGAAAAATATCTAAAATGTTTTTTACACTTTGTATAGGTATTTCAAGAAAAACGGTTATTATCCCTACTTATACCCTACTATTTTTTACTAGGCATGGTGGGCTATAATTCCCTTAAATTGCGTAGAGAAATGCTCACCATGACCTACGTTTTTAAGCTGGTCCGGGGCAAAGTTGATAATCCTAGCATGCTAGCGAAGATATTTTGTCTCTTTGTTCCGGATAACTACATTCGAGCTCGGTCACACTCTATTTGCGGAGGACGGATTCGCCCCTCGTAGTTGACAGCTCAAGTTGATTGATTATAAAAACCCAATAATTTAACCAGTTATAACAATAATAACATTTAATTATTAGATCCATCTGTCGCAATGTTTACATAGCTGATTACATCACGGAATTATTACGAAGAGATAATAATGCCATCTATTAGTCTATCTGACCGTTAAAGTGCGTAATTATTACGCATTGAAACCTGTATACCAAATCTGAAATTGATGTCCTTATCTAAATAATAATAGAATAATACGAGTTACGATAAAAAAATCGTTTGTTATTGTATAATATGATTATTTTACACGGTATAGGAGTGTCGAGAGCTCCATCTACAGTGCACCGTCATACTGTTATACCACGAAAATCGCCATATTGTTTAATATGGCGACTTTCATGGTATACTAATAAAAGATAAATCCATTGTTGGAACTATCAAATGAAATCAAATCATTTATTGTCTTAAAAATTATTACATAGTTGTATATACATAGTTGTATTACCTACATTTAAAAATTGGCCGTGATATGATTGAATTCTTCATTCTATAAATGATCAAAAGAAGAACTTACTCGTAAGAATGAAGAAGGTAGTTGTAGGATTAAATCGAGTCTCACCATTTAGTTTGACCGATAAAAACATAGAGTAATTAATATATGTAGGTCGAAATTAACCTAATAACTTGTGATTCTATTATATTAAATAAAATAAATAATTTAACGAAATAAAAATAAGAAAGCTATTATGAACACATCATATCAATTCTTAAAAATAACAATAAAAATGAGTTTTTTTAAATCAATAAATGTAGTGTTAAAAATAGCAAATAAAAGTGAGGATTGTCAAAAAGTAAAATAAAATGTCTTTGAAGACAATATACATACTTGATTTGATTTGACTTTACTTTGATTTGCACGTTCTCAACGCGTATTGCCCCTTTTTTACGGCTCGCGTTGCAAATCCTGTTACAATATTTCGGGGAGTCCCCTCGGCGGCCTGTTCAAATACACGATGTTTAACCGCCGTCCTAATCACACCCTCAATCGAGCTTAATTTCATTGAGAGAGCAAGTACGTTTGAGGCTCTCAATTACCGAATTTCCAGTACCCTCTCGCAGTGACCCAGATCGTATAAATACCGACCGGTATGAAGCACACAGCTGGTTCCATGGTATGTAGGCAGGTCGTAACGTTGATTATATAGCGTATTAGATTGATCAATGTCATACTACAAATTTGGCAACCACGATTTTACTACGAAACAAAACGTGTAGATAGCACTCATAGTAGTTAATCGTTAAAAGGTAATTGATCGATTTTCTATTTGACTAAAATTTATTGACTATTTCTATTATTAGGTACATATTAATAATATATTGACTATTTTGATTTGCAATATAATCACCAAGACATTTTATTTTACTTTTTGGCAATCTTCACTTTTTTGCTATTTTTGACACTACATTTATTGATAAAAAAAAACTAAGTTTTATCGTTATTTTAAAGAATTGATACAATATCGTCGCCTTACAATTATAACTCGATCACTCGACTTTAGTAGTTCTGAGATAAATGCGTTTTAATATTTTTTTAAAGTTTCAAGTCGTCCACCATTTTAGATTTATATCTTTTTGAAATCGTATTCCGTGTTGTATCTTGCCCATCTATCTATCTTTCGTATCATAAATTCGATTGACGATTTTTTTTGACAAGGACTGGAGAAAATAAAAATTATATTAAAAAAACCCGAGTTATCAAGTTAATGGAAAATGTAAATTCTCACCATGGGCTAATTTTTCAGTAAAACAATACAATACAATACAATACAATCAACTACTCCAGTAGATATGCATTCCTACACTTGGATGCGTCACAAAATTAAATGCTTAAAATGTAATTATTAAAAACATAACTATCATGATCGTTGTCATGGCTGTAATATTATATTCAATATTACCTACTTACAAATAATCAAAATATATATAAAAAAATTAATGACATAAATTAATGTCATTAAAAGTAAGAGGATAATATATTAAAATAGAAATGCAAATTCTATGTAGAATAATCAACGTAAAATAATTTTATTGTCAATCCAGCAATATGCCTTCGTATTTTTTAAACATAAGTAGATGTATACTAAATTATATGAGAATTAGAATGTCAGCTATCATAATACTGTTATGTTAAAATTTTACAAATTTTGCTAATTAGGAATTTTCAAACTACCTTATACCATAAATTGGGTTTCTTACCAAATTATTTATAATTATCTTTATCTTGTGATAATATAACTTTTATTAAACACAATGTGATATTAAAACTTTAATTAAAGAATCAAGTGTTATTATGTCATAGTGTTTAATTATGAAAACCACACACGTCAACAAAACTAACAATGTTATCTCATCATTTACCAACAAAAAATACAAACAGAACCTACTTGAAAGTAATACAAACAAGATACAAAAAATCCCGCTTCAAAAAAATACAAGAAAGGTTGCAGACACAGACATCCTATTCATTTATTTCTTCATCCTCATCTATAATTTCATCATATCTTCATTTTCATAGTGTGGTAGACTGAGATAAAATGGTTTATACCCATTGCCCAAAGCTGGAGTAGCTATATCAAATCGTTTATTTGTGTCAAAGCGTTTCATTGTGAGTAGTAATTTAATTATGATATTTTGGTTATGTAATTTTAATTGGTTGGTCATACAAAAGTGGTTATGGCAAATGCATTGCAACACTTTTTGCAAAGCCACATTTCAAATAAATAAATGCACTATTTCTATTTTGAATGAATTATGATATCCTTGCGGGATTGTAGTACTGAAACAAAACTGAATGGAAAGAAGAAAATAGCGAAAATAGAAAAAAACTGCAGAACACCGCCTGTCTAGCGTACTCGGCGGCGCAACACTGGGCCCGAATGCGTTTCTTTGTGAACTAAAACTAAAATTAGTCCAAGCGAACGAGACAGAGCAATACGTTAGAGCGGAATATGAAACGAACGATCGTCGATAAATACTATCTGTCGAACTTATACTCGTCCGAATAAATTCGAGCATATTTCGTGCGGCGTAAGATTTGACCTTGGCGGTCAGTTGCGGTCAGATGCGAAAAGTGACAACCGGTCATCTCACATCCCGCTCTAGCGTATTGCCCTGTCTCGTTCACACGGACTAATTTCCGATTTTACTTCACGAAGAAACGCAATCGAGCCCACTGTGTACTGGCAGCTGTCATTCGACTAGTTGTCCGCAAGCTAAAACTAGATAAGTGGAGATATCGAGTTTTTGCGCTACGATAGCAGACAGTGCTGCGAACTTTCAGCTAGATAAGTCTACATATCGATTTTTAGTATTATAGCTGGAGTTGATTTTCAACTTATCAAACACCGTTAACTCCTAAGAACAAAGGGATCTTCTGGCATACTTATCTCAAAAACGCCAATTTTCGAGTTATCAAGTTATAATTGTAAGGGAACGATATGTTCATAATATCTTTCTTATTTTTATTTCATTACATTATTCATTTTATGTAATATAATAGAATCACAACTTATTAAGTTAATTTCTACCTACCTATCTTACTCTATGTTTTTTATCCGTCAAACTAAATTGTGAAACTCGATTTAATCCTACAATAATACCTTTTTAACACGCTTTTATTAGGTCGACCTGTATGTAACTATCTAATGGAATCTAAGGTAACTAATTTAACCATCTTCCAAGATCGTAGCGTTATGAAAATTGGCAGCTGTATGTAGTTCTGATGACAATACAAGGTACTGTCGAACTGATCTGATGATGGAGTCGGAAGATATGAACTGGAACTTCATGATGGAACATCGTATCATAGCTGTGTTTGGATTTGTTAGAAAAGTCTTGGAATGAACTTTGACCACGATTAGGTTTCAAGGTCTGATGATGTGGTTTTACGTGCATTTATAAAAGCGTGTTTTTAGTGTTTTTTTTAAAACTATTAATTTATTTATTCTTACCAGTAAGCATTCTTCTTTTGATCATTAATAGCATGAAGAATTCAATCATATCACGGCCAATTTGTAAATGTAATACAACTATGTCTATACAACTATGTATTCATTTTTAAGACAATAAATGATTTGATTTCATTTGATAGTTCCAAAAATGGATTTATACCACGAAAGTCACCATATTAAACAATATGGCGACTTTATGTTTAAAATGGCGATATTCGTGGTATAACAGTAACTGTAGATGGAGCGCTCGACACGACTATACGGTATAAAATAATCATATTATACAATACCAAACGAAATTTTTTAATCGTAGATCTTATTACTTAATTATTATTTACATAAATACGTCAATTTCAATTTTGTTATACAGGTTTCAATACGTAATAATTACGCACTTTAACGATCAGATAGACTAATAGATGGCATTCTATTTCTCCGTAATATTTACGTGATGTAATCAGCTATGTATAAATTGCGACAGATGGCACTAATAATTGAATGTTATAATTGTTATTACTGGTTAAATTATCGGGTTTTTATAATCAATTAACTTGAGCTGTCAATTACAAGGGGCGAACCCGTCACCTCTGTAAGTTTTAACGATATTTGATCCTTCTGTCTCCAGTGAGTTGAGGGTAAAAGACTTGAGACGAAACAGTCCACGCCACTCGCCCGTAAGAAATCAACGCCTTACCGCGAGAAACCGGGTTTGCACACAGCGGGCTGACACTCGCGCCCTTACTTCAGCCATATTTCTCAGGCCTCCTAAATGGTTACGGGTTCGAGATAGCTTGCGCGTTTCATTTATAATCAATTCCTTTATAAAAAACCATTCCTTATCAATGTATTTTAGATAGCCAAATAAATTGATATTAGTTTCTCCGCCAATGCTGTCAGCGCCACCTAGATTTCACCATTTCAGGAGGGTTACCAAATCGTACTATGGAGTTACGCAATGAAATGTTTACTAATAACACAGCTGAAAAATTTGTTGTTTTTATTTTGTTTCAACGCGGTAATATCTGGAACTATCAGTCGTGTTTGAATTTTTTTGCATTTGATAGCCCAATCCTTGAGAAAGGTTAAAAGCTATTTAATATCACCTTGCGACCCTTAGAAGCAGAACAAAAAGAACGCTAAGCGAAAATAATGTAATAGAGCGGGTGGGCGGTGCGACGTGTTGGGTCGGGAGCAAACGGCGGCCGCCCGACGAAAACCGAGAATTACCGAGAAGAGCCGAACTGTGCATGCCTCATTTTTGTAGATCATGTTGCGGCGAAAATCAGTATATATTAAACACCACACGAAAATATTACTAAACATATTGTCGATGAAGGAGTACTCTATTTTTTTGTAACACGCTTTTATTAGGTCGACCTATATGTAACTAACTATGTAATGGAATCTGAGGAAACTCATGAAAATTGGCAGCTGTATGTAGTTCTGGTGATAATACAATAATATGGTACTGTTGAACTGTTCTGATGATGGAGTCGGAAGATATGAACTGGAACTTCATGATGGAACATCGTATCATAGCTGTGTTTGGACTTGTTAGAAAAGTCTTGGAATGAACGTTGACCACGATTAGGTTTCAAGGTCTGATGATGAAGCCGGTAGATAGGCACTGGCATTCTATCATGGAATATCGTATCATAGCCTTGTGTATGTGAATATCGTATCATAGCCTTGTGTATGTGAATATCGTAGCATAGCCCAAAAGCGTGTTTCTAGTGTTTTTTTTAAACTATTAATTTATTGTCAATAATCCGATTTCTTTTAAATTAAACGGCGGCTGAAACTGCGGGGCACAGCTAGTGCCATATATAAATGGCATGCTTTGTCACAAAAGTTTCCTGCCAACTTATTGGTACATTGTTTGACGGCACTCTGGACCTCATCGTTGGTTGGATGTCTAAGCTATCAGCGCCACCTGCATTTTGCCGGCGCGGAAGGGTTGCCAAATCGCACTGTGAGGTTGTTCCCCTGGGAATCGTAGATCTGGGTGCTCCTGGACGGTTTTCGCACCATGGTACGTTAGCCAATCAATTGTGAACTCCAACATATAGCTGGGGAGTCAGGAAACGGCTTTGTTTTCTATAGAGCGGGGGCGATTGTTTACCTTGTGGCAGCCACACTTGTAACGACTATTCGGCTGCCCGATACCGAATGAACAGCCGGGCAAAGGACGCCGTGGTCCGCGATAGATTCGGTAGACACTGAATCACAGCTACACCAGGGAGAGGACTTGTAAGCGACCTCGAACCTGTAACCAATCGAGAGGCCGGAGAAATCTGGCCGGAGAAAACTTTTTTTATTTTTATAATATAATATTTTGAAGTCAAAAAATATTATTATTCTGTACTACTTTTATTATTTAATGATTATTCTGATTTTATAATGATTTTTTTGTTTATTTCGCTATTTTCATTTTATTAAAATTAAATGTATCAAGTTTTAAAAATCTTACCATAAAACCAATTTTTTAAATTTAAAATTTTATTTAATATTAAGCTAGCGTTTTCCTCTGAACAGGCTCTGCATAGTTAGTAGGAGTGATCATTCTGTAAAATAATTCCTAAATATCTTTTTGAGAATAAATAAATAAAATAAAAAATAAGATAATAAAACTGGTAGCGAGATCGCTTGGTCTGCCTGGTAGGTTAACTACCCGGTGCCGGGAGGTAAGGGTTGGTTCCTCGCGGGCTAGTTGGCGGAGCTAGATAATGGATTGGCGTTGTCTAAGTCATCTACGCTCATCCCACGGCTGAAAGAACCATCACATATCGTTATACCAGCCTGGGGTGGGAGTTAATGGGCCCTTGCTGAGTTGGCCACGAAGACCCATTCTGTTCAGGGTTGGTCACACTTACGGGTCAACACCTATCCAACGGCCTCCACGCATGAAGTGCGAGCCTGGGTAGGACTCTGACGCTATGGTTAGTTTCCCCTGGGAATCAACCTTATGGCGCTCCTGGACGGTCTGCGCACCGCGCGGCATAAGTCAATCGATTGCGCACTCTGACTAACGGTCGGGGGAGTCTGGAAGCAGTACTGTTTCCTATAGAGTGGGGGTGGTTGCGGACCTTACGGCGACTGCTCTTGAAACGACCATCGGCTACCCGATCCTGGGTGAACAGCCGGGCAAAGGATGCCGTGGTCCGCGATAGATTCGGTATACACCGTTTCACCGCTTCGTAAGGGAGAGGACCGCGCAAGCGACCTCGAATTCGTAACCAATCGAGAGACTGGAGTAATCTGGTCGCAGTTGGAAATAAGGGCGTGAGTGTAAGCCCGCTGGGTACACTCCTGGCTATCTCGCGGTTAAGGCGTTGGCCTCTTACGGGTTTGTGGCGGAGCTAGACGGTGGACTGTTTTCGTCCTAAGCCTTCTGCGCTCACTCCAGGGAGATAGAACGACTAATCGTTAAAACTTCCTGAGGTGACGGGCTCGCCCGCTGTAGTCGACAACTTTAGTTGGGATGACGGGTTCGCCTGTTGCAGTCGACACCGCCCAGCTGTAAAGTTGAGAAATGTAATAACCACATCAAAACGAATGGTTTAACCCCTCAGGCCCCGATTGGCCGATATCAGCCAGAACACGATTCAGCGTGACGGCCCCGTTTTAATTTTATTTTAATTTAATTTGTTTTATTTTATTATGTTTTATTATGTTAATATGTTTCATTTTAATTATGGGTACAGTGGTTTGGCAGTAATTAATGTTTTGGTGAGACAGTGTCGTAATATTTTTTTTTTACTAATTTTTACTAAAATTTTTTGGGACAGCAATTTGTCAATCGGCTGAGGGGCCGAGGCCTGAAGGGTTAACCTAAGCTTGATCAAATAAAACGTTCAGGCACAATGTCAGTGACCAGCCATCAACAAACAGCGCTTCAATATCAGTCGAGACAAACGAAGCTATTCGGCCGCTTCCTGCCTTTCCCTCCTCTCCCCTCCCCTCCCCCAACCACCCTCTCTGCTAACCGCAACTCTGATTGATTGCCGTGTAGTACGGTGTATGTAGTACACAGGCCGCTATTTCACGATCCGCTTTTCGTGTTTGTTTGTTTGTTGTCCGCTTTCAATACTTGACAGGTCTTGGGTAGCGCGAAGCAATTTTCTATATTGTCATAACCATAACATCGTGGATAAAGCCGGCATATATTAATGTTCATGTTTCACGCTGGTACCTACACGTACAAACCAGGTAAGTAATTGGTTTCATACTTTGTTTCAGTATACATTACTGGCAGGAAATAGATACATTACATTACATTACATTCGTATCCGACTGGATAATTTACCGCTCTTGGGCGTGTCACAAATTACTATAGGTATTAACCCCTCAAATGTGAGGCGTCCCTTAAGGGATGCCTTGGCAAAATGTATACAAAATGTATATAAATTTATATAAATATAAATATAAATGTAAATGTGCGCCGCTTTATAGTAATCCGCTCTATAGTAATGCTATAGCTCTATAGTAAACCCCGCTCTATGTAAATGTAAATATAAATTTATATACATTTTGCCGTAGGCAACCCGAGCTAATCGCCATTCATTTGAGGGGTTAATATACTATACTATCCGCATTACAAAGTGGCGAGTCAGGTAATTTATCATCGAAATCGTGCCATCTCTTTCGCACTTGCACGGCCTTATGGAGCGATTCCTGTAACCGTAGTGTAGGTAGTTTACGCATACAAAAGGAATGTCGATAAAGTAATGAAACGAGGGAAATAAATATTATTTCAGTATTATAAAATCGAAGACTATCGCGGTTTTTTGACATTATAAATAGGATAGAAAACGAATTTACCGCATCATTTTCTATCCTATTTATATTTCAGTATTGTTTCATTACGATAAATATTAAATAAGTTAAACATATAAATATTGATATTGAATTATTAAAATAAAAAATATAAAAGTATCAAATTTATAATAGTTGACAATAAAATAATTGTTATACAAAAAAAAATAAAACTGAACAAAGAAAGTCAGCAAGCTATTCATATTCGTGTTCACTGTCACTATCGTCTTGTAGATTAATAACATGAGAATGGGTGTCAATTATATTATGTGCTTTGGCCAGGTCTTCGTTCTGGATATTTTTGAATCGATTCCGAATTCGATCTAGAGTTCGTTCGCTCGTTCCACAAACTAATGCTGCCAACTTTCTTGGTTGTTGAAAATCAATTTTCCTTATGACATCAGGGTCTTCTTTCAACTTATGAAACCACTTATAAATGTTGAGAATGACATGCCGGCTTTGCTGGTTAACATCACTTCTTAACTTGGTCAAATTAGTTTTGCAAAAATCTTCCATCAGGATGTAGATTCACAAATAGAGTTCGTATAACGAATGAGTTATGCTCTTTGACATTAAGCCTTTTATAGCAGAATATTTTGTTATCAATAATGCCTAATGACCTACACAGTACGCACAATAATTAAAGTAGACGAAAACTAATTTGGCAAAAGCGTCTTTAAAATGTCATAAAATGTCGAAATCGAACTGTTACGGTTACTACAATTAATAGTCCTAATCGGTTAGCTACTTACCATCTATTACGGTATTTACTCACCGCTTTTGGCTAAATCTAGGAATTTTATCTATCTAATTTTAGCAGGTAAAAGTCTTTTCAATTTTCGGATTAATATATATACAACGTCACAAACTTTACCTCTTTATAATATTAGTATAGAAGTACAGATTACGATACGGTTCCATACCTATGTCGTATTATCTCTTTAATTATTTATGCAGTAAAAGGGAAAAGTCTTTTGTTTTAAACACTTGAGACGATAAATTTACTTATTTTGATAAGAATTCATAATTAATATAGTATAAAAGTTAGACATATGCTGTCGCTGACTTTTTTGTAGGCATTATCAAGCTCTACAACTTTTCTCTAGAACTTAATTATATATCTCTCATCGTTAAGGCAGTGTTAGTTAGAAACGTTTTTGTTCGACCGCTTATTCTCCGACTTACTTTGCAAATCCGACTACCACGAAAAGGTCTTTTCATTTTTCGGATTAATATATAACTTATGACACTCACAAATAATGTGGCTTTCTATTGGTAAAAGAATTTTCAAAATCGGTTCAGTAGATCCAGAGATTACTTCCTACAACATCACAAACTTAACCTCTTTATAATATTAGTATAGATAAATATTTTATCGACATGGTACCATTCCTATGTTAACTGTCTCTAATTGCCCCAGTCGCCAGTTTGTACTGCGGATACTATAGCTACTACAGTAGCTACTACAATACAGGTAATTTGTACAAGCTTCTTGCGGTGCCCGAGGCAATGTTAACCGAGAGAGGGGGGTCATCGATTTTATTTATGAAATTAATACTTATTTAAATTAAATCAGTCCTTGGCCACTTGCCGGGAAAGTTGGAGTGACACAACCGATTTTTTTAATATGCAATTCTCCACTCAGGATGTCATGTAATCCGTTCTATATAGATGCCTACAGTGTCTGTCAGATAAGTTTAATCGTCGATCTGCCAAGACCATATCGTGACCTTTGAAGATACGACAACGATACGACAAAGCGACAAGACGTTGAATTCGATATCGTCCTTAATCCGACGACTTTACTGGTTCTGTTTCAGAATCGTCTGCTAATCTCGTAACTCGATACTTCCCACGTGATTCCCACCCCGATATTGTGTTCTGATTGGTCTGGGTCGGCCGTTTAGCAGTGAGCGGCGTATGCTCAATTCAGACCAGGCTCTGACCGTGCTTAGTGCTTTGAGCTAAGGGCAATTCGGATAGCGTCCTTTATTTATTAAATCGAACATCCTTATTTCTCGGCGCTATATTAAAATTTCAACCGTCTTGGGTGGTAATAGTCGGTAATTATTGCTGAATGAAGATTTTACTGTCATTTTCCAGATATCTCCTAAAACAACGACATGCAGATGACACCTCGTGTGCTGTCGTCTATCCGAACCTTAATTCTGACGATTGAAGCACTGTAAAATCGCTTCCAAAATTGCAAGTATCGTCGAGTGACGACAACCGTGTGACGTATCGTAGCTTCAGAATCCGGGGGCTGGAGTCGTGACGCTTTTTGGACGTCCGGTTCGGAGTTCATCTTGGACGCTTGTAGAGTCGCATTTAAACTCAGCTGCCCAGTTCTAGACTGTAGCATTAGATAAAGTACTCTCTCCTAAAACATCTTTCAACTCTTTGAAAATATATGTTCCTTTCAAACCCTTTATATGAAGAAACCTTATTCCAAATCTTTGTCTAGTTTTATCCATTTTGGAAATAAATCAACACTATATTTTATTTAAATGATAGATTATAACGGTGGTGGGGCGACGGGTTCAGCGCGAGGGAATTTTGAAAATGCGTCGTGCGCATGACACTCGGTGGAGCTTGCGTTACGTAGAAGAGGGTTCCGACTTCCGCGTAGAAGAGAGTTTGTAACCGCGTCGTCTCTGGATAATATTATAAGCGATGTTGAAGGTCTCGTTGAAGGGTTCAGAGAATTGGTTCTCCTTTGAAAACGACTCGTGTCTGTTAGCTATAAATTATACTTTTAGGCGTAAGTTTAGGGGACAAGAATTAACTAGAAAGTCGCGAACACTTATCGTTTCTTTGTCCATAATATAATAGACTTTCGAGAACGCTCGTCATAAATCGCCATCGCCTCTGACCGTGGGCTGAATTCGGTTGAGGGTTTTTTTTTGTATTTTATGGTTGGCTGAGCGTTGAAATGCTGACCTTTTTAAAATATTATTTGTAAATATCTGACAGTGGTTTAAAGTGTTTCACTCCCACCGGTCACTTCCTTGGCGGCGAGGATTCCCCCGTTCTATAGTGTTTATGTTCGGGCGGGTTATAGTTTACAAAGACTCGTATTATAGTGTAAAAGAGTCCGGGGTTGCTGCGAAAAGCAGCGATAATCGAGGTATTTGCGCATAAATAGTGCGGATATCGCGACCAGTCTCTATTGAAGTTTGGGGTTGGTCTTATTTCAATGTCTTGTCTTTCCGCGCATGATCCGCGATTTGGACATTTAGGCAATTATTTATTTGACATTTTGACCTCGGGATGATATAATGATTATAATAATACCACACACTTCAAAATTGGTTCAAGCATTTAGAAGTTATGGTGGAATAAAGAAACGGAAAACATACATACATACATGAACTCTGAACACATTACACTCTTTTTTGTTGGGCAGTCGCGTGAAAAGAGTCGCTAGCATGCTAGGATTATCAAATCTTCCCCGGATCAGCTTAAAATATGTGACGAGTCGACCAAGTCGTCATGAAATCGTCATGAAATTTGTAATGGTGACGGGAATATATATATATATATATATATATATATATATTTCTTTTCCTTTTTATTTTTTTTTTATTCATTGCCGAATATATGTGATATAAAAACTAGAGAGCTAGCTGCCCTGGAACAAGTCCTGGCACTTAGTTGGGCAGCAGCAGTACTTAAATGCTAGTGCTCATATCGGCCGTGTTTAATTTTAATTTTAATTTTAATTATATATTTTTTTTATTGGTATGATTATTAGTGATACTTGTGCACTTGTAAATGAATTGTTAAATTAAATAAATAAATAAATAAATCTATTGCTGCTACAGCACCAACACCTGGCGTAGTCGCTACCTGATACAAAGCATAACATATTGGTCTCTTACCGCCTTGTAGTGGCGACATCTCCCCTCTCGACAGCCAGAAGAAACTTCTTCTCGTCCAGCGTCAACTGCGCCATCTCCTGGTGAGGTCGCACCACATTCTCTTCTTCCATCATGCCATGGATGCTGTGTCTCTGTAAAACAAACATAATGTCATTGATTTTGACTATGACTACGTTTGACTAGGATCCAAAGGTCATTAGTGTATTTGGCCTTTAAACTCTTTAATAACCTGCCAATTTATATACGCGATTTAGAACAAAAAAAAAACGAATATAGAATTAAACACTGGCTTATCACACATGCTATTTATACGATAGACAACCTCAATGGAAAATTACAATACCTAATATAGGTACATATTTATTATGAAAAATAATATCATATCTCTAAAATACCTCTATTATTCTTATGTTAAAACATACGAAGTAAACCTCGTAGTAACAAATTGATAATATTTGAATATTCATTATGATGATTATCGTTTTAGGAATGACATTAATAAGCATTTATCTTTAATTTTGTCCGACTTTTGGTTATTTTTAGTATTATTTTTACTGATTTGAAAAAAATTATAATCTTCTATTGTTCAATATGGCGGCTTTCGTGGTATAACAGTATGGCAGCACAATGTAGATGGCGCTCTAAACACGCCTATCCGGTACACAATAATAATATAAATACAAGCGAATTTTTAAATCATACCTCGGATTATTTTAGTATTATTTACATAAAGATGTCAATTTTTAATTTGGTATACAGATTTCAATATGTAATAATTACGCACTTTATTGTTCAGATCAAATATGACATTCTATCTCTTTGTATTATTTCTGTGATGTAATCAACATAATAACATAATATAATAACAAACGATTTTTAAATCATAGCTCTTATTATGGTAATAATATTTACATAGTCAACTTTTAATTTGGTAATAATTACGCACTTAAATATCCAGATAGACTAATAGATGGCATTCTATCTTTGTATTATTTCTGCGATGTAATCAGCCTATATAAAAATGTGATAAATGGCACTAATAAATGAATGTTATTATTGTAATAATTACTTAATTAAATTGTTGGTTATATTGTTAGGTCAATTGGTCCTTTATAAAAAACAGTTATTATCAATGTTTTATAGAAGGCCAATAAAATTGCAATTAGTTTCGCTGTACAATGCTATTAGCGCCACCTGCATTTCGCCGATTCGGAAGTGTAGCCAAATCCTTCTATGGAGTTGAGCAATCTAATATCATATATAATCAGTGATAATATAAAAATGGGGTAGAACTTCTCGGTTGAGTCCTTGCAACGTGTCGCGATCCGGTTTTGCCGTATGTAATAAAGCATTGTCATGATAAGCATTGTCTCTTTCGGTATTCTGGCCTTTTTTATGTCGGTCAATTGTTATTCGTAACGTATTGTATTAATCGTTTTCCCATGTCTTAACAGCTCATAATAGACCACGCCCCTCTGGTCCCACCAAACACAGAGCATCGTCTTTCTGCCAAAGCGATCCGGTCTTACGGTTGATGTGGATGGTGCAACTGGGTCTACCCATGATTTTTTGCGCGCTTGGGATTCTCAAAATAAATCCACTTTTTATGCCCTGTAAACTATACGATACCAAATCGATTTTCTTTTGTACCAAGCGAGCAAAATGTCACATGTGGTTTTACGCTTTTCCATTTGCCTGTCGTTTAACCTCATCTGGTACCAGGGCCGGACTGGGACATAAAATCGGCCCGGGCGTTTTGCAGCCGGACGGCCCGTTAGAAAAAAACGATGTACATATATATTTTGATACTATTTATATTTATTATTATTAAAGACAAATGTTTCTAATCTATCAAAGTATGTAAGTTACTGACTTCTGGAGAAGCTCACTGCTTTCGGCTACTTAGTCTATTATTTCGTCAGAGTCTAGATTCATTAAGAGACCTTTTTCTACCGCCATCAACATGAACGAATTTAAATTTTGAGGAGACAAACTGCTCCTCATACGATTTTTTATAATTTTTAAGGTAGAAAAACTCCTTTCACATGCCTGGCTTAATGGTAATGTAAGAAGAAATTTATAGCCTAGTGCAATAGACTTATAGGCACTGCTCAATAGATTAAATCTATGTAAATTTTTGAAACAGCAAATCGAACAATTTTTACATGCACTAAGTATCTCACATGCTTTGAAAGTGTCATTATCTTGGTTATCCAACGTCGTTTCTACGGTACCTTCATTATCATTATCTTTTACAATGATCTTATAATCTTCCAATTCTGAATTTTTAAAATTATCCCAATGCAACGTCATATTTTCCAATTCAATCCGCAAATTTTCGCTAGTGGCTTTTTCATCAAATTTCGTCAAGTGCACTTAATTCTTCGAGTTCACCAGGTTAAAGACCATTTTTTCTTATTTCGGGGAAACGCTTTGAATCGAGGTAAGAAAAATCAGAATATAACTGTTTATTTGCAAGAAATCGGCGATCCATGCTCGCAGTAACTGTATCAAAAATAATGTTATGAACTCCTACTTTATATGAAGTGCGTGCATCGCGGACACTTTCATCCTGTACCAACTCACCTGGCATAGATTTCTTTTTTCTATGTCTTTTCTCAGGGACATTTGATTGAACTTCGATATCCATAGTCTTCAACTTTATCCAACTTTTCATTACCCCATGCCACAAAATTATTTGTTGTCGTTTCAACTGTGTCGAAGTCTCTGACTATTTTTTTCAGTTGCGAACTCGATTGTGAAACCATATTTTGAGCGTTCAATATATGTGAACCGGCCGTTTGAAGGTATTTCGAGAGAGGTGTAGTTACTTCAAATATTTTTAAAAACGTTTTGACTGTAATTATCGTTTCGTATTTGAGTATCGATTCTATGTATGCTTTCGCTTTCACACGCACTTCTGGCTTAAAGTGCACATTTTGTTGTATTCTTGCCAATGCCATGATCAATGTTACATACAAAGACTAGTCTGAATTTGAAAATGACCCAAAAATTTTCTTGACGGCCGTATCTTTTGACCACCAACGTGTTTCGCCAATAGTTGAGAGTCTTTTCGTGTTGCCGTCCTCTTTAGTTTTTTCCCAAACATCCATGCGTGGATACGATTCGCGAAGGAATACTGCAACGTCATTCAACAAACTAAACAATAATGCACTTTCAATAACCGACTTAGT
Organism: Micropterix aruncella; assembly: GCA_944548615.1. Taxonomy (NCBI): domain Eukaryota; kingdom Metazoa; phylum Arthropoda; class Insecta; order Lepidoptera; family Micropterigidae; genus Micropterix; species Micropterix aruncella. The sequence continues at coordinate 39,632,057 of OX155950.1, forward strand.
AGTTTCTCCTAATACTAAATTCAGTACATGTGCGTAGCACCAAACGTGAATTTGACCTGGTGACTCTTTTGATAGCGATGAAGAAAATCCGTTGTATTGGCCTTGCATACTTGCTGCCCCGTCCTTTGAATTACCGATGCATCTTTTTATATCTACATTTACAGACTTTAAAACTGCATCAATCAAGGAAAACATCCTTTCCGGTTGACGATTCACTTTCTACGACAGCGAAAAGCCTTTCATGTACACGAGCATCTGTCACGTAGCGTATTATAATTGATCATTGGTCTTTGCACGTAATATCCTGAGTGGTATCTACTTGCAAAGAAAACATACCAGCTGCTCGTACCTCCAGACAAATATTCTTACATATAAGTTCACCGACTGCTAGGATAATTTTATTAATAGTTGTTTTTGACAAAAACGTTAATAATGATCCTCTTCTTTACCCCCATTTGGCAAACCATGAAGTGTTTTATTTTTGTCAATGCACTCTTTCAAGTGATCTTTCAGATGGATATAATATTTGCTAAGGAGAACCACGAGTTCAAAAAAGTTGCCGTGGTCTACAGTAATGTCCTGGAGACTATATGCTGCTTCCAGTTGGTCACCTCTATAACTTAATCCGCGTTTCCCAATGAACTTCACAATGTCTATTATTCTCTGGAAAATTTCTCCTTTTCTGCACTTATGCTCGATGTAAGGACATTTGATTGGCAAAAATTAAACGAAACGACCATCGGCCATCCGATCCTGGGTAAACAGCCGGGCAAAGGACGCTGTGGTCCGCGATAGATTCGGTATACACCGTTTCACCGCTTCGTAAGGGAGAGGACCGCGCAAGCGACCTCGAACTCGTACCAATCGAGAGACCGGAGTAATCTGGTCACAATTGGAAATAAGGGCGTGAGTGTCGGCCCGCCAGGTAACATTCCTGGCTATCTCGCGGTTAAGGCGTTGGCCTCTTACGGGCTTGTGACGTAGCTAGATGGTGGACTGTTTTGTCCCAGAGTCTTCTACGTTCACTAAAGGGAGATAGAACGACTAATCGTTAAAACTTCCTGTGGTGACGGGCTCGTCCGCTGTAGTCGACAACCCAAGTTGACAAAAATTAAACTTTGAACGTCTTTTTTATTGGACCTCAAAATGTAAGCTTCCGCACAAGCACGATGCGTTTCAGTTTTTTCATGTTCCTTTACTCTGATGTGAACATGTCTCTTATCTTGCATTCCTCGTAAAAAAGGGCTTGAACTGGTATTAGAAGTTGCATTAAATGCTAGGCAAACTGAACAGAACAAAGCACACTGTTCACTGCTGTAGGTCAGCCACTTGCGATTGGTTCAGTCTTTACGGTTTACAGCTTTCTGTAACACAGGATCAATAATGTCTTGCGTGGGATGACATTTGAAAAAAGATCCAGCTGATCGTTTTCAGGACGTGCAAAATAATTAAATGAAGAATTTACATTTTCATCTAGTTCCCTATTAGCGTCATTTGCAGAATAATGAGGGGCATGCCCATGCTGTTCATATTGAAGTTCCACTTCAACTAGAGGTTGTTCGAGTTGCTGTTCCTGACTGATTAACTCTTTGTTACATTCAGGAGGTGATTTGACAGTTGCTTCTTCAGTTACCACCACTGCATTAGAAGTAGATGAATGAGTAAAAATATTTGTCAACAAACACTCCTTCGGCTTTTTCGAACCGGTCGATGCGGTCTCGTTCGTGCGTGGATTTGCGTGCATACAGCTCGCCTCTCCCCGTCGCACTGGCACTGGCATGCACTGGCTCCAGCCCGGCCCGCGCCGCACCGCTCCCGCGCCAACCCTGCGCTGCCACACCGTTCGCGCGTGCGCATGCATGGCAATATGGCGACGATGGAAACCACCGCGCCTGCGGCGCGTCGGCCCTATCGTCGACTCCGGCCCATCGGGCATTTGCCCGATCTGCCCGTATGGCCAGTCCGGGCCTGTCTGGTACCCATCTACCGGTCTTCTGAATCTTTCCTATCTCTCGTAGCCGATTGGAAACAGATTGTTGACTAACGTCTAATTGCTCGGCGAGTTGTTTTTCGTTTGCGAATCATCTTCGTCTAATAATGCTTGCAATTCCAGATCTTCATTTTGTTTAGGATATTACCACGTTCCTTTTCTGCAACATCGAAGGCACCACTTGAAACGCTGAAACTGTCGTTCACTCATATCTTGCGATAAAGCATGTTTACCATAAGCTTCTCAAAGTAATTAGTATTATTCAACAGTAGTTTTCTTCAAATGAAAACAAAAATTAAAGCTGTCCGCGAATGCTCTTTGTTCAGTATAAATATCGACACATTGAGCACAACAACACAGAAATATGCTTACACTTTTCCAATTAATCACTCGTGCGCGTCTGACACTTGATGATGACACAACAAAATGGCGCAGTGACAAATCTTTATAGCAGAAACTGCATTGGTTCTTTATCTGTTGTCTGAAATCCGCATTCCATACTTACATATATACCGGTATATCGGTGGTCGGCAAGTAGTAGGGTCAGCATACGTGTCGTGATTTTTTTTACATTTCTCATGGAGGAATTTTTAAAGATCTATTTGACATTCAGGCTAAGAAGATTTTTTGACAGTAAACAAGAAGACTATCCTTCTCACGAAAAAATACCATAAATGTACACCCTTTCCGTATTTGCCCAGGGTACATTTTGACGGTTTCGTTTACGTAATGAAACGAAATGGCGTCTGGCGATTTTGAATCACGTAAGGGTTATGTTTGTACGGGACTCGGTAAAGGGAAGAGGAGGGGGGGGGGGGGGCAGGTCGAGTCCTAGAACAACAAGCCGACCCCATCCGATATGTGTGAGCTTTTTAAAGTCAACTTCCGACCGGAGTCTGACTGTTTTTTTGCCAACCGTGAAACCGATTCACTAAAAAGAGCCAGTATTCAGGCAGGACGTTTCTCGATTTCCGAATTATGCTTTTACAGGCTTTATTTTAACTTGCGATGTTCGTATATGCATAAGTTGTCCGTTTCAAAATTTGCAAATTATTTTTCAACCACTTCTTGGTATCTGAATTTGTCAGTTCGCTGGTACGATGGTACGATGCAATATCATAGTACCATCGAGCTGATTAGATAATGGAGCCGAGATGTAGGGACCGGAACTTCCTGATGGTAAGTAATAGGACAGTCGAATTTGGGCTAGTATGTTTTGTTATCATGAGTACTTTTCATTACACAACAAGGGTCTAAAGATGGATTTTTAAGATTGTTTTGTGAATAATAGTCGAAGACTACTTGGTTGTGTCACCCCAAGACTTTTCTGTTAAGTAGCCAGGAACCTAATTCATCTGAATATTAATTTCATTAATTAATATTCAGACGACCTAATCAATGAATAGTCAATCTTTTTGACTTTCGACTTTTCGACTTTTCAACTCTACGACTTTTCGAATTTTGTGTCTGCTGTTGATCAATGAGGAGTTCCTTCGTCAGGAGCCAACCCAGGGTACATCAGCCATGTCATGATGAAACTTGAAAGTTGCTATCATAATTGAATGAGTAGGTACACAAAATTTTGGGTCTCTGCTGTTGACCGTTGAGGACTCCCCTCATCGGAAGCCAAACCTAGGTGGACGGATTTCAACCACAATTTTACAAAATTATGCCTGCATGCTAAATTTCAGCTCAATCGGATGAAGCGTTTTGGCGCTATCGTCGGAGAATACACACAGACACATAGAAGTTCGTCCACAATATTTTCCTTAAACAGGAAAGTGAAAGGAACAACTGTTGGTTTTCATAGACTTATATAGAAGTCTCCCCGAATTGTGGGACTCTTGAGGGAATTGTATAGAAGTCTCCCCGACTGTAGTCCGTGACTATACCTCACGAAAAAGCTGAGCAATCTGAGAACAAAACTGAGGTAGCCCACACACGTTCAGTTCAGATAATCGCACAGTTTTTTACTCAGATTTTTGCACAGATAAACTGCCCAGATAATCTGACCGTGTGTGGACCCTTTAAGACTGGGCGAAATATTTCTAATTCTAATTACTAATTTAGATTATTTTTGAACAGGAAATATGCGATCGGTCATTCCACATTCTGCTCTAACGCATTGTTTCTGTCTCTACCTCGCGCGTGTCGTCCATCCAAGACACGACAAGACACTTTGGCTTTATAGGGCCAAAAATTTATAACCACCTAAAAGAATCTATAAAAACATGCCAACACGCTAAGTCAATCCAATTAAAATTTAAAATTACACAACATTTACTTCAACTTGGTAGACATGAGGTGGAAAAGGCAATAAGTCATATTTTAAAGTAAAGGCCTTTATTATTATTATTATTGATATACATTGCACTACACTTTATATTTTAATACTATTTGTTTATTTGTTCTACAAACTTCATATTACGACATTTTATATTAATATTTATTTCCATGATCATGCTATATTAATATTTTAAATATAATTATAAGTTTAATTTGAATTCGCTTATCTATTTTATATTTTATCATATTTTGTATTTTTCATTTTAATATTATGTGCACATGAATAAATCTTTGCCATACATAGAGTTTTCCTTGGTACGGGATATGGCCTAGTTAGGCAGATTCCGCAACTAATACAATTGTAAAATTATGTTTTTGAATGAATAAAATTATTATTATTATTATTATTACTATCCCGAAGGACGTCACGCTCAAAACCCTTCCACAAGTTCTTGGCTACTTTCCGGAAAAGTTTTGGGGTGACAGAACCGACTTTTTTCTAAATCCAAAAATTATTTAGGTAAATGTTTTATAAACGGTCAATACAAAAAAACATTCCCGCGATTACGAAGTTCGTCGATGAAAAAAAATGGCGAATAATAAATATCGCATTGGCACCCTCGGCAGCAAGCATAAGCACAATCGACGAACGCGTAGAAATAATGGAATCGTGTTCTGAATATAAATTACACACAAATAGATGGAAAAAGGACGAAATTCTAAAACTGCCGTGGATGACATTTATTTTGCCAGCGATGTTACACGTTGCCGAATATGCAGAAGTCTTAAAAAGATGGAGTTTACATCCATAGAAAAAGATGTTGTTTGTTTTATACTTGTTTTTGAGAGCTGGCGGTAAAAAATGACGAAAATGATCTATAAATCTACAAAATTGCAAATTACAAAAATAAAGTAAAAAAATATTAAATATGAAAGATTAAACTGATTACATGTTTCCACTTAAACACTCATAATTTAAAAACCTAACATATTTTTTTCTGAAGAATAAACACACATAAGGGGGGGGGGGGGAACTGGGAAAGGAGGAGACATACTAAGTAAATAAAATTTATCATGGGAATACACGTTCCATAATATAGTCATAGATATTATTGAGTACATGTTATTAATATTATACTATATATTGCGATTACAATGATATGTCAACACCGTCATTAATCATTGCATTTCGGGTTATTGCCAAGAAGCCCCGAAGGTACCCCTCAAACGACTTGTTTTCAGAGCTGAAGATATTAGACATCAGGCAGGTGTATGCAAAAAAAGTCTTTTTTAACTACCTAAACAGTGAAGATATTCACGTTAAAGCTGAGCATAAAATTTCAACGAGGAGCGCCACAACCTGTAAACACATTGTACAGAAAACCCGCACATCCTTCGCCCAAAGACACTTTGACTTTATAGGGCCACAAATTTACAACCATCTAAAAGAATCTATTAAAACATGCCAACAAACTAAGTCAATCCAATTAAAATCTAAAATTACACGACATTTACTTCAAATTGGTAGATATGAGGTAGAAAAGGCAATAAGTCATATTATAGAGTAAACGTTTGTATTATTATTATTATTGTCATACATTGCGCTACACTTTATATATTAATACTATTTATTTATTTGTTCTAGAAACTTCATATTACGACATTTTATATTATTATTTATTTCTATGACCCTGCTATATCAATATTTTAAATATAATTATAACTTTAATTTGAATTCGCTTATCTATTTTATATTTTATCATATTTTGTATTTTTCATTTTAATATTATGTGCACATGAATAAATCTTTGCCATACATAGAGTTTTCCTTGGTACGGGCTATGGCCTAGTTAGGCAGATTCTGCAACTAATACAATTGTAAATTTATGTTTTTGAATGAAAAAAATATTATTATTATTATTTCAAAAGATATATTTTTTTTACAAGATATTGAACTATTTGAGGGACTAAATAGCCCTTGATTATATAACGTATTAGATTGATTAATGCCGTACAACCATTTGGCAGCTAGTCGTCAATCAATGTCAACAATATTATCAGTTTAATATGACTTATAGTTGTCGATTCGTTGGCCACCCGATCCCGTGTGAGCTTGACGGGTAAAGGGCGCCTCGGTCCGCGATAAATTCGAACTGAATTACTGCTTACGTCAGGTAGAGGCTGCGCAAGCGACCTCGAATCTGTGAGCAGACTGAAGGACAAAGAAATATGTCCAAATTTGGTGATATCTATGGGAGCGAGCTTGGCCGGCTGGGTGCACTTTTCTGTGGATCGCGGTAAAGAGTTGGACTCTTACGGGTCTGTGGACGTTGTTTGACTTTGTATTGTACTGTTCGCTAAATATTTCACGTTTACTCCAAGCCCTTAACCCCTGATGCAAGTGCCAATAAGCTTTGAGAAACGAAAAAAATACTTGGGCGGCTAAAGTAAATCGTGCTAATACTAAGCGAAATCGTTTTTCGAAGGTCAATGTTCTCGAATTGACGAAATCTTACGTCTTGTGACTATTGTGTTTGAATACTGGGCATAAAGCCTTCGCTATCAATCTCATTCGGAACTTATGTAAGTGAATGCGTGTACCATACATACATATGTAGACAGTGATAGATATCTAGGTACATTCACCCCGAATAGGGGAAATGCACCCATCAAGAATAGACATTGCTTATTGCTGTAGCCTTGGCTTGCTCATTGATGAACCTTATCTTGGAATCGTCAAGTAAGTGAGGTAAGTCGTAAAGTCCTTGCAATTCTCCTTTCTTTTAAACGAGTGCAGAATTTCCTACCTCTTTTTGCACGAATGCCCAACAAAATGTAATATATTCAGGATTCATCTATGTATGTTTTCCGTTTCTTTATTACACGATAACCTCTAAACGCTTCATTTGATTTAGAAGTTTTAGAAGATTAGAAGAATCGTTATGTCATTATGAGTGTCATGTATCAAGCAAGTAGTATCTTAATGTCTTCAAATATCAAGGAAGTAGTTGTCTTAATGTACAAATAATGAATAAATTAACATTAAAATACCGTGTTTAGTGTCAAATGAAAGGTCTGATTTAGTACATTCTGGAAATATGCATCTATATCAGCGGTTCCCAACCAATGGGGCGCGCCCCACTGGTGGGGCGCGACGTTGTTCCAGATGGGGCGCGACACATTGACATAAAACATTCACAATATAGATAATGGGTAAGACAAAAGAAATCTGAGGCAATCTTACATACTGTGTTTTAAATACGTTGAGTTGTACAGACAAATATAATCATTTGATTTTTTCAAATGTTTTTAACGTAATTAAACATATATAATTTGTGGGAAATGGGGAGTATACATTACGGATACGCATTTAGTGGGGCGCGAAATAAAAAAGGTTGGGAACCGCTGATCTATATGGATACATTAACCACAAATATTTCATAGGGAAGCCGTAATTAAAATAATTATAAATACAATAATTTCCTTTCTGTAACGACAGCTGTGTTTTTTTCTTTTGCCTAACAAAAAAGGAGTGTAATGTGTTCAAGATTCATCTATGTATGTTTTCCGTTTCTTATTACACCATAACTTCTAAAGGCTTGAACTGATTTAGAAGTGTGTAGTATTGTTAGAATCGTTATGCCATTAACTGTACAAATATCAACTAAGTAGTTGTTTGAATATCCAAATGGCCAAATGTCAATAAATCAACATAAATATGTCGTGTTTAGTGTCAAACGAAAATTCTGATAGAGTACATTCTGAAAATATACATGTATCTATGTGGATAAGTATATAAACAAGTATTTCATAAAAAAACTGTAAGAAAAACAATTATAATTACAATAGTTCACTTTCTGTAACGGCAGTCCTGTTTTTTATTTTTTTTTATTTTTTTACTTTTTATTAAATGCCAAATATCACAATCTTTTATTTTACCAATAATTTACTACGTTGATGTGGCTTACCTAGACGCAAATGAGGAGCTTTTGAATAAACTGGAAAGGGTTCAGAACGCATGTATTTGATTTGTTTATTCCCTGAAAGAAGTTTGCTCACATATCGACCTTTTGTAGGCAAAAGGATTGACTACCCACTAGACGATGTCGGGATTTTCACATGCTCACCCTACAATTACGTGTACTCCATTCGAACATGCCTTCTTATATGTATAATCTCTTCTCTCTGCTTTCATCCCAAGAATAGATCCTTAAAAAAATCCCTAAAAAATCTATCAAGAGACATTTTCTTAATGTATAAGTAACCCCCCCCCCCCCCACCTTCACCCGTCTTCTAGCTTGTCCTTATATCCCAATCCTCCTTTCATATTGAGTTACCATAAGTTATTAATTTCTGTGATTGTCATTATTATGTTTATTACGTAATTGTACTCATTTATTATGACAACTACTTTAAAAAAATACACTTGTTTTATATTAATTTGCCAACATAAACATTAAGTCACAATATTTCATTATTATTACATTATTACATTACGTCATACATTACATTATTACATTACATTAAGTCACAGGCCGTAAGATATTGCCATTAGGTATTAGGCCCACCATGTTGTACCTTATTGTGTGTGTAGTAAAGTTTTTCATACACACAAACAAACATTATATGGACAATATGAATATCGTATTTAAGTGAAGGTGATATTTAAAAAAAATAACAGAAGAAAAATAAGTATATAGGTATTTTTGGTCCAAAATATGGCTTAATATCGGAGTTGTAGGTTTTAGTCAAGATCCATACATTTTGATCGTATTTCGCATAAAAACATCGCTACGTTTTATGCATTTTAGTATGACCAACATTCTCCATTCTGTGGCGAGACCGTCCGACAGAATGGAGAATTCAGCGTCCGGCACCGAAGAAAACCTGGCTAAAGAACATCAAAGATGACCTTAAAAATCATCGATTATCGGCTATGATGCTCGAGACGTCGCCAAAAATCGCAGCGTATTGGCTGCGAGGGCGACCCCCTCTCCAATCGCCGGCTACGGAATAAATAAATAATAATAATAATAATAATGACCAACATATAACAAAATACGTTGGTACCTTACAAGTTACATTAAAATCTCTTCTGTTCACCCAGGCGAAACGTGATATAAATTCTTACTGAGTAAAAAGGATCCGTAGCTCTGCCCGTAATTAACTTAGGGTAATAATTAAGAAATGTCTAATCTCACGACAGCGATCAGATTAAGAGACATGGAGAGGTCCGTTTCAAGATCGGTTCAGAGATTTTCGGTGAATTACCGCGGCTGTGCGGCGAAAATCGCGTGCCGAGCGTCGCGTCGTCCGTATTCCTAATTTGCATGAAAACATCACAGGAATAATAAATACCAACCGTAGCCGCTTTGCTCCAGAGAATTAGCGAGAATAGGAACAGTAAACAAATTATAGCGAGGCGTGAAGACAAGTTGAAACGATTCTGAGTCCCTTGTTGTCATCAACTTTCCATAATGTACCAATATGTCTGCATTTGTTATATCCATGGCCTCAGAAAATTTGATCACATCATGGAGTACAAGAGACAAGCTTCACTGGCTGTCGACTCGGGAGAAAAGAAGACATGAGAGTTTTTTGTATGCTTTTCTAGATCGTGGATGGCGTCGCTCCCAATTATCTCACCGGCAGATTTTTTACACTATCGGCTCATGGACGCCCTCTGAGGTCAATAGATAACCTGTTACTCTCTATCTCTGGTCACAGCACTGACTTCTTATCATTCTCTTTCACAGTGCATTAAGCCATCTTTAGAATGCTTTGCCGAAAAATGTGAGAACCGCGCTAAGCATAACAAGTTTAAACTCAAAGACTCAGAGAGCATTTGAAATCTTCCAGATAAATTCCCTTTCCCTCCCAATTCTTTTCCTTTTTAAACTTTAGCGTCCTTATACGTGTTAGATTATTTTGGTGTGGCACATCCTGTGACCATAAAGAGTTAACTATATATTTCGTTCTATCCTCTTTTTTTGACGTGACAACGTCTTATAATTCGATGGAGCCGCTGCACGCACGAAAAAACATGACTCATGCGGCGTTACCTCGCTCTGAGGCATTCCATTTATTATATTTATTATTCAATATAAAGGCTGCCATCTACCGGTTGCGACAAGAATTATTTACTAACCTCAGTCTAAAATAGTACGAATGAAAATCACTAGATTGATTTAAATTCTTGACATAATTTTATATGTATTCTTGATATACGGAATGTTATTACTGAACGGACAATTTTCTTGTGGGTACAACGAAGTGCAACGAAATAAGCAACTTTTATTAAAAAAAAAAGTATGAAAAGCTATCATTACGATGCGCTATCTAGCGGTTGATATTGTTTATAAAATGTCGCTGATATTGTTTATTTACGACGTATTACCTACCGCTAGATGGCGCAGCGTGCTCGAACGCTTCTCAAACCGTTATTTAACAGTTTGAGATTTCAAACTTTCAAATTAAAAAAAAACAATAAACTTTAAACAATAAACAATTATACAATTATACTGCTATACAATAATACATTTACATGTTGTAGTCAAATCGGTGAGTATAAAAGCATATATTTTTGGGTGTTTGTAATAAACAATATCAGAATCTTAAATGAAACTGCTTCAAATGCAACCATTCCATCAGTATTTTCTTATGACCTTGTCACGTTCAACTATCGTCAGTAAACCGACTTTACAGACAACCGATTTTTTGTATTTGTCATATTACTTATATAGGTTAAGTTATGAAGCATCTACTCGCAAATAATGTTCATACAATAATATAGGTTAGCCCTTAAATATTGCCTGCAGGCAGTAAGCTCGCTTTTTCTTTAAAAAAAAGCGTTTGATTTAGACCATTAGGAACCCCTCATCCTTAACGCAAAAAACTGCGCCGCAGCTTTTTGGTCGATTTCGTAAATAAATACTAACAATATCGTACTTTTCATAAACTCCCTCTTGTTAACTATGTGTACATGAATTATGTTAGTCATGTATATTATACAATTATATACTACATATGAAAGCCGGCCGAAAGGGCTACGCGCGGATTTGTTAAAATACTCAAAATGCCTATAGGCATTGTTGTATGTACTTCCTATTGCAAAGCCACAATACACACGTAATTCATCAAAAACAGGACTTCGCCGGATTCGTATTAATTTATTCAGCCTGCTGATGAACGAAGCCGCCTCGTTATCACAAATTAATCACCTTTTTACGATACGCTTGATATTGATGTTAACTGAAATTGTAGGACTTTGGCTCTCTGGTTGAAGTATTTAATTTCAGCCTCTACGAATTGTTTATCCCTTTGGCCGTGTTTATACTTATCAGTACACAATTGATTGTCATTTACGTATTATGGCCCTTTTTCACAATGGCCGATGATAACCAATCATGCTAAGGTGGAAGCGAATCGGCACCACTATGACGTCAGAAAAATGTATGGGAAAGAGCGAAAGGGACATGGGCGATGCGGCCATTACCACCCATTACTAGCGAATATGTGGAGCGGGCATGACGTGCACGAGCACCAAATTAATTACAAGATAATGTACATTTTCAAATTAGCTGCGGAAATTGTAATGGAATACTGGATGGCTATTTCCGAGTTATAGCTGTAATAACTTAAAACTAAAACTAAAACTAAAAAAAATACTACAAATTAAAGATTAATTAGTGATTTTTAAGTTTCACGGTCCAAGGGAAAGTATTGTGAACGCTCTAAAAAAAAGAGATGAAGACGGAAATATTTATTTTGACCCTCTGAGGCGACTAAGACCATTTACAGATTGAAGTCTGTCTGTGAGTCTGTGTTTGTGTGTTGTGGGTGTGTGTGTGTGTGTGTGTGTATTTGTCCACGATATCGCTCAATCGCTTTATCTGATTGAACTGAAATTCCTCTCCCGCTTTAACTAGTGCTTAAAATATATCCAAGTACTCAGGATGTATAAAGTTCCCAACTAAAACATTCTTCCTCTTACGATATTCTTCTTCTTCCATGGGTTGGGGGAGAGGGGTAGCGTTGGGGGAGGGAGGGGGGTTGGGGGGGAGACGTGGGGGGGTGAAGTTAGGTGGGGGAGTGTTAGAGGGAAGTTGGGGGGTCTGTAGGAAGTGGGCTGGGGGGAGGGATGGTTGGGGTTAGGGGTTTGACGCGCGGGGAGGGATGGGGTGAAGGGGAGGGGGGAGGGAGGGGCGGGGTTACCGGCTTTGCTTGCCGTGAAAGTCTTAGGGTGTGACAGCCGTTTTTTTTAGTTGCCCGGCAAACCAACCGACTAGGAGGTAAAAGAAATGTGAACGTGCTAAATTTTGTTTCAAAATGAATACTGATATATCTATTTTGAGCCCACCTGAGACAATTAAGACCATTTCCAGATGGAAGTCTGTCTGCATGAATTCCTCCTAGATAATTTTTATTTATTTTATTTATTTACATATACATATACATTCAAATTCATGAGCACAACAGAAAATAAAATGACAATTTATACAATGCCGTCGTATGCTTTTAAAGTTATATTACGCATGATACATCTGTCTGAGCCCAGGTTACATAGCGCATACATTAAACGCAAATGATAATCTTTCTATTATGCTAAGCAAAGAGCAGCCGAGCCCGCCTTGCTAGGCACCCCTGTGTTAAGGCGAGCTCACTTCGGGAGTCACACTAGAGTGCCACGTTTGTGTCAGGAAAGATCTAAAATATATATATTTTTTAATTATGTCTATTTTAATATATAATCATTATTAATATTATTATTATTATTATTTTTTATTTTATTATTTTGTTATTTTTCTATTTTTTTAACCGCAGAAAGGAATCCACAAGCGCGAATCCCCTCTTTTGCAACATAGAGGTGATTGTCACATTGTATTCATATGAGTTCCGCTCGTTTCTCTGTAAATATTGCTATCTATAATGCAGGTAGGCAGATAGTTTCGTATTGCCTTAAAGATTTAGCTGAAATTTAGCATGCAGGTATCATTTGTTTGGTTATAACTTAGCTTAGGGTAATTTGGTACACATATGCCTTGTTGGGCCTAAATCATAATGTAAAAATTTTGGTTGGAATATCTTATATACAAGCTACACTAATAATATTAAATTTCGCCATAAATTTTAATCAAATATCAACGCCATCTGTTGGCGCTCGGCCTACACCCGCTCTCAGCCGTGATACGAGCCGCGCCGCCTGAGGCGACGCAATGGAATCCAACCGGGTTCATCCACCGGCTGAGAGAGGGCGATTTTAATTATGAAATTAATATTCAGATGAAATCAGTCCTTGGCTACTTGCCTGAAAGGTTTTGGGGTGACGCCAACATTAAAAAAAATTATGATTTTGAAATATAACGTGTGTGAGAACGCGTCGTCCGGCGACTTTTAAGTCAAGGATAATATCCGGATAACCGCGGTATATTTTCGAACTTAGAAAAGCATTGAAACGAAAATTATGGAGTCTCATAAGAATGCTAAAAGAGTTGAAAAAAAAAGAATTGGACACGTCCACCGCGTTATTCCCTTCTGACTTTGGAAATCCATTTACTGACTATTATCAACTCCAGAAAAGGCCACTCGAATCAATAGCCCTATAAAAGTGCGCCCAATTCAACAAAGGCGCCCCTCCGCCGTATTGAAAGCAAGTCATTCATTAAATTTCCCCACACAATGGCGGCGCTATTGTAGACACATTGATCGATGGGTCTTTCGATGGACTTCTTAGCTCGCCCGTTTGTCTCCACTTCGACCATTTTCGCCGCAATTTCACACTAGATTATATTTATTCTGCGGTATGCATATAAAACTAGTAAGTATATGAGATAAGCGAAAAAATGAGCAGTTATGCCTTATTGGGGTGTTTCCATGTAGTCACATGGTTTTCATTATAGTTATTACTTAATATTGTACTTAATATTTTATTTTTATATATGCATAGTATGTACTAGCACAGTATACCAAACAGTAGCTTTACTCTCGAGCTACAAGGCATTGCGAGAAATGTGGGCAGAGGGGTACGTCTCCACGAACGCCTTTGGTTAGCGTTACGCGCAGGTAAATATACGAATACGACTGGCAAAAGTACAGAAAAGCTACTTGTACCTTATCATTTAATTCTATAATCTACTCCCTACAAAAAATAAACAGTTGGAGGACATAAAATTAAAAAAACATCAATGAGATGCTGATAGGTCACTCTCTCTATAATCTGGCCGAATTTGAGGGCCATGATTTTTTAAATATTGCGCCCATTTAAATTATTAAAAAAAGTAGAGCCTTATTGTCTGATTATTTTATATGGTCTTATATCTGGGAGCTAATGGGCCCATGATGGGTTGGCCACGAAGACCTCACGGGTCAACACCCATCCGACGGCCTCGACGCACGGGGTGCGAACCTGGGTAGGACTCTGGCCATGGTCAGTTTCCCCTGGGAATCAAATCTCTGGCGCTCCTGGACGGTCTGCGCATCGTGCGGCGCAAGCCAATCGATTGTGCACTCTAACTAACATATTGAGATGTCAACCACAACGGGCGAACCCGTCACCGCAGGACGTTTTAACGATTCATCGTTCTATCGACCGTGCAGTGAGCGTAGAAGACTTTGGACATTACAAATCCGACGTCTAGCTACGCCACAACCCGTTAGAAGCCAACGCCTTACCGCGAGTAGCTAGGTATGTTACCTGGCGGGCGGCACTCGCGCCCTAACTACCAATTGTGACCAGATTTCTCCGGTCTCTCGATTGGTTCCGAGTTCGAGGTCGCTTGCGCGGTCCTCTCCCTTATGAAGCGGTGAAACGGAGTACACCGAATCTATCGCGGACCAAGGCGTCCTTTGCCCGGCTCTGAAGCACACACTTAGTCGGAGAGCACAATCGATTGGCTTGCGCCGCTCGGTGCGCAGACCGTCCAGGAGCGCCAGAGGTTTGATTCCCAGGGGAGACTGGTTGACCCAGTGTCCTACCCAGGTTCGCACCCCATGCGTGGAGGCCATCGGATGGGTGTTGACCCGTGAGTGTGACCGACCCTGAACACATGGGTCATCGTGGCCACCTCATCATGGGCCCGTTAGCTCCCAAATCTGACTAACAGTCGGGGGGGAGTCTGGAAGCTGTATTGTTTCCTATAGAACGGGGGTGGTTGCGTACCTTACGGCGACTGCTCTTGAAATGACCATCGGCCATCCGATCCTGGGTAAGAGGCGGGCAAAGGCCACCATGGTCCGCGATAGATTCGGTATACACCGTTTCACCGCTTCGTAAGGGAGAGGATTGCGCAAGCGACCTCGAACTCGGAACCAATCGAGAGACCGGAGAAATCTGGTCACAATTCGAGGTTAGGGCGCGAGTGTCGGGCCCGCCAGGTAACATAACTGGCTATCTCGCGGTAAGGCGTTGGTCTCTAACGGGTTGTGGCGTAGCTAGACGAGGCGGTGGATTGTTTTTGTCCTAAGTCTTCTACGCTCACTCCAGGGAGATAGGACGACTAATCGTTAAAACTCCCTGTGGTGACGGGCTCGCTCGTTGTAGTTGACAACCCAAGTTGGTCTTATATCTGTAATTTTAGTTTAAAATGCATAACGTGGCTTTAATTTGATCATTTAACATTTTACTGACATTTTGAATATTACAATGAGCAATTTTACTACGTATCTTTTCGAATTACTAACTACTTCAAATATTAGGCTTCTATTTTGATTATTTATATTTATAGTTTGACAATCCTAGTAGTTAATTCTTGACTACCTATGTATGTTCAGTAATAAGCAGTCACGAGATTTACTACCTAACCCAATTATTTTGACCCGTCCAAGAGTGGTCTTTAGTCGGCAATTGGACACGACGAAAATGTAATGTAATGTAATGTAATGTGAAGGTTGGCGACAATATCGAACTTTTGAGTCCCAGTAACGGACATCTGGCGGCCATATCCCACCCCTTACGACTCGTGACATATTCTCTTCGATTTAAATTTTGTTCTAAGATAAGCTACTCTCTGATATACTGTGGTACTAGTAAATTATCTTCTGTCTTCTGTCTCACAACGACAATATAGTTGACTGTAAGAGAGTATCGTTTTGCGATAAGTCCGCCGTTGTGAGAAACTTTAAATTCATTTCTTTAAAGAACTACTATTATTATTGGATAATATATCTAGTGTAAATTATTTATTTTGTGTAATTATTTATTAGTGTAAATCTTCTTCTTCTTCTTAAAGTACGCCTCCTACAGGAGGTTGGCTGTCAGCTCTGTGAATTCTTCCCTGTCTTGGGCCAAGCAAAATAATTCTTCTACGCTTGAGATGTTTGTCCACTCTCAAATGTTGCGGAGCCAAGATTTTTTTCTTCTTTCAGTCCGTCCTTTACCGCAAACTTTTCCCATAATAAGGAGCTGGAGCAGTTGGTATCGCTCATGCCTCAGCACGTGGCCCAGATACGCCACTTTCCTTTGCTTGATTATGGGTAAAAGTTCGCGATCTCTACCGACAAGTTGGAGTACTCTAGCATTGCGAACACTCTGGATCCAGCTAATGCGGAGCATTCTACGGTAGCACCACATCTCAAATGCTTCGAGACGCCTCTGGGTGTCAGCTTTCAGGGTCCAAGATTCGGTATCATAAAACACCACAGGCCACACATATTAATGGAGAATTTGTATTCGGAGCTTGATGTCAAGTTTCCGGCCACATATTACCTTTTCCATTTTCTTAAACGATGCTCGGGCGATTTCAACCCGGGTACGAATTTCTTGTTCGCAGTCCCATTCTTCGTTTGCCCGAACGAGGTATTTGTACTGCCGGACTCGCTTCGAACTTAAGTTTGATTCTCGGGTTTAGGTCTTTGTTCTTTGGTACGACAAAAATATTGGTCTTCGAGACATTCATGTTTAGCCATGCATTCTGACTGCATTTATGTACTCTGTCTAATATAAGTTGTAAGTCTTGTTCTGTTGAGGCTAGCATAACTGTGTCGTCTGCGTATCTTAGGTCGTTAATAACTTTACCATTTATCTTGAAACCAATAGTTAGCTCTTCTAAAGCTTCTGTTATTATGGCTTCAGAGTATAGGTTGAAGAGTAAGGGCGACAGAATGCATCCCTGATGAACACCGCGGCAAATGTCAACTTGTTCGGTTTCTGAGTTTTGTACTCTTATAGTGGCCTTTTGGTTCCAGTACAAGTTTCTGATGATTCGGAGGTCTTTGTCATTTAAGCCGGCATCATTCAAGCGCTCCATAAGAATGCCATGTCTAATGCGATCAAAGACCTTATCGTAGTCTATAAAACACAAGATGACGTCAGTTTGCATGTCTTTACATGTTTGTACTAACACATTAAGACCAACGAGTGCCTCACGTGTACCCATACCGGAGCGTAAACCAAACTGAAATTCGCCTAGTTGTTCATCATATTTCTGTCGCATCCGATTGTATGTATATTATAGACAAGAACAGTTTCATGACATGACTCATTAAACTAATTGTTCGGTATTCAGAGCACTTTCTGCCATTCGCCTTTTTTAGTATTGTGGTAAAAGTAGACTGTATTCAGTCTTCAGGTATTTCTCCTGAGTCATATATTTGTTGAAAGAATCGGGTCAAAACATCAATATAGTCTTCTTCTAGGAGTTTAAGAACCTCTACTGACTTCTTATTGAGAGCATTGCCTGTTTTCAAATCAAGCTATCTTGCCTCAAAATCAAGCTAGT
This sequence comes from Micropterix aruncella, assembly GCA_944548615.1. Taxonomy (NCBI): domain Eukaryota; kingdom Metazoa; phylum Arthropoda; class Insecta; order Lepidoptera; family Micropterigidae; genus Micropterix; species Micropterix aruncella. The sequence continues at coordinate 39,650,048 of OX155950.1, forward strand.
TAATGTAGGAAATATAGGTTAGTTTAGGATAGGCTAGGAAGTAAGTACATCTGCTAAGTATAATATAAGTAAAATATGAACACAATATTGTGTGTTACCCACTGAAAAGGCACAGTGGGGAAAAGAGACATGTAATTTGTATCTTTTTTTATGAATAATATGAATAGTATGAATGCTTCTTACCTTGACTTTCTTATCGTCGATCCGGTGCTCGTGGTGTTGAGAGAGCAGCTGAGGCATGTCCAGGCGGCAAGCGGATGCCCGGCGGGAGGGGTCCATCCCGCCCCCTCCCGCCATGCCCACAGGGCGCAAGGCTAACGAGCCCGCTTCTTCCTCATCTTCACCCGCGCTTTCTGCGAAAAAGAAAAAAAAACTCAAAATCATTTTTTTGTCACATCACATATTTTTATAATTTTAATTTTTATGAGCATTTTTATTACTGTCTATAATTTGTGAGATTATCAAATAATTGTGATTGAAGTAGTATAAATGATAATTTTTGAAATTGCTTGTTTATTTTATATAACCTAGAAACTCTGCGCTTGAATGTTCAACCTTCTTTTGTAATTCTGGATTAAATTCGTATTCAAGTAGTAATTTTAGTTAATTTTGACTCTATCAAGTGTAGGAACTCCTATCAACTGATTTAATAATAAAAAAAATACACACAAAAGCCCTTTTGGACCGGTTTGGGTGGGGCGTGATCTCCCATCCCTCATACAGCCCAGACCTTGCTTCGTCTCACTACCACTTTTTCTTGAGCTTAAAGAAACATTTGGGTGAAAAACAGATGGAGAGAGACAAAACACTGAAGAAAAAAGTCGCGAAATACCTGGAAAAAGAGATGGTGGCAAGTTTATATGAGGCTGGCTTACACAAACTCCCAGTACGCCTTGAAAAGTGCATTCAAGTGAATGCTGATTATGTTGAAAATAATTCATATATACTGTACTAGTAGAATGTTACCCGGTGATGCTCGGGTATCCGTTTCCTTCCCTTTCCCACACCCCCCTCCAAGTAGCATTCGTTAATCGCCGTTCCTTCCACTTTCGAATTTACATTTTTTTTTGCCGATCGGTTGAACGGTATTTATTTTATTTATTTATTTATTTAATTAATTTTACAATTCATTTACAATGCATAGGTCTCACTAACAATCATATCAATAAAATATATAGTATTAAAATTAAAATTAAAATTGAACACGGTCGATATGAGCATTAGCAGGTATGTACTGCTGCTGCTTAACTAAGTGCCAGGACTTGTTCCAGGGCAGCGAGCTCTCTAGTTTTTAGTTCACATACATATATTCGGCGATTTGAGAAAAAAAAATAAAAATGAAAAGAAATATATTTATATTACCGTCACCATCACAAATTATAACTAATAATCATTAAATAACAGGAAATATTTAAAATAAAACACAGAAAATAAATAATCGTGTTAGTAAAATAAAAATAAAATAAAATAAATTGTCAAATAATATCAAACAATAGTTACCAAAATTAATGAATAAATAATAGTAATAAATAAAAAGTCAGCGAAAATAATAATAAGAATTGTCAAGGATATGTAGGATTTAATAATAGGATGGGAACTGTCTCGGTATATTAATTTGTGTATATTTTGCCGGGCGTCATGTTTTAGCCAGGAATCAATCTTGGCTTTAAAAGAAGAAGAAGACTTAGAGGCATATACATTTTTAAATCTTCGTCTAGCATATTAAAGATCCTGGGGGTTATGTACACAAAATGCCTCTGCCCAAAAGTGGTCTGCATTCGAGGGACGTCGAAATTCAAGTTCAAGTTCAAGTTGTTTATTTTCAAAAATCTTTACAGATTGTAGAAACATACTAAAATAACAGGTAATAATAATTGAAAGCATGGAAAATAACTTAAATTAAATTAAAAGAAATAAAATTAGTGTAATTTAAACGATTAAATTTTAAATTAAAATATCATTTAAAAATATCAAATCACAATAATAATACTATTTAGTCGCATTCACTTAAAACAAATAAAATTTAAAAAATATAAAATTTAGAAAAGGAATTACAATTTATAATCATTTCATTTTAAATCGTTACATTGTATGTTTCAAGTTTCAAGTTTAGTTTAACGTCTTCAAAACTTATAAATAGTTATTTATACATATTTAATTTTCGATTTTACACAATACTTTCGTTAGCCGTTCTTGGTGAATTGTACGTATTCTTCAAAGGTGTAAAAAATATTTTCTAAAAGAAACTTTTTTAAGGACTTTTTAAATATATTGTTATTTTTAATATCTTTAATATATGGAGGTAACATATTAAAAAAATAGGGACCGGAGTATTCCTTGACTTGTCTCGCTATTTTTAAATTTGCATTAGGTAACATGTATTTTGATTTGTTTCTGGTGTTTATGTCATGAATATCGGAAAAATTTTTTTGAAGGTTTCTTTTCTTGTGGAAATCCGTTAGTACATTTAAAAGGTACAATGAAATGAACGTTAGAATTTTCAGTCGTTTAAAATGACTTCTGCAGGATTCGTCCCATTTCAAATTTGCTATAATGCGTATTGCTCTTTTTTAGAGGTTCTCTGTGGCACGCATAACAATTACCCCAAGTACTAATAGCGTAACTTAAAATGCATTCAAAGTAGCTAAAATACACATTTCTAGTCTGGACTTCATTTAGCGTTTTCCTTATGATTCGTAATGCATAACATGCCCGACTTAATCTGTCCTCGAGGTTCTCACAGTGCAAATTCCATTTTAGATTTTCATCGATATTCACACCTAAGAATCTAACGCTTGCTGTTTGAGGGACTGTATAATTATTAATTGATAAATGTATTGGTTTGTCATGATTTCTGTTTTTGGAATTTGAAAAATAAATAAAGTTGCTTTTTGAAGCATTTAAAGCGAGGTTATTGCTGTTGAACCATCTGTAAAACTTGGATAAAATATCGTATATCGCGGCAATCTCGAGCTATACTTGGAAATGTATAGCTCGAGATTGCCGCGTGCAGATTGTTTGCTGAGTTCTTATTGCGGACTCTAAATTAGTTTGATAGTAGTATAGAAGTTGACCTGATGCAGCGCCATCTAGTGGCAAGTTACAACAACGTGGATAGCGCGACAATATTATCCCTGCTCAAATACTTATGTTTACCAATGTTCACAGCGACTGGTTGAACGGCATAGAAGTTGGCTGCAGCGCTATCTGAAGGCGAATTGCAATACAGTTAATAGCGCGAAAATAGTCCTCAAATGTCTATGTTATACCAATTTTCATGGCGATCGGTTGAGTGGTATAGAATCTAATGGTAAGTTACAATAAAGCAGGTATCATAAAATCCTTCTCCATTAATAACATACATATATGTGCCAACCTTCATGGTGATCGATTAAACGGTTTCAGAGTCTATTAAGCTCGGTCAAATATACCATCATCCATTATTATTACAAGCTTTTATTTACTTTGCAATGCTTGTCAGTCTGTTTGTTTAGGTCAAGTCATGCAAGCAGAATTAGAACCACTTCCTTTTATCCTATAAAGTTAAACATTTTCATGTTGTGGCAGTTCCGATTACAATGCATTTTTATTATAAGCATGACCTGATTCTGCACCCAAGATTGGCTCCCGACGGGGGGACTCCTCAACGGTCAACAGCACAGACACGCAATTTTGTATACGCATTCAATTATGATAGGCTGTTCTAAGTTTCACTGCGACAGGGCTGCTGCACCCAGGGTTGCCTTCCAGCGAGGGGACTCCTCAACGGTTAACAGCACAAACACGAAATTCTCTATAACATTCAATTATGATAGCCCGTTGTATGTTCCACTATGATATGGCTGCTGCAATCAGGGTTGGCTCGGGACAGAGCATTTTAATGAAAGCTTGTTTTAAAAAAAAGTGTTTCTACTAATAACTTATTTATTACATATAATACAGATAAATGCGCTATGTTCGACAACGTCAGACCTAGATATTTCTACAGCATCTCTTCAAGGTATGGCCATTGCACTACCTGTTTATGATAGAATATGATAGATTGTTTTTATTTTTCTTTTATGTATTCTGTTACTCTTACGATTTTTAATGCGTCAGCTTGCATATTTACTGCCTTTTATATTTATTTATATTACATCTCAACGAATTGGTATGCACTGTAATGTTGATTTTTTAATAAATAAATAAATAAATATACCCACGTAGATTTGTTTTTAAATATAGCATCATTTTGTTTTAAAATATAGCATCATTATAGCATCTTTGTTTTTAAATATAGCATTATAATAATGGAGACTTTACTTTGCGATATTTTTTATAAATAAATTTACATCATTGGGATATATTGAGTTATCAACCACAACGGGCGAACCCGTCACCGCAGGACGTTTTAACGATTGTTCGTTCTATCGACCGTGCAGTGAGCGTAGAAGACTTTGGACATAAAAAATCCGACGTCTAGCTACGCCACAACCCGTTAGAGACCAACGCCTTACCGCGAGTAGCCAGGTATGTTACCTGGCGGGCGGCCCTCGCGCCCTAACTACCAATTGTGACCAGATTTCTCCGGTCTCTCGATTGGTTCCGAGTTCGAGGTCGCTTGCGCGGTCCTCTCCCTTACGAAGCGGTGAAACGGAGTGCACCGAATCTGTCGCGGACCAAGGCGTCCTTTGCCCGACTCTGAACCGGGATCGGATGGCCAATGGTCATTTCAAGAGCAGTCGCCGTAAGGTAGACAACTACCCCCGCTCTATAGGAAACAATACAGTTCCCAGACTCCCCCGATTGTTAGTCGGAGAGCACAATCGATTGGCTTGCGCCGCTCGGGATGTCATCATTGGGATGTCAGTAAAATGTGGATTTTACTTATTGCCTTTTTGATCTCGGGTTGCCTTGAGGCTGCTGCGACCAATATGGTAGATGCCATGGCCGTCGCTCCGCCCGCATCCAATTTATTCTGAGACATCTCGTAAAAGTGATTCATCGATCTCTCTTCATTCACATCTATCAAGGCGACACGTCGTTCATAAAACTCAGACAACGCATCGTTCTTTTCGAAATATTACCGAAGTCGCGTATAATAGGATAACAAAGGTTGGGGGATTCCATTTGTCAATGTTTTATTAAATTGAATGCAGCTTTTCTTGCCTTTTTCGAATCAACTCCTTGAGAGGTGGAGGGAGAGGTGGTAGGGGGAGGGGTGTAAGGGGATGGGGTTGATTAGCCGTGGCGTGCATGGCATAAAGGCATACAAGTAAATATATTAAAAAGAAAAAAAAACACGACTGCCGTTACAGAAGTGAACTATTGTATTTATAACTAGCTGACCCGTGCCCACTTCGTTGGGCGGTAAAAATTTTTACTTGTGATGAAATTATGAGTGTGGTTCGGTTAGTACTGAGTGCTATAATTTATTTCCTGACTGCCAAAAGAAGGGTTATATTTTTACTGCATATGTATGCATGTATTTGCATGCCAATTTGACTATATTACCGTTATTAGTGAGTGTCTTATTTATTTAACCATTTATGCAGTAAAAGGGAAATTATATGCATTAAATGGGAAAAGTCTTTTGTTTTAAACACTTGAGACGATAAATTTACTTATTATGATATGAATTCATAATTGTTGATAATATGGCCAATAAACATGACCTAACGATTTAAATTATTTTTAATATAAAAAAAACTACTTTTTGTGACTTAAATATAAAATTTAGATATATGCTGTCGCAGACTTTTTTGTAGGCATTACCAAGCTCTACAACTTTTCTTTAAAACTTCATCATATATCTCTCATCGTTAAGGCAGCGTTAGTTTGAAACGTTTTCGTTCGACCGTTTTTTCTCCGACTTACCTTGCAAATCCGACTACCACGAAAAAGTCTTTTCATTTTTCGGAAAAATATATAGTCTATGACACTTAAAAATAACGTGGCTTTCTATTGATAAAATAATTTTCAAAATCGGTTTAGTAGATCCAGAGATTACTTCCTACAACCTCACAAACTTTACCTCTTTATAATATTAGTATAGATTATTTTTATTACGGTTTTTACAGGACTGCCCGCAAAAAAGAAGTGTAAAAATTGTAAAAAATGGCTTTATTCCACCATAACTTCTAAACGCTTGTGGTAATGTTAGAATCGCTGTATCATCCCGATTGTCATAAGGTACTTGCGACGACCCCTTGCTTTTATATAAGGAGAAAGCAGCGTCTTCGATATAATTCGCCGTGTTACGTGTTGATTGTATTATGTCATCATTTGACAGTTTTTTTGTTTCGTTCTTCTTTCTCGCGGCCGCCAGGAATAAAACCTGTAGGGCCAGTAACGAATAGAAGTTTTTGGAATATAAATTTATCAAAATAAATTCAAGAAAATAAACAAGCATCATTTAAAAACATAATGATCTTGCATCACTCCTAACTAGAAAGGGCCTGTTTCAAGGAAGACACAAATTTTGTATAATAGCTATTTAATATGTTATTTTATGAAAAAAAAAATCTGAAGCTTTCTTAATCTAAGATAAAAATTGTTACGAAATTGTTATAGTAAAACGGTGTAATATAAATTATTTATTGAATAGTCAGAAAATGAAAATATAAGAAAAAAGGCACAATAAAAAAAACAAGTAATCATTAAAAATCAATAATTCAATAATAAAAGTAGTCAAAATTAATTATTAATTAAATCCGAATACAAAATATAAATTGATAAAAATAAAAATCTGAACTTATTTATTATTTATTTAGTTATTTATTTATTTAAGAATTAATTACTATAAAACATTGATTTGTTTACAAAAATAACAGGAACCGAATGGCAAAACCTTAACCTTTTGCTTATTTGATTCTGTCACCCAACTGGGACTAGCCCGTTCTAGAGTGGACAGGAATCTAATATTACAATCAAGTTTGCTTGATTGCTTGATTGCTTACAAATATACAAGTTTTAATAAAAAAATAATAACACTAAATTGCCCCAAAATGTGGTCTTCAAAAATAAAATTATAATAATAATATTATTAATAAAAATTATTAAAAGATAATATAACAAATAAAACGCAATTCCATTATGTAATTGGCAATAATATAAAATTCGATTTAATAATATAAATAAAGTTATATGTGAGACAAGAAAGAAACAGTCATTAATATTTAATACATGTTGTAATAAAGGATTTAATATAAAAATATCTAGTCAAAAAATGTACAATTCATTGTCAAAATAATATAGGTATAACAACAAAGTCAAATACTTTTTGGTATTTAGTTCTATGTTAAAATATATTCAACAAACATGTTTAAAACTATATATAAATTTGTGCACCTAAGTTTTATTAAACTATTATTTCTAACATTTGATATATGTCATGATTCGATAACCATTTCTTTAATTTATTTTTGAATTCCCTAAATGTCAAATTCATTTTTTTTCCATATTGATCAGATTGTAAAATCTCGGCGCAATGAAAGAGTAATAACTTACTCTAATACACACATAGGTAATTTATATTGTTAGATATAGGAAAATGCGTAAATTAAGAGTGCATAAATGTTTTGCTATTTTTGAAATATCATAACCCTTCAGTTTCCGTTTTTTCTTCACTGATCAACCACTGAATTGTCATTTTTTATTAATTACCTTTATCAGTCCCGAACTATCAAAGAGTTTTCCTAAAATATTAATTAATCTCGGAGCAAGTTAAAATAATAGTATTGTTCAGACGATGTAGACACAGTAAATATATTAGCTAATATATTTACTGTGACGTAGATCTCCTGGGCACAATGTAGTGGCCTTTTATATCTCCTTTCTCTAGTTGCTTTATTTATGTGTGTGCTGAATGTGTATATTTTATTTTTTTAAGTTTTTATCTTGTACTTTCTACACCCGGTTTATGAAATAAAATAAAATTTGAATTTGAACACTTTCTTAGATTACATATCTTCAATGATGCATACAAGCTGCCTATCATAACAATTATTATTACCAGCAAAATCGGTAATTATCCAAAGTCGGAGATCAACACCTCATTTATTTAGGCTATAAAATATCTAGGTTCATAGTTTACGCGTACCACCAACTAGCCAGCATTGGAAAGATCAAACGTCCCCGTGAATCAAACCAGCGACACAGGCGCAAGCTCAGCCAGCCGCTGGAAATCATAAATCTCAAGAGTTTATGTGCATTCGTATAATAAATAAAAGCGCTTCGAGGATGGAAATCGGAGGCGCGTTACTTAGAAATATGGTTGAATCCACGTTTATGTAATTACGTAAATGGGCCTTCCGGTAAAATGTCTCGATGACTCTAGTGAAAGCAATCAGCAAATAATAATTAAAATCATATATGTAACTAATATCGTTCATGCAGCTAGACTATGGAACCAGCTCCCGCCAGACATCAGAAACGCACCAACGGTTTCTACCTTTCAAGTGTCACTGAAAAAGAATTTCATGTCCCTAAATTCCTAGTTAACCTAGGTCTCATCCCATCCTCTCCTATCCTTCGCTCCTTGCGAATTATTCCAAATCCTACTTTTATTTTAAAAATGGCATTTTTGTTACTTGTTTAATTTTTGTTATGTAATAAGTTTTTCTCTTTTTTTGTTAATTTTTAATTTATCTCTTGGCACCTAAATTTTTACACTTCCACGAAGGTTGGCTGTAAGAGATTGTATATTAGGCAATAAGTCCGCCTTTTGTATGTTTTTGTTTAATGTGCAATAAAGAATCTCTATCTATCTATCTATCTATAATATTATATAGGTTATTAGGTTATTAGATTGCTCCATGCCATAGTGGGGCGGTGTCGATACAATGGGCGAACCCGTTAGCCCAGGCTGGTATAACGATATGTGATCGTTCTTTCAGCCGTAGGATGAGCGTAGAAAACCTTAGAGACAAGACAATCTACTGTCTAGCTCGCCAACAGCCCGTTAGAGACCAACGCCTTACGACGAGGCACCGAGAAAGGTACACAGCGGGCGGCCTCGCCCCCTAACTACCAGTTTTGGTAGGATATCTCCATCTCTCTCTTCAGTTAACCCTCAGGATACCTCCATCCTCTCGACTGGTTACGGGTCCGAAGTCGCTTACGCGGCCTCTACCTGTTGTATTACAGCGGTAAATCAATTTGAATTTATCGCGGACCTAGGCGTTCTTTGTCCGCAGTGCCATACGGGATCGGATGGCCCAAGGTCATTTCAAGAGTGGCATAGCAACAGGTCAACATCCACCCCCGCTGTTCAGGAGACAATATATTTCCATGGTCTCCAGACTCCTTCAGCAATTAGTCAGAGTGCGCAACCGGTGCATGTGCACCGTTCGGACGTTTTGTGCACCGTTCGGCGTCGCCGCACGGTGCACAAACCGTCCAGTAGCGCCGGGATGCAATCCTACCAGGAGAAAACGGTCCACCAGCCGTGAGGATTGAGACGCGGGAGTCTTACCCGGGGTAGCCATCCGCACGAGGAGGTTTCTAAATAGGAGCTGAATAGTGAGTTGAGCCGATCTCAGGACAAAGTGGATCTTGTGGCCCAAGTTGCACGAAACCATTCGCTACCAAACCTCAATGGTTGACTGTAAGATATCGTTATAGCGATAAGTCCGCCATTTGTGCATAAATTGTCTTTTATATATGTAATATGCATTAGCACATTGAAAAGTAAATGTTTACCTTAGAACAGGTCCCGGCCTAGTTAGGTGACGTTGCCACTAGACTATGCGATGTATTCTTTTTTCTGCTTTTGATTCAATTTTGTAAGTATTTTTATGCATAATTCCTACACTGAAATTGTTTACTGTTATTTTTAATACTTGCATTACTTATATAAATAAATAAATAAAATAAATTAAGTGATGTTTTTATAGGACAACAAAGTTATTCTATTTTATAATGTCATATTACGTTTTGATAACCCTTCTGCGCCGGCGACAAGCAGCTGGCGCTGAAAGTATTATCCAGAGAAAATATTAACCATTAATTTCGCCACCTATAATAACAGTCACAATGAATGTTTTTTTATAGATGACTGATTGATTATAAAAATCCATTATTTAACCAATTAAAGCAATAAAAAAAATAACAAATTACTGCTAGCTATCGCATTTTATATAAGCTGATTACATAACAGAAATAATACGGAGAGATTAGAATGCCGGATTATCCAAATATTATGCCAATAGATAAAACGTAAAAAAAAAAACAAATCAATTAAGTAAAAAAAAACAAAATAATAGTTAAATAATAAAAGTAGTGGAAAAGGATTATATAATAAATCCAAATATAAAATATTACGTAATAAAAATATATATCTGAATTAACTTTACCGTGTGAGGGTTTGTACATTATTTATGTTGTTATTTTTTAAAAAGTCGTTCTTCCTTTACTAATTAACCACTGAATCAGACATTTTTAACAACCACCTGTATCAGTCCTGAAATATCGAGGTGTTTTCCTATAATATTCTATAATCTCGAAGCAAGGTAATGATAACGGTGTTATCCAAACGATGTAGACCTCCTGGGCACTATAATAATAATAATAATAATTCTTTATTATGAACTGTAAGTAGGTCGTACAAAATGGATAGGTACTATTGTATGTGCTATACAGTTTACCAATCAGGCGTACAATATGTATTTTTCTATAATTAAATATGTTCACTTCGCAGTTGAAGGAAAACAAATCCGAAAATATTACGTTTTAGACATAGGTATTAACAAAATAATAATTAGAACTATTATCTACAAATTTAGTAAATTTCCATTACTATATATAAATCAAATGTCAGTTTGTTTTTAAATTAAAATGTCAATCTGGAATTATTAGGCTAGCTACGGGTTGTCAGATTTAGAGCTAGAATTAAATATAAATGTTTAAAGTTTAAAATGTTGGAGAACTACAATAAAAATATGTTATATTATTTATTTGTCATTATCGTTTAAAAAGTCATTCACGCTGTAATAACATTTATTTTTGAACCAGTGCTTTAATGTCTGTTTGAATCCTGGTTGTTGCATTGATTTGATGTTTTGTGGAATAGCGTTAAAATATTTCACACAACAGAACTCAGGTCCCTTTTTACACATTTCTGTCCTCACTAAGGGACAATTTATGAGGTTTCTATTTCTCGTAGCCGTTGAATGTACATCTCTTCGTAAGGCGTAGATATCGGGATTATTTTTAATGAATTCACAACATTCCAGTATATACAGAGAGGGCACAGTCAACGTAGACATGCTAACGAAGAGCGGCCTGCAGGAAGTGTCGGCGCTACTCCGTTTAGAAGTCGAACACAGGACTTCTGTATTTTGAATATTCGTTGGACTTTTGTTGAGTTGCCCCACATTATAATGCCGTATTTTAGATGCGTATATACGTAGCCATAATATGTTGTTAGGCGAGTCTCTACTGATGTTATATGTTTTAAATTTTAAGAACTTTACAATTTTATTTAATTTCACAATACATAAAGTATTGTGCTGCTTGCGACGACCTTGTGTTCTAAGCATGGTACAATGCCTCTGCTTACGTGCGATTGAAATTTAAATCAGTTTTTAAACAATTGTTTGTTTCTTTCTACTCTTTATTGCGACATTTCACAATGAACGGGTTTATTATAATATGACAATCTCTTACAACCAACCCTACTATGAAGAGTTTTTATGTATGTGTGCGTCTAGCATCCGTTGAAGTGTGTCTCTTGTTATTCCATTCGATCGGCAGAATTGATATGCAATTCCGTTCATTTTATTCTAACGGAAAATGGTGATTCAGCCGGGAATCGCACCCGGGACCTTACAATGTAAGATCAGACGACCCAACCATTTTGCCATCGGGTCGTGTAACAGTTGCTTAATATCTAGTATTTTTTGCTCCCATCTATTCGAAAAGGACGACTTGGTTCGCCTTTAAGTGAGCCCAAAAGTGGTGTTTTCTATAAGAAACTTTAAGTGCGCCGCAATTATCTTTGCGACTCACTTTTTGAATTTGGAACATCTTAGTCTTCAGCGCCGAAGAAATCGAACGCAAATATTGTTTGAATAAAGACTGGCTGGTACGACGGCCCCTAGTCGCGCCGCCGCGGCCGCCTGAATAAAAAAAACAAATGAAATTAAAAACGCCCGAACGTTAATTTTTTTTGTCGCCCGCGTTTTCGACAATTTTCACGAATTGTAAGAAATTCATCGTTTTGTTTTGAAAAATGAGTTCTTCAAGTGACAGTGAAAGTATAGATTTAACTCCTGAAAGCATTAGAACTGAGGGAAGAAATGTGATTGATTATCTATTACCTGCAAAATCCCGGGAGAAATATATGAGGCGCCTTTTATTTTCTCATAGAGGTGATGAAAAGTAGAGTGTATCACTCGGGCGTAAAAACATTATTTTGCTCCGTTGTGATACAATCTACTATAGCTTCGCATGATTTTAAACGTTCCTTATCGCTATTCGTTAACCAATTAACCGCCTGAAATACATGGGCCGATTTTTCCAACACAGCGTTTTTCGAAGCGTTAAAATTCCAATCGTATCCGATTAAAATTTAACTATAGCAATAAAAAACGCTCTTCTGTTGGACGAAATAAAGAGACTGATAAAATGGAAAGTAGGCACCGAGCTCCCAATTAAACTCTGTTGTCGTTTACAATGCAAATACGTGCTCCCCATAGTCAATACAGATCTACGTATATACACATTCGCTAATCGACGGAACGCCTGCTTGCGAATTTTCCAATTTTCCAGCGATGTATATAAATGACATCCATTTATTCCACGAATGGAAAGTAAGTAGAACTGTTCAAATGGATAGTAAGGGCCAGCCCCAGACCTGGGAGAGGGTAGGGGGTTGGGGGGTTGGAGTGAAAGCCGGGTGCCTGCCCCGGGCAACAATTTGAGGGGAAGCCAAGTTCATGTCTTTGAAAACAAAACTTGTTTCACTAAAGTGGGAGCTAATGGGCCCTGTTGCAGTTAGGCCACTAAGGTCCATACGTTTAGGGTCGGCCCAACTCACGGGTCAACACCCATCCGGCGGCCTACTTGCAGAAGTGCGAGCTCGGGTAGGACTCTGGCCTGCGGGCCAGTTTCCCCTAGGAGTCAACCTTCGGGCGCTCCTGGACGGTTCACGCATCATGAGGCTTTAGCCATTCGATTGTGTATTTCCAACCGACAGCCGGGGGAGTCTGGAAACAGTAATGTCTTCTATAGATCGGGGGTAGTTGTTAACCTTACGGCAACTGCTCTTGAAACGACCAATCGGCTACCGGATTCCGGGTGAACAGCCGGGCAAAGGATGCCGTGGTCCGTGATAGATTCGGTAGACACCGTATCACCGCTACGTAAGGGAGAGGACCGCGCAAGCAACCTCGATCCTGTAACCAGTCTCCTGACTGGTAGGAGGTATCCTGATTGTTAATTCCAGACGGAGATATCCTTCCAAACTGGTAGTCAGGGAGCGAGGCTGCCCACTAGGTACCTTTAACAGTGCCTCGCCGTAAGGCGTTGGCCTCTGACGGGCGAGTGGCGTAACTAGAGAGTGGATTGTTGTCGTCCCAAGTCTTCTACGCTCACCTCATAAGAGACAGAACAAACTAATACTGTTAAAACTTCCTGAGGCGACGGGTTCGCCCGTTGTAGTTGATAGGTCTAGTTGCTTAGGAAATGAATAAGATCACTTTTAGACCCCCCCCCCCACCCTCTTCAGTTATTAGCCGGAGGGCACAGTCGCTTGGCTGACGCCGCACGTTGCGCAAACCGCCCAGCATCGTCAAAGGACGTCTTCCAGAGGCTCTGTTCCACTTGCCGTGACAGAGGAAACAAAGTCTTTTCCAGTTTCTTTCCTCTTCGAGGCGGCTAACTGATGAGAGTTGAACCGGAAGTTGAGCCGACCCAGTCATATGGCCCAAGGTGCACATGAACGGTTCTTATAACTATAACTACCCGTAATATTACAGTGAGAAACGTCGAAGAGGAATATCATAACGGCCCGGTCGGGGTTGATTTAATCTAGCATCTGTCAGCTGACTATCTGTTGAATGTGTGAATGTTGCAGTGGCGTCGCGCCCGGTTTATATAGGGCGGCGCAACGCTGAGGCATTGATTTTAAAAATCAATGGCTGAGGTAAAGGAGTTGAATGACGCATGTCGAGTCTTGAAATGCATGCCCATATATGGTCATATTGAATGGATTTTGCGGTACTGTACCTAATCGATTCGTGGGTCAATTATTGGAGTTGTATGTCAGGCTTGGGCGATTCTTTGAGCTTTTTGTCATGCTTGCAATGTAGAATTCTTAGTGACATTTCTAACTATAATAGTAGGCAATTACAACACAATAAGTTAATTAGAGATACCTAGCAATTACGAGTGTTCTTAGGAAATTTTAAGATAATTTTTTACTTTCTTTGGCTTTTCCTTGATGTCATTCTTGTTTTTGAGGCAGAAATATGCACATAAACATTTCCTTAAATATTTATTTTATTTATGTAGGTTCTTTTCATATATTATTTATCTATTTTGACGTTATATGATTGGACGAATTAAAGAAATTAATAATTATTATTATAATGTTACAGTTTTAAAGATTTTAAAGGTTATACTTAGAGGTACGGAATTTTTGTTTTTACAAAATGGATGCGAATTTATGCGAAATTTCTTGAAATTTGAAAAAATGCGAAAGTACGCACCTAAAAAAAGTTTCACAAAAATTGCTCTGCAGATGAGATTAAATACAACAAATTTATTTATTTAAGAATTAATTACTATGAAACATTGATTAGCTTATAAAAATAACAGGAACCGAATGGCAAAACCTTAACCTTTTGCTTATTTGGTTCTGTCACCCAACTCGGACTAGCCCGTCCTAGGGTGGACAGGACTCCAATATTACAATCAAGTTTGCTTGATTGCTTGGTTGCTTACAAATATACAAGTTTTAGTAAAAAGCTAATGACACTAAATTGTCCTAAAATGTGGTCTTCAGAATAAAATAAAACAATAATAATAGTAAAAAAAAATTTAAATGATAATATAATAAATAAAATGCATTATTTAATTGGCAATAAATATTATATAAAATTCGATTAAATAAAATAAATAAAGTGTGAAATGTGAGAAAAGAAAGAAACAGTCATTAATATTTATTAATATAAAAATACCTAGTCTAAAAAGTATACTTCATTGTCAAAGTCAAATAATTTTTGGTAGTTAGTTCAATGTTAAAATATACTTAACATATATCTTTAAAAATATGTTAATAATTTGTGCACCTAAGTTTAATTATACTATTATTTCTAACATTTGATGTATGGTTAGTCTGTCATGATTCGATAACCATTCCTTTAATTTATTTTTGAATTCCCTAAATGTCAAATTCATTTTTATTTCCATATTGATCAGTATTTCCATATTGATAAAAAATGAAGCCTACTTTCATATTAGTCAGTTATTTTGCCCATCTGTAGCTGCAAGTCACCACCTTAAAACAAAATACATTACTCGAAAACTGCTCAAAAAATCCTTATAAAAAATCAGAGAACTTTCTCAAAACTGGCTGATTGATGGGTATACTTACTTTCTCCGTCTTACTTCAATCAGTAAATAGGAATGAAGATGCCAATGTTAAGAACATATTCTGGGGTACTAAATGCTGCTTTTCAACCTTTGCTGAAGCAGCGTTACAGAGTTAGTTACTTCTACGCTGTTAGTTGAACAACGTAGAGGCAGAAGGCTTCTTTATTAAATACAACGTCGCCGTTACGGACAGATCGATTATAAATGGTCAAATATTGGAATTACAACAATGTTAGCTTTTAAATATTGCTTGTTAGCTTTTAATATTACTTGTTATATTACTATGTTCGCTTTTAATATTATTACATATTAATAGGTCTATTACAAAGCTATTTTATATGCAGTATATGCAAATTTTAGCGAAATTTAGATATTTTCAATTTTCTTTTCGATCATCATCATCGATTGCCCATGTCGCACCCTTACCGGTACATGTTGGGAACGATACTATTGGAGTTGTCGAGCAGTATGTTTATTTAGGTCAGACGATCCAACTAGGCAGACTCAACTTCGACAAGGAGGTCTGCCGGCGAATCCAACTCGGATGGGCAGCGTTCAGGAAACTACGCCATATCTTCTCGTCACGAATACCGCATAGCCTCAATACAAATGTACATATATAATTAGTGCGTGTTGCCAGTGATGACATATGGCACTAAGACGTGGTCGCTAACTATTGGCCTCATACACAAGCTCAAAGTTGCGCCACGAGCCATGGAGAGAGCAATGCTTGGAGTTTCACTGCGTGATAGGATCCAAAATGAGGAAATCCGCTAAAGAACCAAGGTCATTGATATAGCTCGACAACCGTTGGGGAAGATAGATTCTCGAATGGCGACCACGAACTGGCAGACGCAGTGTGGGACGGCCCCCCACAAGATGGAACGACGACATCGCCAAGGTCGCAGGAAGTAGTTGGATGGAGGTGGCTCAAGACCGCACGTCATGGCATTCTATGGGGGAGGCCTATGTCCAACAGTGGACGTCTACCGGCTGATGATGATGATGATGAATTTTCTTTTTGCGAAATTTATGTTTTTTTTTAATGCGAAAATTCCGTATTTCTAATTATAATTAATAATACGGCTAAGTACATTATTTTACGTGGGGCATATTTCCGATTTCTTGGAAATCAGAATTTATTGATTATCTTATATATTTTTATTTTTCATTCTTGGACTATTTCAATATTATTTTTACACACTTGGATTAATTTTAAATGTTATTTTAAAAAGTCCTAAAATTTTATGTTTGAATTTGATTGATTATTTTTACCTCGTTGTTGTATTAAAAAAATAATATGTTAAAAGCACAAACAGTAATATATAATTATATAAATATAATTAAAATTGTACGCCCTGTGAGCAAACTGTATTGAACCTTTCTATACCAAACCACCACATGTACCTCGAATATACAATTATGCAATAAAGATATATCTATATATCTATCTTAGCTAGAGGGATAATAAAATTCGTGTTTTCACAGTCATGGCTTTTTCGTCGATATTTCATCCCTCTCTCCTTTTCGGGGCTCGCATCATTTGCAGATCGCTTTATCCGAATAATCAAATTCGTCTCGATCCGACATCAAAAGGTCATCTTTGCGACGCAGATTACAGACGGCACTTTATTAAAATCAAAGCTCTTATTCAAGCGTTGATACATTTTCCTGACAACTCGTGGATGTTTCCACGCTGCTACATAAATATTTCCAGACGATGAAAGTCGCTCGGACGCGCCGAGGTGACTTTTGGAATTCGTAGGAATGCTCATTATGAAAATATCTGAGAAATAGGAAGCGTCTTGGTGGGATGGTTACTGGGGCAGAACTGGACATTATTTATTTTGTTTTCAGAATTTCGTATATGTTTTCAGAATGTCGTCTAAATATGTACAACAGAGCTGTCAGCTACAACGGGCGAAACCGTCACCTCAGGAAGTTTTAACGATATTGGATCGTTCTGTCTCCCGTGAGCTGAGCGTAGAAGACTTGGAACGGAAACAGTCCACTGTCTAGTTACGCCACTCGCCTGTCAGAGGCCAACGCCTTACGGCGAGGCACCGGGAAAGGTACCCAGCGGGCAGCCTCGCCCCTCTGACTACCAGTTTGGAAGGATATCTCCGTCTGGTATTAACCTTCTGGATACCTCCTACCTCCTGACTGGTTACCGGATCGAGTTCGCTTGCGCGGTCCTCTCCCTTACGGTGATACGGTGTCCACCGAATCTATCGCGGATTACGGCCTCCTTTGCCCGGCTGTTCACCCGGGAGCGGGTGGCCGAATGGTCGTTTCAAGAGCAGTGCCCTAAGTATGACAACTACCCACTTTCAATAAGAAACATTACTGGTAACAGACTCCCCTGGCTATTAATCGGAATACAAAATCGATTGGCTGACGCCGCACAGTGCGCAAACCGTCCAGGAGTGCCTGAAGGTTGACCCTGGCTCACAGGACAGCGTCCTACCCTGGGCTCGCACTTCTGCGTGGAGGCCGCCGGATGGGTGTTGACCCGTGAGTTAGGCCTACTCTAAACGTAATATATACTTCTTCATCAGCGCGCATTCGCCCACCGTTGGGAATACGCCTCTCCAATCACTCTCCATCCGGATCGATTGTCCGTTTCCCTCATCCAGACAGGTCCAGCTGTCTCCTTGATGTCATAAGGTCGTACTGTTCATCATGATTGGAGGTATTTAGCCCGATACCCGCCACGTCGGCCACACGTCTTGGCGAGCTCCACACTTTCAGGAAAATATTTCCATTTCCTAGGCTTGTGGCAACCTGGTCGTGTTACTTAACCGTCGAATTACACTATATTCAGTAAATTTATTATTTAATTATTATTTATTGTTGAGAAAATTTCAAGATATGTTGACACTTAGAATTTAAATTTCAATATATACTCATATATTTTTATTTCCTCATTAATTAAATTATTTATTACGGCAATACAGGCTGAACAACAAGCGTAGCTCAAAACGTAGCTAATATCCACAAATTACCAGGCAATACCATTTAACTTGCATAATTACTTACAACTTACAACGACTACCTTTCTAAGAAGTATCCAGTTCTTCCCTTTCTCTCCTCTTCCTCTCCCAATTTCCTCATCGGGAATTCTTAGTTTTAAATACCTTAACTGGTCTGTATTTTATGCAGATGAATCTGTATTTCTACAATGCGCGCATATACCACTGTGATTAGGTTAGTTGTAAGACATTGCCATGTACCAATAAGCTCGCCTTTTTGTATCATAACTAAATGCAAATAAAGAGCTTATTATTATTATTATTAAACCCATAGAAAGTTATCCCTCGATTATATGTGTTATGCCACCCAACTTAGTGATAATTTGTTCCAGAACAAACATTTATATAATAAAACAACAACAACATAAATATAATCAAAAGAATAAAAAAACGCGACTGTCGTTACAGAAAGGAACGATTGTATTTACAATAAACACGATGACTTTTGGACATTTGGACATTTAGACATCTACCTACTTACTTGATATTTGGGCAGTTGATGTACCCTATGTCACTCAGGATGACAAAATGATTCTAATAATGTCACATACACTTCTAAACGCTTGAACCGATTTAGAAGGGTTCAAGCGTTTAGAAGTGATGGTGGAATAAAGAAACGGAAAACATACAGAGATGAAACCTGAACACATTACCCTACTTCTTTGTTGGGCAGTCGTGTAAAAATAAGGCCAAATAAAACATGTTTAAAAAAAAATCGGTCCCGTCACCCCAAGACTTTTCCGAAAAGTAGACAAGCCCTCCCCCCTCTCCCCGCGCCATCTAAAACTCCCTCCGCGCGCTAATTCGTAATATATTTGTAGCATTTTTCGTTGTATTCTAATTGATAGTATTTTCTTTAATATGGCGGGATTTCCAAATTATTTGTGACGCATGTATACGAGATATTCCGTGTACACGCATATATAACTAAGCGCAATATATTATTGTATATGAGAATTTTACAACATGATTTAGGCCCAACAAAGCATCTGTGAACCGAATTTTAAGTCTCTAAGCTTAATATATCGAGATTCAAGTATGCGCGCCCTCTGGTAAACCGATTTCAACTCTTGCCATTACCGAATGATGTCTGCTTGCCAAATTTCAGCTCAATCGGATGAAGCGTTTGAGCGCTATTGTGGAGGAATACACATATACAGACAGACATACAGACGGAGACACACAGGCAGACTTCAGTCTGGAAATGGTCTTAATCCGTCTCGGAGAAATGTGGGGGGTAGGGGGGGGGGGGGTCAAAATGTATATATCCGCCTTCATCTCGGTTGTTTTTTAGCACTTTCACAATAACTCTTCATCAGTTGGTAGGCCGGTAAAGTAAAACCAAATGGAGAAAAATTGGTTGTATTACCCCAAGACTATCCCGGCAAGTAGTCAAACGCCCGACAAACCTCCCCTCCTCTTTTCCGAGCTAGCCCAACCTCCCCCGTGCTAAGTCGTAGCATATGTCGTATAGTCGTATACAGTAGTATTTTCCGTGATATTAAAATGGTATTTTTCCAAAAATTATATAATATTTTCATAAATATGGCGAACATTTAAAGGGGGACGTCTTGCACTATACATGCGCGGATCTACGTCTTGTTTTTGGGGGTGGGGGGGGGGGGGGCGGACAGTGGGGGGTGAGTTTCTGTCTATAGATAGTTAAAATAAATTATAGTGTGAATTTAGGGCATCCAATATGCTGAATAGAGATAGGTATTTAAGTAACTAAGGATTATAAAAAGGGAAAAGAAATAATGAATACACTCGTAAGTTTTTATTTTACTTCTAAATGAACAAATGATACGTAATAGTGCATAACACAGAATTAAATTACAAATTGCAGTTTCCGGTGTTTTTTCTTTGCAAATCTTTCAATTATCTTCTCTTTGTCTACTGCAATATCATAATGAATATGCAGAAGTGCCAACCCTTTTAACCTATCCTTTACCATAGCCAGGTTTTTAGTCGCCTCAGAGTTGAAAAACTTCTGTCGGCAGTCGCCACACTTACGGGCAAGGACGCCATGTCAGGAATCTTGCCCGCTTTTTGTCAACAATTATTTTTCAATCCTCGTTGGGGGGGGGGGGGGCGGTCGCCTCCTCCGCCCCCCATAGATCCGCGTCTGGCACTATAAAGCTCAAGGTAGCGTCTAAAAAGGCAAATAAACGCCACCATACTTAAATAAACAAATCGATTCGAAACTTTACGCGAAGTGAAGCCGCGGGCAACAGCTGATATTTTATAATCCTAGTACCTTTTCCCATTCCACGTTTCTCATATTTCAATCATCTCCCATAGTGAAAACGCCGGTCATAAAAATAATAATACCAAAAAATGATTATTGAATTTTTTCCACTCTGTTCGAATGGCGAGTGGCCAAATGCCTCCAGGAAAGGCGCAACTGTTGATATTGGGCACGAGGAAATTGATACTAGCGACGATTCGACTCTGTATTACAATTATTATTGTTATTCTTCTGGATAACAAAGGGACTGGGAAAGAAATACTGTAATCGGAAATGGACAGATGGAATTGGATAAGATCGGGGATGTTATATTACTGCGATGTTGAGCATTGATGCCAATCATGATACTTCAAAATTGAGTCGGTATTAGATTTTATGTATATTTATACATTTGTTTTATTTTTACATAAATTAATAGTTAAAAAAAACACTAAAAACACGCTTTTGGGCTATGATGCGATATTCACATACACACGGCTATGATACGATATTCCATCATGGAATGCCAGTGCCTATCTTCCGGCCTCATCATCAGACCTTGAAACCTAATCGTGGTCAAAGTTCTTTCCAAGACTTTTCTAACAAATCCAAACACAGCTATGATACGATGTTCCATCATGAAGTTCCAGTTCATATCTTCCGACTTAATCATCAGATCAGTTCGACAGTACCAACTTATTGTGTTGTCATCAGTACTACATACAGCTGCCAATTTTCATGACGCTACGATCCTTGGAAGATGGTTAAATTAGTTACCTTAGATTCCATTACATAGTTACATACAGGTCGACCTAATAAAAGCGTGTTAAAAACATTACATTTAACTAAATATTTGATATGAACTTTAAAATTAACAAATCAAATAGGTACATCATGACGTATTCGTACTAATTTATCAATACGTTATTTGTTGTTCTATTGTTGAAGTAGCTGACCCGACAGACGTTGTCCTGTCCAAATTTCAATAGATTTGTTTTGATCGTTTTGTGAAAGTCAATGAAATATGTAAACAAATAAAAAAATCGGTTGTGTCACCCCAAGACTTTCCCGGCAATCAGACAACTTCCACCCCTGCGACAAGACCCCTTACCCTCCCCCCCTCCCCAACCCTCCGCCATCCCCTACCCAACCCCCCTCACCGCCCGTAACCACCCCCCAACTCCACCCCCCTAGCTCCCCCCCAATCCCTCCCTTCCAATCTACACCCCCTAAGTTCCCCCCAGCCACCCCTTCCAAACTCCCCCCCTCAACCTCTAACCCTAGATAATCCCCCAGATAATCAATGGCGATATGTTGATTTCGGCGCTTCTGCAAATATCATCCCCTTCGATGAAGATATTTTGAATAAATAATAAAAACGTACTATTTGCTAAATAAATACCTCACTATTCTCAAAGTAAGGCCATGAATCGTCGTCGCCTACCTTGCGCTGTTACCGTGGGCGAAGTACGATAAAAGGGCTTTTCTGTAACCCCTGAAGTATTGGAAAACAGGCTACGAAAGCAACTCCTAAGTCATTTCCACCCCACTCTTCCGACCACTTTGTTTAGAGGGGTTGGTTTATTTAGGCCGCCGAAATGCCTAGCAATTTTGACATCAATTCACGAAAAAGAGCCGCAGTGAAAATTCGCTTAAAGAGAATGATTGAAT
The DNA here is from genome assembly GCA_944548615.1 of Micropterix aruncella. Classification (NCBI taxonomy): domain Eukaryota; kingdom Metazoa; phylum Arthropoda; class Insecta; order Lepidoptera; family Micropterigidae; genus Micropterix; species Micropterix aruncella. The sequence continues at coordinate 39,672,554 of OX155950.1, forward strand.
GACTTTTAGACTGTCTCACATCCATTTTTATTACACGACTGCCAGACAAAAAAGGAATGTAATGTGTTCAGGGTTCATCTATGTAAGTCTTCCGTTTCTTTATTCCACCATAACTTCGAAACGCTTGAACCGACTTAGAAGTGTGTGGTACTGTTAAAATAGTTATTTCATCCCGAGCGACATAGGGTCCAAATATTAAGTACGTAGTTTTCTAAATGTTAAAATGTCCAAATATCAATAAATTAACTTACATTTATCGTATTCAGCGTCATATGAAAGGTCTTATTGAATACATTCCGGAAATATACAATATTTCAAAAGACCGTAATAAAAAGTATTATATATATACAATAGTTTAGTTTCTGTAACGACAGTCGTCTTTTTTATACTTTTTAATATATTTACTCGTAGTTGAGTATTGATTAATACTTTAGTCATGACCGATACTTAGGTCTTACCTATAGGTCGTATTTCAGTAGACGGGTCCTGCAATAAACGGGCCCGCGACGTCTTCCAATCAACTTTTGCCTTCTTGTGGGGGTATCTCATGAACCGGGTCCATTGACCCGGCTTTCAGCGTATGGCATCGCTGGTCTTCACGCCCTGTGGCAGGTGTCTATGCGAGAGTCATACCTGAGTACCAGTTTTCGTTCTATAGTCGAGTCCAAGATAACGAGTAATACTTAAATAATGATTCGGTGCGAAGTATTGGGCCATCGAACTTTTATAGATTTTTAACGTATTCTCACTCTAATATATACGACTCTATATTTGTAGAATGTCCGCCCAAGCACAAGCTTTAGTTAGTTGGGCGATATCGTTGACTTAATTGACATTAATTGACTTTCTTTTCTTGCTGTGGATGAAGTAATTTATTACATAATATTTTATTTCATGTTTTAAATTATAAATTGTTATATTATTTGTAAATTTCTGAAATTAAAATTTATTTAAAAATTACTTCAAAACGTCAGACGCCATTTTGCCTCATTGTGCGTTATTGTGTTTCGGCTTTCTCGTGAAATTCGATGTTATCTCACGTTATCATAGAAATTTAGACTTTTTTGGATCTTTTTTCTCTCTATTGAATAAAAAATGTCTATTTGGACGTTTTACGATCCTGCGTGATCTACGATGATTTGAGTTTTTTATCGTTCAAAAATACACATTATCACAAAAATCACCAAAGCTACAGGATTATGACAGCGAAAACGAAGACGACCAAAACTACCAACATGTCGGCCGGTACTTTTTCTGACTCTGGCAATGAGATGAACATTGTGAAAATAAGGAATATTTTGATAACACCTACATTTAGAATAAATAAGCATAAATGGGCCATGGCAACATCGTAAGGAATAATAGTTTGGAAATTTATTTTTAATCGGTTTATGAAATAAAAATATTCCATATTTAATGACCGATACGTTTGACAGTCATTCGATAGGAATAAATTAACGAATATTTGAGCCATACTTAGCAGAGTTGGCTGGCATTTCTGGTCTATCGAACATATTTAATATTTAAGTATCGCACGGTACTCAGGTAATACTTGTCCAAACAACATTTAGGTACTGAACAATAAATTCGGGTGTTAGATTTATCATTAGAGCCAATATCATCGCTAACATCTTGCAGGCCGTATTTCGTTGAATCTGGTATCATGACAATTTATGCCGCTTATATATACCAGGGTGTTATGTACGCACGAAAAAATATCAGCACCACTCCAACAAATTCGGATGTTTATTCGCACAACACGCGAAACAAACAAGACTTGCGGCCTTGCAAAGTGCGACTAAGTAAAGTTAGAAATGGTTTCCTGTATCAGTCCAATATATTTTATAACAAGATTCCATTGTGCATCAGGGGTCTTGGAGACGTTCAATTTAAGAGCAAGGTCCAGGATATGCTTATTAAAAATCCAATGTATTCTGTTAAGGACTTTGAGAGTATTGATTTTCCTAATCTTCCATAATTATTTATATTATAGTCTTTTCTTATTTTAATTTTTTTTTATTGTCTAATTTTGATTATTTACTAAATACAATCATTGATTATCAAAAATGGATTATAATAAAAAAAAATATATTGACCATTTCTATTGCGATATTGTTAGTGATTTCATTTTATATTTTTATAATTTTAATTTTACTGTTTTATAACCGACTCTTCGTTTTTATATTTTGACTATCTGCAGTATTTAAGCAGGTCCAATTATTTAAAAAAGATCTTAAATCTTTAGTTTACATTGAAATATTAATTGTTTTACAATTAAAAAATAATAGTCGATATTTAAAAAAATAATTATACCACAAAAGGTATAATAGTAGTTATTCAACTTGACTATACCAAGAGTAGGGATTTCTACCAACTGGCTTATTTGAAAAAATAAAAAATAGTCATTATTTTTATTATGATTGTTTATTATGATTGTTTATGATGATTTTTATAGTGACAATATTTGGAAATAAGTATAAAAGGAGATTTATCACATAATATTTTATTTCATGTTTTAAATTATAAATTGTTATATTATTTGTAAATTTCTCAAATTAAAATTTAATTAAAAATTACTTCAAAACGTCAGACGTCATTTTGCCTCATTGTTCAGATCCATATAGATGTATCCAATAGCAAAGGATATACAAATTTATATTACTACAAAACTTCGGGCCCGTTTCCAATGGCCCGATTAGGTCTTAGATGGTAGAAAAATAGGCAAAATAAGAATAAATAATGTAGGTTATAGCATTGATTTTATATTACACTATAAAATCAATGGTTATAGGTTTGTAGTATTGTAATGTAGGTTATAGTTTTTCGTCGAGACAAACCAACGCTAGCATGCTAGGATTATTAACTCTGTCACGGTCCATCTTAAAAAAAATGTTGGGTCAATCCAAGACTTTCCCTGCAAGCAGACAAGCCCCCACCCCCCGCAACCTACCGGCTAACTCCCCCGCCAACTGCCCTCCGCCAACTCACCCCCTCCAACCCGATAGTGATTGTGTCAATTGACTATGATATCAATTGTAGTATATTTGTAGTATTTTGTAGTATTTCAAATGGCCATTTTCCAATATGATGTAGTACTTTCTTAAATACACTTTTTTTTTAATATCGAAAATATTGTTTAATTGCGATATGCTACCTATTGCTAGATGACGCAGCACGCCTAATGCTTGTCAAGCTTTTATTTATCAGACAAGTTTCTCAAATTACCAAAAAAAATATTTTTTTTTTTTGGTTTTTCATAAAAATTATGTTAAAAGTTGCTTATTTGGGATGTCACTAATTAAAAACTTACCCTTTATGTATAACCATGTACTTGGAAATAATTCTGTTTTTTTTCCAATGTATCTATATTGTAAAACCGACTTTAGTCAACGCCACTATCGCTTTGGTAACACTGTGGTGCTACCACACCAATCGATCGATCATAGAATGAATCAGTCGACGTCGATCGTCAGTTGTTAGTTTGGCAGCAACTGACGATCGACGTCGACTGATCCATTCTACCGTCGATCGATGAAATCGAACGATGATCGATTGATTGGTTTGGTAACACCCTAAAGCGATGTGAGACGGTCAATTGCGATTGTCAATGTTTACGTGATTGAAACTCATTGATGCGAAATATATCGTTTACTTTAGGCAATTTAAGAGATTGTCAATATTATAACGGCATTGGCAGCAAATGACAAAAAAATGATTTATTGCAATTGACGTGCTTTGCATTGACGGTCAATGATAGCAAATGACAAACGTTTTTTTTATCTCGACCGCGCCACCGAACATGGCGGACGTGGCCTCAAAAATCGAGCTATATAAAAACGATCTTCAAACCGACCCAAAATATAGCTCGATTTTTGAGGCCTGTAAAGGATGTAATACCACTGCAAACCCCGGGTGTGTATAAAGTCGAATGCAGTTGCGGTCTAGCCTACGTTGGACAAACGAAACGGCCCATAGCCACGCGACTGTCAGAACACATCAAAGCTGTTAAAAACGTTCAGCGAGAAAAATCGGCGATCTGCGAACATATATTGGATAGCGGAAGTAACCACTGGATGCAGTTTCAAAATCCCATTGTTCTATCCAAAGAACAATTCTACTTTCCTCGCATGATCCGGGAAGCCATTGAAATAAGAAGAACCCCGAACTTTAACAGAGACGACGGTTACAAACTCTCTTCTACGTGAAACCCTCTTCTTAAAATGTTCCCGCCGCCGAACGCCGAACGCAAAGACGTAAAACAGGATACAGTGAGTGTTGTGTGCAGGACGGATTTTCAAAATTCCCGCGCTCCGAGCCCGGCCCCCCACCACCGTTATAACCTACGCAGTGGCGGAAGCGGTACGCGGCCTACCCGCAAAACAACGATTGACAGCTCTTCAGTCTACCCTGGACAACGGCGGCTGCAACGTCACCGAAACGTCGGGTGCTACAAATTTCACGCGGTAAATTCGTTTTCTATCCTATTTATAATATCAATACTTTTGATTTAACCTTACCAAGTTAAGCAACTAAAGGTAGGTTATTTACAATTTGTGCACATTTTTAAAAGCTCTCTGAATAATAGCTTTTTTGTCGATATATAGATTCCTATGTTACACATATAGTACTCGCCCTCTCGTGGCAAAATGAGTTGTGTGAACGCCGCGAACGTTGGCAAAAGGCCAAACAAAGATATTCCTAACACGTGTATCAAATAAGCTACCCGTCATAATACGACTCATTTATTCCACAAACTCGACTAAGATTTTCCTAGTAAGATTCTACTGGAGAAGATTAGATGAATAAGCGAGTACCGTCATTGATGAAGAAATACTAGGCGGGCTTTTTAAGACTTTTCCAACGTGTCATGTTTTGGCAGTCATCGTCTGACAAAGGAGAGTGACGCTTAAATAGCAGTGGTCTAACGATTAATTACGAATTATTGTTTATTGGATTAAAAATCAGCAATAATTCGCAGCGTTCACTTTAGAATTAATGTATCATATTAAAAAAACGGTTGTGTAACCACAAAACTTTCCCGGCACGTAGCCAAGGACTTATGGAAAGATTTTGAACGTAATATCCCTTTGGGAAAAAGGTTGAACCGATTGAAAAGGATAGTCGGCTGCGACAGTGGATGGTGAGAATGAACGCAATAAACACGTTCGATTCAATTGTTGATGCAAATATGCTGACCGACGAAGCTTCAATGTGATTTAGGCCCAACTGTGTACCGCATATTATGTCTCCAAGGGATCATCCATTATTCACGTGAGGCTCGAAAGGGGGGGGGGGGGTCGGTAAAAATCACAAAATATCACAAGGGGGAGGGGGTTGTAGTGAGATATCACTTGTATTTATTTTTTAAGAATGATCGTCAGCACCTTGTCGGAAGGACGTGCCAGCGGTGTGGACTGTACTTCTGTAAAAAAAAAGGATTTTATGGCGCATGTAAATTCATGTCACAAGCAACCTAATGATCCGAGCAATAGTCCAGAGATTCACGCATCCTGGCGCAACAATCGATCGCTAGATCTAAAGAGATCCTCTGCGTAGTGCGCGAATGTGATGACGCCGAGTGTCTTGATGAGACCGACGTTGATCTTCAACAAAGCACAGTGCTAACAGCTATTGGTGCTGTGCTTTGTTGATCTTCAACAAAGCACAGTGCTAACCCTATATTACATCCAGAGTGCACAATCGATTGGCTAACGCCGCACGGTGCGCAGACCGTCCAGAAGCGCTAGAAGTTTGATTCCTAGGGGAAACTAGCCCTAAGGCCAGAGCCCTACCCGGGCTCGCACTCGCGGCTACGAACGTTACTACCAACAGAAGTAAATACCTATGGCCCGCCATACATTTCGTTGGAAATAGGTGGCCCTTCAGTACTCGTAATAAGTGTGCCCAGACCTGCCTGGCCTATCAACCTTTTCATAAACATGATACCACGACTTTGCCGGCTGTATCCGCCCCAGGCGAGGTCGGGCCGAGAAATACGTGAAAAATAAACACCCGATGAAGACTGACGATATAGCAATAATAATATTTGTCGGAGTTGGTATTGCTAAGCGGAAGAGAATTCACGCATGAAAACAGCAGATCCAATACTATCGAGCAAACAAAGTAGCAAAACACACACAAATACTCAGGTATTAAATATATTAGTAGATGTTGAAGTATTTAGGCATAATTGTGGATAATCACCTCAAATGGGCTGACCACATAGACTTAGTTTCCACCAGAGTCAGGCGTCTGGCTTTCTTGTTTAGAGATATAAGGAATATTTTAGACCCCAAGACATTAAAAACAACATACTATGCCTTGAGCCAAAGTATTCTAAGCTATGGAATTATTGGCTGGGGAGCCTGTCCAAAAACTACTATTTACCCAGCAGAGGTGGCACAGAAACTAATTATAAAAATCATCACGCGTAAGCCTTACAGGTACTCAACGGAAAAATTGTTTTGGGGAATATGAAGTATTGGTTTTGAGTCAGCTCTACTTAAAAATCTTGTGTAAATTTTATTCAATACAAATGCAACAGGACATTCTCACAACAAATGCATACAACATGGCGATCCGTTGCTAAAAAAATAGATATTCCCCGAATGATGACCTCTTTTGGTCAAAGACATTTTACTGTTATGGGCCCCAGGGCATATAACCTATTAGAGGATAGAATAAAAACAATTCAGTCTAATGATTCCTTTAAGAAGCAGAGCCATATGTGGCTAATAAATGAAGGCCGTGAAAAGAGCCACAAATTATTTGACTATCTAGTATGTTTTTTATTTTTATTTTTATTCTTATTTTATTTTTATTTTTAATTTTACTGAGTAGGTATCTATCTATCTATTTACTATTATTATGATTTCGATTTTTATTTATTTACGCGATAATTTTATGATTATGATTTCAAATACTTCTTGATGATATTTTAATTTTTCTATTTAACATGTTTAATTTTTAAGTTTAGTTGTTATTTTTTTTTTTTTTTGTGTGCACAGGTAAAATATTTCCTGGTACACCTGCCTTAGTACAGGCCTAGGCCTAGTTTGGCGGTATTGATGTCGTGACCAAGATACTGCAGTGTGCTCTGGTCCAAACCCATTTTTTTTGTAATCTTGCAGGAAATTATATTTTATGCTTTACCTTTAATAAATATAAATAAATAAATAATTAAATATTATTAAGTGTGGACATGTCACACTCATCAAAAACCTCTTTTAAGAATTCAATAAAAAAAATTCTAGAGTCTATCTAGATGATCACAAAACATTTATACATTTCATTTAATTTAGTTCATGGACATAATTTTATCTCAAGTATATTCATTGTAATACCTATATATCATACCTAAAATTAAATATAAATATATTTCTATATATACATAATCTTTTTTATCTATTTTGTCTCTTCCTTTCACCTCACTTCCCATCCTGATTCTTCCCATTCTCAAGCGGAAACAATATAAAATTATATTGCGTTCATTTTGTATACTTTATTTTCGGAATCACATTAATGGATTTTTGTCACTTTTTGTCAATACGTTTTTATTGCAATGTATGTAGGTTCTGTTTGGTTCCAGAATAATAAAAATAAATATTAAAATAAGAACATAGGTATAAAAATTATAATTAGAAATAATCATTTAAAAAAAGTACAATTTTGCTTAAAGTATGAATACCCCCCCCCCCCAACAACCACTCGTCTCCTAGCTTGTATTATCATCACATTACTCCCTTAGATATTAACTTGACATATGTTAATTATTTTTGTCTTATTTTCATGATAATGTTTATTATTGTAACACCAATAATTTATTATGACCACTACTTTACAAAAATCACACTTGTTATATATTTATTTGCACATAAACTTTTAGTCAGTACAACCCTAATGGTATGGTCGAAAGATATTGCCACGTGACAATAGGCCCACCATGTTGTATTCTGTTGTGTGTGCAATAAAGTTTAAAAAAAAAACAAACAATTGTAAACACACAGGAATAAAGTAGTGACTATGACTAATACGACTGGCAAAAGTACAGAAAAGCTACTTGTACCTTAGCATTAAATTCTATAATCTACCCCCTACAAAATTTAAACAGCTGGAGGACATTAAATAAAAAATAAAAACACAAGGAGATGCTGATAGGCCACCCTTTCTATAATCTGTCCGAATTTGAGGGCCATGATTTTTCAAATATTGTGCCCATTTAAATTACTTAAAAAAGTAGAGCCTTATTGTCTGATTATTTTACATGGTCTTATATCTGTACTTTTAGTTTAAAATGCATAACATAGATTTAATTTAATTATTTGCCATTTTACTGACAATTTAAATATTACGATGAATAATTTTACTACGTATCTTTTCGAATTACTAACTACTTTAAATATTAGGCTTCTATTTTGATTATTTATATTTATAGTTTGACAATCTAGTAGTTAATTCTTGACTACCTATATATGTTCAGTAAAGAGTAGTAACGAGACTAACTACTTAACCCTATTATTTTGACACGTCCAAGAGCAGTCTTTAGCCGTCAATTGGACACGACGAAAATGTAATGTAATGTAATATATGTATTATAATATCTCCGTATTTTTTTTTGTTATTACTGTTATTTTATTGTCATTCTTTATTTTGAGTTTATTCTGGTATATTCTTGATGATTTCTTAAATATTGATTTTATTTTGTAAGTATATTTTAGCTATTACCTATTAATAATATATTATGTTTTTTATTTTTCATTTTTTTTTCAGAAAACATATAGCGTTTTATACCTAATATTTCAAATTATTATGCAAAACTAAGGCCAATTAAACGTTTTTACAATTAAACTAGGCATATTTTGACAGCGCAAAATATAAAAGCTATTTTTTGTGGCTGAATTTTACAGAAAAAAAAATGAGTGCTGAAAGATTACTAACCCCTTTAGATAATTTGTAAAGTTATAGATTTATACATTGACAATGGGATATGTTATTTTAACAATCGAATTCGAATGGAAGCCTATAAAGATTGTACAGTTTTTTCATTACATTCAGTTTTTTTTAATAGTTTTTTGCTGAATTTTAATAGAAAAATAATTAAATAGTATTTTTCAAACTCTTTGAGATGGTTCATCAACTTATTGACTTAGAAATTGACACCGGGATATGTTATTTCATGAAACGTCATTAGAAATCATCATATAGCCAACAGAATAATATACTATATACTATACTATATCAGTTAGCACGCGGAAAAGCGATATTTTAATAAAATATCAGCATCCTTAGATAAGGGCGTTTTTGCTCAGTTAGGTACGCGATGAGCCAATGGCTAAGCGTTTAATTTGTTTCTCCTGCACGATTTATAATAATGTTTATCGAATATCATAGCCCTTCTGCTGTAAATGTTATTGTTCGTAATAGATAAATAAATAGTAGTTTTACCTTTAATATCCCTCTTAAACAATCGTGACTTCCTAATTTTCATAAAAAAATTGACGTAGTAATTTTCTACCAGCGGCAGCTAATTTTCATGTACACAATTCGATAGAATGAGCGTCCCCGATCTATCAGAATTATTCTTACTCTTTTAAATTTATTTATAAATATTCCTCGGAATAACAATTCCTTGGCCTCGATAGAAAGTTGCTGCTATATTTTGCATTCCGTCGTAACCTGGAAATGAAGCATATCAGCGCGCGGCGACGGGAGTGAAATCAGTCCAAGGCAAATGATATGAAAAGTTTCGCCAGAGCTTACATAACTTCAGCAGCAGTGACTTTACAAACTTTTGCCAAGTCAATTATATCATTGTCCCTTATGCCTGTAAGTACTCGTATCTACAACATGGCACAAATGTGGATTTACAGCTTCGCTGTGGAGATATTTTTGAAGCAAAGATGCTGGTATGAGATGTTTGTAAACTGGGAATGACACAGGCCCCTATTTCATTTCTGGCAAGCCTTATTTTTGTTGGTTTCAAAATATAAGAAATTAAGTACCACTCATTTTACTTTGGCATTCCGTTCCTTAAATTATAAAATGAACCTAAATTCCTATTGTTTACGCTTTGTCTATGGTCGTTTCTAATTGGTATTAAATTTGACAGTTCCGCGTGGCTAGCGCGCCATCTTGCTTCGCCGTGGGCGTTCGGAAAGTCTATGTGCGTTTTGTTATTTTAGTGTAAATTGCAGCAAAACGTATCTAAAAATCAAAGGGAGTGGTTAGCGGATACTAATTACTAAAATTATCTACTGTTTTGCTGTGCCATCGTCATCTCCATACAGCTTTAAACACCGACAAGCCAGAGAAGAAACGGAATACGGAGCAATATTTTGAGAACAGAAGCTAACAATTCAGCGGTTATTTGTTCGTTTACCCTAATAATATTAATTGGTGTCTTGGAAAAATACAAAAAAATCTTTGAAAACCTTTGAAAAACATGCCTGACAATTTAAACTGTTCGATTTCCGACCATTTAAGTTAGCCCCAAACAAACTCTATTCTGGCTACATCCGCCATGACAATGTAGAAGCGAAATACGAAAACGTGCCTGAGCTATGATTATCGTCATTTTTAGAGCCTGAATTATTAAGGAATTCCCACAGGACCCTAAAAAGAGAATACCGAAACGTCACTTGAATATCAGGCTGCGCTTTAGTGCATTTTAGACCCTTAATTAGGCACCAAGAAAAGTTGAAATACGGTACATTGTGATATATTTAGGATCATAACTTGTTTGTGTGTTTATTTCTACTCTTTATTGTGAAATGTTACAATGGTAGGTTTATTATCATAAGACAATCCCTTACAACCAACCCTACTAACTGTTTATATGTATGTGTTCATGTGTTCAATTTGTTATTATGAAAATCTCCCAGTATTATACTGAATAATTACAGTTAAAAAATATAGTTAAATAAAAAATAAAACCGATTACGAATTCCAATAAAAGTACAGACATAACGTTGAATACGATGACAACAACTAAATAAAACTATAATAAACTTAATAAAACTAAAATACCTACTTTAAAAAATCTAGTACATAAAAACTTGCATTTAGGGTGTGTATGTGTGTGATTGTGTGGATGTTGTTATTGTTGTTGTTATTACTCCTTCTTGTAAAAGTTCACAATGGGCGGGTTTATTGTCTAAAGGCCGGGCCACACGATGCGATGAGGCGCGGTGCGGCGCCTAAGCAGTGTCGCTGCGGCATCCTACATACAAATATCCATGGTATGTCTTACGGCACGTTCCGGCGTCGCACCGCACGTAAACCAGGAATATGCGCCGGAGCGGCACCGCTCAGTTGTTAAGTGCAGTCGAAGGAGTGTACATGCTTGCCTGATTCATTTGTTTTCACTTATTTTTGTTAATTTTTAATGGAAGTGTTAAAAATGCGTACCAACGAAGAAGATATTGGCATTGACTACATTCACTAGTTTTAGGTACAATTAACTACAACACTATTCGCCTACTGCAGCGTCGTAGTAACTTGTAACGTCGTGCACCTTACGTGTGTATGTTTATAAGTATGTGTATACGGCGAAATGTTTGCGTTGTGGACCCGGCTCTAACGACAATCTCTTACAATTAACCCTGTTATGAAGTGTGTTTATGTAATTGTGCATGTATTATTTTATATAAGTGTATGTCTTGTTGACATAATAGAAATGCAAATCCGTTATTTTTATCCCAACGGAAAATGGTAGTGGAGTGTCAGAGTGAGGGTTGGGTATCTAGAATGTCGGACATATTGTGTAAGGTTCTTGTGTAAATAACAATAATACAAAATAATAATGATCATTGTAACATGTGTGCAAACGTACCTATGTCTTGTTATTGCATTCTATGGCAAGAATTGAAATGCCATTTCGTTAATTTTATCCCAACGGATAATGAAATTTTTTCTCAATGAAAACGGTTCTTCAACCACTTCTTGTCGCGCAAAAAGGGTTGATCAAAATAATATTAAGAAAACCGTTCACGTATGCATCAGATCTCACATTTAGGAAAATGCATGTTCTAGAAGTGCGCATGTTATATGTGAAAATAATTTTAGGTCGGATCGTTCTTAGGGAAAAAATTAAATCCCAGCAAACTAAACACACAAGACGTGCCAATAGTGACTACGTTGCAGTTCCCCGAAGGAGTACGTCATTTGGCCAAAGAAATTTTACTTATCTAAGACCTACCTGCAGGTATACATATTAGTCCGAGTATATCCATTTTTAAGAAACGACTGGTCTCGTGGATGCTTGGGCCAGGAAGGTCCCGAATACATCAAGAACTCTCAATTATCTATCTCTGTTTGGCTGCACTTTGTGACTATTATTATTATTTTAATTTTTCCCTGTGACCATTTTATTTTTTTAGAAACATTACCATTACTAGTATTATAATTTTACTGTGACTTTTTATTTTTTTACAAGTATAACAAATTTTATTTATAATGTAAGTTATGACTATATTATTATTATTATTATTATTATTACATTTACAAACAGGCAGCATAATTGCTGATATGTCTGAATATGAAACTGAGTACAACTACAATTTCTGTTTAAGGTGTCCGTCTAGTCTATTTTTGAACATATTGACACTACTCGCTTCAACCACTTCGGCAGGTAAACTGTTCCACTGGTCCACAGTCCGGTTGGTCAGGAAATGTTTCCTGGGATTCATGTGGAATCGCGTTTTCTCCAGCTTAAAATTGTGTCCTCGCAGATGATGCTTGTAGTTTCTCTTGAAGATAGAAGACAATTCGGGGCAATTGTAGCATCCGTTGAGGATCTTATATGTTTCAATGAGGTCACCCCTGGTCCGACGATCCTTAAGTGTAGGCAGCTGCAATCTGCGGAGTCGTTCTGCATATTCCAGATTTTTGAACCCCATTGGCATCTTGGTCGCTCGGCGCTGGACTTTTTCTAAGAGATCCTCGTCTTTCACAAAGTACGGATTCCATATCTGGAATCCAAACTCTAGCATTGGTCTGATGTAGGTTTTGTAGAGTGACACAAATAAGGCTGGTGTGATATAGTTAAACGACTTGCGGATGAGGTACATAACTGAGTTAGCCTTTTTCACAATCTGTATAATGTGCTCACCCCACTTCAGATCGCTCACCATCGTTACGCCCAGGTCCCTTTGTTTCGTAACACTTTGTAACGGAACCGACCCTAGATAGTACTGTTGTTTGGGGTTGCTCTTGCCGATGTGAAGGACCGTACATTTATCAGCATTTAGCTTCATCAACCATGTTGTGGACCAATCAAGAATTTGATCAAGGTCTTTGCTGAGATTTGCTATAGTAGGATTTGCAAACAGTTTGGTGTCATCCGCAAAGAAACTAATACTTGAAGTTATGCCTTTTTTAAGATCCGCGATGAATAAGTTGAACAGCGTAGGGCCCAACACTGATCCTTGCACAACTCCGCTGACCACATTGAATTCGTCTGACAGAGTGTCGCCAACTCGCACTTTAAATGTGCGGTCATTCAAAAAGGACTTAATCCAGCTGTGCAGTTTGCCTCGTATGCCGATATGTTCTAGCTTAGCGAGAAGCCTTTCCAGCGGTACCTTGTCAAATGCCTTTTCAAAGTCCAAGTATAGCACATCAATCGGGATGTGGGTATCCATAGCAATGCTCCATGCGTTCACGCAGGAAAGGAGGTTAGTGATAACGGATTTCCCAGGAATAAAGCCGTGCTGCTCTTCCGGTAGTAAGTGGTGGTCTGTTGTGTACTTCCTAATAGAGTTAGCCACTATTCTTTCCATACATTTGCATAAAACAGAAGTTACACTTATGGGACGGTAGTTGGCCGGGTCCAGTTTATCTCCTTTTTTAAAAATTGGCGTAATTGTAGCAGTTTTCCACCCCTGAGGTACAGAGCCATTATCAAACGAATAGGTCATAATGTTCGATAGGATGGGACTGATTTCCTTGGAACACTTTTTTAGAAAAATGGTCGGTATGTTGTCGGGTCCGCATGAGGAGGCATCGTCGAGAGAGTTTAGATACTTCTCAATATCATCGGCAGTGAACTCCACGTACTCTAGTGTATCTTCGGTCCTTTCACCTTTGATTGGGGGTATTGGTCCAGAGGGTTCACGAACATAGGTTAGATGAAACTGCCTACCGAATGCATTGCTTATTATTAACCGAAGGTTAAGTGTATTTAATTATCTATTTATTTCAATATTTTATTTTATTATAATTATATATTTATACATTTTATTTTTAAATATATTTTTATTTAATTCAATGTTTTTTTATTTCCGCTTCTTTTTTTTAAAACTATTTTTTCTTATTTTGGATACCTACGTTTTCTTTTTTAAACTTGTATATGTAGATTTATGTGTATGTTTGAATGTGTATATGTGAATATGTGTATGTAACTAACCCTTTATCGTATATATCGTACTAATATGTTTACTATTTTATGCCATTATCTTAGTGTTAGTATTGAAAGTAGTCTATTAGTCAAATAACGACAGTACTACTCAAAAAACAAAGGCATTATATTTCGTATGCCCAGATACAGGCTGTTTGGTCTAGTTGGGCATTCGTCTAGAATGATCGTATGGGTTGTGTTCATTTCCTATTCCTTATATAAACAGTTACAAATTATATCTGTATGATGACACTGTTAACTCTCTACCAGTAATAATAATAATAAATAAATAAATAAATAAATGTTTAAAATGTTTGCCCTAGAACAAGTTTTTACTTAGTTGGGCGACATGGGACCGATCTTCACTATAAGCGTGACACAACTTGCTGTGGGTTTTATTTAAAGTGGAGATATTAATTATGATTTGTTACGCTTGTTGCATATTTATTTATTTATTTATTTATTTTCAGGAAAACCAACAGCTAATTATAAGTTAACAAAGCCGGAGTAATATAACAGAGAGCCAATTAAAGGTTTTCACGTTTAAATAACAGTGTAGAAACATATGTGATCTTTCAATTAAAGCTATCGTATAAAAATGCATCAAAAATTATTCAACAATTAATGCTAAAAAATTCACTGTTCAGCCGCTGCCTAGCTGAGTTAACACTCGTACAGAATAGATCAAAGTCAAAGCGTTTAATCATGTCATTGAAATTGTCACTTGTTCGCCACAGAAATGCATTTTGCCTATAGTTGGTACCAGCATGAGGAACATAAAGAGCAGAGCAGCAGCATATTATGTACATTACCATAAATAAATAAATAAGAATGGTGAATCGAACTCGGAACCTTATAATCTGAGAACAGCCGATCTAACCACTATGCCGCCGGGCCGCTAAGTTGTTTCAAAAACATCAATAAAGCTTTTACTAACTACCTAGAGATATTTATGTGACTACGTCGTAATTTCTGTTGTCTAAATTATAAAATGAAAAGTTGAAGTTTGCTTTTACTTGAATAAATATTATTTCGTATAAACGTTCCGTTTACGACGGACCATAAAATATACTTCAAGCTTCTAAGGCTTTCCACTCACCATTGAGATCTTTCAGCGAGAACCGCGGAATGGTTTTTTCGGTGTATAAAACTCCTCACCGATCACTTATATTCCACTTTGGCACAGGCACATAAACGAGATCTATGCGAAACAAAATAAACAGAGAAAACGGGAAAACTCGTAATTTTCACGATACGGTCCAGGCGTCCGAGCGACGCGCGCTGAAACACTGGAGTCTCCAGTCAGCAGCCGAATCCACAGACTGCTCTGTGCTGTCCTTCGACGCGCGGCCATGAACGATTGCGAAATTATTTTTAGACGTTTTTGTAAATATTTCTATTACTAGTCAGAGGTATTCGGGCGGTTATGAATGAATTATGCATCGCTGTTTGCTGGAATGGCGTGAATGATTTAAGCTTGATCTTTAGCATCCCCTGCGAGATTAAAAACAGAAGCAGATGTAATTTTTATTCTAACATGGAGAATGCACGTGATTATCGTGCTGAATTTTAAATTTTAATTTGATAAAGAAGCTGCTGGTCAAACAATTTATTTATTTAATTTTACACTAAACCTACAGATAGTAAATGCATAGTAAAGTATTTGCAAAACCTTGTGAGGGACCACCCCTCACAAGACTCCAAATTATTCGATGTGAGGTGGTGGTGTCGACTTAGGAGTTATCTCCGTATTTAAAGGCGGTTATGATGAAGCAGAGGATATTTATTGATTGAATCGATTGAATATTGCCAGTTATAACGCTTGCCGAATTAACGAGTGCCCGGATTACTTTATCGAGACGCGAGGGTTGCGCGACGGCGCGCGCGGCGGTTATGTAGGAAAGCGGATAAGGATTGTATGTGTGCTCCTAGTATCTTGTACTGGGCACGGGCACGGCTCGAGTCTGTAAGATTACAGACTGATGCTTCGAGATTACGACCGATGCATTTGGGAGCTAACGGGCCCATGATGTGTTGGCCACGATGACCCATGTGTTCAGGGTCGGTCACACTCACGGGTCAACACCCATCCGACGACCTCCACGCACGGGGTGCGAACCTGGGTAGGACACTGGGTCAACCAGTCTCCCCTGGGTATCAAACCTCTGGCGCTCCTGGACGGTCTGCGCACTGAGCGGCGCAAGCCAATCGATTGTGCTCTCCGACTAACAGTCGGGGGAGTCTGGGAACTGTATTGTTTCCTATAGAGCGGGGGTGGTTGCCTACCTTACGGCGACTGCTCTTGAAATGACCATTGGCCATCCGATCCTGGGTGAACAGCCGGGCAAAGTATACTCCGTTTCACCGCTTTGTAAGGGAGAGGACCGCGCAAGCGACCTCGAACTCGGAACCAATCGAGAGACCGGAGAAATCTGGTCACAATTGGAAGTGAGGGCGCGAGTATCTCGAGCCCGCCGGGTTTATTTTTGGCTAACTCGCGGTAAGGCGTTAGACTCTCACGGGTTGTGACGTAGCTAGACGTTGGATTGTATTGTCCAAAGTCTTCTACGCTCACTGCAGGGCGATAGAACGAATAATCGTTAAAACGTCCTGTGGTGACGGGCTCGCCCGTTGTAGTTGACACCGCAAGATGATGCTTCGAGACTCAGGGAATATCAGGAAATGAAACCAAGGAGCCGGATCCGTTGAGCGACCTCGTAGAGGGGTACCGAATATACCGTCGCAACCTTGGGGGAAGGTGATCAATCGGGGACTGATAATTTGGTTGCTTTTTGGCCGGTTTATATAGGCCCTTGGATGTAATAGTATGGAGGATGGTTTCTGTAACAGAAATGGATGTTAGTAACTGATTTTTGAAGAAAATGTCATCGAGATGAATACGACTAGTGTCGAAATATTCCCAGTCAAAGAAATTTCTTCAAAAATCAGTTACTAACATCAATTTCTGTTACAGAAACCATCCTCCATACTATTACATCCAAGAAGGGCACACATTAATTCGGCTGCAATAACTACGAATATCAATAAGTTATCAATTGCGGAAACAGGTGCTGCTGCCCAAAGTATATAAAGAGGACATTAACTTTCGTTAAAATGTTTCTGGTCCACCAGGACCCCAGATAAGTAACTTTTCATGAAACTAATTTTATATATTATTGAATATATATATATATATATATATATATATATATATATATATATATATATATATATATATATATATATATATATATATATATATATATATATATATATATATATATATATATATATATATATATATATATATATATATATATATATATATATATATATATATATATATATATTTATATATATATATATATATATATATATATATATATATATATATATATATATATATATATATATATATATATATATATATATATATATATATATATATATATATATATATATATATCACGGTTGGTTATGGTACCTTAACTAAATCGTGTAAAATATTATTAATCCATTTCTTTTTGTTCGATTCCTTGAATTTAAATTTTCAAAGAATTGTTCGATTTCAGAAATGTCACATATCTTGACGACGGCTGAGCCGAAATATTGATATACATTTTATAACAATCATTAATATTTAAGAAACACTAATCGCCTATTATTTTCCAGCATTCATTCTCGTCTCGCTTTGTTGTGTTGCCGCTGTAGGAGACATTCAGGTTCCAATACCACAGCAGGAAACACCTAGCAAATACTGAAAGAAGAGAAGAAAAAGGCGTGGAGTCACTCCTGGTCACCACAGACCAGATAAGTGCCCTTTCATTATTTTATCATTTCATTTATTTAGTAATAAACATAATTTCAATTTGAAAAAATATATATATATATATATATATATAGAAATAATAAATAAAAAACATTATATAAGAAAATAACGTTTATTAGTATAGATTATTAATAAACTAACATTATGTAGGGATTAAAATATAATATACATTTATATTTACTAAATATTAAAGATTAAACACTAATAATGATATTATTAAAAATAGATATGTCAATGTCATTCATAGTTATAATATTTTAAACTGGTTAAACTTCAATTATCAGTTCTTTCTCCGACCCAGATGCCCGAACTTCAATAGCCAATTATTAATTATAAATAGAATAGATACAGGTATTTTAAGTAGGTACTGTTGTACTGAAATAGATGTTGTACTGTTGTACTGAATCTACTGAAATAGACTATGAGGATGACGAGATTAGAGGCGATTCGGAGTTTTCGGAGATCAATACAAGGAGTGCATTAAAAGTTTCGAAAACTAGGTCACAGGGAAAACATATTTAGAAGCATTTTTGTTACATATACAGTTATATTTGGAGTCACATACATTTTCTTCTTCTTCTTCGCACACTCTTATTTCTATTATTTAGGGTCGGGTCTCCTCACTTTTCCGCGTCAGGTCAAATGATCTTGGGTTGTCGGTTCGGACAATTGGGCTTTCTTGAGGTCTCTTTCGATGTTGGACCACCAGGTCAGTGGCTGGCGGCCTATTCCTTTCTTTTGTTCAGGTAGTTTCCTCCGTAATTTGTAAAAAAATTGATACGGATATTAAAGACGTCACTGCGTCTGACTTGCACTTCAAACAAAAAGATTGGAAAGACTATTTTGAAAACCTGGAAATGTGATGTTTTTGTGAAGGACAAAGCACCGAAAACAGTACTTACCTCTCTTTCTATGAGTGCTACGAGTGCATGCAGCAGCGATCCTAACATCTCTCTTCATTCCCCGTTAATCTCGCATACGATAGAGAAATCAACCCGCCAACTGGTCAATTCCCTCATGTAGGAGACTACTTTCAAAAAGCAGCTGAGCAATTTTAAAGCTCTTATTGCAGGAATGCTTGAAGACAAACTTCTGCTCTTCAGCAACAAACAGGCCGAAACCGCAGCTAAAAAACATGCTAATATTGCACTTAAAAGCCATAGCCGTCATTTCGAATAAATACGATGAAATAAACCAACGGATTTGCGACATCGACAACAAGTTTAAGGCAGTGAAAAGGTCGGAGGACTCTAACATCAACCTGTCAAAGCGGGTGTCTTTCCTGGAGGAAAAGATCGATCTTATTGAAGCTCAAAAAATGGCAACGGATGTAGAAATACGCGGCGTGCCGGAAAATCATCGATAAAATCTGTCACAATATGTATTGGACATTGCGAAGACCATAGACTACAAAGGGGACGTCAAACAAATCATATCAATGGAGAGGAAACACAACGCATAATAGAAATACATGAGTGCGCGTAATAACAAGTCAGTCGGGAAAATGGGGGTATATTAAGCAAACATGTAATTAAACCGTATTATTAATATTATTATGAAAGAAAACATTCAATTTGCTTATTATGTAGGATACTCTGTTGTGTTTTAATATTTGCTTCCTGCTGCGCTGATTAATGGACTGTACTCTGGACTTATTACCCATGATCTAAGAAATAATGTAGACGAGTGTGTCCATATAATACATTTTCTGGATGCTATATCGACTACCGAAACTGTCCCTAAAATATCACTATTATTATCATGAATAAAACAACTCTAAGGAAAATAGCACCATTTGTGATTGTTGTTTTGAAAAAAAAATAAACGAAGGAAAGAAGTGCTTAGGTAAGCCATATCAATCTAACAGAACTTAGAATATACGGATAAAGCTGCATATCTTCTCTGTTTTTAAATATATTTCAACAGAGTTAAACTTAGCGGAAAGCCAAACCATACTAATATCAATTTAGTTTCAATTTAATTAAGTAACATCGAAGAATATCCCCTGCAATTTAAAATTTTCGTTTGAGTTATTAGATTATAATGAAATTACGAGTCAGATTATTTAATTTCCCTCGTGATTTCATTTAACTTCGTAATTTAATTTAATGAGAACATTAATTAGTAAATCGCGCGACATTATAGTCTGGTCAGAAAATCGCTGCACATGGGAAATAGACAACATTTCCAAATCCGCTGTTGACAACCTCATACGCACTTTCCATTTTTCAGTTAGATGGCCGGGTTTTTTCCTGTTTTTGTTGATATCTCCTTCTCTATCTCTATCTCGAATTCCTTAAAAAGCATCACTAGAAAGTTACTTTCCACATGATGTTATGTGTTTAGTGAAGTAGCGCAGACTCTGCTGTATTTCAAATATTTTGCTTAATGGTCTCAGACTATGCTTAATAGGTTTCAAATATTTTGACATGTTATTGTTGGCATCGATTTGTTCTACAGACCACATATAAGGTGTTCGTGTTGTTTTTTTCAATAAATGTTACAATTTGACAATATTTTTTTTTATTATTTTTTTTTTTTTTTAATTTATTTATCCTATTTTTTATAGTTATACAGGGTGTTCGGCAGACGGTTGTACATACGATTATGACGGACAAGTGAGGCCCTCACCTACATGCTTGGCCCCAAAAATTTAACCTAGGCCTCACGATTTTTTTTAATGATTTTTTTGTAATATGGCGAATTTTTTTCATTTCCATGGCTTTAAACTCCATTAACTTAATTTAAAACTGATAAAACAGTCAACATTTTTTTTATTCGTATCTAAATTACTAGCAGAATAATAAAAAAAAAATTGGTTCAGACAACCACCATTAAAAAAAATAGCCCTGTTTTTTTTTTCTTCAGCAATTTACGTCAGTTTTGGTGAAATGATAAATACCTCCTGTTATTTTGAAATAAAATACGTAAATTGCATACCAATAGAAAGGGCATAACCTAGAGATGTTTTAATTAAATTTGAAGCGCTCTACCTCTTTTTTTTTTTTTCAATGCAATGCGAAATTGACATTTAAGATTATTTTTAAAGTGTTTTTGTACTTTAGGGCTAATTTTTTTTAATGGTGATTATATGAGCCAAATTTTTTTTCATTAATAATCTGCTACTAATTTAAATACGAATAAAAAAAAATGTTGACTGTTTTATCAGTTTTAAATGAAGTTAATGGAGTTTAAAGCCATGGAAATGAAAAATTTCGCCATATTACAAAAAAAATCATTAAAAAAAATTGTGAGGCCTAGGTTAAATTTTTGGGGCCAAGCATGTAGGTGAGGGCCTCACTTGTCCGTCATAATCGTATGTACAACCGTCTGCCGAACAGCCTGTATAAAAAAGATTGCGTTCATTTTTTAACACATTTTAAAAGAATACATATGAAGAAAATCGCGAAAGGGCATTAACTTGTCAGGATTACATCACCCCACTAGGTATACGCCTGTGTTGGGGTGATGGATACATAGTTCTGTGGTATTATTTGCTGAGCCTGTACGCCTTGCCTGCTGTCCTTCTTCCGTCTTAAAAAAAACAATACGTAATATAATTTAGCATAATATAATATAAATAATATAATATAACATATTACAATATAATATAATATCATATGTTATAACATATAAAATAATGTAGCATATTTATATATACTATAGTATAACATAATATAAATGGGTTTTATTTGAAATCGACACGACCAGTCCTTACGGAGATATTCTGGAGGTAGTTAAGGAGATACTCTGGAGGTAGTTAAATCTCACAGACTATTAGAAGGGGGGGGGGGGGGGGGTGTTGGACCTTAATCATTACTTTGTTATGTTTATTTTTTGATTCAGTTTCAAAATGGTGGCCATTTTAATAGTTAACTTTTTACTTTTTAAGTTCATGTTTTAATAGTTTAATAGTTTACACAATAGTTCACAATAGTTGTAATAGTTTAATACACAAGACCAGTAGTGACTACAGTGCTACTAAGTTTGCTAATTAGTAATCTAATAAAAACATATGATTTCTAACAGTAGTTTATATTTATTTTCATTCAAACTTTTATTTGTCATTCAAACTTCATCTTCCGATTTTTATATTAATTTAAATTCTATGATCAAATTATTTCTTATATTTTTGGATATAAATATGTTTAATTTAGTTCATCTGCCTAATTTATTATTTATTAGATTCATGATTTATCTTGATACTATATTATGTGTGCACATATAAGCAAATCACTACCATAAATATAGTTTCCTATAGTACGAGCTTACTAGTCTGGCAAATTCTGCAATAAAAACAAATTAATGTAAAAAAACAGTTATTTTTGTTATTATTACATCACAAATAAAGTCAGAATACCTCGATTTTGGATTCATCTGCCACGTAAAATCTCCTCAAAATCGCGTTTGAAACTTTAACAATGGTTTCAGGAAATTTATAGTTAAAACGATGCTGTAATCATCTTCGCAATATCCTGATTAATTAGGACGAAGCCTCGCTCAGACAATGCGAAGTTTCCTTCGCCGCCTTAGCATTTTCAGCTGAAAAGTTCATAAAATAATTAAAGGTAACTGGTTCGAGCTGGCGCCGCGCGCCAGTAAGTTGCCAGAGTCGCACAAACCAACTGTTAAGTTTACTCGAGAAGCTGAAAGTGAGATGAAAGGGAACCATCTTACAACCTTCAAGCTTTCTCTTGCAGACTAATTATAATCATGTAATTTGAATATGCTTATATGATTATACTTAATTAGCCGAAGGAATCTATAGAGCGATGCTGGAAATAGAAAAATCTCATGTGTGATCTAACTAGAAATTAAAACAAACATACCAAATATACGTGTTTTATAAATACTTACACTAAATCGCGACGTTTTAAAAACAAGGCAAACTATTTCGTTCTCTTATGTTAAGTTACATTAAATCGTAAGTGGTGTTAGGCATGAAATAGTTTGTTTGTTAGTTTGTTTCTACTCTATATTGTAACATTTCACAATGGCTGTTTTATTACCATACGATAATCTCTTACAACCAACCCTACTATGAATTGTTTAGATTTTTACTTAAAATCAACAGTGGCGGCGCTAGGCGTAGGCGACGTCGGCGACCGCCGACGGCCTCACACCTGAGGGGACCTCGCAAAAGCTTCCGCTGAGAGAAGCTTCTCAAAGTTAAAATTGATTAAGACCTAGTTGAGAAGCACGATGACCCAAGAGAGACTATCTGCGTTATCAATTCTATCAATTGAAGCTGAAATAGCGGCTAGTATTAGCTATGACATAACCTGAAAAAGTTCAGTTAGGCCAAAAGCCGAAAAGTTCGTCTATTTTAATTTCTATTTGTGTAGTTTTTAACATCCTTTGATTAGTAATAAAACTCGTTTACTCATACATTAGTTTCACTATAATTCGGCTCACGTAATCTAACGTTTTCCTTTTGACTGGGAAATAAAAAAGGCCTCGCGAACCTAATTTCGCCGACGTCCAAGTGTGGTCTAGCGCCGCCACTGAAAATCAATAACAAACGACATTAAAAGTCTTAATTGGGGATTACATACACTTTGTGTAATTAATATCGGATACAACTAGAGCTGTTGACTCGGAATGCACAATCGATTGGCTGACGTTGCACAGTGCGCCAAACGTCCAAGAGCGCCAGAAGATTGACTCATAGGGGAAACTGTCCCGCAGGCCAGAGTCCTACCCGGGCTCGCGCTTCATAGGTGGAGGAGGCCGGATGGGTTTTGACCCGTAAGTTTGACCGACCCTGAACATATTGGTCTTAGTGGCCAACTGCAACAGGGCCCATTAGCTCCCAGATATCGGATACAACTAGAGCTGTCGACTACAACGGGCGAACCCGTCACCTCAGGAACTTTTAACGATATTGATCGTTCTGTCTCCCACGAGGTGTGCGACAAACAGACCACCGTCAAGTTCCGCCTCATGCCCATTAGAGACTAACGCCTTACCGCGAGATAGCCAGGTTAGTCACTCAGCCGGCCAACACTCGCGCCCTTACTACCAGTTGCAACCAGATTACTCCGGTCTCCCGAATGGTCACGGGTTCGAGGTCGCTTGTGCAAAACTCTCCCTTACGAAGCGGTGATTTATTTATTTATTTATTTAACAGGGAAAACATACAGCGCTACAAAAAAATATTACAATTACATTATATACAATATTTCTGGCCGATGACATGCTTTCAACAATAGTTTTAGTTAGTTAAATCTCCAATACGCACAGTGCATTCTGTGGGGGTTGGGAGGGGAAAAGGAAAGGAAAAGGAAGGAATGGGTGTTAATAGATTTTAAGTAATAATGTGCAGTACAAAAAATAAGAAAAATTTACGAAAAATTTGAAAAATTTGAAAAATTAAGAAAAATTAAAAAAAATATACTCCATCATATAAACCTATCATATACAGTTAAAGAACAAAGAACGAAAAAACAAATAGTCCCTAAGACATAAGTATCTCATGAGAAATGTCTATGTCGCATTTTCGATTAATTTTAAGTATATGTTTTGCTTAAACTTTTTCTCTTTCATGTTAAATAGGTCGATATTCTGGAAATGATTATCGTAAGTTGACATTAAGAGGTACATGATGGAATTCTGGGCATACCTAGTACGGATACGGCGTTTGCCGAATCTACCACAGACTACGGCATCCTTTATCCGGCTTTCACCCGGAATCGGGTAGCCGATTGGTCGTTTCAAGAGCAGTCGCCGTAAGGTGAACAACTATCCCCGCTCTAAAGGAGACAGTGCTGTTTCCAGACCTCCCCGGCTGTCGGTCAGAATGCCCAATTGATTGGCTGACGCCGCACGGTGCGCAAACCGTCCAGGAGCGCCAGAAGTCCTACCCGGGCTCCACTTTTGCGTGGAGGCTGGCCAGGGCAGTCTACCCTGGACAACGGCGGCTGCGACGTCGCCGAAACGTCAGGTGCTACAGAATTCATGCGGTAAATTCGTTTTTTATCTTATTTATAAAGGGTCGCAGGCTATCTAAAAATAAGAATCGATAATATTACATTTTACAGCTTCAGAAAAGAAATACATTTAATAAAAAGGTTTTTAGTTAAATATTTTACAAAAAATTTGGTCTATCTAAAATTTCGACAGTTATATAGGTACAGTTTTAAAAGTGTAAAACATTCAAAATTATTGTGTTAGATTTACAGTTGTGAAAGGCAAAATAATCTAAGGAGGGTCACGTAAGAGTTTTTTCTTTTTTTACCAAAAACTAGATCTAGATCTAGATCTAATAAAGGTTGAATAACACTGAATTAGCACTTGACCACGTTGTGCAGATTTCTTACAAAAAATGTGAGATAACCAAACCTCTCCGCGCGTACTTCACGCGACTAGCTACAGTGAACACTCGGGGGTCTCTCCTCATTATAAAATTACCCTACTCATCTAAAATTACTTACCTTATCCATTTAGTTTATTAGTTAGATCTCCGAGTTATTTATACTCCTAATTCCTTAGATCTTCGAGTTAGTTCATGTATATCAAGAGATGATGAAATGTTAGGGAACAACGAAAAAGATACTAATTCGAAAATGAAAGCAGTTATTAGAGCAGAAGCGTAAGGACTCTTATTGACTTTACATAAGCAAACATTTACCCATTTTACAGCATTGCGTGGATTACGAACACCCGCGTCCCTTTGCAGGTTGGTATATGTAGGTAGGCAATCTGACGCGACGCAAACTCAACGGCACGCGTCCTTTATGTTGGTCCCTTTGGGGAATCGGTAAATCTACTACGTGGCGTATGTCAAAATTAAGGATAATAGAGATCGAATACATACATATTATATGTACATTTGGAGATGTCGACTACAATGGGCGAACCGGCACCCCAGGAAATATTAACGACAATGATCGCTGTCTCCCGTGGGGTTAGCATAGAAGACTTTGGGACAATACAAATCTACCGTCCAGCAAAACCACGAACCCGCCAGAGTCCAATGCCTTACGACGGGGCACTAGGAAGGTAACCCAGTGAGCCAACTCGACCCCTGGCCACCAGTTTTAGCAGGATATCTCCGTCTGGAATTATATATGTAGATCCGTCCTCCCGACTGGTTACGGGACCAAAGTTGCTTGCTTGGCTTCTACCTTATGCATTTTTTTGAGACATGAAAGTAGTTATTGTAGCTTCAAGATAAAAGTTGGATATATGCTATCTCGGACTTTTTTGTAGATCTTTGTGAGGCCGACGTTTTTTTTGTTTTGTCTTCACATATATCAAGCCGTTTCGTCAGCGCAAGCCGAAAAAGCTACTCACCAGATCATTTTCTCCGACTTGATTTACAAATATCGTGATTTCGTATTGAAAACCAATATTTATCACAATAAAATATAGCCTATAGTACTCGTCGATAATGAAATCTGATAAGTAATTTCGAAGATTAAGTCCTACATACAAACTTACAAATTTTACCTCTTTAATATTAGTATCTACAATATTTTTCACTAATGTCTAAACAACCCTGTATAAGGTTTTGAAGACAATAAACTTGATTTGATTGATTTACCATTATCTGTAGCTAAGAGGGTCAGGAGAGCACAGGGCACACCAAAACGCGAACGGTAAGTCACATCCGATTTCATTTATGAAATGAAATATTGTTGACACATTAGATTTGGAACGTATTTATGTCAATTCTTCGACTGTGCATTCCGACACGGTCGCAACCGCCTTTGGAGTCGAAATTTACAATATCAAGTTCAATGGCGGATTTTATATGGATTTTACTAACACTCCCACTTGTCCACGACGCGGGTTTTCTCTCCGTACGGCGCGTTAGCCGCGACGTAGAAAAATGTGAGCTTTGTCCACGGCACGGTTTTTTTGATCGAACGACGCGTTAGGTACACTTTAGATCTGTCGTCTGCAACGGAGAACCCGACACGTGTTATAACGATATACATCGTTCTTCCAGCCGTGAGGTGATTACAGAGAGACTTAGGGACAACACAGTCCACAGTCTAGATCCGCCAGCATGCCTGTAAAAAGCCGAAGCTTTACTGCGAGGCACTGGAAAATGAAACCAGCGGTACAACCTCACGCT
This sequence comes from Micropterix aruncella, assembly GCA_944548615.1. Lineage (NCBI taxonomy): Eukaryota > Metazoa > Arthropoda > Insecta > Lepidoptera > Micropterigidae > Micropterix > Micropterix aruncella. The sequence continues at coordinate 39,699,860 of OX155950.1, forward strand.
CTTACTACCAGATTTGGCTGGATTTCTCCATCCCCTGGTCTGGTGACGGGTTCGAGGTCGCTTGCGCGGCCTCTACCTGATGTAAGCTGTTATTCAGTTTCAATATTTTGCGGACCGCGACGCCCTTTACCCGCCATGGTCACTTGGGATCGGGTGGACGACGTCAGGTCGACAAATACCCTCCGCTGTCATAGGAAATGTACGTCTCCAGACTCCCCCTGGTTATTCGGCGGCTGGTGCTTTCTCCGTTTTTTCCGCAAGTGCAGATAGTGCTCCAACCGCCCAGTTCCGCACTAGGTATTCCCCCGAATCCGCGATCTTCTGGTCCCAACCGCCACCGACTGGAGGATTACAGCTGTGGCGAAAGCTCGCAGCGGCCCTGACAGGGTAAGCCCCTCTCCAATGAGGCTAGCAGATAGCAGTTGAACCGTGAGTTCGGCAGGTCAGATGACATATATTTTTGGCCAACACCACCCAAGTTGCACGGAAACATTAGGAACCAAGGTAATGAAATAATTGTCCGACACGAAAACGTTCGGCGTGTGAACAAGCTGTCATAAGCTGCCATACGACACTGGTACACATTGCGCCGTGCGTAATCGCGGCGCGCCGAGGGGCAGACACGATGCAAATGGCGGGGGCGCCGTGCCCTTTCTCCACCGTGTCCGTCAACAAGCTTCCATAGTGATCCATACAACACTGACTACCGCGCCTAGACACGGCGAATTAACCGAATGCTTTCACGGCAAACAAACGCGTGTGGACAAGAGGTCTAAGCTATTTATTGTATATATATACTGTATCTCCAACCGTTCGTAGCACGTACTGCCAAGTTCCAGGCGACTAGTCGATACTTAAGCCTCAAACTTTTCAATAAATTGCCTGAAAGATTAAAAGAAATTAAAAACATCGATATTTTCAAGAGATCCATCCGAGTCTATCTGCTTAAAATCAACATGTATGCCCATAACGACTTCTTAAAATATTTTGAAAATACATAGCATCGTATCTACCCATTTAATCTAATACATATTATTTACCGTTAATTGTTTTGTTGTAAACTGTTATCATATAGTCTATGTTTTCGTAAATTGGTAAGTTTAAAACTATATATTGTATATCATCTCTTGTCTAAATTGAGTAACTAATTTAAGATTAATTACTGTCATTCCTACACAATTGTATGGTTGTATTGGAAATAAATACCTTTTACTTTACTTTTACTTTATTTCAAGGTCGCCAGTCCGATTCCGGACGCGTATTCCCGTAGACTGCTTCATTAATGTACCACCTGAGAGTAGTGCCGAGCACTATCTGAGCACTAAACCATAAATCGGGGTTTACGAGTATGAATATACAGGCATATGTGATTTTCACCATGGCAGAGTCATTTTGTTGCGGGCTCTTTCGCGCGAAAAGCTTTACCGGGCGTATTCGACAAATTTATCGTATAATGTTTGTGCTAGCTTTTCGTGATTTGCATCAATAACGCCCATACATACTGATATTAATAAATTTTGCAGATTGTTTATATGCTTTATGCATCTCGATTATTAAAATACGGTTGCTTAAAAATACAGAAAAACAACGTTTAACTTTAAGAAACAACAAACCTTTAACTTCAAGAAAATATGATATTTGTTATATTATTTTATTCTCTTTATTGAATCGCATAAAAGCGACTACATATGATGTTTCAACAAAAACAATAATAAAAAGATATCAAAAACCCGACTGCCGTTACAAAAGTGAACTATAGTATTTACTAGCAACCCTTCGCAAGGCACGCAGGGCTTCGCACGGGTGTAATTTACTAATGAATAAAATGAGGAGTGCGCTTAGCAAGAAAATGTTATTATATTTATTTTATAACTTTAATTAATTTTTTTATTAATTTATTTATGTTTATAAGTACGTCAAAAATGAGAAATATAAATAATGTCAAAATTGGTTTTAGTCGTAATTTTACCGTGAAACATCAAAATTTCTCCACGTCTTATAAATTCAAATTTGGATAGTTTTAACTGTCAGCGTCAACATTTTATTTTTAGTGCCAGTTATTATAGAATGTCTTTATATACAAAGTTTACAGCTGACTTTTCATTACATGTAGTAGTAGTAGTAGATGGAGTGGGGGGCTTGTTTCCAGCCCTTGATGTTACCTAGATCTGTAAGGTCTTTTGTAACTACCCACTGTGTGATTAGGTCAGTGGTCAGCTAGTAGCCCGGAACTTCTTACCAGTCCAAGCAGGTCACTGACCTTCAAGTTGGGCAGATCGCTGGGTTCGAGAAAGGCTCGTCCCAGTAAACTGTGTCTTTTGGCGGCGAGCCCTGGACAGCGACCAACAATGTGTATGCTGTCTTCAGGTTCCTCGCCGCATATTCGGCAATCCTTGCTCTCAGTCAAACCAAGGTTGAATAGATGAGCTCTAAGGGTCGTGTGTCCGGTGAGGAGACCGATAGTGGTTCTAAGGTTCTTCTTGCTCATGTCAAGTAGGGCCTTGGTTTTCTTCTGTAGTGGTTGCTCCATCATGGCTTTTGCCTGGCGACATCCCTGACTCGGTTTCCAGGAAGCCCGATGTTCCTGCTCCAAGCAGTCCCTGATGATTTTCTTACCTGTAGCGAAGGGGACCCCTACAGCTGGCTCCACTGGGCAATCCAGTGTGCCCAGTTTTGCCAGTCTGTCGGCCTCTTCGTTTCCGGGTATGCCTTGGTGACCCGGTATCCATATTAGGGTGATTTTGTTGGATTTTCCCAATTTGTTGAGCTCCTGCATGCAGTCCCAGACCACAGAAGATTCTGTGGTGGCTTTAGCCAGAGCGTCCAGTGCTGCTCTGCTGTCAGAGCAGATGAGGATTTGTCTGTTTTTTACCTCAAGTCGACTTTGTAGTTTTATGCATTCCAATATGGCAAGTACCTCGGCTTGGAAAACCGTAGCGTATTGTCCAAGGGGGATGCTGATTCTGTGGTTGGTTTTGGGTCCGTACACGCCTGCCCGTCATTACATAATACGAACAAATTTTGTTTGGCAGTGAAGCGCGAAAGGGCTACATATAGCTAACCATGGGAAAAACACTCAACGCTCAGATCTAAGCCCGCAAGGTTAAATGTTTGACCTTGTGATGTATCGCTATTAATTGAAAATGACAACCTTATTGGAAATTGCAGTCGTTTAAATTGGAAGGGTTAATCCGTTGGTATTAATGGAATCCGGGGAATTAACACTGTTTCTCCAGTTCCACATACGGTTAGTATTATGCACTCTATTATGAACGTTTTTAAATATTTTATCTGCAAACGTGTACCATTTTACAGTTTGGGTGGATTAAGGTTCCGCAATAAAATAATAGCACACCCTACTTTCAAAACCAATTTATGCGGTGACAATCCAGAAGGCTGCAAGGAGATGATAAATTCTGTTGGGAAATGTACAGCCTCTTCCAGGTCAAACACAGTGTCTACAGAGTAGTATGTTTGCGTCGGTGCATTAATCTTTGAGAGAATTAAGTCGTTTACCTTACCTACTTGATCGTTAGTAGGTGATAAAATAGCTCTCTCCATGAACCAAGGCATGGTCTTAGAAATTATATCATTAATTTCTGGATAAACGTTGTCGACCAGTTCTTACAGATCAGTTACTAAAACGCAAAGGTGATTGCCTAGATTAATTCTTCCATTGGCTTGTGACATTTGCCCATTTCCTATTTTGAGCAACAACTCTGCGAAATGCCGGGTTTTGTGTGTAGATAACGAAACTCTCCAATTTGTTTTGAGTTATCTATTCACATACTACCAGATATAAGATCTTTTCAATGACGCATTGATTTCATCAGCACGTGTCCCCCTTGTTAAAACTGGTAAGATTTGACCAATGTCACCTGAGAACAATATTGTAGATCAACCCATAGGTGAGTTTCTGCCATTCTATTGTGTACATGTGACATCGAGATGGACCAAATATGTGAGCCTTATTTATAAGATATAGGAGTTTCTGTACTTTTAAATGGAATAATCTATTCCTTATGTCGTGTCTGCCTTGTGGAGTTGAATTGGAGTAGATATTTTCTTTGATTTCTACTTAATTCGGATGACATGTTCCAGTTATAAAGAGATCAGGTTTACCGTGATGTCTAACAAACGTCATGGCGTTTTGCGATTTTTCATGTAAAAATCTTGGCCCATCCGTGAATGATAAAGGCATTATAACCAATTGTCCAATTTCTTTGCTGTGCTCATTCGACTGTAAAGCATCCTGAAGATGGACGTAATTCTCTGCTCTCAATTTTAGTTCTTAGCAATAATAGTTCTTGCATGAAATCGTTTTAGGTAGAGGTGCTATACCGACTGGATCAACTTGAGAAATGTTGACAGTATATCCGTTTCCCCCCCGACAGAGCATCAAAGGATACTGTAAATTATCATAAGATCGGTGCAACTCTGATATTTTTTGCAAGTTGTCGTCACGTCTGCGCAACACAATATCTCTTTTATTAAATGGTTATCCACCTATCACAATTGCTACTTCACTCGTGGATGAGGCATTATAACGACCGCTGTGCTCTCCAGCAGGCACTTTATTTGCATGGATTACAACGTTAAAGTCGGGTGTGCTTGCCGGAACGCTCTCAATAGCAGTTTTGAAAGGGAATGTAACATATATTGTAGAGATCTTGGCAAACTATTATCAATCGGCTCTGTGACACTATTACACACGTTGATGCTTGTGTTTTATGGATCTGAAATAAAATAGATCTGCAAAATTTTATGATCATCGTGCCGATATGGTAGCCAGCTGCCTGCTAAATGATATAATTGTCCCTGAAATTTGAATGTAGGCATAAAACCTCGCTCAACAACCTGCGTACTCCTAAAATAGGGTCATTTAAAAAGCTTTGTTATAACGGCGTATATTGCGCATGAATGCTTAGATTTAGGCTTTCGACGTTCTATTTATCGGCCGCGGTGGGGACGGCAAAAATAGTGGCGGCTGCATTTTATTGGTTCCACGTAATTCTGAATCGGTGATATCTTCATAAGTATTAATTTGAATGATAAAGTATACAAGACTATTGTAATCTATATTAAATGCACAAATTAACTAACGTATTTATTTGAATAAGGATTAATAATGAATTGGGGAAAATAGCTTCGCAAATAACCTATCGTTTTTTACTAACCTATAATAGATAAAAATGGTTATTGTGGGTGTACCTTAAAAGATCATGGACTTTTTTGTAGGCCTTTTTAAGGCCTATAGTTTTCTAGTTTATTATTTTGATATACTCTGAAGACCCAGCGTTAGTCATGTCAAACGGAAGAAAATCATTTTATGAAAAACACCATCATAGTTCAGCCATTTTGTGCAAAATAGTTACAAATTCCATACAAAAACCTTCCTGGTTTATCGCTCTCTCTTTCTAATAATGAAAACTGCATCAAAATCCGTTGAGTGGTTTAGAAGTAGAAGACGGATAAACATACAATAATATTTTATGTAATTTTATACTATGTAATGATGATAACAAAATGTACCAATTAGGTGGAATCTCTACCCGGAACGTGTAAAATTTCACAATTAGCGTAATGATACTATTCTATGGTGATGTTGTGAAAGAGTTATGGAACTCGTTAATATAATGAATACGCAGTTTTTCATCTCCCGTCAACCTGTAGATGAATTTAGTGGATAGGCCGTCGACTCACAGCGGTGCTATTTACGCACCCGCTGCTTTACGAGCGGAAAATGTGGCCGGAAATGAAGCGATGGAATGTAATACATTTAACGGTTATGTCTTCTCTCTCCCTCTATCCATCTCGCCAGAGGCAGCTCCAGTTCCATCCAACTTCCTTGCGGTTCCACCGTGTTTACTTATATCAAACATTCTCGTGTCATATTTCCTCTGGGATTTATTCATCTAAAGCAAATGTTACAATATATATATATATATATATATATATATATATATATATATATATATATATATATATATATATATATATATATATATATATATATATATATATATATATATATATATATATATATATATATATATATATATATATATATATATATATATATATATATATATATATATATATATATATATAATTGTAAATGTGTAAATTACTATTTTTTCAAATTGAAATTATGTTTATCACTAAATAAATAAATGAAATGATAAAATAATGAAAGGGCACTTATCTGGTCTGTGGTGACCAGGAGTGACTCCACGCCTTCTTCTTCTCCTCACTCAGTGTTTGCTGGTGCTTCCTGCTGTGGCACTAGAACCTGATCAAAATGGCAGTCTTTCATAGCGGCACACAACAATGCGAGACGAGAATGAATGCTGGAAAATAATAGGCGATTAGTGTTTCTTAAATATTAATGAGAAATGTCACATATCTTGACGACGGCTGAGCCGAAATATTGATATACATTTTATAACAATCATTAATATTTAAGAAACACTAATCGCTTATTATTTTCCAGCATTCATTCTCGTCTCGCATTGTTGTGTGCCGCTGTGAAAGACTGCCATTTTGATCGGGTTCTAGTGCCACAGCAGGAAGCACCAGCAAACACTGAGTGAGGAGAAGAAGAAGGCGTGGAGTCACTCCTGGTCACCACAGACCAGATAAGTGCCCTTTCATTATTTTATCATTTCATTTATTTATTTATATATATATATATATATATATATATATATATATATATATATATATATATATATATATATATATATATATATATATATATATATATATATATATATATATATATATATATATATATATATATATATATATATATATATATATATATATATATATATATATATATATATATATATATATATATATATATTGCTGCCTTGAAATAGTATACCCAGGTTTCGCCACCTGTCAAAATATTCCTAGATCAAACTTCCACTCTAGGTTAAGTTTGCCATAAGTCCCAGTATACCGGGACATGCCCCTGATTTAGAAGCCCTGTCCCGGTCGTAACGGTTGCCTCATCAAATATCCCGGTCGAAATAAACGAGCCGCAGTATTTTTCAAAAATCGCGGGCAACAGATGGTTGCTTTAAAGAAATTTCGCACCTTGAGGATTTTATGGAAAAGCGAAAAGATAACGAAGTTTGGCCCAAAAGGACATTCATGATAAATGGTTAAATATATTTCATGAAAACGAAGTATCGTAGATAAAACGCAATTTATTTGTGAGGTGTCAATATGTATAACGCCATCAATGGTCATAATGCGAATGCTGAGAGAAGATTTTCCTCAGTATTTACCCAGTGGACCAAAGAACGCAATCGCCTTCATATCGAAACAATGGTAAACATCAATCGATGCAAGTTTAATTTCAACATGACGCTCTGAATGTCACAAATATGTTATGGGAAAATAGGCTATGAGCTCCTGAGGAGCTCCACAAGAAGACAAAACAATATAGGAACAGTTGAATCTTTTTGAACAGTTAAATGCAAAATATAATAACAATAACATAGTTCCTGTTGAATTAAAATATATGTCATTTGTACTACGTCTTTCTATTATTAGCTAAATAAACATAGGTAATAAAATGTTCCTTCATTTTCTTATTGTGTAGGTAACCAACTATTACGGACAGCATTCTCACCAGCGTTAACATTACTTTTTTTGAGTTTTAATTTGTGTCCCGGTCAGTCCCTAAACTATTATGGCAACGCTACTAGATGCAGTCGTTTCTTGATTTCCGTTAATCATGCAGTATCTGTCGAGTGCATAACTTTCGTACCTACAGATACAAATGTACAATCTTTTACACATGATTCATTCCAATGGCTAATACAGTATGAATTTGCTGACAAGTATTTTTTTCAGTCTAAAATAATTATTTATCAAGATAATATTCTGTAATCGCAGTTACTGGTCGACCTTCACGTGAATCGCCGTGAAGAAGATTACGTCCACGTCTAAACTCACTGAACCACGCGTACACAGAGCTGCAAGATGGGGCTTCATCGCCAAAAGCCAATGGACGTGTTTCCATAACAAAAACAATAATAATAAAAAGAAGTCTCTGACAACTCTCTAACTGATTGAAGCAGCAACAAAAATCGTAAAAAATAATGTCGCAAAAATTTTCTTGAGTTAAATCGAGTTAAAATTTTCACAATTTTCAAAACGAAGCCACAATGAAAAACAAATGACAATCTTGAAAAAAACAGGATAATGTTCCCAGAGGGTTCCATTTTCAAATTTCGTAATTGGTTTTCTATGTCTTTTATTATAAGTATATATGGTAGACTAACTTATAGTTATATGAAATTAAAATTGATCGTCAGCAATTTCAATTTTAATTTTGTTTTTTTTTTTAATATTCTCGTAACAGACGGGACTTGTCCTATCGACAGGAATTGTCAAAGGACATTAGTACCACCTTAGCATAGGTTAATTTCTAGTAAGGTGGCAAACCATTATTATCTCAAATAGACGAATCTCCTTTCCGATACAGTATACTGAGAGATCAGTATATGCACTCCCGAACGACAGAAGTAAGCGGAGTGGTACGTTTCGTAATGCCTTTGGCTAGCATTACGCGCGGGTGAAGGTTGTCCGCTTTTTCAAACTTTTGAATATCCGCGTCGGCCGAGTCCGATACTTGGCGACCATATGTGAGTCTTTACGACTCGTGACGAAACTCGCTTCAATTTTAATTTTATTCTAAGAGAAGCTACTGTCTAATATACTATGTTTCCGACCTAAGTTTATAATATGCATACTAGATAGAAAATATTTTATGTCAGGATGTGGATTTTTTTGTACCTTCTATATATGGAATTTATGGATCAATAAACTAAACTGCTCTCAGTATACGTTATCTGGAATTTATGCTGCTATGATATTATAAGTCATTTAACCTATACATTTTGTTTACAGCTGTATAAATCGACCAATATTTGGCCATTCTATTAATGCGACATACCTCAGATCTCTAAAGAATTTCGTTTTTTGTTTGCTTTGAAACGGTGACTCTTCCAAGAATATTGCCAATTTTTGAAGAGCTTCATCTAGGAAACTTCTGAACATACGGGGCCTTAGAAATAAAAATATCCGTAAAACCCTGTTGACCAGGTGTTTTACTAAACGCGTTTAACAGCTATTGACCGCCTGTTTTGTTCGGATCCACTACGTTGAGAAATACACGTGTTTTAAGGTACGTTTTACTACACAACGAGTAAACGACTGATTCACAGACAAGTAGACTTTTTACTCAGTTCAAGCGGTGGATAGGTATTGATTATATTCGAGTCGACTTTGCTTCCTTTCAACTAATTATAACATAGTTTCATAAAATAAATGTAATACGTGATATAATATCGCTTAGATATAGAAATATATCAAAAATGCATATAAAAATACGTGTGGCACTCGGGGACTGCCGCGGTAAAGCTATTGCATAGCATTTTTTTACAACTTATGCAATTATAAATATTTATTTATTTTATTTTTTCTGATATCAGATAACTGCGCTCTATCGGAAAACGTTGAAATTATTCCGAATCATTTGCGGCTGTGCAAGCAAATGATTCGGAATAATTTAAGCGTCTTCCGATAGAGCGCCGCGCACGAATTTTATTCAATAAAGCAAAAAACGGGATATTATTCTTTGACTATTCGAAAAAATTCGTAGCTAAAAATATAGATAATTAAATTATCTTTAAATTGGTGCAGGTTTCATAATAATACGCAAGATAGTATTTGTGTAGTAGTCGTTTTTGTGTTCAGTTAGACCTAATTTCACAAATTAATTACACTATGTAATATAAACAAAATCTAAAATATTCAAGGCTAAAATTATTAGGAAAATATTATTGTTTAACATATATTTTTTTCGAATCGTAAGCAGTACTCGTTTAGACGTAATTATCAGTTTAAAATCATTAATATTCGTTAAGAAATTTCTTCATTCGGTCGCCGCGCTGGCCTAAGTCCCGCGATAAAAGCTATGCAATAGCTTAAAAACCTCAAAATATCACCTTAAACAACGTTTATTTCTTACATTATTTAAAACAGCTATTCGTACATAAATTTAAACGCGTTTTTTAAATTTAAAATGCGTTTATTTCTAAGGCTATTATTTTTGCGTTTATTTTCTACTGGCTGACCCGTGCCCACTTCGTTGGGCGGTAAAACTTTTTACCCGTTATGAAATTATGAGTGTGGTTCGGTTAGTACTGGGTGCTATGATTTATTTCCTGACTGCCAAAAGGAGGGTTATATTTGTACTGCATATGCATGTATGTATTTTCATGCCAATTTGACTATAATACCGTTACTTGTGAGTGTCTTCTTGTGAGTGTCTTATTTGTGAGCGTATTATCTCTTTAACAATTTATGCAGTAAAAGGGAAATTATATGCAGTAAAAGGGAAAATTCTTTTGTTTTAAACACTTGAGACGATAAATTTACTTATTTTGATAAGAATTCATAATTGTTGATAATATGACCAATAAACATGACTTAACGATTTAAATTATTTTTTTTAATATAAAATACTACTTTTTGTGACTTAAATATAAAGTTAGACATATGCTGTCGCTGACTTTTTGTAGGAATTATCAAGCTCTACAACTTTTTCTAGAACTTAATCATATATCTCTCATCGTTACGGCAGCGTTAGTTAGAAACGTTTTCGTTCGACCGTTTATTCTTCGACTTAATTAGCAAATCCGACTACCTCGAAAAAGTCTTTTTATTTTTCGGAATTTTATATAGCCCGATTATTTATTATATTTTTCGGAATTATAAATGACACTCACAAATAGCGTGGCTATCTATTGGTAAAAGAATTTTCAAAATCGGTTAAGTAGATCCAGAGATTACTTCCTACAACGTCACAAATTTTACCTCTTTATAATATTATATTTTCTATTCATACATTAAGTAATTGTCTCTTAATAGATACGTCCGTTTTTCATTCATATGAAAACCGGACAAACATCATGAAAACCAGACAACTGGCAGCCCTGATTACTTTTAACGTATCCTTATTGCGACTTGTTCTAGATATTTGTCGAGACGGAAGACAATCAGACGCGCGCGGAAACCAGTAAACATTTTACGTCAACGACTCTATTGGGAGCGTTGGCAAGAGCATAAAAAATCTTATGACACTCGAAACGCGCCATAACCCTGACGCGAACAACGCGTGTGAATCGACAAGCCACATGTTTAGCACAATAAACCACGGAGAATTTTAGAGCCTGCAAAGAAGTGGTGAACATTGACGGATCGGGCGATATGCGAAGATTTAAAAATTATATGGTACACCTAAAGGAACAACATGCGATACTTTATGTGATGGAATACACGATTGCTTGTTACCTCCCTAGAGAATAAGTAGTGATAGATATATGAATGCACATAAATACGATTATATTAGGAATGGTATAAAACTGTTTGTGTATTAACACAGCGTGGGGACCCATTACTCCAGGGAGTTTAACTGAATTAGGTCGTTCTATCCCCTATGGAGTGAACGTGAAAAACTTCCCTGACAAACTCGTGAGTGTCCAACGCATTACCACGAGGAACTGGGAAGTAAATCCATCCTTGAAGTTTCCGATTTCCGTTTTACGATTGTCCGTTCCTTGAAGTTTTCTTCCACTCTCACTAGCGTCTAGAGAAACCCCTGCGATTTTCTTATGAATTGCCTTCTTGAATTCTTGTAGGGTTCGAGGACGAAGTTTAAGAACCTCTGCTTGAGGTATACCCATAAGAAAAAGTCGCAAAGGCTCTAAATAAAGAATAGGTGTGTCCTGAAAACAGGATAAAAGAAATCCTGAGGATACCCCCTAATTTGCAGCGTTTGTAGTTTTATTACATATTCTTTGTCTATTTACAGTTTAATTTTTATTATGTGTGTTTTTGATTCTTTTGTGTATGTTTTTTTGTAACAAAAGCTGCAAATAAATATATTCTATTCTATAAATCAGGGGCGCGAGGGGTGCCATTGAACGGTTCCTCAAATCTCGAAATCAGTCGACCGGGGAACATCTCTTGCTTTACGTCTCGTATGGTCTGTGGCTCCATCCTGTGGAAACCCGAAGGAATTTGTATCGTTGTTCTTTATTTTGAGGCCTAAGAATTACAGTATCGGTCAAAAGATACAGTACAGTGACGTCCCCCTCTTTAAAAAAATAAGGCACCACAATGCCTACACATGACAAAGCACACCAAACACTTACTTTTGGCTGTGAAGAGGTCGTTGTTGAAATTCGCGTGGGTTTTCAGCAGCCCAGAAACAAAAAAATCCCAGCAATATCTAAATCTTTCCCAATGAGTTGGACTCAAATCTTGAACAATTGTAATCTTATAAGGGTGCAATTTATGATCAGCGTGCAAAATTAGCCTCTCGTTCAAATCTACGAGTATAACCGCGTTCAGAGCAAAACGCGCTGGAGACTGCTCTATTGACGCTTTGACTGTAGCGATATTTGAGGTGTCGGTGACGGACTTGCAACGCCCAGCCGATTTTGCAAGATTTGTAACCCCCCCCCCCCCGTTGCGCCACCTATATTTCGCTGGCGCAGAAGGGTTTTTAAATCATACTATGGAGTTAAGTAGTATAATACCATACAATTAAAATCATACCTAAAGATACTTGAATAATTGTTTAAAATTCCTATATTTTGGCTTCTCACTTTTATTCTGTGAATAGAGTGATGTTTTTACTGCAAATGACAAATTTAGTTTATTCCGCATGACCACTAACCATGAATTAATTTTTTTTTCAGTTTGCTCCTCCTCCTCGTTCGCCGAATTGAGAATTGTGAAATCCTGTTGCCGGCCATATTTACCTCGACGAAATGAAATTAGCAGTAGATTATTATAATAGCAAAGGGCTGCCCTCCGTGTAAAACTCGGTCGAAGGGATTTTAACCCGTTTAACGGCGTTTTAAATTTAATGTAACCTGCGCCAACACGCTCCTTTGCCATTCGTTGTTATCAAGTTAGTCTGAAGTTTTCTTTGAGTTCGCTCTCTTGCATTCGCGAATTTCACGACGAGACGTGATGGCTAAAAGCAAATACCTACCCTTTCTTCTAAACTGAGGAAGTTCAGAGTTTATATTGAGTGTGTGGGAAGCCGAGTCGAGGGCCGGTTTGGCTAGCGAGTTGGTTAGGATAATCCGCGCTGAAATCATGATTTAATTTTGCAACTGTCGTAAAAGAATTGCTCAAGGCAGTACTACGATTTAGCAACTCAGATTTTACTATCAAAAGAACATGTAGATGGTACTCATAGTTCCAAAAATTGATTAATCTTCTCTAAAGTTCAATGTGGCGGCGTTCGTGGTATAACAGTATAGCGACAAACTTTAGATGGCGCTTTAAACACGCCTATACGTTATCCTGTCTCGAAATATCCTGTCTCGAATATGATTTAATTTGCAACTGTCGTAAAAGTTTGGGAGCTAATGGGCCCATGATGGGTTGGCCACGAAGACCCATTCTGTTCAGGGTTGATCACACTCACGGGTCAAAACCCATCCGGCGGCCTCCACGCATGAAGTGCAAGCTTGGGTAGGACTCTGGCCTTAGGGCTAGTTTCCCCTAGAAATCAAACTTCTGGCCCTCCTGGACGGTCTGCTCACCGCGCGGCGTAATCCAATCGATTGTGCACTCTGACTAACAGTCGGGGGAGTCTGGAAGCAGTAATGTCTCTTATAGAGCGGGGGTGGTTAAGGACCTTACGGCGACTGCTCTTGAAACGAGCTTCGGCTACCCGATCCTGGGTGAACAGCCGGGCAAAGGATGCCGTGGTCCGCGATAGATTCGGTATACACCGTTTCACCGCTTCGTAAGGGAGAGGACCGCGCGAGCGACCTCGAACTCGTAACCAATCGAGAGAATGGAGTAATCTGGTTGCAATTGGAAGTTGTCACGTTGCTGGTTGTGACATGAATAATATAATATAATAAAAGAAATGAATTAGTAAAATGTATCTTTATTCCAAACTCGTCGACCGACCGACAGATGTATGGGGCGATAAAACGCCTAGATAATTTAAAATATCCGTTGATTTGATTAATGGAATTAACAATTAAAATATAATTATTTAAAATTACGAGAAAATAAAGACCGAGCATGAGCCTCAGGTCGAGGGCATGTTTCTCGAGTTCGGTTTGATTCGGGAAAAGGTTCCGAGGACGGGTTTGCAAAATTATCGGAGAGATCCCGCGGCTTAGCCAACACGGACGTCTTGCGGGGTCGGGCACTGACTGCCTTGAAGACGGCCCCTGAAGAGGTGCTTGAAGAGCGAAGATGTAAAGCTGCTTCTGGAGAGCGGAGCAGGAAACGCTTGAAGGAACGATGGGCGCACGCGGTGTGGCGGTCGTCAGCTATCGCCCGGGGCGGGCACAGCAGCTGAAGCGGGCGACGGGGCGCTCAACCCCTGCGCGCGCCCCCGGCGAAGGAGAACGGCCGCTGTTCCGCGTGACCGAAGGCGAGGAAGAACTGGCCATCGCTGGTCTCCGGCGAGGAGACGCGCGCGCGCACTGACGCCGCGCGCGTCGGCCTTTATACGCCGGCCAGGCGCCGGACTACGGCTCCATTCCTGGCGGGGAAATCGTGCCCCCGAAGGACCCCTGTAAAACCACAAGAAACGCCACGCATTAGCCTTGCCCTAACGGAAATCTCCCTTTTTGCCGGTAGTTGGGAAAAGGATAGCGCGGATTGACTCTTTTCCCAACCCCCAGCGAGCACGTGTTTGTGACACGTTCCCTCATTTCCAACCGGCGAAACGCGATGTGAACTCACATGAAACTACGTGCACTTATCGGAAACCCGTCACGGCATTCCTGAACATTGGAATAAAACGACTTACCGAAGGGAATGGGGTCCAACGCTTGCCAAGGGTAGACTAGTTGATCGCGTAAAATCCAAAAAGTGAAAAATCGCGGGTCCGTAACCCCGTTTTTATCTAGGCCGAAAGTGTCAAACCATAGATAATTTGAATCTCATAAAAATGTCAATTTATTGAGTTATGTGGAATAATTCCTAGATTTATTACTGTTTGACCAGCGTATTTAATGTTAATTTTCTATGTTAATTATAATTTTATTGGTTTTATTTCCTTAAATATGAAACGTACTTATCAAAGATAATTTTGGATGTGGCATTTACGCGATCAGCAATTAGGTGCAAAAGGCTTATTCTCATGGCTTTACTAAAAAAGAACAAATGAGCTGTCAGCTGTCAAGACGTTTGACGTTTGACATCTAACCTATCGGAAGTCAATTGATCTCGAGTAAATCGAAATGTTTCCACGCGAGAAAATGCGACTTACAGGTTTCCACGCGAGGAAATGCGACTCCTAGATTTCCTGGGCGTGACACACCCCCCTCGCAAAACAAAAAAAAAAATTTCCATGAAATGAAATTTTTTTTTTGAAAAGAGAAAAAAAACTAAAGTTCCATCCGATCCCTCTAACTAAATACTTTTGTTAAATTTTCTGCGCGCAGCGGCTACTGTCCTCAATATCAGATCTACTTCTGAAAGAACTTGTATCGCAATTTGCTTTTCCCACCGGTAATGAAAAAGGAATGATAACGATGCCATTCCCCCAGTGACAGAAACTGTATTACCGAAGGAAAAACTCATATTGATTTTGCATAGGCTTATTTAACGAGTTGCAGGGCCGCTCGATGCATAGGCTTATTTAACGAGTTGCAAGTCCGCTCGATTTTCTTCAGAAGTGATTACATGAGAGTGACAGATCGACAATTGTCGGAAACATACCACCTTCCATTCAATTCACCATTCATAAAACATTCATAAAGTTGCAATTCCTGCTGAAGCTAGTGAATTATTGCACCTTACAACAACGCTGTTATCTTTTGAAAAGATAACATCGTACGTCGATATTTATTTTCGCCACTGCGTACATAACAACGCAAGTATTTGTCACTATCGGACAATATGTATGGACAAAATTTTAGATGAATTTTGAAGAATTTACTCTGGAGTAGGAACTAATAATGTGAAGAAAAAATTGTTGTTGAAAATGAAAATTCTTTATATATTTTGAAAAACGGAACACCGACGGGTTTATGCATAGGCTTATTTAACGAGTTGCAAGGCCGCTCGATTACTCCACTTGTTTCCCTATCCGGTAAGAGAAACGATACGATGCCGTTCTCCAAGACTAGAGAAAAGTCGGAATACCGGATAGGAAACCTCCCCTCACGAACTAACGAAAGTTGGTATTCTAAAATATGTGTCGAACACGGATTATTTATTTCTGAACGAGAATATAAATTATATGAAATAATAAAAATTATAATTCCTACTCCTAAGAGCTATTGAAGGTTGAAGGTGAAACGAGAAAGTTTCTTCAAAGTATAGGACATATGTTAAATGAATGTCATATAATGATTAAAAATAATAAATGAGTTGATAAAGAAATA